>CM056592.1:13472500-14072500 GCA_029721435.1 Gymnothorax reevesii
ACTTGCATCTGAACATGCTTATGACTTAAAAAAAAAAAAAAAAGAAAAAAAGTTAAAAAAAAGGCCATTGGGATTTTTGGCATTTTTTAAAAATTTGAATTCTGGGAGAATTGCAGCTGCTGGGGAGGCGAGCTGGCCCCCATTATAATGGGTAACGCTGTATCTTAACTGGTTTTGTTTGTACCCACAGTTCAAGGTTTGGTGGGCTTATCCGTCCAAAGTAAAGAATTTTCATGGCAATATGAAAAGTTTTGATTACGTTCCATACTTTTTAAGTTCTGTCATTTAGGAGGCTGACAATCTTGATGATAATGTTTGCCAGAATTGCTATCATAATCTGCAGGGTATTCGTCTTTTACACTCCACTAGCCTTTCACAGTTTTCAGGCTAATGCTATTTCCTTTTATAGTTCCTGTGGCAGAAAAGAGGCTGATGGATGTGAAATTGGGTGAGCTTATGTCATGGGCAAGCACGAAGGACTTCTCTCCCAACGGGATAATCGACGCTGTTCGCAGGGGTGAGTGCTGTGTAACACTCCCATGTCTCTTGCTCGTTGACAAAATGTACTATCCTTGCATATGATAAGCAGTAAATGAATACTGCTGCCTTTTTAATGTTGGGTGCTTTCCAACCTGCAGGACACAACACATACTACAACAAGTACATCAATGTGAAGAAAGGTGGCATTGGTGGAGTTGCGATGCTCCTGGCAGGTTATGTCATCCTGAGCTACGTTTGGGAATATGATCACATCAGTGAGTTCCAAAGTTACTTTCAATAATTAATTTCACCAATTAGAACATTAAAGATCCCATATTATATCACTGTACTTGACATGCGTGGTAGCACTTCCTTTGCGCCCCCCACCCCCCCGCACTACTCCCTCATTGTATGTTTACGTTACGTCCTGTGATGACGTCTGAAACTTCAGCTAAACTTGCGCCGATGGTTGCAATGAGCAGCAAAATAACGTGCGCTCCTTTATTCACTACTCACTTCCGGTTGAGTTACTGGCCAATTGCAGTAGAGCTCATTACATAAGGGGGGGGCCCTCCAAGAACAACCTGAATGACAGGCAGAGAGGGCCTGGAAATGAAGAGTTTTTTGTTTTAACCTTGGATCTCAGGAATTTGATAACTTTTGGAGGGAAACAGTATAATATGGGATCTGGAAAGTTGTAAAATCGATAAGCTTGTTTCCCAAAAGATTTGTTTTTCTGATTGTTGTGTTTTTTTGTTCTCTAGAGCATGATCGCTGGAGGAAGTATCATTGAGGATTCTTGAACTGGTTCCTCAATCTTCGGTATCAAGGGAATGATGTGTCTGCACCCGTTCCCTATCTGCACTAAGTGATATGCGACCAAAATAAAAATGTGTTGGGCTTTTTTTGAATCGTATTGAGTGTATTGGGATTCGTTTGACATGTCGTGGTAATTGTACATGATGGTGAAAATGATTATAAAAAGATGTATAATGGTTGCATTTTTTACTTATATTTATGTGCAATCAGTTTGATTTGGAAAGGGCATGCAGTTCACTGTGCGATGCAGACTTGATATGAAATTCATTTTGACTTCAGAGGAAGATCCAATTCAGTTTTTAATCAAGTGATCAGTTTAGACACTTTTGGAGGGAAAAAAAAAAGATCTTCATGTACAAAAATACTTGTGACCATTTATCTGATGTGTAATTCTGATACTGCCCAAATTAAAACTGAAATTTTCATTTAGAAACAAGACAGTTTCTTGTATGGAATGTGTATTTTTCAAATTTGCTTCCACAGTGCAAACACAATTTTTAGGCATTTTTCCAATTAAAAGTGGTGCTTGAAGTTTAGTTGAAGCTTGAAAATACAATGCAATGGCTTCATTGACAAGCTCATTTCTGAACTGGCTTGAAGGAGGTTGATTGCTGTTCATCTATCTTTAATCAACTCTGTTAAAATCTGCTCCAGGTTGCAGGCATGTGGGGGACACGGTGGTGCAGTGGGTAGAACTGTCGCCTCTCCGCATGTATTTTGCCAATCCGGCCTGGAGCCGTAGTGGGCGGACCCGTCATTACATTACATTACATTACAGGTTCTTAGCAGACGCTCTTATCCAGAGCGACGAACTAAAGTGCACAGGATCATTACAAAAGTGCAGAGCTCCTAGGAGACAAGTATAAGTGCTAACAGTAAGTGACAGGACACTTTCCATTGTTATAGATCTAATCCAATAACAAAAGGGCAAGGGTAACTGAACAAAATAGCAACCAAGTCAAGGGCAATAAGGGCACTAAAATAAAATAAGTGCAACAAAAGGGTAACAGGCCAAGTGTAACAAAGGGGCAGGAAAATGAAGTAAACCAACAACAAAATGGGGCGCCACAAAATGAGGGGCAACCAAATTAAGCGGAAACAAAATCAGGAAATAAAGTAAACAACATTAAGTGCAACAAGATCATGTCATGTTCTCCCTCGGTGCATCTCAAAGCCTAGGCTGCATTTTTAGGGGTTGTCGTTTACCTCCACCTGCCAAACAAACATTTAAGGGTATGGGACAAGGTTGAATAAAGGGTTAATTTTAGGGCCAGGTTTAGGGTTAGAGTTAAGGTTAAGGAAACGAGTAACGAGTCGCTTTAACCTAAGCTGTTTAACGGAGATAAAATGATGTTCCATCAGTTTGCTGGATAGAATTAAGTGACGACCCCTAAAAATGCAGCCTTCATAGGATGCAGCCTAGACTTTGAGATGTACCCCCTGTGTTTGCTAGGGTTTCCTTTTGGTATGCAGGCTCAGGTTGAGTGAGTGAGAGAGATTTCATCCATATTGGATGAAAATTTTAGCAATGACGGCACCTTTTGCACATGGTCCACCAATTTTAAGGTACTTCAAGTAATTGTTGAATTTGCTGCCCGCATAGATGTACTTTGTAGGTTAGGTGTATTAATTTGTGTCGTCAGTAAATGCAGGAGAGCCGTTTACGTCTAGTTTTAATTCCAGACCTTGCACCTGCTGTCATAAAGCTCAAAAATGAAAATTAATTTGCAACATTGCATAAACCCTGGGCATGCCCAAGTCATGAATTTTATTCATTATTAAAAAGAAAACACAAATGGTAAATTCTATTATGTCAAATGACCCAGCAGAGCAAGGGAGACCATTGCAGTGGATGACTACCCTGTTGTGAAGAAAAACCCCAGCCCAGCAGATCAAAAGCTCTCTCCACGTCGCAGGTTTTGATGTGGTGAAGTCTACTATATGCAGAGAGCTACACCAGCAGAGGAGTCGGCCACGAAGCGATATATGTTCAGCCTGAAGCCGAGCTTTTTGATATCAAGAAGGTGGTTCAATGTGCTATGGTAGCTAACTTATGGTATCTCTGATTGCTGGTTCAAGATTTGTAGACCCAGCTCACGCAAATAAACAAACAAATAAAATACTGGCTAAAGTTGAAGATCCCTCGTAGTTCACGCCTGAGAAGTAAAAATACAATGAGTAGGAAAAAACTATTTACCTTGAACACCTGAATATTTTAAATGATAACAGCATGTCCTAAATTTTCTGGCAGTATACAAATATTTCACAATTCTGTACGAAGATAACCGTCATAAGGTCATTACTTCAGCCTCATCAAATAAAAAAAGCTCTTAAAATAATTTATCTACGCTTGACTTTTCATATTTTTGAGCGACAAACTTTGTTTTTGAACTTACATAATCCATCCCTTTCCATTTTCTTTTCGAAATCCACATCAGTCATTCACCGGGATACTTCGAGTGTCTAGTTCAATAAAAAAAAAAGTAGCGTTACCTGAACTCTGAACTTTAAGGCAAATGTAATCGATACACGAAAATCTATCGAACAAATTCTATGTGGTGGTACCTAAGCGAATGTTAACGGACCAAGCGTACGAGAAAATAAATTACTGCAAATTTATGATAAAACATTTTGTTTTAATGTAGATTAATATTCTTTTATTGTACGTCAGTTGGGAGTGACAGCAATCGACAATATCTGGCATCTCCCAAGTGGTCTAGTTAAAACATTTTCAGGACGTTGATGCCATGTGAGGAAGCGATTTTCAAGATTAACATGTTTTTGTAGGTTTTGGCAAGTTAACACTCCTTAGACCGTTATATATGCAATTAGGATGTCTTACTGACACCATTACTTTTGGCGCTTTCTCATTCTAGCCGCTGGGACGTTCCCGATTCCAAGCTAAGCTCAATAATGTCTAATTATCTGTCCTCTATAAAGCGTTTCTTTAGCTGGCCGCATGTTTTTCATTGTGGTGTCAAACACTTCGGGCTACCGACATCCCGACGCAGTTCATTTTGGAAGAATCCGTCGGGAATTGCGTTTCATCTGAAGTCGCTGCCTTCAAGGACAGTCACAGATGCACGATGTAGAAGATTTAGCGTCTCAGTTTTAGCACTGAAGAATCCACAGAACGATGTATTAATACCAGAGATCCAGAAAGTGACTCCATTTGGTAAGGATGCCATTGATCGTGAAGCTGATGAAAACTTTGGATCCCTTTCCCGCGAGTTTGCTGCCCGGAGGATTTTCAGAAAAACGTCACCAGACTTTCAAAACATGAGTTACAGGGCAGGTGCGGACGAGACCGATACAGAGGAGTTGAAGTTGAAACCACCCAAAAGAAACACATCTTACTGGTACTTCCTTCAGTGCAAGAAACTGATCAAGCAAGATAAGGTAGAAGGAAACTTCGTGCTGTTGTAACTGCTGACATGAAACAAGGGCTGATGGTCCCACTGACTCACTTTGCCATTTGTTTCGCAGCTTGGAGAGGCGCTAGATTTGTTCGAGACGCAAATGCTAAAGATTGAACGCCTGCCGCCGGATGAGTACAACTACACTGTACTGATTGGAGGCTGCGGTCGTGTAGGTTTTCTCAAGAAGGCTTTTAAGCTGTACAATGATGTGAGTAGAAATATTAACGTGAACACATTTTTTTCAAATTATGTACGTTGGTATTCGTTCTCGTAATGTCCTATTGTAGCATCCGGTAGAATATATGAAGAGGTCTTGCTTATCGTTGGGTTTAAATGAAAACCTTTATACTTGCTAATGGTGACCCTGCGTCGGACACAGCTTCCGTCTGAAGCAAGGTAAACGTTATTGTGACTTCATTAAATGTTCAGTCATATTGCTCAAGGATTATTCATCCTAGCATCACAGGCAGTTTCCCAATTTGTGATATACTTTTAAACCTTCCCCTTACATCTGAAAAGTGATGCTCTCGCTCAGATAGTCTTCCCGAGTAGTCATGAAAAAACATAATTAGATTTAGCCTGGAAAAGAATAGTTCTTTGAGAAGATCACGTATGCCATATCACAAAATGTGAGACATGCTTTTAAGGAAGTGCTGTGCTCATTTTTTGCTCTAAAAACAGATGAAGAAGCGTGGCCTCCAGCCCACAGATGCCACCTACACTGCCTTGTTTAATGCGTGTGCCGAGTCTCCCTGGATGGACTCAGGTTTGCAACAGGCTCTCAAATTGCAGCAGGAGTTGCAGACTAAGAACGTTAAATTCAACTTGATCACTTACCATGCCCTTCTGAAGACCCATGCCCTCTGCTCTGACCTCAGGGCTTGTTTTCACGTGCTTAGGGTAAGAACAGATTAGAGGACTGCTCATGGCTTATTTGGTTTAATTTTTTGTTGGATGAATTGATTTTTTGCCTATATTGTTTTTTTATTACTGTAGGAGATCCTAAAAAATGGTCACGCAGTCACATTGGAGACATTCAACATCCTCATGATGAGCTGTCTAAAAGATAAAGAGCAAGGATTCAGGTTTTGCCTACAGGTAAGACTTTCCTCATATAATGTTGAGCCATTATTCTTTGGCTTAAAATTAAGTTCGGGGTTCAGCTGTTTTTCAGCATTTGTTGTTAATATTAATGTGCTCCATGGCCTAGTATCAAATTCAGACTGTGCCACCGAGCTGTACAGCTGCCATGATTAAGACTGGGAGGTTTTCTGATAACCATGACAGTGGTATATCATATTCACGAAAGCCGTCTGTCGATAAGGTGTTTGCAGCTCAGAAGTCTGGCAATTCGGCAGCGTGTTTTCCAAATGATATCTGCATGAGTACCAAATTAATGGAGTCAGCTGCTTTAATAAAGTTCAGCATATTTTTTTACATGACTCATTAGATCTGTTCAATATGGGAAGCTAATTAACAATCCTAGTATGTGCATTTTAATTTCAGGTTTGGCGTCAGATGAAGAAGATGGATGTCAAACCTAATTCTCAGAGTTTTAACTTGATACTGCGTGCCGCTCGAGACTGTGGCATTGGGGATCCTGCTCTAGTCTCCAGTCTGCTGTTGAGGAATGAGGAGGACTTATCCCAAAAAGTTTCAAAAGGAAGGAAAAGTCAAAACACTAAAAACAAAGGAGGGCAAAATGTATTGGACATTGAGGTCTTTGAAAGCAGCCTCCTCGTGGAAAAAGGGACAGAAGCGAAGAGCGTAGATCCTTCACTGAATAAGGAAGAAGACAAGCTTTCAACAGAAACATGCACCCAGCCTCAGATAAAGCACAAAAGCAGTTCATTACAATCCCTGGGCAATGACCAAATGGCTCCCATGGAATTAAACGCACAGCAGCCTTCAGTGGCCAAAGCCAGCTTCCCGAACCTTCTGGACCGGCAGATAAATTTGACTGATGTGGTTTCTTTGGGGACTGTATCCACGGCCTGGGATCGGCTGGCACTCATAGGGAACATGGAGGGATTGCTGAGCAAAATGGAGGCAGATGACGTAAAGCCCAACATCCAGACACTGACTTTGTTAGCGGATGTTACACCACCTGGAGAGCAGTCGGAGTCAAGCTTACTCCAGGTTGCTGAACAACACAATATAAAGCTGGACCTATCTTTCATCAACACCCTCGTGAGGAAAAGGGCAAAGACAGGGGACTTCAAAGATGCAATGGTAAGATATTTATAGAAAGAGCAATTCCATTAATCCAAGGTAATGTATGTAGAGGAGTGATGTTTGGATTCACCCTGAATGAGAATGACCAACACAACTGTTATCGATGTACATTTTTAGGCTTTTTTGCCAGTACTATCAGAG
This sequence comes from Gymnothorax reevesii, assembly GCA_029721435.1. NCBI lineage: Eukaryota > Metazoa > Chordata > Actinopteri > Anguilliformes > Muraenidae > Gymnothorax > Gymnothorax reevesii. The sequence goes on from CM056592.1 coordinate 13,479,595, forward strand.
ATGGGTTTGGAACCCAATCTTCACACGTACAGTAGTCTGGCAGTTGCCTGCAAGAGAGAGAAAGATGGACTGCAGCTACTCTCAGAAATGAAGGTGAAAAAATAATCTGCTTGCAGTAATAAAATGTGCAATCGTGGTGGAATTGTTCAGCTGCATTATAAGTCAAGATGCTTTCCTTTTTATTTCAGGCTTCAGGTATTACTCCCAATGCACATGTATACAGTGCTTTAATTAGTAGAGCTTCCAAACAACTTGATTACAAGTATTTAACAGAGATACTGAAAAATATGAAGGACAACCAGGTTCCTGCGACAGAGGTCATCATAAGGCAGCTAGAATTTGCAGCTCAATACCCACCCAATTTTGACAAGGTAAGGCTGTGAAGTGATTTTACAGAATACAGATTGAAGTCTGTCTGAAATGTCCAAGCAACAGAATCACATTAACTTACAATGAAACTTAGTAATCCCAAGGCAACAATTATGCTTTTCATTCTACATTAAACTTTTATTGTAACTTAGATTGGTTATTTTAACTCCTTTTCAGTACAAAGCCAAGAACAACTACCTGGAGAAGATTGATGGTTTCAGAGGTTACTACCATCACTGGCTAAAGTCAATGCCAGGAGAGAAGATCCCACATCCATGGGAAAAATTGAGACCCCAGAGAGAAGGACTCAAGAAGTCTGGGAGCAGTGAATAAAGCAGTCTGAAGAAAAGCCAACAAAGTTGTACACGAACAACAGATACTGGCAGTTGCTTTCATGTGTATAAATTCTCTTTAAAGAGCTGGATTATTTTGATTTTTTTTTTAAATAAAATAATCTAATTCTCTTTCAGCAAATAAGCCAGAACGACTTATAATTTTAAAAGCAGAGGCAATCTTAAACCAAGCAACTGCATTAAAAGCTTGTGCAACAACTGAGGTACTAACAGGGGAGGTATGCCAGACCTAGTGTTGTCACTCACTGTAACCTGATCAAATGCATACAGGTGCTCGTCTTAAGACAGGAGCTCTCAACCCATGGCCTGGAAAATATACTGAACAACAAAAGAAACGCAAGTTAAAGGCAGACTGGAAAATAAGTTTGCGCGTAATTACTTTCGAAAGTCAAATGTATTACTAGCGCGTGCACATTTACACTCGTTTCATCAAACTTTTCTTTATTTTGTGGTCACTTTGACCGAGTAACCATAATAGTACATTAACTAACTAGCTAACTTGCGTTTCTTTTGTTGCTCAGTATATATACTGGCTTTCATTTATACTAATCTTTTAATAACATTTGAACACAATTTAAACAAGTTGCACAATTTTATTCTCAAACAGACATTGCCAATACATTCTGGCCAAAGCATTTACCATTTCTAGCCTATCCAAAGTACTTTTTATTTTTGTCCAATTTAGTAAAAAATTACCCAGTTTTAACTCATCGGTAACACTGGATTTCTCTTAATGAAAACAAATTTGTAGATGCAAAATTTTCACGGCAAATCTGTTTTAGGGAAAAAAAAAAAAAAAACACATGAAAAAGGAAAGAGACTACATGAACGGGTAGGTGGACAAGTACAACATGAATTGGTCCAGAAATGCCAGTGTATTTGCAGTCTGACAGAAGATGGCAGGGTTAAAACTGCCCCAACAATTAAAAAGCTTGCGATGCTTAAGGAATGAACATCCTTTGCATCTTCTGTTTTGTAAAATAAAATGGTCAAAGTCATTGTTCAGAAATATGTAGATACATGTGATAGTATAACATCAGTGTGTCTCAGGCATCTTAAATTAAGTAGACTTGCGGTGCAGGTAAGGGCATTTCAGCCAGAGCATCCTCGGCATCCACAGTGCGTGCATTCAACAATCCTACCCTATGGCGGGAAACAAAAAAATCAATTAGTGCAACTAAAAAAAATATATATCCATGGTTTTCATTGCAGAGATTCCTCAGACGATAGAAGTTATGTAAAAGAGTCTTTCGCATTTTACGGTTCAGTAACGTTATAGAAAAATGACCAAAAACACTCACCACTTCAAGTTTGCTTTTCGGAACTCTGCAGATGCAGTTTGTTCCAAAGTTTGTATCTCTGGTCTGAATGCAACGCAAGCAGCACAAATTTTCATAGCCCTGCTTCTTCCACTTCGCAATCAGGTTCTTATCCGCATATCCTTCTTTTATGCAGTACTCGTAAAGCTCTGAAAAATTAATTTCAAACCAGTTTTACAATTCAGTTTTGACGAAGGTTGGAAAAAGAACTGAAGAGCAAGTTTATCACGCTAGTAACATTAATTCAACAATAGGCCGAAGACGTAACATTACCTCTGCTGATAGCTTTTCGTTTGTAGAAAAGGTCGAAAATGTAGCGGCTCCGCTGATGGTGTAACCTGAAAATTGGCCACAGAGATTCCACTTTCCGTTTGCCTTCGTGTGGTTCCGTCTCAGCTAAGATTAAAAAAATTACACAATAGCACCCTGTGAGCGTAACGTTAAATTGTCATTCTAGCTACATCAGCAACACACCGCTAGCTAACGTTAGCCATATCCGCCACCATCAACAGAGATTGAATGTGAAGAAGCAACTGGCGTAATTCTGTCGAACTCACCTTCCCTCATTTTTTGATCCAGCTCATCCAATGTAGGTTCAATCAACTCCCACCCGTCTGGTGGTGGTTTTCTACTTCTCTTCACCTTCGGCATGTTAAAGTTTATAAGGGGGAAAAGAAGCTGCCGCCTTGAAAACAATACAAAACTGCGATCGAATTGCTCAACGGTGACGTCATGGAATCATGTGGTACATTCTTCTTCTTCGTTGGATAAATTTAAATAATTCCAAACAAGGTCCTCTCTGCTGCCGCCCACTATATATATATATGTGTGTATACATATGCATATATATACAGGTATATACCGTATATACACACATGCCACATGGAGTTAACAACTCTAAGTGAGCATTTACTGACTTTTACTTGTACAACTGAGACATTTCTCTTGATTTGTGTACCATTTTTAATCCATCTCTGTAAGTAGGCATTTGCTCAGTGATGCAGTGATTTCACTCAGTACATGGGTGTGGCATTTCCAGACGGTGATCAGACAGAATGAGAGGTACACAGACACTCCTTATCCTGGGGACAATAAAAGGCCACTCCAAAATATCAAATTTTGTCAAAAGTCATCATGCCTCAGATGTCTCAGGTCATGTGGGAACGTGCCATTGGCATGCTGGTTGCAGGGGTGTTCACCAAAGCGGTCGCTGTGCAGCTGAATGCTAACTATCGAACGATAGGCCTTTTGAGAGTTTGTTTCCAACAGACGAACAGTACTGCAAATTGACCTCATCCACGTCGGCCACGTGCGACCACACCAGCACAAGATCGCTACATCCGGCTCGTCAACCTACGGGATCGGCTCAGATCAGCGACACGCACAGCGAATGAGACTGTTGGTCTGCACAATAGACCCATCACACCACAGACAGTCCGTAACCGCCTACGAGAAGCCAACTTGCACGCTCGGCATCGTCACCGTGGTCTGGATCTCACCGCTGCCCGGCATCGGAATCAACTCACATGGGCAAACGTACACATTTGGTGGCCCTTGGCACGCTGGAGAAGAGTGCTATTCACAGACGAACCCCGGTTCCAGTTTATTGTTAATAAAAACTCAAAAATTTGACATGGGGCGTTTATATTTTTGTACAGTGTATACACACGCGCACACACATGAAATGATTGTGACAATGTGATTCATTGTTGATAGATAAAGTGTCTGAATACAAAATTATTCCAACTTTATGGGCAACAGTGCAATGACTCTTTTTTTTGTATTTTTGTCTTTGTAAACCACCATAATGGATTTGAAACCGAATCCTCAAGATGTGTTTGATGTGCAGACTTTCAGCTTTAATTCAAGGGGTTTCACAAACATCTTGTATTAACCGTTTCGGAATTACCCCACATTTTTATGTAAAGTGCTGGATTTGAGGCCCAGATTTGAGGATCCCTGCAACCACAGGTCTATTACAATATGTAGGCCTTAGAAGGCAAAAATAGCAATAATGTTACTACACCTGTGGAAAGCAGAAATGCACTGAATTTTGCCTAGTTACCGAAAGGCAGAAGAAGAAAAGGAAAATGGAGCCAGTTCATCTGAGGGTGTACGGTAGTGGTAATGTAAATGTAGGCTGCAAGACCAAGACAAAGAGGGAAAAGGCCCAAAAAAAATCAAAGAATTTGATCTTATATGTGTCATCTGCTTTCTAATGAGTCATTGGGCCTCTGTGAAGGGTGTTATCAGTGGTGTTCCATTTCTCGTGAAATCATATTTTTTGGAGGTGGACGGAGTCTGTGCTGGGCGATGCTTGAAAAGATATGGAAAGGAGCAAAATTGACAGCGAGAGTTTGAGAAGGAGTTACCAGATATGGGTTGTTTGATTACGTTAGGCACAGGGTGATGATCTTTGACAGGGATCAAGTAGCGCAGAGCTTTTCGTGTTAGGAATGCAACAACAATTAGGCAGTTTGAAAGAATATGACCTATATTCATAGAAAGTGTGGTGAATTTGGATGCACAGCAGAGCATTATATGCTACTGAAAGAGCAGAGTGTTTGTTGTCACTGTGCAGGCTAACATGAAGTGAGGAGAGTGAGGTGGAGCAGGCACAGGCAGGTGGAGTGGATACAGGCACAGAATAATGTGTCACATGACGATGCTACAAAGAGAGCAAAGGTAAAAAAGGGAGGAGTGAGGAAAGAACATGGCACAGCGGAAATAATGAGGAAAGGACAAGATACTCCTGACTAGGAATGTATAAGTATGGATGAAAGAAGAGTTTTTGTTGTCACAGTGTCGTGGTTTTCATTCAGAAATATTTTCATATTGTGAGGTTCCCCCATCCTCAAACAATTGGAGAGAGACAGATTCTTTAGAAAATTAGGCTTTATTGGGGCACATTGTTGAATATAAAGCCGAGTTCTTTTTCCGCAAGAAGGACTGACATTCTGCTTTTCACGCTCAGATTTTATACTTTCATCACAGGAAATATCTTCCAAAAATGGTTTTTCTGCCCTCTCGCGGCGCAATGGTTCAGTAATGTAATGTCTGCTTCATACTTATTTTTCAATGGTACATTCATGTGGTGTCTGCATGTTACTTGTTTTCCTCTTTTTATCATTAGTTGGCATCCTTTGCAAAATAACAACTTCAAGGCTACTTGTTTCAGAGGACTTTTAGTTGGGTCACAGGTTGTCCCAGAGACAGGCAAACCAATACACTGCCAACTTTCCTTGAAAACTGCAACCAAAAGATATCAACCCTCTTCCAGTGTAATACTGGAGCATGCATAACTATATGATTTCTGATGAGTGATGGTGAATAATGCTGATGACTGAACAGATATTGCCTGAATCAACAGAACAGATGTCAATCAAACCTACAAAAGCCAACTGCTTATGTGTGTGTGTGTTTTTGTGTCTGTGTGCAAGTGCATGTGTAAGTGTATTACTGCTGCTTCCATAATATGGTTACTGATAATGATTATTGATTATGGTTATTGATTTACTAATGAATATGATGAGAAATATTGAAATATAATCCTCAACATTAGCAGTGGTGATAAATTGTGCAAGTGAAACTGAAACTGAGACCAAAGGGATAAGAGTGGTAGTATATGCAGCTTGGAAGATTTTAAGATAACTGATTGGTAGGAAGAGGAAATTTGTGGAATGTGGAGAAAAGGATCGGTGGGAGCCAAACACGGAATAGTCAAATGACTGAAATTATTGTTACCGAAGACTTAAGTTGGGAAGTTTTCATATTACATACTGAACATGGAAAAACTATTTTGAAAATATAATAATTCCAGTAGATGGCGGTAATGCTATAAAATGTAGACTAAATAAGTTAAGGATGAAGAAGAAGATTGATGACGCAGAATGAAGTAGTTGCTGCGCGCTAAAACTGAAGGGAGAATTTGGCTGTTCAAGTGGTTTGCAAGCTGGCGGATTTGGTGTACTCCCTCGATCAGTGACCGAAGAGAGGTAAAAATTTGAATTAACTCATAGGTCTCTAAAATACTTAATTGACAGCTGATCTCTGATTCCCAAAAGTATATAGACTTGAAAAGATTTCTCCAAGTAAAGAAGCTAGCGACTGCCAGATGCATCTAAGGACCTGGCTAGCCATATAAATATTGTTAATTGTAGCTAGCTAGTTCGCTTCAGTTGGGTGAAAATAGCTTGCTACTGGTCTTCTTTATTTGTATATATGTTAGATTTATCCGATATTAGCTAGATTTGTGATGGTGAAACCTCTGATGTGCTTTCTAAGAAACTATTAAACGTGTTTTCCGGAAGCGCAGGATTATGTTAATTTGGTTTGCTATTTGGCTTGTTAAATTAGCTTGTAAACCAGTTGGGTTCAGTTGTCCCCTGACTCCGAACAGCGCTCATGTTTTATTGGTTGAGCAATATTTGCTTTTATGTAAAGTTCACCGTGGATTTACTGATTTTATTTAGGTATAAAATTACATATGTAACGACATTATACACAAATATATTAAAGTCGAAGTGGAGAGCACATTCAAGTATTACAAACAACACTATTTCCAGTGTTGCCCTGGGTTAACTGGCTATAGTGGCGTAAACTTAGAAGAAAGCAGTTGCTGACTCTTCATTTATTTCGGAACAGTTGCACCTTTCACTAAGGTAAAATTGCCTTCCCGTTCGATATTCATCGGTCATTTAAAATCCTGTTGAGAAGACCTGTAAAACATCCTGCAAAACTGCCGGGTCAAACCTAGCCTAACTCATTCAAAATGTATAAGTTTGTGAAACGGTGATCTGACTTCATTTCTGAACGTTTGTTCGGTGAAAATTTGTGGGGAGAAGAAAAAATTATTTCAGCCGCTTTAGCCTACCGCGGTGCTGTCTCAAGACAATTGCACTCAACGAGGTGTATAAACTAGAGGCGCTACGTTGTTCGTTCCAGATCAGCCAATGTGTGCAGAGCTGGCCTTCCGGGGGTGCCTGTCGCTGGAAACCATGTAAACTAATACGCTCTGTTTAATATTCCGCAAAATATCAATTATAAGTACTCCGCAGAATTTAGATTTCCGTCATTTTTCTGACGAACTGGAGAAGATTTAGCTTGGAGCGCCATTTCTGTCTTATCGCCCATTGCGTGCACCATAGCTCCAGGGTCAGACGCGCATTAAACATTATTCATCTTATTATTTATTGCCAAGTTTGTATGTTTTCCCGGCGTTGGTTGGTTTGTTTGCTTGTCTGTTAGCAGGATATCTCAAAAACGGGCGCATAGCTTTTAATCAAACTTTGCAGGATGTTCGAGTAGCTCGAGAGAAACAAGTGATTAAATACCTTATCTAGGCCAAAGTACAGCTGTGATGTGCGCCAAAGTTCAAAATTTCAAGTCATTCCAATGGGGCGGATTTCCAATTGCCGTGCTTTTGGGTTTTGCTGCCACCTGGCGCTGAAATGCAGTAATACCCTACATCAGCCAGCAAGAATAACTCATGCACAGAGTTGCCTTGGCATGGCGGAGGCGGAGGTGCTGCGCTCTCTGAGTGCTCTTGTTAGTTTATTTTTTAACCAGCTGCCTGTGACCCCCTCGGAATAGGTCCGCGACCCACCAGTTGAGAACCACTGTTTTAGGTCACCTGAGACGAAGTCTAGTGACCTAGTCTAATCGCCTTTTGTGTATCGTCCGTCATGTGTCCGTAAAAAATTGACATTTTTGACGACTTCTCAGAAACCGCTGATGTGATTTCAATAGAATTTTGCAGGAACCTTCCTTGGTCAAATATGCACCAAAATTGTGAATTATATGGTGCCTGCCCCCAAGGGACTCTGAGGAGCGGGGCTAAAAGTGGTCAATACATTTTCCACTTCTCAGAAACCACTGATCCAATTTCAAAAAGAAGGGCTAAAAGTGGTAAAATTGGCTGAAATTTGAAAAATCTTCTTCTCCAGACCCAAATATGCTAGAAAACAGTACTCTTCATAGATGGAAGGCTCTTGAGGTGCTTTATCAAAATTATGAACTTCATCAACCTTGAGCTCCATGTTTGCCCCTGAGAAGGGGGTGAAATTTACGATAGTTTATATAGGAAAATGATACTTTTGGGTAAATTTGGTTCATTGACATCAATAACATCAGTTTTTATGCCACCCATGTGACCGTTAAGGCCCATGGGCCACTTGTTTTTTGTGGAATGATGCATCAGATTGGGAATGTTAGAGTCGTGTCGCTCTGCACAACTACATCCTGTCAGATGCTTTATTTATGGGAGTCCACATCACAATGGCTTGGACCTTGGCATTTTGTAAGCAATGTACTACAGGTCATTGGACATGTATAGTGTTTTTAAGCCAAAATGCATTTGCTATTTTTTTTTTTTTTTCCTGAACTGTCTCAGCTGGGTTATCCATCTTCTCCTTGGCATTTCTTGAGCAAAGTGACTGCGTGGAGGTTGAATGGAAACTTGGACAACTCTCTCAGGACAATAGTCAAGGTAACCTCCCTGCAACTGATGATGTGAGTTCAATGTTGGTCCACGACAGTTGCTTTTATCCCCAATTTTTTCTGGAATTTAGTGTTGCAAAAAATGGACGAAGAAAGTGTCATTATCGTCAGTGACGATGAAGATGACTGCATAGCAGAGCTGTTGGACGAACCCTCAGTTTTAATCGTGGACGAAATTGTGAATGAAGGAGGTAAAATATTGATATATTTTTGTGTGTTTGTAGTGTGCCAGTAATGGTAACGTTAGGTACTTTGGTCATAGAACAGTGGTTGTTATATTTTAACCTACAGACAAGTTTTTTGTACTGTTGAGGGTAATTTAAAATTCCTGACAGATCTTGGTGCATAAGATGTAATCCGTTCTATGGATGTGCTTGTGCTTTATTGGCCAGCATTATTTTTGTGATCTCATATCTTTTTTTGAGACAAGTTTGATTTTTGTGAATTTTTTTTCCTGGGTAACCCAATAGTAGAAATGAACAGTAGTCCTGAGATGGTGGATGAAGACTTGGCAGTTACTTTTTCCAAAAGGGCAGATGCGATGCCACATGCCAGATATGACTGCAATACCCATCTTTTCAGGTGAGTTTGTCTCTTGTGGGTGGTTCTTTACTTGTAGAACGGTATGCGCTCTGTCCAAAAAGATTTGGATGTTGGCATAGTTACTGTTATGCTAGACCTCTAGAGTAGCATATTGAAGTTGTAATTAAATATGAGATATTGGCTTAAAGTGCAGACTTTCAACATGAATTTGAGGCCATTTACTTCCATATCAGATGAAAGGTGTAGGAATTGCAGCATTTGGTCATCCCGCTTAAGGGAACGAAGGCAATTGTACTATTAGCGGCTCATGTTTTACATGTGTTTGCACTGAGCTTTAGTGTTTTTCAAGTGCAGCATTTTGTTTTTGAGTATATTGCTGTTAACTCTCAATATTTAGTCCACAGAGTTGTCGCTGATAGTGAAGTTTGCCATCAGAAGGCTGAAAAATCAACGCAAACCCTATGGGGGGTGGGGGTGTCGAGGTTGTTACTATTTGGTACTTGTAAAAGGAAATTAAATTTCTGTGAAAATGGAAGGACCAAAAGGCCCAGATGATCACAAATAATTGCGGCTAGTGACTGTAGCAAGCTATTTAGGGAGAGACCTTTCATGTTCAGTCTTTTCTGAACTTGTTTCACTTAGGGGTGATGGCATATGCCTTGTTTTTTTTTCCTCTCTCTAAAGCCACAAACAATTATCTCTCAGTTTGGCGTAATTTCGCTGAATTACATTTGGATTATGCTATTTTTGTAATGCATGATGTATGCTGCAGTTTGGGTATTTGCAGGACACTTCTGCATGTTACGAAGGGGTCTGAAGTTATGCTGCTAGATTTATCTCTGGTGTAGTGGCACCTGCTGCAGTTTAAAATGTCAGCTGTCTTAGTCAGTGTACCATATGCCCATTCCTGCTACATATTTTTATCTTAATTCTGCACATATTTCTGTTGACTCACTGGATTTGGGGTGGTTGGTTATGCGGGCATTTATGCTTGGTTTGGCAAATTAAGCCTAGGAAAATCATCTTTTTGCTACTTAAAAGTGGTGTTCTGGAATTCTTCTGGAAAGAATTTGCATCGGCCGGTTTTTGGAGTTTTCTTGTTTTGGCTACAATGCTCAAATTTTAAAGTTATTTTTTGGTCATCGGAAATATTTCTGTCAAAAATGTCCTTTAAGCATTAAACTATGCACCATTTGAAAACTAGCATACTGAAATGGCTTTGAATCCTTTGGAAAATCTCCAAGTCTGCTGTGCTGTAGCTTGTCAGGTGAAAGGTCTCCGGCCACCCTCTCGTCCAGGCTGTCAAGCACTTGAAACTTCTTTACCTCTTTGGACCTGGTCGGTTCCCTTTGGCTCTGGAGGGCCTCCCGGTCTCTTGATGAAAAGTCACGCCTACTGCCAGTAAACTTGGGGCGGAAGGTCGGCTTTAGTCTGGCTGGTGTTGGACAGGGGACAGATGTAGTCGCACTTTCAGTGTCTTCCCTTCATTTGGATGAAATCTGCCACTCTTGAGGTCAACTTTAGGACAGCAAGTTCAAGTTGTCTAATCCGAGCCTGAAAGTCTTTTTGCTCGGCAGGAGGGGCCCAGACCTTCCACTGTGCAAGCCGCTCTTTTGCAGTCTTCACAAGCCTTTCAAAGTGGTCAAGCATAAATGCAAAAGCTTCTTTATTGCCACTGGGTGCGATGGATGACACACACACTCTGCCTCGATCTCTGCAGCCGTCTCCGCCATGGTCAACTTCTCTTCTCCAAAATTGGCCCAGAGTGTCTTCTGGATGAGGGCTTTCAGCTCGTTCAGTTTGGGTTCAGATTCAGCTGCAATTTTGTCAAGGTCGGCTTTTTGCTGGTCATTCAACATTTCTTTGTCCAGCTCCACCTCATTTTCCGCAGCATACCGGGCCCCCTCGTCATCGAAGGCTTCCAAGACTATGGTGTGCATTCTTGCAATATTATTGGCCAATTGGGAGAACTGCCGCTTTGCTATAATGGTAAATCGACTGCATTTATATAGTGCTTACTAGTCACATGACCTGACATCAAAGCATTTTAGTTATGCCTCTCATTCACCCTGATGGCAGAGGCTACCATGCAAGGCGTCAGTGTGGGGTTCAGCGTCTTGCTCAAGGACACCGATGTGTTCACTGGAGGAACCAGGGATCGAATCCGGAACCCTCTGATTCCTAGACCACCTGCTCTTGCTAGATGCACCTCATCAGAATTTCACTGGATTTCACTCATAGGACACAACTTCTGGAATTCCTTCAGGTTCTTTTATTTCCACGTGTTCAGTCAGACAAGCAGGTGAAAAAACATTGAATATTCAATATTTTATTACACAGTATAAATTTCAATTTCTTTTTCTCTACAATCATCACATTAAATAGAATTTATTCATCTTAATCATTTATCCTACTTTAACACTTACAGTCACTTCTTACACATACAGCTGGCCAGCTAATAAGCTGATCACTCTCCCCTGCACCCTGGCTGCTGCACTGGCTAAAGTCCCTGGCTGGGTGGAGGATGTGAATGCAGTTTACCACAACAGTAGAATTGCTCTCTGATGTTTGTATCATTTTCCATTTGCTGATTAAATTGATTAATATTATTCATTTCTGTTTCTAAGTGTAACGGAGGACTATATTGGTGATCCAGTAAACCAGAACATGGCCTTTTGTGAGCAGTGTTTCTGTTATATCTGTGACAAGTTGGCATCAGAGGTAAGTGAAGGTAAAATTGATTCATGTTAAAGTTGAAAGTATATGCTACTGATTTTGCGATTGTATGTGAATTGTTTGATAATGCATCTCTAATTTGGAAAAAGTTGGCAGAATCAACTGCAGGGTTTCCTGCAGAAAATTGGTTAGTTAAGGTGATGGTGTAACACTTGCTTGTACACAGTGCATTTCATCCTTACAATAGGAGCTGAGCTGGAAATAACAATTAAATAAAAACAGTCTTACCAAAATTCATGCTATATGCATGAACACAGACAAAATTATCGAGGAAAAAAAAAAAGAATGAAAAGTGCGTAAAATGCGCACAAACATCCCAAAGAGTTAAATGAAAATTAATGCAATGTTAATTAATGAAAATTAATGTATTGGTCTGTTTAGACGTCAATTTTCCGAATGCTTTGCAGGTGTGGTTATTTTTGGGGTGAGGAGAACGGAATTATGCATGGAAGCGCATTGCATTCGCGGGATAAACAAATATATACACCTCATAATTACGAGATCGTGAGAAAAGATTACTGCTACACCCACCGTGTTCTGTGTGATCTAGCTAACCTGAATATTTCGGGACCTGATGCAGATAACACCTTGGATTGTCCGATTCGTCTTTTGGTCTGGAGAACTGGCTGACTGTTTATTCTTAAAAGCCCTTAAAAAGTTGACTCCACAAAACCACAGACCCCAAAATGCGCTTCCACTGTGCTGTTGTCCATCTCGTCCTTGTCCATGACACCAAGCCCAAAAAAGTCAGTGATGTTTGTGGACAGTGGTGATGTATGGCTTTGGCTTTTCAGAGTAGAACTTCAACATGCGTTTGTAGATGCAGTGGGACTAAGGTTTACTGAAGCCCAATTGGTTGTATCCATAACAGTCTCATGACTGTTCTTAAGATGGAGGGATCGAAGATTACATGCATTCGGAGTTGTTTTTAGTACTTTAATCACCAAGATTCAAATCCATTCTTCACATTTTTACAATTAACTTACGCCCTGTAAAGGGTAAATGCCCAAAATCCTACTGATTTGTTTTTTGGGAACATTGTTCCTAGTCCTTTAGGTAATGGTAATGCCTTTTTTGGAGGTTCCTTTGATGCCATTAGATGATTATATCGCATATTTAACAACACCTGTTTCACATCACATTATTTGAGATTGTCTCATCTTTATTAATCCTAGATTGCCCCTGTGCCAGCTTTTTTCAGATTCTGTTGCAGATTTGAAATTGGCATGCATTTTCAATGAACCATTTTTGTCAGTCAAAGAATCAATGTGTTTTAAGATATTTTTATTATAGAAGAGGATAAATGGACCTTTCATATATCGCTCCTGCTTTATTTTATTTGAATTTTCCACAATTTGCCAACTTTTGCAGTTGTTGTGATCTCTCGTGTAAAATGCGAGACGCTTCTATCTGACACTCAACTGAAACTCCAGTGACTATAGCATAATTGGAGTTTGGGATTGAGAGGTTGAAGCAAGTAAAGCAACAAGCATGACTGCTTTGTAAATCACCCAAATGGGCCCACATAACACCGGAGCTTATTGGGATAAAATCTAGAAAAAATGAAGAACTACAAAACTGATATCAATTATTAATTTTTTTTGTTACTGTTTATGATTTATTCGGCAAGTACTCACTAATTTGAGTTCTCTTGCACCCCAAGTAAACAACGTGGCAGCCTTCCTTGCATTAAAATATTTTTGTGTGTGTGTGTGGTTGCAATAAACCAAAAACCTTTCATAGAAAACTCAAGGTGGACCTTACACTGGCAAGTTGATGGCAGAAAAAGCATCCCAGGGACCTTATTTTTGATTTTCTATGCTGCGCTATGAATTTGCAGTGTTGTGCAACATCGAAAGTGCTGGAACACTGCACTGCTTGACCAGAATAAGATCTTTCAATGTTATTTACTCATAGTTGCAATGTTAAAAGATGTGGCTGCAATTAAACCTGGGAATTTGTTGTGGCATCTATTGCTATAATGAACTCCAATCCCATTATCAAAGTAACACCAAACTAGAGACCCCCTCATTTGCTGACCATTAGACTGAAACTCACCATATTTGGTGTAAATCTGTCCACAGGTGGTGCTATAGTAAACAATCATAACTCCAAAACCCTATTTACAAAGTAAGTTAAAATTTTGCTTGCTCTGTGTTGGTCAAGGGTCCTGTGGATGTCCAAGTAAAATGGCTCAAATAAGATTGCTGCCAACAGCCAATCGCTTTGTCGGTGTCGGAGGAAATATGCCATCCCCTGACAACTCCTTTTTTTTTTTTTTTCCCTTTTCCAGTGCGTATTGTGGAGCGCCCCTGGTATTTGCCATTGCAACGCCCATAAACGAAGTGTATTCTGGAAGGAACAGAGAGATAAAGCTATTCTTGGATACCTTCATATTTTTAATTTTAATGTTCTGGAAGTGGATGCAGAACTGAGACAAGCAGGTACACAACGGTTTTATTCCACAATTTAAATTATTGTCTTATGGGTTAATGGAACTTTGTAAGATGACACTGACCTGTGTTTTTCTTCTCAAATATTCAGAGAGTCACCTTTTGAGCTTTGAAGAAGCTTTACAAGCAGAGTACGGCACATTTCTGGCTGGTTTGCGGGCAAAATTGTCAGATCTCATCAGTTGTACCTGCTATTGCCACACAGAAGCCAATTTTTTCCCTGCAGGATGTAAAAAATGCAAGTCCAGACACGTGGATGTGATGCTTTATGAGTAAGAAAGTAATTTAATTTGGTTTTTTCTTGGATAATGATTTAATTCTGCAAGTTTCATTTGTAACTTTGTCTTCTCCTTCAGTTACTCTAAAGTTCACGATCTTGTGTCCGAGTTCTTGGATAAAGCTGACAAAGAGAAGCCAAGAATAGCTGCGCTGATGTTTCTTGGGGCTGCTAGAAATGTTGTTACCCATAAACAACCAACCGGGTACGTGCTTTCCTCTGCTTTCAAAGCTGTAACTTGTCTTTCAAGGTGGCATTATGGATGCCCATTCACTGAACTGGCATGGTATTCTTTACCTCTTACCACAGCTGAACTCTTACACAGCTAAATGTGAAACCGAGTAAAAGGGGTCATGAGCAGGGGCGGACTGGGGCAAAAAAGTGGCCCGGGAATTCGTACCTGACCGGCCCACTCTCCAGGGGGCAGGGAAGAGGAAGTAGTGACCGGCCAAAAAATTTCAGGTTAATTGACAAAAAAAGCATGCATTTTAACATCATATTGGACCATATATCCTATAAAACATTGACAGTAGTTTGTGAGTTTATATAACACCAATTCGCCTACAACAAAATAGTTGTTGTGTATATCTAACATACAAATCCAGTGGCTATATGCATTTGTGATTTTAGCATATGTCAACAGATCACCAAGTCCCTAGACCAGGTTTAGTAAAAGATGCCACCCTCAACAACATAAAAAGTTAGTACAATACTGTAATGGACCTTTTCAAAATGTTTCTAAAAGATGAGACTTTAATGCTTCCAAAACACTCTAAGTGTTAAAGTAGAAAGCATTGTCTCATGAAACTCCAGAATACTCATAATCCGAGTCACGATTAAGTTGAATATATGTACATGTGAGTGAATTTACTATTCTGTAGGCAGGGTTTGGGTGGGTAATGTCCAAAAACAGTCTTATTTATATTAAAGATTCTATTTATCCTTAAGATGTCCTGAAAGAAATTTAATACAATGACGCAGTCCAATATTAAAAACATAATTGTCAACATATAAACTAAAAACATAATTGTCAACATATAAACTAATGTATTTTACAGTATTAGTAATATTATAATATTATTATGAGAATGAATGTGAAAAAGAACTGTGATTTTGGGGACATTTAGAATTTTTCAATAGGACCATTGCACTATTTGGATGAATTCATACATAACCTCTCTTAAATAACGTTGCGTACCTGACGTATGCAGAAAACAAAAAATGGCCATGACGCAGGACAACCGGAATAGTGAAGTAGAACCATAAGTGAGATATGAAGCACGAGCCACTAGTGATTGTTAGATTTTGGTAAATCTTGAGAGAACATCGCAGTTGCCCCGTACTAATTCCTACTTTCAAATATTTCAACCATGTTTTCACGTTCTTAGGGCGCCTCATTCATCAGAAAGAGGATGTTGCTCT
Organism: Gymnothorax reevesii; assembly: GCA_029721435.1. Lineage (NCBI taxonomy): Eukaryota > Metazoa > Chordata > Actinopteri > Anguilliformes > Muraenidae > Gymnothorax > Gymnothorax reevesii. Next base: position 13,495,565 of record CM056592.1, read on the forward strand.
CCTCTTGCTCCCCTAAATATGGGCCATTCGCCACCAGTGGGCTGTTTACGCAACTGGTTTTATTTGCGGAGTGGACCTGCGCACTGACCCAAGGGCCAACCAGGAAAACTCCCAGTACGCCCCTGGTCATGAACACCTGCACTGTTCGAGAAAACTCTCATACTTTCATATTGACTGAACCGTTATGTTTTATCTTGCTTTCATTGAATCGATTTTATCGTTCTTTGTCATGGTGTGATCACGTCCTTAAAGGAGAGAAATTCCTTAACCCTGATAGTTAAAGGTTGCCTTCCACCCTTTGCACAGTGATTTTTAGCTTCTTCCTCCAGACGAAGGTTTTCAGTCCCAGGGTGTAGAACAATGCGATATAAAAATGGCTTTTTTCCTGCTGTCATTGAGGTGCATAAGTAGTTTCAGGCTTTGCACATTTATTATTTATTTATTTTTTTAAGTTCTTAATTTGCCTCTTCTGGGTCATGAAGTGGCTATTTTTATGATTTTTGCCTCCGCCCAACGAAGTTGGAGGAGGTTATGTGAGCATTACTGTTTATCTGTTCGTTGGTTTGTTGGCAAGCAGGATTACGCAAACAGAGCTGCGCGATTGACCAAACTGGGATTATTTTAAGCGCTATAAAAGTAACTGCCACTATGAGGCAGACAGACATGCTTGCTTATTACCTTCTCTATGACACTTATCTAATGCGTTTATTTGAAAAGCTTCCAGGAAGAGAACTGCGATTTGAAGTCCGCTAATTACCAGCGAGTTTGAACATTCTTCATTGCCTTGGCATAATTAACTTGCCTTAACTAATTTTGGTTTTGATTAGTCTGTTGGCTGAATAAATGGCTTGATTGCAAGTTAGGCAAAGTACATAGGAATTGATTTAAGGCAAAATAATTATGCCAAGGCGATGGAGGCTGTTTAACCTCGCTGGTACTTAGCAGACTTCAAATCAATTTTCTTCCCGGAAGCATTTCAAATGACTGCATTAAGTTTGTGTGATAGAAAAGGTTATGGGCAAGCACGTCTGTCTGCCTCATAGTGGCAGTTACTTTTATTGCGCTTAAAATATCCCGATTCGGTTAATCGAGCAGCCCTAGGTCAAGGGCATGCAAAAGGTCAAAAGGCATTAAAAATATATTTGCGCAAAGACTACAGGACTGCATAAACACAGGTGCTGCTCGCAAATACTGGCAAAAAAAGACATTGAGTAAGCGCACCTCTAGTTACTGATTGTTTTCCTATTTTATATGTCTATTGGTTGGAACCTTGAGCACTTTTGTTTTTATCTTTGAGTACTTTTATCATGTTTTAGTATGTTTCAATTCTACATTTTTTTTTTTATCTCTAATGCATGGTTTTATTTTAAGTATGTGTTGTAACAGTGTGTTTCCTGTGTGTGGATTGGATGGAGGTGTCATCACCTCAATGGCTGTGAGCAGATCTCCTTCGGGTACAAAGAAAGTAACCTCTCACCTGTTACCCCTGCAGCTTCCCGCGAACCGATCCGAAAGCAAATCTCTCAGATGCCATTCCTGCCTTAATGACGAGGTAAGTACTGCTTCTTCCTTTCTCTCTACTGTTATGGGGGGAAAAGCCACAAATGGCAGACAGCAATTTGTTTTGTAGAATGCTGTGTTTCTTACTAAGATGAATTGATGCTTAATTAAAATCAGTAGCATTAATGATTTTAATGTAGGTTGAACCATTATGGAATATTGATTGATTGAAATTCCTAGTTTAGATTCAATCACAGGATGTGGTTGAACTGTTAAAATCATGCCGTCCATTTTATTTTCATTGTTAACGTGCTACTCTGCAGTTTTAATGGTGAGTGTTTCTGTCGTAGGTTGACGAATGGTCTGAGGAATTTGATGGTCCTCGGTGATTTTAGTGTTTCGTTCTCAAAGAAATTGAAAAACTTCTTTCAGTCACTCTCCTTGCCGATGACATGCAAGTGGCTGAGCAGCTGGTAACTGTTTTGCCCCTCCTGAGTGTTTATTTATTTTTTAAACCTCTCCCAAAAATATTTTCAGAATTATTTTATCAATTGTATCGTCTGAAAATATAAAGGCTTTTTCGACCCGTTTTTCAGTCTAAATGTGCTACACTGGGAGAACCCTTTACTGGTGTCGGTACTGAAGGGGCAGAACGTCTCGGGAGACAGGGTCCTGAAGGGCAGAAGGGAGACCCTGTTCGAACCAGTGGCCGTCGTGCAGGCGAGAGTCGGGTTTCTAAAGGAGCAGGAAAGGTATAAGAGTTCTCTATTTCAATCACAAAATATATTGCAGAAATTAGTTGACATTTTTCAGCTGAACATGTGGATTTATTTATTTATTTCTTCATTTTTTGCATTATTTTACTCATTTCCTACGGAATACTTTTATAAAATTGTTGCGTTTGTACGGAATACTTTCCCCGAAAATTGCACAATATAAAGTATTGAAGTACAGGTGGTCCATCACCGCGATCGTCAACTGATTTCCTGTTTTCACCGGACTGCGAACGGTCATCCGCGCAGCTGGCTCCGGCTTACCGTAGGGAATGCTTGAATTCGCCACACCGTTGGCAGCGGTTTGCCATAGGGAATGAGTTCAAATGCAGATTTCTGATCTATTTAAGTTGTGACTTAAACCTTCTGACTGTAATAACTGTCCTTAATGCATCAGTGTCCATGAAAATGGTTGCAAACCTGTACAAGGAGTTTAATAAAAAAAAATAAAAAAATAAAAAAAAAAACTATACTCAACTATAATCATTGATTATACTGTACAAGAACTACTGAAGGTGTGGTTAGGGGACAATTTAAGAGTAAAACCTGCTCTTTCTGATGACACATTGCACTTAAAATAAAATTCAGTTTTTGTAAAGTATAATTAATGATTAAAGTTGGGTATTTTTTATTTATTTTTTAAAACACCCTGTATAAAGAATGCATCTCTCTCTCAGGTACAGGGAGCTGGCAAGGTATCTGAAGGTCGTGAAGAGCGACAATAAAATGCTGTGAGTCCATTTTTTTTTATTTTTTTTTTCTCTGTTCTACCTATTTTAATTTTCGGGATAAGCTAAAATATGACATGTTTATCCACTTGCACTTCTTATTTTCTTTTGCATCAGTTTACGGAGCATGAAGGATCACCTTCCCTTTTTTCTGTGCAAGGCGGGAGACTACCATGCAGCGTTGCAGAGTTTTTTCAGTTCACCCTCAGATATGTGCTGCACTGCGTGTCGACTGTCTCCCAACGAGTTTACCGTCTACTTGAAGATTCTCATCACAGGAAAAATTCCAGTCGGGAAAGATCCTTTTTTGACGACGGAGTGGGAGACTGTGAAAGGTTATACAGACGTCTTGGAATTATTACCTCCACCAAGGAGGTTATGTTTATGTCGGTGTTGGTTTGTCGGTCAGTCTGTCTGTTAGTGTACAAGATAAGTAAAAAGTAATGAACGTACATCTCTCAAATTTTGTGAGTGGGTTGTTATTGCATCAGTGATGGACCCCATTGATTTTGACTGCAATCGGTCAAGTGGCATGGCGGAGGTGTGCGCTCTACAGAGTGCCTTCCTAGTTTTTTTTTTTTTTTTTTTTCTTTTTTCCCCTCTGTTAAACGAAAAAGCCTAATGATATGTTTTTTTTTTTGTTTGTTTTTTTTTTTTATAGATGCCAAGCTTCCGAGGAAGTGTGAAGTTACTAAGTGCAGTTTAAAGATTTTGGATTGCAACACAGCAGTGTTTATGGATGTAAGTATGCCACTAGGCAAGCATATACTACTAACTACTTACTAACTACTACTGCACATAATTGATTTTTTTTTGCGTAATAAGTATACCTTCTGCCATGGACGAACAGGCGAGTTTGCACCATTCTTGTTTTCTGGAATCATTCCTGATGGAAACTTGCTGTAAATGGCAACCAAATGTCTGCAACCATTTGAAAAGTTTTTGGGTGAAAAACGTTGAAACTGGACAGCTTCTATCATCCTTATAAGGTTTAACCAGCCTGTTCTCGTCCACTTTGCTTCAATAACAATTAAGCAATTTAGGAGTGTTTCATGAAAAGGCAAAGTGCAAATTTAACTCTTCGCCTCATGGAGGCAGTTACTCTTATTACACTTAAAATAATTGTGATTCAATTAATTGTGCAGCCCTAGTTTTGGGGGGGTCGCTTTATAATCAGTCATACAATGCTCTAGCATTTGCTTTCTAACCACTGTCACTTAGAACAATAATTAAAAGTCCAAATTCTGGCTTTGTTCAGGACGGTTGTCACAGCTTAACTGTAAATGTGCATTTGCAGTCAGAAGTGTGGGTGAATCTCATCAGTGCCGCCTGCTGCCCAGTTCTTGCAGAAGATGGCTCTCTCACATGTTCCTCCCTACCAGTGCCTGATGATGAATTTCAGATGGTAAAGTCATTTTCTTACTTGCAAGTAATTGCCTGGTATTTGAAATCAGATTCACGCTGATGTCTTCTCTTTTTATTTTAATTTTAATGTTTTTAGAGAACGAGGAACATCGCCACAACAATGCTCTTAGAGGGCGCTCAAATCCAAATTCCAAAATCATTTCAAAATGTAAGTTTGGCTTCCATATTGGTTTTTATAGATGATGATGATGATGATGATGATGATGATGATGATAACAATAATAATAACAGTAATGATAATAACAATAATAATAATTGTTGTTATTGTTATTATTATTATTATTATTGTTATGTATTTATTTATTTTTGGTGCATGCCATATTATTATAATTTATTTTTTTTTTATCCTGGGGTTTTTATATTATTTTGAGGATGCTTGCAATTTCACTGCATTTACTACTTTTTCTTATTGCAGAACTTTCCGGACCAGGCTCTTTTGTTGCTGGTCACACAGGCCCTAGTGCACAGGATTCTCCACAGTGGCATGATCAATATCCTCAATGTCATCATGACTTTCAAAGTGAGACATTACAGTGGCTTTGTGTGTGGATTTTAAATTCAAGAGCTGTACTGGTTTAAAACATGCTGGTTGGGAATGGGTTGATTGCTTGCCTTCTGGTACTACTGCTTGCAGCTTAAAGAACCTGCCACTTTCTCGGGGTTCCGCTCAGCCAAACAACTTCTCTCTCGACGCTACAATTCCTTGGGTCCCCAGCAATGCATCTGCCAAGCATGAAGTGGTTCAGATGAACAGTTGATCAGAAAATCGAAGGACAGTCATACACGTATGCTTACATGCATACATACAGACAGAGAAAGGGACTTCTTCCATCTTAGTTTATTTAGCTTGTTAAATACAGTTTATTTTACTAGTATAAAACGAGGATCATTCAGCATTGAAGGAAATTAATTGATTCATTGGGGGAGTCGAAGAGTGAAATTTTCTGAATCGGATTTTCAATCATTCAAATGCACAGATGTGTTCTTTTTTTTAATATTTAAAAAAAATGAACTGAGCCAGTTTTATCACACTTTTTGGACGTGTTTTGCACACTTGTCAGCAGTTTCCTGGGTGAGAATACTTAGATAAAATTGCTATCATTTGCCAACACAAAGTTTCTTTTTCTCTAGGCAAATGCGTGGGCTCTGAAGTGGTTCTTCCACAGCCTAAGTGCCAGACCTGACATCCTGCAAGTGTTCATCAATGCGCTCCTGGAAGAACTCTACAGAGAGAAGAATGAACGCTGCTTCCGGTAAGTGGGCATTGAACATGCTCTGGTTTCGTCCTGGACAGTTCCAGTGGGAAATTTCAGCTGCTGGAGAAAATGATCGCTGGTATTTTTTCTTCAGTCAAAGGGACGTATCAGAGCTAAGCCTCATCGCTGATTTCTTCTTCTTCTACATGCTGGATGACCGACCACTTCTGTTTGCTGTCAACCATCAAATCCTTGATGGCCTATTAAGACATTGGAATGAGTATGTCCTGTTCTTTTAAATTTATTTTTTAATTTTTTTACATTTTATAGATGTTTTTTTATGATATGCTTTTAGGAATTGTCCAAAATGAGTACATTTCGAACATTTGATTTTGTTTTGCATACGAACAATACTGCACAGCCTTATTTACTCTTTCAAATTAATCTAATTTGTCGATATATACTGATCAATTTATCACTGTGTTCTTGCCATGAAATGGCCTTTGGTGCTGACATTTCATATTAAATGCTATGCCTACCTACTCATATTTAACAGTGCAACGTGGATGTAGTGTTGCTGTAGTTGGAGGGGTTGCCTCTTTATTGTAATTTTTTATTTGTACTCAGTGGCTTTGGAAAGTAATCCCGTCATTTTTCCACACTTCCGATCAGCAGGTTCTTGATTTAATTTAATGCTTATTTGATTTACTTTTTTTGATCATTAAATGTACCAAGGCACAATGACGATGCAAAAAAAATGGTTTCTGATATCTTTGCAAATTGGTGAAGAATTAAAAACTGAAATCTCAATTGGATTTTTTTCCAACCCTTTCCCAAGGCTTTCTGAATTGAGTTGAGGCACCTCCTGTGTGTCTGGAGGTGTTAGTCTTTGAATGGTGTCTACATGCACACTTGAATGGACATGATTCAGAAGGACATCCGCCTGTGTGTACAAATTGGGTTTGCATCTGCCCAGTACAGTCACACTGCGCTGCAAATATGTTTGCGGCTGTGTTCTGATTCCAACAGACCTGTGTCTATCTAAATTATGGGGAGTTTGTCCGGGGGCTAGAGTTATTTTTTTTGGTTTTTAATAAGTTTGCTGAGGAACAACTTCTCTTCCTTTGATCTAATGGGATATTTTGAGTAAATCAATGGTCATAAAAGTAAACATAATTTCATAATGATTTTATTACACAATCTGGTGGGTAAAATGATGCAGAATACTTTTCAAAGCCTTTATATGTAGCTGAATGTTTTCTGCCAACTTGGAACAGACTGCTGTATTCATTCCATTTTCATCTAGGCTTCATTTCCCATGGCAGTACTACTTGAGATGCCTCCTACAGCAGTATGTAAGTGTTTTTATGTGAAACTTTGTCTTGACTTCTCATTTGCCTCTTTAAAGTGAGTGAGCAGCTGGTTCAGTTGTCTTGTCGCCTTGCTCTCCCCATGCAGTGCTGTGAAATTATTTGCCCCCTTTCAGATTTTTACTATTTTTGGTTATGTCATATTTAAATGTTTCAGATCATCCAACAATTTTTACCCTCGGCCCGACTTCAGGCCAAAGGGTATTGTCATCAGTTCGTCGTCTGTCTGTCAGTGTGTGCACAGTCAGGCCGAGGGTGTTAAAACGCGGGCGTTTCTGGTTTATATAAGACTCCATGTGGGTAAAGACACAATGCAGCTTTTAAATGGTCATTTCATTTTTGAAGGTAAGGAGTTGTACAAAGCTGTATCACTCGTGAAAATATAATTTCCCCCCAAATCTAACTGGTTGTGCCACCCTCGTTGGCAACGAGTGCAAACCTTTTGCAATAACCGGCAAGTGAGTCTTTTACATTGCTGTGGAGGGAATTTGGCCTTCTGTTTTTTTTTATTTTTTTTTATTTTATTTCTCTAAAATTTGTATTTGGCCACATTGGGGGGTTTTTGAGCATGAACTGCTTGAACTTTTTAAAGTTATGCCTCTGCATCTCTATCGGATTCGAGTCAGGACTTTGACTAGGCCACTCCAAAATCTTTGTTTTCTTTCTTAAGAGCCATTCAGAGGTGGGACTAGCTTTTGTGCCTCTGATCATTGTCCTGCTGCACGACCCAGCTGGGATTAAGCATCAAGTCACAAACTGATGGTTGGATAGTCACCCTAAGTATTTTCTGGTAGAGGGCAGAATTCTCGATTTCATTCATTATAGCAAGTCACCAAGGTCCTGAAGCAACTAGGCTGCCCCAGACCATCACATTATCACCACCGTGTTTGACTGTGGGTGTAATCATATTATGGAATGCTTTTTTAGCTTTACACTGATGCAACGGGACCCATGTCTTCTAAAAGGTTCCACTGCATCATGTGCTGCTTGTTGCTTACTTCACAATGCCAGACAAGTTCTATTAGTGATGTTTGGATTCAGCAGAGCTGGCACTATCAGTCCTTGGTGTGTCGGGTGAAATTGAACTCAGTTGTCAGTTAAAGTGGTCTGATTGATTTTGGTTACTAAGAGTGCAGTTACTTTTTCACATCAGGCTAAGTGGAGTTAGATGGCTCCCCCCCCACCCCCCCCCACCTAAAAATGAAAACATCTTTTTAAAAAAAAAAACTGCGTTTTGTGCGTTATTGCTGTCTTGTATGAAAATTAGTTTAACCTGAAACATTTAAATGTGACGCATATAAAAAAATTGAGGAAATCAGGAAGTGGGCAAATTTTTTTTTCATCGTACTGTACAGACACTTCCCGGCCAAAAAAGTCCAAACACTGTAATATTTTGTTGGACCGCCTTAAGCTTTGATTTGGCACGCACTCACAGTGGCATTGTTCTGTTAAGTGTATGCATTGCCTCAGCATTTATTTTGTACCAATTTTTGCCAAGATCTTGTACTGATGGTGGGAGAGTTGGACTGCTGCTTTAAGTATTTTTTTTTCCCCTGCACATCCCAAGATACTCAATGGGGTTAAGGTCTGGACATCATTGTGGCCAATTCATGACTGAGAATGATGTTTCCTGCTCCCTGAACCACTCCTTCACAATTTGCGCCTGATGAATCCTGGCATTATCATGCTGGAATATGCCCATGCTATCAGGGAGGAAAAAAATCCGTTGATGAAGAAACCTGGGCATTCAGTCTGTTCTGGTGGTCAGCTGATCTCATTTTTTGAGCACACATTGTTGCTGAACTTATACCTGACCAACTGAAGCAACCCCAGATCATAAAACTGCCCCCACAGGCTTGTACAGCGGGCACAACTCATCATGACTGCATCACTTCATTCACCTCTCTTCCTACCCTGGGCTCTTCACTCTGGAACAGAGTAAATCTGGACTCCTCAGACCACATTACCTTTTTCTATTACTCCAGAGTCCAGTCATTATGCTCCCAAGCAAATTTAAGTCCTTTCCTTCCAACTAGCTTCACTGATACTGAAGGCTACACAGCTTTTTAGTCCCAATCCATTGTTCTCTTTGCATAGTGTGTGTGAAATGCTCTTTAACTATTAAACATTGTTGTGAGTTCTACTGGGTTTTTTTTTTTTTTTTTGGTACAATTTAATTTTGCCAAACGTTTAAATTATCTTTGATTGCGATCATTCAAGATTCCCCCCCCAACCAAATTTCTTCCTCAAAGATCACGGTTCGACACTATCCTTCCAGGTTTTGATAATGCGCTGGACAGTTCTTGATTCAATTTTAGTAGTTTCAGCAGTCTCCTTACACAAGTAGCACCCAAAAACTGAGAAAGTGCTCCTTTTTCTGAGAAATTCGTGCAAATACTAAGAATACACCGATGTTTATTGAAGATTTGAGGCCAACTCTGTTAACCTTGGTAAAATTTTCCCGAGTTATCCCGAAGTCTGTCCAGTTTACCTAGCTTTGGACAAAACCTCAGTAAACGACGGTCAAATTTTCCCAAGACACACCTAGGATTGTCTGGCCCACTGACGTTCAGAGACCACATCGGTATATTTGTTGAATTAAAATTTAAAAATTTGTATTTTATACTTATTCCTTCACCACCCCACCCCCCCCCCCACACACACACACACACACACACACACACACACACACACACACACACACACACAGAATTTTGGTTGCCAGATAAAATCAAGCGGATGAAAAAATGTCCTATCGGCCAAAAATAATGATCTGGAAAAAACTAGAAGCTGCCTTAAATTTCCACATTCCATTTCCAATTCCAATTTCCACATTAACCAAGGTTTCCTGAAGTGTTGTCCAACCTTTAGTAAACTGGACAGACTTCGGGATACCTTGGTAGAGGTTTTCCAAGGTTTACCGAGTTTGCCTCAAATCTTCAGTAAATCTCGGTGTATTCTTTGTGTTTGCAGCAATATCTTGTGCACTTTCTCGGTTTTTAGGTGCTATTAGTGTTAGTTCTCTTCTTTGCTTGATGCAGGCCAATAATTTGACCCTTCTGAAACATAGTAACATGTTTTCCACAACTGCAGGATGCGTCTTCCAACATGGTTGTTAAAAGAATGAGACGCTAGTCACTGCGTCAATTAGGGTTAATTAACTTTTTGCCAGCTGAAACATTGATCACTGCAGTAATTATCTGTTGGAAGGTTCTTACCTGTCTGCTTGGTTAAATCCTGGTGGTGACTTGTTTTTGACCGGGCAGTGTATTAATAGGACTCCCAATTTCCTGGCATGTTTGGGTATATTTTTCATTTGTTTTCATTGCTCCTGGCTTTTTCTGTAGGAGCTTCAACTGATGCCTGATAAACGACGGTTCCTAGACCTGATCAGGAAGAAAAACGCCAAGACGCGCGTCCCTCACAGTTACAGATAACTGCTTCCAATTGAAAAAGGAGCAATCACATTACTTTGTGGAGCACAAAGGCCTGAAAAAATCTAGATAACTTTGAAATACTTGAACCAGTCACTTTTCTCCTTTGATGTACAGAAGGTTTTCATGAAGAAGGTGCAAATCTTGCTTTTACTTTTGAATTCAAAGTTAAAGATGTGTTTATTGATTACTGGCCAGAATTGTTTGTTTGCACTGTTGACACTTACCTGCAACCTCCACCAAACTACTATTGAATTTTGTTGACATTTTTGTTTGATTATTACTTTTTTTTTTTTTTTTTTAATTTTAATACAGATGGAATACGCACAATATTTGGAATAATTGTTGTGGCTCATTTTTTGCTGAACTTGGATGGTATACTTTGATCTCTAGTTCATTTTACAAGTCCTGGAATTGCAATATTTTGACGATATTTATGCAGCTTCTCTATTTCATGGCAAATAAACATTGCAAATATGACCAAGTTATTAATTGGCTTAACATTCAGGCTTCATGAAACACACCTCAAACAAATTAGATTAATTTATTTTAATTATTAGAATTTTTTAAATAATCAAGTAGAGGTAAAAAAAAAAATTCTGGAATCACTTCGTTGTAAATTACAGACTCAACAAAAAAATTTGAAATATTACTTTGTTGCTCCTCCCCTGGCTTTTAGTGTGGCTTGAATTCTGAAAGGCATTTCATTCAGCCAATTAGTTACAATTCTGTCACATACATTGACTCCTGTTTCTGCCCATTTGTTTTTCGATTTTTGTTGTGCATTTTTATTAAAGCATATTGCTTTAAGTTTCCTGTCCTGATGCTTTTACATCTTAGGTCTGCATTACCCATGATTCCCTTTTACAGCCTTCCCATTTTGTTTATACTTACACCAAATTTTGGACACCGTTGACTGGGAACAACAAACATTGTTTGCCAATTTCCATGTTGGTTGGAGCGGTTTTATAATCCTTCTAATTGTTTCAGTTGCCAGGTCTCTTGTTGGCGCTCTCAATTAGCCTAGTTTAACACCTTGTTAAGGTCTGCAAGCGCTCTTTATTGCTGACTAATTTGCATATTCAGATTTATGCTGACATTTCTTTTTAGAAATGCCAATAACGAGGTGATTCCATAGTTTTCTCCTCAACATGGAGTGATTCCATTTTTTTTTCTTTCTTCTACTTGATCATGGGGGGGAAAAAATGCCATTCATTTTACTGATTTGTTTGGGTTTGTTAAGGTAATAAAAGTTGTTTTGTGTCATATCTGCGATCTGTTTATTCAGTATGAAATTTAAAAAAAAAAAAGTGGATGAACATCCTCTTTGGTGATTATCATTTTTGGTAAGGGTTGTAATTTCCTTCTAAATGGGTAAATGGATTTTTGCTTGAGCCGTTTGTGGTGTATTGTTAAATACTGGTGAAATTACGCGCAGAATAAAATGCATTGTGACAATGACTTGATATTTCATGACCAACACCACAGGCAACTGTAAATATACTATTTAACAAAAGATTTGTACAAACTTCAAGGGCTAACTAGGCAGGATTGCTCTCACTTTGCTGCATACCTGTGTTTACAAATAAAGATGCCTTACCTGGCGTCTCTTGTCTGTTATTTCAATATGTAAAGTGTGTCTACCGTTTTTAATCTTTATTTTTTAGGCCAGTGAAAAGAAAGCAATTCCAGATTTGACAAGACCCAGGTCAAATGAACAAGCTCTGATGGTTTGGCTTTTCTCTGGTGTACTTCAGATTTTTGCTGAGACATGGCGATCTGTGCTTTGTGTTCAATTCTACCTTGTTTCATTTGAATACCGAAGAAAGCCAATAACTTGTGTATAAGTCTATCACTGGAAAGGGTTGGCAGTCAATTCTTTGGACACACAATCTGTCCATTGTAGCATGACCCAGCTCCTCTGCTTTGAAGCAGCAATGTGACTTTTGATTCAATTAGATAAATTCATCAGTTTCAAAAGGTTAAACGACCAAAATTAATTGGACAAGATCACAGATCTGCTTTACAGAAATTTGCCAACGGCAGAACAAATAAAATACTCCAAACCCAGGCAAGAACCAAAAATAATATATATTTGAAATGTGCATGGGAAGATATACAGTTGTGTTAAAAATTATTCAACCCTCATTGCGGTAAAGGGTTTTAGGAAATGTAACTTTTTAAAAAAATCTTGTTTATAATGAAATCTTACAAGGACTTGTAAATTAGCTAAATGCAACTAAAATTACAACAATACTTTCCCTAATACACTAACAAATGTCCTTTTTCCTCACTGACAAAATTATTCATCCCCATTAAGATTACCACTCTTAAGAACAGAGGTTTCTATCAGGTGTTTTCAATCGGTGTTAAAAACACCTGTAGATGTGAACAGAACCAAACAAGCAAAAATTAAGCATATTTAAAAGGAGTGTGATACTCCGCTCCTCCTAGACAGTTAATGGTGTCTTTGCAACATGGTCAAGTCTAGGGAATGGTCAGAGAGAGGAGGTCATTTCTCTTCATAAGCAAGGATATGGAAATAAAAAGGTAGCAAAGACATTAAACATTTCAAGAGACACAATTGGAAGCATAATTCGCAAGTTTAAAGCTGAAAGCACAGTGGAGACGCTATTTGGGCCCGGCAGAAAGAGGATGCTGTTGGCGACTGCTGTTCGGTACCCGAAGCGGAAGGCGGAGAAAAATCCCTGGGTGACAGCTGAGGAACTACGACAGGACTTGTCAGAGGGAAGTGCTCAGGTTTCGGACCAGACAATAAGGCGCACACTGCAAGATGAAGGCCTCCGTGCCAGAACTCCCAGGCACACCCCCCTGCTGACTCCAAAGCACAAGAGTCGACTTCAATATGCCTAAAAACCACGTGGACAGACCACAAAGGTTTTGGGATACTGTTCTCTGGAGCGACAAGACAAAATTGGAACTCTTTGGGCCTATGGATCAACGATATGTCTGGAGGAGGAATAACGAGGCCCATAAAGAAAAGAACACCTTGCCTACTTTGAAGCATGGCGGGGGGACACTCATGATCTGGGGCTGTTTCGCTTCTTCAGGTAAAGGGAATCTCCAGCTTGTGCAAGGAACCATGAATTCAATTAACTACCAGGAGATGTTTGGCGTAAATGTCATGCAGTCAGTGACAAAGCTTGAAGCTTGGGAGACGTTGGACCTTCCAACAGGACAACCATCCCATGCATACCACCAAATCTACCATGGCTTGGTTGCAGACGAAGGGCTGGAAGATTCTGGAGTGGCAATCGCACAACTTAAATCCCATAGAAAATCTCTGGTGGGACTTGAAGGCAGTTACAGCACGCCAGCCCAAGAATTTAAATGAACTGGAGGCCTTTACTCGTGAGGAATGGGCTAAGATACCTGCAAATTGCTGCAAGAAACTTGTGTCAAGCCATGTTTCATGTCTGAAGGACGTTATTACTGCCAGAGGGTGTTGTACTGAGGACGTATGTGACTAAGGGGTTTAATTATTTTGTCAATGAGGTAATCACAGAAAGGACATTTGTTGGTATATTACAAAAAATGTTGTCATTTAAGTTGCATTTGTCTATTTTAGAAGTCCATTTTTGTTCTGTTTATAAACAAGATAAAAAAGTCAAACTTGCCAAAACACTTTACTGCAGTAAAGTGGGGGTTGAATAATTCTGAACACAACTGTAGCTCTGGGTCTTAGTACCTTATATTAGTACCTTCATTTTGAAAGTTCATGATTAAATACTGTTATCTTCAAAAGTTTAATATAAGAATTAAGTTTAAAAAGCATACTTTTACCATGGTGCACAACCTCTACCATGGTCCATTTCACTTCTGTTTTTGTTAATGTTTTCTTGACAAGTTTGTCAATGAACATTTTAAGAAAATTTTATTTTGTAAATAAATACTTCTTGCAATATTAGTACAGCTTACCCTTTTAGAGAAGCACAAGGGCGCAACACATCAGAACAGTCAAAGGTTGCTGAAATACTGAAAAAGGAATAACCTGAAAGGAATTCGATTATTCTGCTGATAATCATTGTACAGTTGCTTAAAGTGAGAAGAAACATTTTTCTAAAAAAAGATGCGCAGATTGAAATAATGACCACTTTCATTTCTCAGCAGGACTGACTTCATAAAATACCTGTAACCCACTTATGACAGCATATACTGTGCACTCAATACAAAACTTTTTTAACAAAACAAGGATAAATATGGCACCATATAAATAATTTCTTCTAGACATTGATTTTGCACATAATACTTGCAGGACACTGCAGCATTTAGATTTTTCAGCTGCAGAACCTCTCTCTCCTCATTCGTCAATGGCTGTTTTCAATAAAGTTGAGAAATATAAAAATAATGAATAGCACTTGAGAGATATAAGAAAACAACAGAAAACCATATTCAACCACAAATTCATCACTCATTAACACTTCTGGCAACACACTGATGAAAGACGAACCAAAAAAAAAAAATAATAAATTACAATCATTGTTTTCCTTGATTTCTAGTTCTTACCAGGGCAAGAATGAAGGGGAGTTGATGCAGCATGAGACATCCAAACCTAAATTTTGTACAAAAAGCTGGTGGTATAGTTAAAGCTCAAGACTGGCAGGGTAACTCCTTTGCAGAGACCATGCAGGTAATTGTGTTTAATAAGCTCAGACAAATACTGTACAATTCTGCAGTCATCTGCACTGGAGCCTAAAAGATGGTTCAGAAAGGTGGTCTTTCGTGATGTCACAGCGTCTTGGTCTTCAGCAGGATGAATGGGAAGGTGGAGATGGTGGCAGAAGGTGTAGAGGAAAGCCTTGGAGCTCAGCTTAGTTTGCATGCTCTGCACGTGCATGAAATAGGTGCCCCCGTGCTTAATTTGAGTACGGTGATCGACCATTTGCCCGATCAAAGAGCCCTTGTATGGTGGGCATCGCAGCGTCTTGTGGTCAATGTCCAGGATGCTGATGTAGCGCCTATAGCGGTTCAAGGAGTGCAGCATGCTTGATCCAACTGGAGAAGTCGTCCTGACAAACCAAACAGAAAGGAGACAACCGGATCAGAGCCATTTTTGGTAGACAAATCTGAGTGCCAGAGATATTTAAGATTTCTGCTCTGCCAAAAGTAGAAAAAAAATGAGTGATTAATTGATAAGTTTAAGGAACACAGGTAAGTGAACTCATGGCACTTGACACAATCACATTTCCAATATCATGGCCATGCCATCATGTTAAGTGAAGTCAAATTGAGAACAAAAACTGAACCTCCCTCACCTCATATTACGAATTAAATGAACCCTTTGTCGCACGATTCGTTTTCTCTTTGCCTAATAAGGGTGGTTGGGTGGGTTTGGTGAATTTAGTAACCACTAAGCAACAAAGTTAGTTCAGATATGTTAGGTCAACATAGTTCAGATATTCAAAGTAGAATAATATACAGCTGAAAATCTAGGCTTTTATTATTTTATTTTCACATGGTGTGGCAGGTCAGAGGATATTTGACAGAGCCTTGGCAAAATTCATTTCTTTGCACTAAGGGAATAATTCATGAGACATTTCATATCCTCTGAGGAAAAGCCCGACCTCTCTGCTTTTCGCAGTGTAGTGCTGCTGACATCACTCACAGCGGGATCTTGCCCACCACTGTGCTCTGACAAATGAAAGGTCAACTCTGTGAAACTACTGCAATTACCATTAGGTGCATTATACCGGTCACCCTTACTAATGCAGACTTGACACTTGAATAATACTGAACAGACCTGAAAATGCTGAAAAATAAGTTAAATTATGTATTGGATTTAAGCATACAAATATTAAAACCAATGATTGACATTCGCAATAGCATGAATTTTTAGCTTTGTGCCTAGAAGACAGCGGACAAAATTAACTGATATTGTGCATGCAGGATTACACAAGCTCATGGACACAATGTAATGCAGTACTTTGCAACCAAGGTCTTACCTGTGAAGGCCAATGAGCTTCCAGTTCAGCAGGTCAGTCAGCTGGAAAGGTGAACACAGCCATTCTTTTACGGCCTCCCCGTATTTACCGATATTGGGCACGTAAATTGACAAAGCGCTAACAAGCTTTCTCACTACTCCTTCCTCGGCTCCCAAAACCACGAGAACCCTGCCACAAAGAAGGCAGAATATGGCTTGCTGGGCAAATGGGTACTGTCTGATGAACTTCAGAGCACTCTGGCCAGTCTTCTTCTTCTGCTTTGCAGTAATTGGGTTTCCATAAATGAAGGGTGAACGAGTCCCGTCAGAGATTGTGGAGGCACTCAAGAAACTGGTGCTGTCGGACTGTTCTTCAAAGTTCATTTTAGATACATCATCAGAGAGAGTGTTCTGGTTCAATTCAAATTGAAGAAGCCCAGAGGGAGAGGCTTCGGTAAACGTCATCTGATCGAGAGAAAAGTCATGATCCCCCGGATCACGAGAGAGCAGCTCCTGCTTTGCGACTCCATCAGCACAGCACTCTTGCATCAGATCAGGTGAAGACCCCTCATGAATCTCATCCTCTTTTCCAATGCCATATGTTGTCCCCACTTCAAGGTCAGTGCCCGATTCAAAATTGCACTCATCCAGCACATCTGAGACTTGATTCATCAGTAGTGTCTGATTGAGAGCAACATCCGAGCAGCTCTCCGCAGAGTTTTCTTCTTCGTAAATAGCATTTGGATAGGATGCTCGCAGGTCCTCGGGTATAATTGATTCGGTAGTGCACAGGATTTCAATGCTGTCCTCGCTGTAAGCCCTCCTGGTGACAATTTTCCGATGAACTGCCTCAGGATGAGGTGGCTGAAGGTTTGTTGCGCTGTCTGAATATTCTGTAGCTTCCTGAGTTCGAAAAGACTTCTCGGTTCCAAGAACCTCTATACTATCACCGCTGCTTAAACTCCCTTTCATTATAGCATCGATACCTTCATCAGGACTGTCCTGCCTGCTGACACAGGGGTCGGACTCAGTCAGTCCTCTTGTATGAATCCCATCTTCGTTAGTCTCTGGCTCCATTTTAATAGGCACAGTCTCAACACATGAGGAGTAGGAATCCAGACTTAATGGCTCAACCGTCGAGATGGAAGCTGGAGGCGGGTTGTCGCTCGCGTTGCGTTTCCCATCACACAACTGCGGCTCAACTTCCTCTTCCTCCCACTCACAGCCCTCAAAAAGGAAATTTGTGATTGTCTGTCTTCTCAACAAGGCTCGGTCAATCTGCGCAATGTAGACATAGCACAGATCTCCTCGGAAAGATGTTTCGATTGATCTCAGCTGATCCATCGTTTGTTGAAAGAAATATAAATCACAGAGCTCTTCCAGAGTTTTCAAGCACTTATCAAAACATTTGGCTGACCTCGGTTTAATAAGCTGCGGGGTGTAAGAAGGCCTTCTTTCACTGTCATGATCCTTCGACTGATTATCCGAATTGAGTCCAGAGGATTTTGGTTCATGGCCTAGATGATTTGAATCAATAGGGCTGCCTGATTCATACGGCAGAAAATCCGGATCTTTAATTTTTCTATTTGGGTAGGATGCAATCTGCTTTAACAAGTCTTTATGCTCATAGATAGATTTTTCAATATTTGCCAACTCATTAGCTTTCTCTACTGCTTGGGTTGAAAAGCATCCATTGCTCACTATATGCAGTTCGGTCTCCTTGTGCAATACGCTTCTGGTATATTCCAAGTCTTTTAGTTTATTTTCTAGCTCTATAGCAAAAGCTTTCCGGTTTCCAGTTTTCAAACACTCAGAGGCTTTGGAAAACTCAGATGACAGTTCTAGAAATTGCTGCATGACTTTACGCTCATCTGCCGAAATATAAGCCATGCAAAATGGTCTAACAAAGCCACGCGCCTCCAAGTCATAAAGAGTTAAGTGGTGGACGTATGCAAAAGCACCCTCTTTTGAGTCCCCAAGAACAACCTTGGAGTCCTCCACAAAATTTAGCTTTGGGTATATACAGCCAGGAGGGTGGCCAACAAATGAAGCTTGATAATCCACGGACATGATCCTCAGGGAGAAATAGTTCAGATCAAAGGTGCCATAAACTTTTGGATCATCTGGGATCGTGAGTAAAGGCTGTGGACCAACTTGTTCAGAGAACTCAGAAATCAGAATAAAGTCCTTCGTAAATTTAGTGCAAGATGTCTTTGTCCAAGGACTGTCATTTCCAGAATGAGGTAACGGAGGCATAGAAAACTCTTCTGGGATCAACGAAGGGTCAGCCTGGACCTCCCCAAAACCCTCCTCTTTGGTAAAGGCCACTAGATCAGGGGAGCCAATCATTTTCCGAACCAACGAACTAATTAAGAATTATTTTAAGAATTCTTATCATGTAGAATTCCAACCGAAATGACTTCAAATGGCTGCTTCTAAAATGCATCTGCACTGCCAGCTAAGTAACATTAGCTGCTCATTTGTGTCTCAGTTCCCAGAATTGCTGACAGCGCATTTATTGCTCATATTGCTTCATCGTTAAGATTGCACGTCACCGAAGACAAATAACAACAATACTGAACAGTAACTTCAATTATTATTTCTTTAAACTCACGCACTTTTCCGTGATTCCACGTCGGTCCTCCAGCGTTATGAAATCGAGGCAATTTTCTTCGTCAACACCAAGTTACGAATGACAGCAAGCCATAGGAACGAGCGACATCAGTGCTCGCTCGCATGGTAACGTTTATTTGGGAGATGTGACGAAAAATAACGAAACGTCAATGGCAATGAACAACAGAATTTGTCACTTGCCAAGAGCAGCTGGCCGAGTTAGCAGGGTAGCCGACGCTGAATACCATTTTCATTTCCTGATCAGGTTAAAGCCTTTGCTGATGTCCGGTTCGAGTTCTCAGGTCCGTTAGGTTCAGTAAACATCAGAGCAGGTGAATTTTTGCGTACGAAGACAGTGCGCGTTGGGTCATAACCAAAGACCAGTAAACAAAACCAGCCATATTTTACCAGTGTGATTTATAGCATATAGAATTAGACTGCAGCTGAACCAGCAGGAAGTATCCACTTCACCTCTCCTCTGCCACGGGTTTCTGAGCATGAGCTTCCAGAGTTCTTGTTTAACAGATATGAAAGTGCTTCACGTGCATTATAAATACGACCTCCGGTGACGAACACCCGCGATAAAATCCGTAGGACGCCGATGCCATATGGGAAGTGTAGTTTATGCTGAAGTTAGGTTTAGGTTTACGACTGTATTTGTTTGCGACGCGACGTACATTGTGTCTGTCTTCTTATTTTTAGAGCTGCAAAACTGGCTAGTGCCAATGGATGTATTTGCTAGTGCTGCATTCGGCACAGTGACGAAAGTGATATCTTTGGAAATATGGAAACAGACACCTGTAAACAGGGTCGAAAATTGTGGTCGCAAGTGCACTTTAGATTATCGCTATACTCATGTTTTAGCATGCTAAAAAAAACAAAAAAAACAAAAGGTGGCTAAGAGTGTCATTGCAGGAACACGCAGTCAGCAGTCGACGACATATGGACAGTTACTGGGCTAGGGTTTCAGGCATGGACCCCTCATTACAAAGATGACTGCATATTTTTGAGCTCAGTACCATGGGCACTGATGTTTAGAGATGTGGGGAAAAAAGTGATGATCCCTTAACATTTTTTCAACAAGTGAGGAAATGTTTGTGAGGCTTGTGCCAAAAGGTCAATACTGAATGTTTTACCCCGGTGGTTCCCAACCAAGTCCTGAAGGACCCAGCTCCAGCTCTACTCTTTCATGCCTGATCCATTTAAGGGCTTCATGCTGATTGGTTGAAAAAGATCTACCTGAACAGGGTGTGCATTAAGGTGCATTGGGCCTTAAATGGATTAGGTGTGCAAAAGTAAAGCTGCAAAAAAAAAAAAAAAAACCTGCCTGACAGGTGATCCTTCAGGACTGGGTTGGGAACAACTGTTTTAGCCCCAAAATTACGGGTTGAGGAGGCTCTGTTACGCTGAGGCAGAAGAAGGAAGGGTCACTGTGAACCAGCACAAAGTTATTCAGAGAGATAAGCTATAACCAGTGACAAAGCAATTCTACCCTGATCTAGCAAGTATCTTCCAGGATGGCAACCCCCATTCATAGGGCATGAGGGGCCACTGAATGGTTGGAGGAGTATGGAAGTAATGTCAAACACAGGTTACTGTTCTTGCAGTCACCAAAACTTACTAATGGGAGCTTGTGAACCGTTGTCGCAGATGATGCTCTCCACCACCACAGTATTAAATAAGATAAAATCATTTCAAAGAACGTTGTCCCATGCCTTCAGCTGAGTTTACAAGAACTGTAAAATCTACACCACCTAGCAGTGAAGCTATTCTGGCAAATCAGCCATTTAGTAGTGTGGTTCAACCACTCCGAGACACTACTGATATCAATTGCACTGCCAAGAGCCATGTGAAACTAAATTAAGATAACCAAATGGTATGCCTTCTTGAAATCTATGAATCCAGCGTCTGTAAAGATAAAAAGCCTTTGTCATTTAAAAAATATTCAGCAATATTTAGTAGTTTGTATAGTATTCTGTTGCTTGGGCTCAGTGTTCCAGCACAACAGATTTGAAATTTAATATGAGGTTAAATTACAGACTGTCAGCTGTCATTTGCAGCTGATTACACCATCCATACGCAGTGAACAGAGCAGGAATTACGGAGAAAAATACTGAGAATTTCAATGTCCAGCCTTCACACTTACTAATTGTGAATTGTGTCCGAGTATGATTTAGAAGTCAGCCATCTTTTAGCTTAAATATACACTTTATAGAGCAATAGCAATAAAATGCAAAATCATGAAATAACACAATATACAATTACATGAATTTATAACAATTATTTTATTTGTCATATAGCAGCTTCTGAAAAGTGGCACATATTCAAATGTGCCTTTATTGGAGGAGAATTCAAAAACATGAACAAGGCTGATTAGTTCAACCACATCACCCCCATCATAGGGTAGAGAGCTAAGATTTACCTGAGCACAGCAACAATATAATGAAGTTCGAAGTTGAGAGCATACAGGATTAAAATATTTTCAAAAAACAATTAATATGGAAATAAGTTTTATAGAGCTCTACGTACATGTACAAAAATATTTTATGTATATGGTTCTTAACTGAATTGTCCAGGTTACCACTTGGTAGTTGCTGGATAATACAGACAGCTAGCATCCTGTCAATCTACTACCCCAAAAAGATAACACAACATTGAATTAAATCAAGTGCTCATTATACAATGCAAACATAAGTTTAAAATGTATACAGAAGCCAAAATTTAAACTATACACCCAGAAGTTGCATCATCGTATCTGTATTAAAAATAATAGACTTGGTTAAGCAAATAATTTTTTTTTTGGAAGCTATGCATAGTCTTTGACTTCTTGTTAACTATACTACAGTTTACCATATGAAATTAGAACCAAATTTTTTTCTTCATTGACTCAGTAATCTGTCATATTAGATTCGTAAAACACTGCACGTAAAACACTGCACGTAATTGAATGCTTTAATAAATGGGCTTTTACATCTTTTAGCATTACTACCATATAGAAATTACAGCAATTTTTTAATGCATTTTCCCAATATTTTTATGGGACCATAGTATTTGGGACACACAAAAAGCAGACAGAGCTCTTAATCATGTCTCAGACAGCTGATTAATTAATATTGAGTCTCAGTCCATGCATTTGCATTTCCCGGCCACAAAATGAAAACCTTCACTTTCATTGTCACAACGGTTTCTTAAATGGACCAAGACCTAGAACAGGGATTCCCAAACTCGGTCCTGGGGCCTCCCTGGGTGCGCTGGTTTTTGTCCCAACCATAATTACAATCATAGGACTTTAACAAGCTGTTAATTTGTCCAAACTGGGTGCATTTTGTGTTTAAACGTGTTATTTGCGGTTTAAAGCCAAATTTTAGTAGAAATATCCATTTGTGCCATGAAGAATAAAAGACCCTTGCATATTAAGTTTTTTTCTTTTTTTTCCTGTGTGGCAAGCAATTTCAGGTAATAACATTTCTAAACAGATCAAATCAGGTAATGAGAAAATCAGTGACCTCCAAATTAGGTTGCTGAAGACAGGTGATTAGAGTTCTTTCAAAATAATTTGCTTGCATTAAATCACAAAAACATAACATAAAACAGGTTTAACTGTCATTTGCTTGTTTAGTAAATTGTTAGTTTTTGCAACCATGTGCCCAGTTTCACCAATCAGGAACCCATTGATTTTTTCCCTCTTTTTATGTAGTTGTTACTCATATATTGCAATGTGGATGCAGAATGTATTCCTCACTGTTTGTATGCATATCTGTCAAAACACTTTGTCAAGAGAGGATAAATTGCTGCTCTGAACAACAAGAGCCATCTGGCAATGGTGGATCCCCCCGGCTGTAGGTTGTGTAACCTACAGGTTGTGTGGACAGACGGACGGACCGAAACCCCCAAAAGGCACAACTAGACCATAAGGAGAAGCTCTATACCAAATTTGGTGTTTGTAAGTGGTGTAGTTTTCGAGTTCTGGTCCAGAAACGATTTTATTACAGACGGACAGTCACACTGATCGCTATATCCCCCGCATGATATGCCGGGGGGATAAATATGTACTAATTAAGACAAATGAACAGCTTGCTAAAATCCTATGATTGAAAACCAGGGTGGAGCAAAAACCAGCATACACAGGGAGGCCCCAGGACCGAGTTTGGGAACCCCTGAACTACACTGAACAAAAATATAAACGGCCCAGGTCAAATATGGATGTCAGATGGAGTTAACAACTCTAAGTGAGCATATGCTGCCTTTTACTTGTACAATAGGGATATTTCTCTTGATGTGTGTAACATTTTTTTAATCCATCTCTGTGTCAGTGAGATTTGCTCAGTGATGCAGTGATTTCACTCAGCACATGGGTGTGGCATTTCCAGACAGTGATCAGACAGAATGAGCAGTACCCAGACACTCTCTTATACTGGGGACAATAAAAGGCCACCCCCAAAATGTCTAATTTCATCAAAAGTCGTCATGTGGGAACATGCCATTGGCATGCTGGATGCAGGGATGTCCACCAGAGCGGTCTGCATGCAGTTTCTTGAAGCACAGCACATTCCAGTTCTGGACTAGCCTGCGTATTTGCCGGACATGTCGCCCATAGAGCATCTTTGGGATGCTCTGGATCGACGTGTCCGCGACAGTGTTCCACTACCGGCTAATGTGCGCCAGCTCCGTGTGGCCCCCCCCCAGAAAAATGGAATAACATTCCACAGCCCACAATAGACAACCTGATCAACTCCATGCGAAGGAGATGTGTTGCTCTGAGAGACACAAATGGTGGACACACAAGATATTGAACATTCAATTTCTTCTACCTGACTCCCAACGAGTTCAAAGGATTGTCAGTCCTTTGAAGATGCCAATATTAAGATGTAATAGATGGTGATCAGAAGATTAGTCATCAACAAAAATGAACTTTGATTCGCTACATATATTGCATAACCCTAATGTTAATAAAAATTCAAAAATTTTACATGGGGCTTTTATATTTTGGTTCAGCGTAGAATTAACTCCAAAGAGGAACAGAAATACTCAAAAGCCCACAATCCAAAGTACGTACTGAAAATTCTTACCTGCACGATGTCAGGGATTGAATACACCACTCTAATCCAAACGTCCTACAAAGTCGTTTGTACCAAAACGTATGGACCCCTAAAAAGTGGGACTAATGTGCAAAAGCTGCTGTAACTTCTACATGGGGAAACCAAAATGTATAAAAACACATTTTGTTTTTGTTCAAAAACAGAGAACCTCTTAGCACACATACATTGCAAGATTACAAATCTACAACTGTGCTCTAGAGAGGCAAATGATGAAAAATACGCATTGGCCTCAAATCTCATGTAGCCAAATATATTTCTGTGATTCAGACAATTCCTCAACTTTCTGTGCATCCAAGTTATTAAAGTCTCACTATTACAGTAATCTGGTAACGGCTACCATCTTACCAACATATTTTCAAGAAAATCAAAATTCAAAAATCAAATGTCAAGATTTACATTTGCAACAGTATTTCTGGCTCAGATATGGCACAGTACAGCATAAAACCCATTTCATCAATCTCGTCTTCAGTGAGGTCAGATAGCAAATTTATTTTCTCCTTGAAGTAACTGGGAAGACAGCCCATTTCCAAATAACCAATCATCTCAGTGAGGGCCTGCTGGAACCTGTCAGACAAAGCAGCCTCAGTCCAATCGTGTTCCTTCTCACTTAGATGCAAAATTACATTTGCTAGGTGACCCCCGGAGAGTTTCCTCAACGGATGGCTACGTTTGCACACGGCCTTCAGGATTTTTAACAGAAGCTTTCGATTACCGTGGTCCTCTTCATCTAATTCTGCAAGCTTGGTGGTTTCTGCAGTATACAGACTCTGGTACCAAATGTTGTCAAAGTCTCCAGTGAACTCCATTTGGGCAGTCAAGACAACATTATTCAAGCCAATGGTCGGTAAAATGCTGATGAAGAGCTGGCTGTGTTTATCACTGATCTCCAGCTTCAGCTCCTGAGATCCCATCACTGGTCTGACCACACATTCAAGGGTACTGCTGAGGGACGGCCAGTTCATCGTCTCCATCACAGACTTGTTCAGGACCTCTACCATCATCCTGGAGGAAAGGTAACCCCCTACCATGAACCTGTCCCAGAAACTGCGGCCACGGGGAAAGTACTCCAGGTTTATCCGCCGAACCATCCAGAACTGCGGTTTACCCAGAATCGTTTCTTCCCCGGGAATTAGCTTCCAAAGTTTGTCCTCGATTTGCAAAGGCACAAGGAGACAAGCATGGTCAGCATCTACAACTTGCAGATCATCAAGCAAGGAGCCGCCGAGGTGCATCTCCCCTAAAGGCATGTCAGGGTGCTTAGTGTGGAGGAAGCCTTGGACTTCTGTGCATATATCCACAGCCTGCTGTTTCGCCCTGCTTACTTCCTCTGCCGATAAAGCCACGTGAGACTCATAGTACTGCTTCAGCCTCTCATGAGGGCTAACGCACAGCTGGATTCTCTTCACTTCAACCTTGGGCTTCTCTGCAGTAGGACTGGGGGACTTTGACAGCTCAGCTGAAATACAATAAAGTTAGATACTTAATTCTGAAATACACAAAATTTCACATTTGTTTCCCCCTTATCTTCAGGTTAAATACTACGCATGACATTTCACCACTTATTCATTTTCCCCACCAAAAAACCATTTTTCTAATCAAATGGATACACTGGTTTATGTGGTCCTAGAGAGAGTAAAGAGGCCTGTTGGCCTAAAGAACTCCGCTGAGGAAAACTGAAATGTCCATGTTGTAACTTAATTTCAGAAAACCTTAAAAACTACTGCAATATGAAATGCTGAATTTCTCAAAAACCAGGATGTAGAATTTTCTCACTTTCACAGGGGATCATCAGAACATAAGGAACGCTCACAAAAAATTAGACAAAAAGTTATTTGACAGTTTTTGAGATATTAATGAAAGACTGAAAAAATGAGTATTAACACAGATTTTCTAAGTCCAAAATGCTGAATTTCTCAAAAAGAAGAATTTTCTAATTTTCACAGGGGATGATGAGAACATCATGAGGAAAGCCCCTACCAAATCAGGGAAAAAAGTTATCAGACAATTTGAGATATTCAAATTTGAAGTGAAAAGTTGACGCCGGATGGAGAGACAGACAGACGGACGCAGAACGACTCAGCGTTAGAGAAGCTCCGTTGACTGCTTACTATCATCACAGTGAAGCTAAAAATGAGCAGAAACACTGATTTTCTAAGTCCAAAATGCAGAATTTCTCAAAAACTGGGAGGTAGAATTTTCTGATTTTAACAGTGAATATTTAGAATATCATAAGGAAGGGTCGCACCAAATTAGAAACTAGAGTGTTCAGGTGAACACGTGTCGCCTGCTTCGCGTGTGACTACCAACTGAAAGTGTGACTACCAGACAGACAGACGGACAGACAGACACCAGACAAAGTGATCCCTATGTGCGGCTATGCTTCGCAGGCGACATAAAAAGTTATCAGACAGTTTCTGAGATATTCAAGTTTGAAGCGAGAAGTTGACGCTGGACGGACAGACAGACAGACGCTGGACGCATTAGAAAAGCTCCGCTGACTGCTGACCATCGTCACAGCGGAGCTAAAAATATGGATGCTGACCAGCATTCCAAACTGGGAAGACTCCACAACCAAATTATGGAATATGTCTTTGGTAAAAGCCATATTTCGGAGAGTATTTATATTAATTTCCCCTTGTAACAGAGAAACCGCAAGAATTTGCTGGCATACAATACTTTCACAGGAAAAGAAGAATTTTCTGCACCTTTCTGCGCTCTAGTAGCAGCGGCAATCTGCTTCATGACCACACCCTCAATGCCTTTCCCCAGGAGCTGTGGGGACGACTTAACCAGGCTCAGTTCTTCCCAACTGTCCCCAGTCTTCTTCTCTTGTTTCTCATCTTCAGGGGTTCTGCCGGCACGCTCAATCAGCTGCAGCGGCACAAAATCAATCAAAAATCACAGATTTTCCATGATGTTAATGCTGGAGAACAACCTTCCATAAGTTTGTACATTTTCTCTCTTCCTTGCTTGCCTTCTTAAGAGCTTTCAAATAATCCATCCCATAGATAAACAGCAGTAAGTCACATGTGAATGGTCTGCTCACCCTCTTTACAGCCAGTGTGGCTATTCCCAGCACGGCTGCACCTCCGACCCCCAGCACCAAACGGGCATTTGCTAGCAAGAAGTCTATCACCGCAGCAAAGCCCTCTTCTCCTCTTCTTTTCCCTTGATAGTTCATGGTCTTTAAACCCTTCTCAGAGGCCCTGAAAACAACAGCAGTTTTCCATTAACATACACTTGCAAATTAGCCCTCACCTTTACTTGATGTCACCACTGCACCATGCCACCAAATCAAAGGCTCACTGAATTTTCACATCCGATTTCAGACAGCTTTAAGGACTTGGCAAGTAAGGTAAGGTATTTCTTTAATTTGTGGAATCAAAGTCAACAGCAGAGAAAGATATGATAGAACCTAGCATCCTAATAAACAATTTCCAGTAAAAAAATAAATAAATGTAGTCTCGCTGATATAATAATCAGGGCTACAACTAATTTCACAATGCTATCTGACATGTAACGTACATAATCAGATTAAACAAGCACCCCTGATTTAAATGTAAGTGCATACATGTTATTTTTGTTTCAAGCTAGGCCCGAAGTGTAGCCTTGTTTTCAAGCAGCTCAATCATGCAACAGAACAACACACTCGATCTAGTCCATGTCCGATGCAGACACCTCACTGAAATGGATACAGCAATTGAAAGGATACAAGTCAACAGGGTGACTAGTGCGGCCTTTGATATCTGGCAGTTTGTGGGGGGTTATTTTAAGGTGCAGGACAGTTTCCCCATTTAATTTATTTAGGTCACCTTCCCTGTGAGAGGATATTACCATTTGAGAAGAATGAAGGCTAAAGTTTTCAAGTATGACAGTGAGAAGACGCAAGCAGACAGATGATGCAAGGAATTTTGTTTATTAATTTGATACAGTATTAAACTGTGTCAATTTGACCTGATTAGGCTAATAAACAAATTCCAGTCATCTGTGCAAGTCATTATTTGGTGACACTCTAAATGCACAAAGGTTCACTGGCAAATGGAATTAATCTATAACCCCAACAAGCTAACACCCATCGAGCAGTTAGCGATATGCTGGCCATAGCTTTCAGAGATGGACACTAACTCATGAGCTTCTAGCCCCACACTGCACTCTACGTTCTACTCCAAGAGTAGAACGCCTGCACCAATCTCACAATTAGCTGGACAAATTCACTCTTGGCCACCACAGTACAAATTCTGCCACTTCTGGTAAATGCAGCCAGTGGCACAAACTTTGCTTTGGGGCCAGGTCACGCGGTTACGGAGTCACAAAATTGGTGTATTTTGTATCACAGCTCCAAAACAAAGTAAGAAAGAGTAACAATTTAAATGACTCTAGGTCTTCCCTAGTTCCTCAAACAACAAAATAGGTCATTTTGTTCATTTGATTTGAGTGAAAACGGCAAAAACTGGTTTGCAACAGAGTGACAAATTTGTAACTCCATTACCAACCAGTTTTTTGTCGTTTTCGCCCAAAACAAGTCAAATCAACAAAATTTGCAATTTTTGTTGTTTGAAGTACTACAGAAGACCTAAATTATAACTGTCTTACTTAGTTTTGGAGCAATGAAACAAAATACACCAATTCTGTAACTCGGTTTACCTCGTGACCTGGCCCTTTGCTTAAATTGCAAAGCAGCAACACCAAGTACGTCATTAATCTCCCCATTGCTTGAACCAATACATGGAGGTTTGTGGGTAGCCCAATACAACACAACACAGACATAGAAAATTAGACCTTTGGATCAATCCCAACAACTGGATAATGATGGCCTGTCAGGCAGCTGGCAGAATCTGCCACTCTGTTTAAATGTACTCCGAACTGTCAGCAACAGTGTTCACACACGGTCTGGCCCAAATCCCTCACAGCAACCATGGAGAACAATCTAGTTCATCGCCCACAGCAGAGCTCTTTGAAAGCAGCGACTTCACGGCACCGCCAGTATCTGCTGGCACAATCTCACATGCTAACCCACATGCAAACCCGCATGACAGTAGAGATGCACTCTCCATGCAATCATTCTGCACGTATTAAAGCTAACATTAACCCAGATCCAAATATGCATAGCCCTCTAGCTATGGTGCGAAGGCAATTCTACACTCTGAGGCCTTGGTCTGAACAGTAACTGACAATGGCTGCATAACCACCCTGCATCCTGTCCAGGAGACAGAAACTGCTAACCCCAGTGGAAAGCGGGAATACGGCACCAGTGGCCTGCCGTCCCTGTGGAAGTGTGAGCCGCCTTCAATAACCTCACCTTTTAACACTTAATCAGACTCTGTCACAGTTAACTTAGCTGCATTAGCAACAAAAAACTGATTTGCATTGTTGCAAAGACCTGAATGACAGGCCAATTTATTTTTGATAGCATTATTGTTCAGTGAATCACAAGGTTATGAGGCATTTCTTTCCGACATTAATGATGACATATCTGAGTGTGTCTTTCAAGGATACTTTATCTAAAAAAATTGGCACAGATTTGCATTTTGAATGTCTGTTTGTAAGCAAATCCGTGGTGCCCAGTGATGTGCCACGAGAAGTATAAAACCCCCTCAGTAACCTCAGCTTGTAACATATGATTACTCCAAATTGGTCCCGTTTACTTTTAATATTACACTACCAGAAAAAGAATGCTATAACAGGAGATGGAATTCAGAGAAAGTTTTGGATTAATTATCTGAATTATTGCCAACCGTCTAATATCAAATGCATTACATGTAATTAGTAGAGCTTAATCACTATGGACTGGCGTATTAGTCTTAATTATTCAGTACATAAACTGTTAGTTAATCAAGCGACTGATCACAAAAAAAGTTGAGAGCAATCATGCGTTAAATGTAAGGTTACTGAAGCCATTTTATACCTCTGACAGCACGCCGCAGTCTGGCACCATCGCCCAGACCACTTAAAATTGAGGCTTAGGCCCCTGGGCCCACCAGATTTTTGTTGGTGCATTTCATTTGTTTTCTGGCAAAAAATTTGAGAACAGGGAAGTGGAAAACAGCATGTGAGGAAAGTTGGCTTCAGACGGCGGACATGCAGTTCTCTCTCATCTGCCCTGTGCGTCTTGCAATGACAAACAGCCTTTCACTACCTTATATTCAGCCATGTGAGTTGTGTTGTGAAACGGGAACAAGAACGTTAAAGGACAAAATGGGCCGGGCATAATACCCCCCCTAGTCAATCAAATAGAAAACATTATGAGGGATTATAGCTCTGTGCCCCGTGATTAATGAGATAACAAACCTCAGCTCACTAAAAGTCTATGAAATCTGTGTATCGCCACCACTAGCGAAGTATTAATTTAAAAAGCTAGCCAGTCTGAGACTGTAAATGTCCCCCACCAAAGATCGGATGTACGGATGGACAGATGAATGGACGAGGCCCAAATCATCTGACCCCCCACCAAACAGTCAGGTGTCACAGGACTTAAAGCAGTTCATTAACTACTGTATGTAGTTCGAGAGACATTCTCTTGATGCTTAAACTGAATTCAATTTTATTTGTATAGTGCATTTACAGGTAGACGGTCACCCAGAGACTTTAGAGGGGAAAAAGGGCAGTGCTCAGCCTAATCCAAAAAATAGCAAATGAGGAAAAAAAAAAAAAAAAACCTTAATTGGGAGAAACATCCTCAAAAAGAGGCGAGATAACACTTATTAGTGTTACTGACCACATGTAGCTACTGGAACTCATAAGAACTCACCGGAATTTAACAGGGCTTAAGTTTGACATGTCATTTGCTGAGCTTTTGAATTTATTTTCCCCATTCTAACCGTAAACTACACGTTTGATGTTATTGGGAATCTACACATTAGGGAGCAATCAATGAACCTCAATTTCTTTTGATCAGTAGCCTAGTTAACCAGCTCGCTGGCAAAAAAAGTTTAAGAGCTAACTTTGTTAGCTAGCCCGCCAGCTAACAGTTCACGATATCAGGTTAGAACCAAATGTGCATAGGACAGGAACAGCGAACAGGCACAGCTAATGGGAACTGAAACTGTACAGTTAGATACAAAGAGGAACGCTGGCGAACTCAATATAAACTATGCAGCTACCTTAGCTAGCGTTGGTATAACGTTACAACCCTGAAGCCCAGGAGTCGCAGTAGGAAATTTAGCAGACTAATACATTCAGACCGCTTGCGAGGATTCTACCAACTCGGCATAGCCATGCTAACTAACCAGGTTAAGACAGACTAGGAGACCCTGTTGAATCTGACTGCTCGTAAAGCTAAGACAAGCCTTGGCCGGTATATCTAACGTTAGCGTGTAATGTGGCCGCATCATGATGCAACAGAAGCAAACTAAGTGACACCTATCTCTTCGGATAATGTTGCTTTTACGAGTAGCTAGTTAGCTAGAGGGCTAGCTTAGAAGCTGTTGTTAGTGATCGTGTATAATGTCACCTAGCCAGACAGCTCTCACCCGTCGAGCCTGGGCTCACGAAACAGTAACTAGCTAGCTAGCTTGCAGTTGGGTGACCCGCCTACTCCGAGGCGAGTAGCCAGCTTATGTGTAACTTTTCTACTTACCTTCCTAGTGAGTAGCTAGCTATTTCACTGCTACCAAATCATTGTTTCATGAGTAGCTGTGATCCAACGTTTTCTTGCTGGCTTGATTCGCTATCAAATCGTAACGTTCCTTTCCTGTGAACCAGCTATCACACCAGCTGCGTTAGCAGTATTGTTATCGCTATCATGATCCAACACAACGAACGCAGTTGTTAGTTCCGCCCATGACATGCATTTCAACCAATAGGAAAGCTGCTTGTGCTCCTGCTTGTTTCGAAAATAGACCGACAGCTGTCGAGGGCTTTACTCGCAAACGGAGCGTACTCATCGGCCGGAGACGTGCATTTCGTATGTTACGTGCAAAATTATTATTGGGGTCGAGAGATGTCAGGTTAAACCAATTTATACCAGCTTTACGAAGCTTACGACGTATTGTCTTTGTCCGCACTGGTTTAGATACAGATTGATAAAATTGTGTGGTGATTTTTAGTATATTAGTTCTGTGGTTATTATTAACTATCCAACCTAGTGTCTACCTGTCCCTGCCAGAAAGCTTAGAAGTGTCTCTGCTGGCTTGTTTGCATTTTTATGTTCGGCAAATGTAATGGTTTTTACACAATATTTGCCATTTTGTGACCTCGCTCATGAAATTCAGTCACCAACTATTTGGTCCCTTTGGAATTCTGCTAGTGTCCTCATCTTGCTTCAGAGACTTACCTAGCGAAATGCAGCTGGGTATACCTCCGTTAAACAGAAGCATGCTGCTGATTGGCATTACTATGATTGGAAATGGTCAGTGTCACTGTTTTTGCCATTGCATTTTATAGACTCAAAAAGATGAAACCATTCTTCAGAGTGCTTCCGATATTTTGTCCACCCCTCGTAACTCTGCGAATAGCAAGCATGACCTGCTGGTAAAGTAATGTCTTCCAAGTGATAGATGCCCTGCAGAGTCACGCTAACCATGCAGCGTGAGAGATTATGCCAGACTGGAATGTAGAGGAGTCATTCCACCTCATTTCAACAAATCTGAGAACATTTGTCGCATGACCT
Organism: Gymnothorax reevesii; assembly: GCA_029721435.1. Lineage (NCBI taxonomy): Eukaryota > Metazoa > Chordata > Actinopteri > Anguilliformes > Muraenidae > Gymnothorax > Gymnothorax reevesii. The sequence goes on from CM056592.1 coordinate 13,528,252, forward strand.
CCTCTGATCATCTCCAAACTTTTTATTCTAGCTTTTCCAATATGAGAATAGATTACTTGCAAAGTGTTAACATCATATGATAGCCATTTTCCAAATTATAAAATATTTTAATCCCTATTTTCCCTATTGAAAATTGATATTTCATGTAGAAAGGCCTGATTTTGGAAGATAATACTAGGAACTGATTGATGATATAGACTTACAAATGATCTGAAGGGTTGAAACACCTTTAACTAAGAACAGAAAAAGGATTTTTGAATGAATACACTCATTTATCTGTGGCTTAAGGCAATACAAATATACTGCTCAAAAAATAAAGGGAACACTTAAACAACACCATGTAACTCCAAGTCAATCACACTTTTGTGAAATCAAACTGTCCATTGAGGAAGCAACACTGACAATCAATTTCACATGCTGTTGTGCAAATGGAATAGACAACAGGTGGAAATTATAGGCAATTAGCAAGCTGTTCTGCAGCTGGTGACCAGACCACTTCTGAGTTTCTACGCTTTCTGGCTGATGTTTTGGTCACTTTTGAATGCTGGCGGTGCTTTCACTCTAGTGGTAGCATGAGACAAACTCTACAACCCACACAAGTGGCTCAGGTAGTGCAGCTCCTCCAGGATGGCACATCAATGCGAGCTGTGGCAAGACGGTTTGCTGTATCTGTCAGCGTAGTGTCCAGTGCATGGAGTCACTACCAGGAGGCAGGCCAGTACATCAGCAGACATGGAGGAGGCCGTAGGAGGGCAACAACCCAGCAGCAGGACCGCTACCTCTGCCTTTGTGCAAGGAGGAACAGGAGGAGCACTGCCAGAGTCCTGTAAAATGACTTCCAGCAGGCTACAAACGTGCATGTGTCTGCTCAAACGGTCAGAAACTGACTCCATCAGGATGGTATGAGGGCCCGACGTCCACAGGTAGGGGTTTGCCAACACCATGCTGGACGTTTGGCATTTGCCAGAGAACACCAATATTGGCATATTCACCACTGTGAATATGCACAGATGAAGGCAGGGTCTCACTGAGCACACGTGACAGACGTGAGAGTCTGGAGACGCCGTTCTGCCTGCAACATCCTCCAGCATGACCGGTTTGCCAGTGGGTCGGTAATGGCGTGGGGTGGCATTTCTTTGGGGGCCGCACAGCCCTCCATGTGCTCGCCAGAGGTAGCCTGACTGCCATTAGGTACAGAGATCCTCAGACCCCTTGTGAGACCATATGCTGATGCGGTTGGTCGTGGGTTCCTCCATATGCAAGACAATGCTAGACCTCATGTGGCTGGAGTGTCAGCAGTTCCTGCAAAATGAAGGCATTGATGCTTATGGACTGGCCCGCCTATTTCCCCAGACCTGAATCCAATTGAGCACATCAGGGACATGTCTCGCTCCATCCACCAACGCCACGTTGCACAACAGACTGGAGTTGGTGGATGCTTTAGTCCAGGTCTGGGAGGAGATCCCTCAGGAGACCATCTGCCACCTCATCAGGAGCACGCTCAGGCGTTTTAGGGAGGTCATACAGGCATATGGAGGCCACTCACACTACTGAGCCTCATTTTGACTGGTTTTAAGGACATTACATCAAAGTTAGGTTGGCCTGTAGTGTGTTTTTCTGCACACTTTTTTTTTTTTTTTTTTTTACTGCATCAAAAACCGACATCAGTGTGTAAAGGACATCACCACATGGGCTTAGGAACAATTCAGAAAACCACTGTCAGTAACTACAGTTCGCCGCTACATCTGCAAGTGCAAGTTAAAACTCTAGAATGCAAAGCAAAAGCCATTTATCAACAGCACCCAGAAACGCCACCAGCTTCCCTGGGCCCAAGCTCATCTAAGATGGACTGATGCAAAGTGGAAAAGTGTTCTGTGGTCTGACGAGTCCACATTTCAAATTGTTTTTGGAAACTGTGGACTACGTGTCCTCCGGTCCAAAGAGGAAAAGAACCATCCGGACTGTTATAGGCGCAAAGTTCAAAAGCCAGCATCTGTGATGGTATGGGGGTGTATTAGTGCCCAAGGCATGGGCAACTTACACATATGTGAAGGCACCATTAATGCTGAAAGGTACATACAGGTTTTGGAGCAACATATGTCACCATCCAAGCAACATCTTTTTCATGGACACCCCTGCTTATTTCAGCAAAACAATGCCAAGCCACATTCTGCACGTGTTACAACAGCATGGCTCCGTAGTAAAAGAGTGCGGGTACTAGACTGGCCTGCCTGTGGTCCAGACCTGTCTCCCATTGAAAATGTGTGGCGCATTATGAAGCGGAAAATACGACAACGGAGACCCCGGACTGTTGAACAACTTAAGCTGTACATCAAGCAAGAATGGGAAAGAGTTCCACCCGAAAAGCTTCAAAAATTGGTCTCCTCGGTTCCCAAATGTTTACAGAGTGTCGTTAAAAGGAAAGGCGATGTAACACAGGGGTAAAAAGGCCCCTGTGCCAACTTTTTTGCAATGTGTTGCTGCCTTTAAATTCTAAGTTAATGATTATTTGCAAAAAAAAAAAAGATTCTTTTTGAACATTAAACATCTTGTCTTTTGCAGTGTATTCAATTGAATATAAGTTGAGAAGGATTTGCAAATCATTGTATTCCGTTTTTATTTACAATTTACATAACATGCCAACTTCACTGGTTTTGTAATTCACGCATATAAATTCCGCCAAAAATAATTTACCACGTGTCCCACATGCACTTTTGGATGCCTAAACTTAGGCATAGACCCAAAATAGCCTGACTTCACTGGCCTATAAATCAATATCTAAGCTTTATTTCAATGTTTTAAAACTTTAGTCTTATGCAACTTTCATCAGTAAAGAAGAAAATTTATCCTTACAGTGTCTTTTCACAAGAATAAGCCATAAAATATCGGCATGCAAGACCCAAAATAAAGTCGCCCATGAAATAAGGACATTTAGGGAAATTCCACCGTCCATATTTCTATACTTTTCTCACCAAGAGTAAAAATTTTGGAAGGGGGGGGGGGGGGAAAAAAAAAAAAAAAAAAAAAATCGGACCTTGTAAAAGGAGTTAAAACTGTTTTTTTTTTTTTTTTTCAGTAATTTAAAACCCCAAAATTTTGGGCAAGGGTTACGTTTAGACCAACTATCGGTATTGTATGTATATCACCATAATACTTTGCATTTGTTCATGAAATGAACCAAATAATTCCCAAAAAAATTTGAGGAGAATCTGAGAAAGTGATGCAACAACCATTTGTTGAATTTAATTTCATGAATTTTAATTTCATAATTAAGTCGCCCAAGTCAGATCTTTGATCAGCCCCAACAAGACAGAGTAAATACATTTGACCGTTTGAATATGAATATTTGAGTGGGATTTTAAGATGGAGCTGAAAACCTAAATAACCAACAGGAACTGTGCCCCTGTGAGATTCTTGGGTAAAAGTAAAGGTCATGGCTATCCTCTGGGCGGGAAAAAAGTATAACATTTTTACTTCAAGTATCAAAAGAAAAACTTGCTAATATAACTGAAGGCTATTCTACCCTGACCTTTAGATGAATGCTAACATATAGATTTGAGTCAGCCGAACGGATTGAAGTCTTGAAAAGGGATAGCTCGAATGCAGCCGCAGCATATTCCTCTGTTTAGTAGCCATGTCTTTTGAGCATAGGATGCTGATTTTGAGGATGAGGAGTGGCAAAATGAGGAAACCCCATTTAAAACCCGCCTTCAACAAACAGAAAAACTACAAATAAATTAAAAAAAAAAGCTCTCCTCCAAGGCTGAGGTAAGGCTAGCGTGCTACTGACTCAATATTGACAACTGGCAACATGATGTAATTCTCTGTACATTCAGCAGAGGGAGGTATGCTACAATGATATACTTGGATTGTAATTCTGAGTGTATTTGTTGAATTGCAGAAAGTTATAAATATGACTTCACAAATACACAGAAAACTTCCCTCTGCTTGAACAGCTTAACCCGTACATACAGTGACCCAAAAAAGTATGGGCACCTCTGGCTGGAAATACACACACACACACACACACACACACACACACACACACAAATAAAGAAATCACAAAAAATAAATTAAAATAACATCATCGCAACAAGTTCTCTCCTTGTTTGCATGGGTTTCCTGACGGTACTTTGGTTTCATCTCCCCCCCCCCCCAAAAAAGGAAAAAACATAATGGGCTGATTGGTGACTCTAAATTGGCCAAAGTTTTTTGTGTGCGTAACTGAATGGCGTGTGGGCCCTGCTATGGAGTGGCAAACTGTCCACAATGCGTCCCTGTCTCTCGCCCAAAGTGTGCTGGGACAGGCTCCAGTTCACCTGCAACCCTTATGAGAAAGAGGCAGCTTCAGAAATGAAAGGACTGATGGGTTACTGAGAGAAACTCAGAATTAAACTTTAAAAACAGTACTTTTTGATAGGTTTCACTGAATCATTCATAATAATTAATTCATTTAATAATAAAAAAAAAATGAATCAATTTTCCCAAGAGTAAGGCATCACAACTGGCACCCCAAAAGATTCTTGTAAATAAAATCTAACAAATTTAAACTGGGACTGAATTTCAAATGAAGTTTGCCTAACTTTAAAGACCTACATTGTGATTCCATTACTTTGTTTTATCTCATTTTTATATCCCAGTAAAACACACAAAATCCTTTTGTCATCCAGCATCATGAACAAAACTAAAGAGCGAGGCAGTTAGAAAGAAACAGATGGTTGAAGATTTTTATAAATCCTTTTAAATCAATAAGAGATTAAATATACCACCGAGCACCTTCAGGGCAATTGTTAAAAATGTAAAAGAAATAAAGCAGTTGAAAACCTGACTGTTACAGGATGCAGGCACATTGTCCCACAGGACAAGAAGGGGGGATAGAGAGAGAATAAAATTAATCTCAAAGAATCACTGTGAAAGAATTGCAGGCAATTGTGGCATGTTGGGGTCACCAGGTTTCAGAATAAACCATTAGATGTCACCTCCATAACAACAGGATATTTGGAAGGATTGCAAGAAAGCCTTTTTGACCCCAAGAGATAGTAGCAAGCAATTGTTTCTTGCAGTCATTTAACCCTTGTATATTTACACCTTGGTCAAATTTGACCCCTTTTGACATTTGAGAGGCCAATAAAAAAAAAAAAATTCTTAAAGGGGAAATATCATGCCCATTTCCAAATTCAATATAGGAATTGTGGTAAAAATTCATTTCAACACCGGCACTTAACTTTGGGTGTCCATACAATGAGAATTGACCTTAAAACTGAGGAAAATGTCTTCTGGAAATGGCAATACATACTAATCAAACTCTTCCCGACCTTGAAGCTTTGTTTGAAGGTGTGACAAAATAACCTCTTGGCGGGCATTATTCCAATTTGCAACATCATGGTGTAGACATGCTATAGAAGAAAAGGCGGGACCACAAGTGAGGCCCTTCAAGCAGCTCAGGAGGCAGGTTCTCTGTCGGAGAGAGGAACTCCCTTTGGCTCCGACTTTGTAATTTTGCAGATGTTTTTCATGCACGAAAAACAATAGAACACTAGAGGGAAAAATTGAAAACCAAAACATGACCTCTTTTATGGCTTTGTTTCAAGCATGACTCTTTATGGCTTTTTCTAAAAAGATACAAAATATTTAAATCATATTTTGGCTTATATTTTAGTTTTCCAAGGTTGTTACAGCCCAATTTCCAAAAAATTGTACCATGGGCACTGTAGCTCAGTTGATTTATTTACAGCTTTAGTGTTATGTAAGCTCACAAGTGGTAGTGTTTTTAATGCTTGGGCCCACATTAGGAAAATTAAGACACCTTTTGTAATTTGTGTAGTAGAAATTTCGAGCAAAATTCAGCATCACGGGTTGAGGTTTCATCATGTCATTTTATTTTGCAGCGCAGTGCTTTTTTTTCATTGCTAAATTGAAATATCAGGCCCCAGACACCAGATCATTGTGCCCAGCATAATATACTGAGGAGATAACCAGTTGGCTATTGTAATTAAGTGTGTCAGTGAAGGGAGTAGTATTGTGGCTAATTAAGAGCTAAAGTTTTTATTTTTATGTCCACAGAAGTATGTGTGTAAAAAGTTTCCGAATTCTTGCTGCTTTCAAATGCTCTCCAGCATGATATTGTGCTATATTATACATGGCCGACGGGTGGTCATGTTTGATGTCGAGTTTCGGCACCTTGAACAAATTTTAATCTGTACATCCATATGTACCCCCCCACCAAATTTCACATTGATCCCTTAGGTGGTTTGGCAAAAGAAGATCAAAGTTAATGCAGATGCCGCTGCCGCGTGATCCTATAAGCTCCCTTTGGTCCGTTGGACCAAGTGGGCTAAAGAGTTGGGTGACTATGTAAAATTTAGCAACTGACTGCGATGATTTGCAATTCACTTCAACCATAATTAATTGAAACTAGTACAAGGAAAACATACCAAATACGGAAACTGACAAATTCGTTGTCTGAAAAATACCTGCTCATTGTGAATTTGATACCAGCAACTTGTTTAAAAAAACGTTGAGATAGGGGCAACAAAAGATTGAACAACTTGTATGATGCTTAAAAAAAGCATCATAAAAAAAAAACACCATATTAGAACATCTCAAAGCTAATTAAATTAATTGGAAACAGGTCATTAACATGATTGGGTATAAGAAGTCTTTCAGAAGATGGCAAGGGCTTCACCACTCTGCACAAGACTCCATGGGCAAATAGTTAAGTTTAAGAAAAAAGTTTCTCAACATAAAATTGGAAAGAACAGGGGATTTCATCCTCAATGGTATATAATACCGTTAAAAGATTGAGAATTTGTTAATCCCTGTACACAAGGGACAAGGCCAAAAATCAATACTGAATGGTCATGATCTACAGGCCCTCAGGCGGCACTACATTAAAAAGATAGGATTCTGCAGTGAAATATCAATGCATGGGCTTAGGAACACTCCTGCTAACCATGGTTCGCTAAAGACAATTCAGACATACAAGACCGGGTATTTAAGAAAGTATACATTTGCTTTCCTGTAACAATACCACCTGCTTTGCGCAATCCCATATACCTGATCACAGTGCAAGCAGTTGATTAAATTTTATTAAATTTAACATTCTTCAGGCTTTTTTGTTAACCAAGTTAATCAGTGGCAAGAGGGATTAACTCACAGATCCTTTGGTTTTGATTCAAAGCACAATAGCAATGGAAAGAACAATATGTCCACCCATATGCATGATTGAAAACTAATTGATTGGAATGTTAACATTATTTTGACGCATTGTATGCACATTATCAATCCTGTTAATAAAATCTGGCATAAGACTTGCCAGAGATTGCTGCCACTGGATGGACGAATAGTCCAGCACTTTCTGAGGTGAAATATAAAAAAAGTCAGACTTCAGAAATGTAACCACATTGCAAATCTAAAATGGCCGAGTACAGTGCGAACGGAAAAAAAATATTTCTTTGTCCTGAACATTTTGGGGTCTCACATCATAGAAAAAAAAATACAACACTTGATATAATCTAGCAATAACGATACAATCAAAGATAACTAGCTCTGTGCCATCAACAATCTCTCTTAAATCCACCGGAAATCATTTGAATTCAAGGCAAGAAATGAATGAAACCAGTTGTAATCCACAGTTCAAAACACTAGCCAAGTCATCAAATTTATTTGTTTAAGTATTGTTGCACATGGTAGTGCATTCTTTTGTGTATGCAGATGTGGTGTTCTCCCCTGCATAAATGTATGTAGAGGATTCATTGATTGGCAAACAATTCTTGAGGCAAACCGCAAGAATGTGGCCAGCTGTTTCTTATTTCCTGGTTCAATCTGGCGAATCGCAGGCGTATGCAATACCCACTCAGTCAGAGCCCCCCTCCCAGGGGCATATGCTGACATCAAAGGGCGGGTCCAATTTCCACTTTCATAAGAGGCCAGTCATCCCGAGCAGACTATATAACTGGAGAGCCCAGAGTTTTGTTCAGAACAACAACAGAACTAAAACTTGTTTTTACATTATATAAAAATTCTCACTAGTTTCTCAGTGGTGAAGTATTCAAAATTATGTGACTGAAATACATCAACAGTAGTTTCCGCATATACTTCAAGTTCCCTTTATTTCTGCATTAAACATTAGTACCAAGTCATAGCATGGAAATCAGATGATCAATGGCTTATCGTATTTTCTCACAAGGACCAAAAAGGAGGGCAATAGAGAGTTAACGTAGAGTCGCTAGGCTCACAGCCCTGGTGCCTCCAACTTTTAAGATCTGTGCAGCACAAAAAGACAGCCGTAAAGGCTAGGCAGTAAATGCTTTATTTAACATTAAATCAAATGCCGAATTCTCAATTACTTACAATGCTAAACCATCAAGTAGCAGGTACATTCTACACAAGAAAGAAGAAACCAAAAATTAGATGTAAACTAGTCTTAAAAGTTTCACAGGCCAGGTGCCAACAATACAATATGTAAATCTCCATGTCTTCTATCGATAGAAAACATACACAATACTTATATAAACTCACAAACCGTATGGAGTCCCTTTCAAAATATTAAGTGGTTGTATAATGACAATGAACCCTTAAGGAAAATATGCATAAATCAAGACCTATAGAGAAACTGAGAGTTTTTAGAAAGATGGAATTAGTAGCTTGTTGATTTTTACAAGCAAACCCATTCCATAAAATGCCATTCTGATGTTATGAAATCAGTATCGGTAACTGCCATGTTCCAAAGGTAGACTTTCTGCTTCAATGACATGGAATCAGTGACGGTATTTGTGCAGCATTCTTATACAATTGGCACCCAATAAAATAAAATCTAAATTCAACCTGCACTTGAACCAATTATAATGTAATGTCTTGACGTTGAGGACGAACTTCAGTCCATTATTTCCCGCTGTCAAAGAGTCTGCCATTGTAAAATCCTCTTCCTTCAGAGGATAGGTCTGCCTTCATGAATGGAACACAGTTTTATTTGGGAAAGCTTTTTTACAGTCCAAATATAAACAACCTCTTCAATTCCAAAGAGACCCACTCTTAATCAGAAACCTGGACCATCGGTTCCATGCCCATGGACCAGATTCACAATATAATCACCCAGCGAAACACAGTGTAAGAAATTATTAGTGCTCTACCCACCAGTGCCTATAAAATATCCTTTCAATACAAATATCGTACACAATTAGTTTCTACATACTGAGTTAATACTGCGAACCAAATAATAAAAAAGATATTACACATATGCCATCAAAAAAACGACTGTCCTTTAAAGTGACTGTACCTTGCCTAAGGAACACCTGTTGAGTCACCTGCTCACTTTTAAAAACAAACTTTAAAAAGTTTCTTTCTCTTCAAAAGCAACTTTTGGTCAACAACTTGCTTCCAAGCTGCTGCTCTCACAGCCCTTAAGCAAAAAGGTTATACAACTGAGAACTCATGTCAAAAAACCAGTCTGACAATATTGAATGTTACTAGGCAGAAAAGATGGGACAAAATCTATAAGAATGGGAAGTAATTGAAAGAAAAGTAATTTTTGCAGCTAAGAAATATCCACAATATGTAACCAATGTACAAAAAAAAAAAATCACAAAAGAAAATATGCTTGTCGGCCATCCAGGACTGTAGTCATGAATCGGTTACCAAACTCAACCACTTGATCAAACCCACAGGGTCCAAGGGAATAACTGTTCAGTGGCCAGAATCTTCAGTAACCATCACAGCGCACAAGGAAATGAGATAATTTAGGGAAACTGCACTCCTTTCCATTTTCCCAACAGACTGGATCACTTCTGCTAATTATATGATAGAGTGCCAGCCGGAGACAGTCTGCTGCTGATACACATACATACATACATACTGACTGAACCAATCCATGTTACTGAACCAAACACTCAGAGAATTCGTCATGGGACTCAAGAACGTTGTACGGACAAAAGGAGGATTATCCATAAAAAACATACTAGTAATCATCAGTGATATGAAAAGAACAATTTTGACTGTATATTGGATAGGGAAGTGGTATCCAGTTTTCTCAGGGGATGTCCTTGTTGAAATTGATTGGGCCATAACGAGTCAGGTGATTTTGGTGGAGGAAAGAATATCTCTCTCGATGTGCAGCTCCCAAAAGCTAGCTCTGATAAAGAATCCTGGTCCCAAGAAGAAAAGAACGTGAAGGCGTAAGTCTTCAAATGGCGGCACATCCTCCATCAGCTGACCCAAAAGGCCATCCTCCTGAAACCCGGATAAGTTTCACAGGGCGGACAGGGGACATCCGATGCACAGAAAGAAGAATGAGAGAAAAGAAAACTTCATTTTCGGCGTTTTGGCACAGAGGATGAGTTCATGTCCTTGCACTGCTCCTCAAATCCCCGTGGAGAGCAGTTCCTTGTCCTACTTCATTACTGATATTAGTTTTTTTTCAGTTGAGTTCATTTAGGCACAATGAAACTTTTCGATGTAGTCCGAGCCCTCCCCAGGTGTTAGATTTACAAACCCCTGAAACACAAGAAAATATCTGTTAGCTTCTGATGTTTAACAAAATCTTATTCACATTAGAATTAGGACCACTACCCAGTATACCAAACTAAGTTTCCATCTGCAGAATACAGGCCTGTCTGGTTTAAAAAAAAAAAAAAAAACCCCACTAAATTCTACAGGCAGGCATGACAACACATTTTCGGCTATGAAAACCCGTGAGGAAAGCCAAGGGAACAAGCAAAGAAAGGACTATCTAAATAACTGAGCACTCACTGTCTCCAACGATTAAATTGTTACTCTGGTGTTGCAGAAAAATATGTTTATGCATTAAGAAATACTAGCAATGAACTGAATAGCAGTGCAATGAAAAATAGCGAGTAGCAGGAAGGGGAAGGATAGAAAGGCAAGGGGACGAAGACCGGAAGAGGATGACAGGAGCATCAGAACACAAGTCTCCCCCTGTGTCTTCATGTGCGGTCCGGAATGCACAGCCCAGCAGTTTCTGTTTGGATCAAATCCGCCGGTTGGCTCTCGAGCTTTTGGGGACTTATTTTCCTTAGAAGCTTAAATATCATCCTCTACGCTTTTGTTTAAACTGCATAAAAATGCAGTAATAAACAGAAAACCCAGCTCTTTTTGTCCTCTCAGTGATTGAGAAAGCAAAACAAGCTGGGATGTTTTTTCAAAAGTCGGTTTCAAATGATCACACTGCAGAGAGGTGCCATTGTTAGCTCTGTGCCTGGTCGAGGTTAGCGTAAGACCCGAACAGAAGTCCCAGTGTCTCCGGCTCATTGAGGCTTCGGTGTTCAAATCCCTGTGTCTTCTGCCAAGATCAGCTCTTCAAGTGCTGCATTCATTAAAAATCTCCACTCCATTAGGCATCTCCCTGCGCTACACGGATTCCAGCAACAAATAATCAGCCTGTAGTCACCATTATGCAAGTACTGGCACCTTCCTTCACTTGAAAACCAGGGGTCAATTCATGGCACCAGAGAATTTATAAATCATCCCTACGCCCCACACCATCCTTTTTACCCTCCTTTCATGATTTACGAGTCAAGTCCTCCCCTGCACTGCAATGAGCCATGACAGTATTACTAACTAACAACTACCAGTAACCCATAACATTAAATACTGGCAAAAAAAACTACAGGTTTCTTTTGCTCAAAAACAAGGTTATTTAAAATACTCCACCCCGCCCAATGACCCCACCCACCTATTGTCCCCCAAACAAACCAGAAATTGAATTTTCAATAAAACATACATTTCTAGCCACAGGCATGTCTGATGAGGCACACAGTTTGTAGAAAAACGTCTGGGCATGAAACCGTACGAACAGAAGACCTTTGATAAGCTTCAGTCTTATCAAACAATCTCAGAAATTCATTGTGAGACTCCAGTACACATGGGTCGATGGTGCCACAGGACAAATTGAAGGTTGCCATCCCCAAATTTACTACCTCAGTTGATAAGAATGCCTGGAGAGCGCCCATCTTCCTCAGCGATGTTCTTCAGATTTTTCTCTGCTTCGTCCACAGACCTTTTTTATGACAAAAAGAGCGAAGAATCAGTCCCGTCTGAGCCATTACAGTTCCTCAACTGACTTTTACTAGCTCAATGCCTGATAGTAGCAGAACTAGGATAGCTAAAAATGCTAAAATGCCACCTGTTCAAACCCCCATATCTCCAGGAGCACACCTTGGATTTTCTTCCATTTTTAACTGATTCCTCTATTATAGTAGAAAGGCCACTCCAAAAATTGTTGATGCGTTTTGACCAATATAGATTTTGCAGGTGTCTCAACAGGGGTGGGGTAATCTCGAGAATCGCTTGGCATTTTCAGCTACTTGCATAATGTTAATGATTATTGAATCACAATAATTGTAAGTCCTCAATTCATGAATGCATGACATATTCACAGAAAGGTCAGTATATGCAGGCTGGTAGATCATGTTGACAAGGAGAAACCTGAACCGGTTATTGATCAATAATTTCTCATAATTTCTATTTTTCTTCATGAAGCGAAACAAGAGGCCACAAGCATTAACACAAACTTCTGTAAAATGCTGGGTGCCATTCAATAACATTCTCCAAACTGTTCTGGACGCAAAGCCCGGCAGTATAAGTTGGACAAAACTGGGACAGACAACATTGTTGTGGTCTTTGCTGCATTTAGGAAGCAATAACTATTAACATAGCATGGAATACAAAGTTTTAATTTGACAGTCAGTTTACAGGAATTAGTGTCAGTAAATTTTATTGACGGAAAGAAGTGTGATTGTCAAAAATTGCCTGACCCCTATTTAGACAGTTCCGAAATGTATGTTGTTCAAGTCAGATCAACAAATTTTTGTTATGTCTAGTATAATACAGGAATTACTACAATTTAGCATGTGATTGCCTAATGATTGAAAACAGTTAAAATGTTGCATAGTTCGATGTGTCAGAAGCTTAAAGTGCCACGCGATTCTCAAGATTACCCAAACCCTATTCAGACACCTGCAAAATTTATATTAGTCAAAAAACATCAATTTTTGGAGTGATCCTTCAATTATAATAGAAGAATCAGTAAAAAAAAAAAAAAAAAAAAAAAAAATTTCCAAGGAGTGCCCCTAGAGATGTTTGAACAAGTGGCATTTTAGCATTCTTTACACATATGGCAAGGTACTGACTGCTGTTGGTGATGAATTCATGGTGAATTCAGCCTGATTTATATTCAGCAGACACAAATGAATGGAAAAAATGTCGGAGAGCCTATGCTAGGGTTTATGTTGGGGGTGCTTTGTGAACCTAAATATGGAACTGCCTGAATGGAGGGCACTTTTGGTGTCCTCATAGCTCCACAATCAAGAAAGATAAAGTAAAATGGACAGCATTTTCTGATTAAGCAGTACAACATTAGCTTCGATGGAAATTTCCAAAGCTATAGGTGTGATAATAAAAAAAGTTAAGCCATGTTAAATACAAGAAAAATGTTAATTGAGGGGGGAAAAAAAAAACAAAAAAAACTGACAGACAGTACCCTTAGAAAATGATTCACCAAAAATTCATTTTTGGTCCGAATGAGCTGAAATTTTGGATTTGTTCATCACTAATAGATATTGATCTAATGTGAAAATATGGAAGCAATCTATGACTACATGGTGACAAATGTTTTGCATATCTAATGATTTGACATGGAATCACCCTAATGACAAATCATTTCTCAATTCTATCAGTTATCAAAACGCAGTTAAACGACCACTCCCCCAACAACATTATGGTTTGTTTTCAGTTTTGGACATTTATACAGAGTTCATAATGCCATTAAAAAAAGCCACCAACAATAGAGCTTGAAAGGGAATATGAATAAGCCAGGTCGAGAAGCAATAAGGCATCAAGAAATTAGCATAATGGGCTTTGTACAGTCAATATAGTACATATTTCATGTGCTAAAATGCTCCTGAATTAGCTTCAGTGGAAAGTAAATGTAGGGAGAAATGTCAAATGCTTCAAAGTTTGAAGAAAAAGAGGAAAAAGAAAATCACATTGGCACTAAATATTGCTCAAACGAACCTCATAGTTTGGAAGTTGGGTTTACAGTGTACAGTCTAGGAATACAGTGTTGTGAAAAAGTATTTGCCCTCTTCCTCTATTTTTGCATTTTTGTCACGCTAAAATGTAAGAGATAAATCAAAATTTTAAATTAGACAAAGACAACCCAAGTAAACAAAAAATGCGGTTTTCAATGAAGATTTCATATATTGAAGCAAGACGCCTATCGAACCCCACCTGGTTTCCACAAAAAAGTCATTTCCCCCTAAATTATTAAATTAACCAATTAAACAAATTTAATTTATAATTGGTTCAATTTCACTGCACACACCCAGCTACAATTTACTGCCAGCCCTGCCGAATCGTAGCATCACTTAAAAAGAATCTGTTTGGCATAGTAAAGTGTCGGCAAAAAGCAGCACATCATACGGCGATTAAAAGAAATTCAAGAACAGATGAGAAATAAAGTCATCTGTCAGTCTGGAAAGGGTTATAAAGCCATTTCCAAGGCTCTGGGACTCCAGTGAATCACAGTGACGGCCATTATCTACAAATGGAGAAAACTTGGAACAGTTGAGAACCATCCCAGGAGTGGCCGGACTATTAAAATTCCTCCCAGAGTGCATTGATGACTCATCAAGGAGGTCACTAAAGAACCGAGACTAAAGGGCTGTGAGCTCACTTGTGTCATTCAGGGTCCATATTCAAGATTTTATAATAAAAGAGACTTTTCTGCACAGAAGAGCCAAATTTCCTACAATGTGTAAGTTTTATTGCCCGTTTCTTGCAAATGTTTGATCGCAATTGTTGCCACCACCAGCTGTTATGCACAACCAGTAATTAAGTTTGGGGGGGGGGGGGCAATTATTTTTTCATGAGTGAACAACTCTTTACCTTCAATTAAAAAAAAAAAAAAATCCCTTCAAAGCAGCATTTTATTCGGTTAACTCATTGTCTTAGGCCTTAGTGAAAATAATTGGATAATTTGAAACATTTGCATACAACAAAGAAGAAAAATTAATAATAAATTAGAAATAAATCAGGAAAGGGCACACACTTTTTCAGAGCACTGCAAATGGTAAGCCATTAAAGACCAGGCATAGTTTAATAGCGACTTTCGAAAAAAGGGAATGGCTGAAAGGAATGGAGAATTCACAAGCAGACTCAGCATGACCAAGCCAATTGCAAGTTTTACTGTCCCAGGTCCGACACTGCATAGGCTGACATGGGCAGCCATTGAGCCAGACTGATTCCTGCACAATTGGCACTGGTAGACTAGCAGGTGTTAATTCAATGCTAATATAGTGTATCGTTAGCCTCATTGCATAATTGCCGAAGTCATTTTTGGCTTACTGTTGCAATATCCAAAAAAAAAAAAAAAACTCCAATGTGCTTGCTAAAAATAGTTTTTTTTCAATGTTTTCCAAAAACATTCAAATATGACTTCAGCAACTATGCTATTAGGCTAGCGACATGCAAATACAATAGGTACCATACACTAATCAACCACAACATTAAAACCACCTGCCTAGTAATATGCAGTTCTCCCTCATATCGCGAAAAAAGCTGACCCATTGACGCATAGGCTCCACAAGACTTCCAAGTGGCTGCGGTATCTGGCACCAAGACTTTACCAGCAGATTCTTTAAGTCCTCCAAGTTGCAAGGTGGGTCCTCCATGGATTAAGTTCCTTTTCCAAGGAAATCGTACAAATGCTTGATCAGATTGAGACCTTGGAAATTTGGCGGCCAAGCCAGCATCTTGAACTCTTTGTCCCCAAACCATTCCTGAATGTTTTTTTTTTTGCAGGGTAGCAAAGCTCATTACCCAGCTGAGAGAGGACGCTGCCATCGGAGAATACTATTGCAATAAAAGGTTGTTCTCCGTTAGCAACAATGCTCAGGTCCTTGCACATGCGGGTTCACAGTCCCATACACCGCATGCTGCGATGCATTGTGTTCTGACAGCCTTCTATCATTTAAGCTAAGACGAACTTTTGAAAGAAAAAAAATGAAATAAAAAATTGAGCCTTTCTGTGGCATTGGACTAGATGAACCTTGACCCCATGATTCGCCAATTTGCCAATTATCCTCCCTTGGAGCTCATTTGCTCGGCACTAACTGGCTACTGGAAACACCCAACAAGACCAGCCATCCTGGAGATGCTCTGACCAAGCACAGCCATCATAATTTGGCCCTTGTGGAAGTCACTGAGATCCTATCGTTTGCCCATTCTCTCTGCTTCCAACACATCAACTTCAAGAACTGACAGTTAACATGCCAGCAAATACATCCCTCCCTTTGACAGGAGCCACTGTACCAAGATAAATCAATGTTATTTACTTCACCGTTTAGTGGTTTTAATGTTGTGGCTGATCAGTGGATGTGCATAGAATGGATCAATTTCGTGAGAGACAAACTTAATCCTGGACCAAATTGAACTTTGCACAGAGAACTTCCACACAATATTAATCCAGGACTAGGTATACTTCTGCTTTTACACTGAACATTGTGCCTTGTACCTAACCTGCCGCAAGGTCATCGAGAGAGAAACATGGTCTGGAATAAAGATGTTCATGCCATGTTGCTGTTGACATATTTAGAGCTGATAGGCAAGGTGTCTCAATATACAACACCCTGCATGAACAAAAACATACCAGTACATGAAAGCAACCTCAGCGTCCGATGAAAAGCTGGTAACACTATGCAAGTAGACCAAAGGAAATCAGTGGTTGCAAGTACAAAAACATGAACGAAGACTGTGCTTTTACTGAATTTAATGAAGCTTTTGGTGTTCATTAAGGCCAGCAAGACAAAAGGTGGAGGGTTTTTTTGCCCCCCCAACACTGTTGATTGTCAGTGCCGTCCAACACAGGCCTGTTCGAGGACGCTGATTGAGGTGGCCCATTCTTTCCCCGAGCTCCAACTTTTCTGACCTAGATTACTGCGCTCAACAAAGACCAAGTTTTCTACTGAGGCCCTGAGCGAAATGAGCGTTTCTGGGAAACATTCTGGAGACCAGAAAAGAATGACGTGTGGAGGACAGGGGATCAGAACTTGAGCTCGTCTCCGGTGGGATGGGGAGCGGTCCACCCATCACATTCGCGGAACACTGACCGAAAAACAGATGGGGAGCGCAACTCTAACACAACGTACCAAATATCGGACAAGAATGGCAGCCGCATTATTTAAAACAACAACTGTAGGATAATTCACAACTGCTAGTAAGATGCATCTTGCTCCTCTTGCAAAAAATAACACTTTCACTTCAGGACTTGATTCTCACGCTACGAGGATAAGTTTACGCCATAGAAGCTTCAGATGCTATGAAACAAAAAGTAGATTTTCTTGCGCACCTCATTAAAAACTCTTGGCTTTGACATGAACACATACTTCTTGTCTCGTTTCCAGCTCACTCCATTTCCTGTTTTCCCTGGGTGTCGACTCCCATCTCCTCAGTCCTCCCTCTCGCCCTCCCAACTCTAGCAGTCTGATTTATACCAGCTATGGAGGCCACAATGCGGGGGAGTCATTAAAATCTACAGCATGAAATGAATGGTAACTGGCTCGAACAAACCACTCTTTGTAATGGGGTACCGCATAAACAAGAAGCATTTCCGGCTGGACAAGCGCCACCTAAACCGTCAGTTCTCCCCTGTAACAGAATGGAATGCTGATTTTCATTCACTTGTGGCCAGATGTATTTGTGTGCGAGACATTTCATTCAAACGCTTCAGTAGAGAAACAGAAGTAAAAAAACCTCGTGAAAAATGTGTCAGATTAGGAAGATGCTCAAGGAAAAAAAAAAAAAAAAAAGGGCACCTAGATAAACAGGAATTTGAAGGCTTTCGCCTCACTTGTCCAGACTTACGTCAAGAAGTCTTTGACGTCTTCGACCGTGATGTCGCCGGTGGTGTCCAGCGTGATGTCAGCGCTGCTGTTGGGCGAGTCCAGGGCAGGGGAGGAGAGGGCGGCTTGGATCTCCTCTAATACCCCTGCGGAGGACAGATGCAGTGAGCAGGATTGGACAGACTCACAGTATACTAACATACAAATACCAGGAGTATACCACTCGCCTGACCTACTGAAGAGGAAAACACTTGGACATAATTCTTCATCTATTATACAGATCAGCAGCATCTGGTAGAAACATCAATGCAACCCTTCTGATTTTGAATTATTCAGAAGTGAGTCATTAACTGAAATAATTTTTATACTTTTCCTTCATAACATGCCCTCTTGCAACCCCTTCTCCTGTCATATTCCTCAGATGTTCGACCTCAAAATCATGCTTCAGCTGGTCAGGCCCACTTTTCATACTAGAATGACAAGGCGGCCAAAAATAGAGGCTTCAATGACATTGACAGGAGTGGTAAACAGGAAGCAGTAAATCTAAAGTCCTCACTCAGACAGTAAAGGGTGAGCTGGTGTGGCATTATTGGAGTCGGAGGGGCTGAGTCAAGGAAACCATTTCATTCACAACCCCTCGAGTGACGCAAACGTTTCAGTCAAGCAGCAGTTTTCTGTGACCCAATGAAAGGGGACCAGGAAAGTTGTGGTACTTCCCACATTCAATGGCACCAGCTGAACCGTTCAGTTTTAAAAGTCAACAACATACGAGTGCCTGTCCTTACAAAGTGGAGGTAAGACAGCAATACTCCTCCTTGCCAGGTCTGGATGCCAGACAAGAAACGCCCGCGTTTGAACACCCTCGGCCAGACTTATGAAGTGTCCCAGAACAATTACACAATAACCAAAGTAGAATTCCACAGAACATACATTTACAAATACAAAAATGCCCAAAGTCCCACAAAAATTTTGGAAAATTCAAATTTTTTTCACTAATCTAGAGCCCCGCATATATATGATCGTTCCCCCAGGTATACACCCCCTAGCTCAAATGCTTCATCAAAATCAGTCCATGACAAAGTTTTTTTTTTCCAAAAACGCCAAAAATGCAATTTTTTCCCCAAAAAAACGGTCCAATCCGAAAAATTCTTTCCTGGCCTGGATTCCCTACATCACCGCAGAGGTTTTGGCATGGGTAACTAGTTTATTGATGCTGACTTTAGAGGTGCACACACGGACAGAGACAGACAGACGACGAACTGATGACAATACCCTTCGGCCTGAAGTCGGGCCGAGGGTAGAAACGATGCTTCCTGTCCACTGTGTGGTGGAGGCATCAAACTCTCAACAGTTTTTATACGTCCCTCTTTCAGGACATCGTCATGTTTAGTGAAATATCAATGCTACACATATGAGCATAAGAATGTTTTGCATTTCGCTGCTTTTACTTGGTACGTAATGACTGCTATAAGTCTACAACCCACAGGCATCACCAGGAGCCGAGCATATTCTTGTTTTGCCATCCCAGACTTGCACAAATGCAATCTTCAGCACATGCTCATTTCAGGGGTAATTTCCTGAAACTCTTTTCTGCATATTATGTAGAGTAATATGAAAACAAGAATTTTCCAGTATTGAAAGGCTCATTTTTACCATTATGATTGAGATTGTCGTGCCACAGGATGAAGCGCTGTTCTGCTAGATTTCAGGCATTTTCATCAATGAAAACAAATGACCCAGTAGGAGGGAGGTGGATACTTTGGATACTTGAAGTCCGCAGCTGACATTAGTCTCCAAAAACACTGATATCTGCCTCCTGGTGCCTGTTCCTGACCTGTCAAACAAACTGACTTTCAAGGGTTTTCTTCCCGATGGTGGGAATTCCTCACTGTCAGCTAAGGGCTGCACTTGGCAAACCAGGCCAAACGCAGTTGCTGAGCTCACTAGTATTTCTCCATCTTAATGATTTTTCAAACAATGATTTTGGCAAACCAACCGCTTGACTTGCATTTCTGACCGTTTCCGTCCCAGTTCTTCGCCTCATCATGCCCTTCCATGACTTTCATTGACAGAAATGTCCCCAGGCTGATGAATACCAATAACAGACTCCAAAGGAAATCAAACACAAAGGCGGCTAGATCCTGGACGCCCTCCTCTTTACCCGCTCCGAGGCGGAACTCAATTCTTCAGAGAAACATTCAAGAAAATTATTTTCAGCTATGGCCATTTCCTGTGCACATAAAATCCATCTAAATGCAGTATATATTTTCTTGATATAGACCAGTCATTCCAGACAAAAACAAATAATAAATTGAAGAACATAAATGTCTGAATATAAACCATCCCTTTAATACAAAACATAGAATTGCCGACAGCATAATATCCTGTCATTTACTGGAGATGAAGCGGTTCGCTTGATTTAATGAAGTCCAATCCCGACTGGTCCATTAACACCACTTCCAGTTGCAGCTTATTTTTCTAAGACAACAGCCTGTAATGGCCAACGCTCGACCATTCTGCAAAAGCTGGCCGTCTACAGGTCAAAAACAAACATGCACACCTTCATGATCTGCTCTGAGGACAAAGGCAGATGGATGGAAGAAAATTCATATTCATTTCAAATCATCCCACATCAGAATTATAGCCATACGCATATAATTTGGCAGGCCCTGCTGAGCCGCTAATAGAAAGGTGGTCAATTTATTTTCTGAAGCACCCAGACTCATTTCTCCTTAAAGGAAAATTATGTGGAAAACAAAACAGACCAAGTGGACGACATAAAATGCATTTCTGGAAAGGGTTTGCGGCGCCCGTGTAACAACTTGAGTTGTTATGGGTTAAGAGTGTATCTGACTGGGGCACTCAATCTTATCCAGCAAGGGCTGGGGTGGGTGCAGGTCATCATTCCAGCTAAGCAGTTACAGGTATAAATCTAGCAATGAACCCTCCAATCTTCCCAAAATTAGAAGATTAGAAGAGTCAGGTAAACAACCAATTGGTGGTATATAGGCCTGCTCCCACACTGACCCTTTCTGGGTGAGGATGAGTTCCCTTGGCATATGATCTTCAAACAGGAAAGCAGCTGGTTAGCCATTACTGAGAGCCCTGTACTTAATTTTCAAAACAAAGGATTGCCCATTTAAATATTACTGACAACACTTTAATATCTGAATACACAGAACCATTACAGGTGGAAGGTAATTCAAGTAAAACAAGTGTTTGCCACCAACATGGCAATATCCCCCGCCGCCTCAATTTTATGCGTCCGTACAGACGTATGTACGGACGGAGCCCAATGCTATATCTCCCGCTTCGCTCTAATCATGCAGCGGGGGATAATTAAAAATGGTCATATACAGTACAACACTTTTTTGGTTGAGATTCCAAAATGGAAAGCAAAAAAGAAAAGAAACTGTGGTACTTAATCAGGTTCTCATGCAGTTTTTATTACAGACCACAGTGAAAGATTCACTGAAAGCATATAATTAACCATAGTAATATTTAAATACGTTGTGTAATTACTGAAAATGATTAAAAACATTAGTTCAAATGGATGAGAAAGAGGCTTCAAAACTTGCCAAGGCTTCGAGCAAGACCATTGTGGTCATTAATCAAGTATTAAATTGCAATTGGACACACATGCAATACAGTATACAGGGCACATAGCATCTGGAAGGGCTTTGCGCACACTACAACAAGGACCGCAGAGGAAAAAAGTCCAAAAATCTCATTTTCAGCCGCTCCAGATATTAAAAAGCAAAGCTGATGACTCATTGGGATCAGAGTGGCAGGGAGCTATGGTGTCTCTCGGAAAATGAAACGCCATCCACATGAGAAAACTCAGCCTTAAGATAAAATATTAACCTTTAGAGCGTGGAATAAATTTTCAAGGTATTAAAAATGTAAGTAACCTTAGCTGGTGAAAATCTATCATCTGGTAAATTGATTAAAAGAGCTCTTGTAGGGGACCTCTTTTAAACAAGTTGCCACATGATAGGTTTTCAACAGCATCTGATTTTGATATCTTACATCTCTGGGAAACTATAGCTGCCTATAGCGCTCTAAGGGTTAAAATAAAGGCACCACTCTTGGAACTCAGTAGCATGTTCAGACTGAATGAATCAATGGAAAAAAAGTGCACTGAGCAGTTTGAAACGTGGGTCAGGTGGGAAATGACTACAGAGGCCAGAGTTCGACAGCAAACCACTAAGACAGAATGTCTGCCCTCCAAAAAATACATTTCAAATATCCTACTCGAATGAATTGGAGAGACACGATGAGAGTTTGCAGCCCACACAGCTTTCACACAGTTTAAAGACTTAACTAACCATATTAATTACTATAATTGCCACATTCATCTGCCAGTATCCCCCACAGAGAGCAGAAACTACAGTGTAGGAGTGGCAACAACTCCCCCCAAAAATATCACTCTGTTCAGTGTTGCTACCAGGCAAGATATCAGTGTTGTGGTTTGTATGCACACTTAGGTTCATCAGGATGGAGTTACTTACTGTCCTTCCACCTGGAATGACAAACATGAAGCACACAGTATCCATACTAATAGGAGTCAGTAGCATAGCGAAGGTCATCAGGTTGACGTTATAATTCACATGTAATACACAATGGAAATTGCCCTACAAAAAAAATGCAACAGGCCTCCTGGAAACGTCTGTCATCCTGGCGTACTGTTGTGTTTATCCTTCAACCAAATGGTTTCAAATTCAAATCATAAATGAATGAGCACGAGGCCAAGCGACTGAACTTGGGAACTTGGTTGTTCACCATGGGTCAGTTCCTATTTTGCTATGGAGAATAGAAAGTTTTCGCGATATAATTTTCCCTCATGAATCACTAATGGGTGTTTTATTATAATGGCTCACTGTTGAGAACATCAAAGGGGTGTTGCCATGGACACACCAGAGACACTCCGGGGTGATTCATCCTCTGATTAAAAGCGGAGCGGCTGAGGAATGCTAGCCGCTAAATCCAGTACGGAGAAAAATAATTAAATAAATAAAACACTGAAAATCAATAGTCGAGCAGGACCCACCAGAGCGGAGTCTTAAACCTAACAGAGGATATTTACCTCAGCTGTGGCATGAGTAACAGGCATGGGAGCCAGCATTCTTCCAAACAACCCACTGCGCCTCGCTGCCATGGGAATTCACACAACTACCGACTGTGGACTACTTGAACCCACAGAGTTGCGAAGAGCCAACCAACTACAGTGGCAATAAACTCTGTGCCAATGTACTATGATAAGAGTTGCTCAGTGAGAATTAATAACCAGCAAATTTATTTACTGTACATTAGTAATGCAAGTGTCCCAATAATACACACACAGGGTTGCTGCTGAAACCAAATAAACCAAGGCATCATTTTTTTCCTCCAGTACATAATGAAAACCATAATTTGCCTCCAAAAATAGAAAAAATGGAAAACTTCAACCCCTTCAACTCTGCATGAATTTCCCCTTAAATAGGTTCAAAGATGGACAGAGGCTGCGAAAGTCCCCCACCATAGATTAAACACATACACGCACGGACAGACGGACACAGCCAAAATCAATAATCCCCCCCACCCTTCTGATGGCTGGAGAACTGCAACGAATCTTTTCCATATTATAGAACAGTAATACAAACATATTCAGCATCTGCTTATTGCAGCAGGTCACTGAAACTACATCACACTTATACTGAGTGAAACTCGGGACGCCATGTTTTCATGGCCATAAAATTAAATAAAACAGAAAATATCTTTTAAATAATTTTATAAACAATGCTAGGCAATTCAGCAAAATATTGGGGATCTTTTTAAAGCTAGGGATCTCTACTGGAATGAAACAGGCCAGAAGTTCCACAGGGTAGAATAAAGCATATGCATTTAGCAAATTTCCATATTGGGTTGCAGAGATGAAAAGGGTTAAAAAAAACGCCCTACCTTCTGCCTCCCCAAGGGAACGACTCTCTCCTGTGGGCTGTATTTTGTGTGTTCCATTGGCTTGAACGGATGCAGTCGCGTTGCTGTAGGATTAAACGGTGGCAAAGAGTTATATTACAAGTTCATTGGCAAAGCCATCACAATAATTCTGCAGCTTCGACAACTAGGAACGTTGTGATTTCATCAACATGCAGTCTGTCCTCTTCATTGCAGCAATCACACCCATCCCCAGAATGAAAATTCTACTTGTACATAGTCAATCTCAGGCCTTTACACACCGTTACGCCTTTATCGTGGATTCTGATAGTTGACATGAAATAAAGCCATCTCTATCGAAACAGAACCAGTGTCTGTGCAAGAAAAAATAAATGCAAAGGTCATTGCCAAGCATTACGCTTAATTTAGAGCAGACTAACTTCGTTCGAACGAGCTAGCTGACAAGTTATGTTAGTTAACCCATGGATAGAGCAAACCCGTAGAAGAAACTAAATGCTGAGGCGAAGCGTGGTCTCCCAGATTACACCCCCTCTCTCCAGCCCCAGAAGCATGCTTGACCCCTGCAGCCACCCAATTCCTCTCCTCCTCCACGGAGCACAGTTTAAATATTTGACATTCCCTAATGTTGTAATCAGCGTTCTGGTGCGAAGCGCAGGGAACACGACTCCACGCAAAGTCCTCGGCAGCTCGGCGATGCGTCATGTTGCTCGATGGGCTGAGCGCCATTGTCTCAGGGGCGCGCACGGAATAATAAACCGGCTAAGCCCTTGTGGACTCGCAGCCGGTCAGTGTATCAGTACTCCCAGCTGGTCAGCAGAATGTAAAATAGGCCTGGTATTTAGAACCCAGCCGAAAAGTGTATTGCTCAGCCAACTTTTTGATCAGGAGAAACAGAAGATAAAATTTTGCCTTCCAGGGCAACTATTCAACAAACTATACTGTCCATTTATTGGCGCGACATGTTTTTACCCTGCTGCTGCTAACACCAGCTAAACAAGCAGCAAAATGAAATTTGAGTCTCCGAATGCTGGCTCTAAAATGGAGACCACACATCATCAGGCCCATAAACCCAACTGTCATTTCGAAAGGCGACGGAGTACAGAAATATTAAGGCAGTCTTTGCAGTGTTATTGCTGGTTTCAGATAAACACAAAGATTACTTCAGGATTGTGGAGTTAATGGAATGCAGTGTTCACTCCCTACGTCCTCCTCAACACAAGAGTCGTCTGACTCCCGAAGCAGAGAAGCTGTTAAAAAGAATTTCCGCAGTGCGGAGCAATAAAACCATCTCTGCCCACGGTTACCTCAGGTTCAACTGAAAGTACGACCAAACCAGCAAAGCTGAACCGCACTGAACAAACAAACAACTTCAGAGAGATAAGAAAAATCTAAGTGAACTATTGATTAAACAGAAATACAGCTGTATCCAAAAATACCGAAACCCACACTGAGCGTTTATGTTCCCCCCCTCTTCTCCTGAGAAAGCTTTTTCGCTGGCAGCAAACACGTGAGCAGAACAGTTCTGGGTCGAGTTTGTAGTAGTCATAACTTTATGTATTTGAAATCCTGGATAGTTAAGCTTTCAAAATATAGGTCACTTGCCATGCCAGCAACTATAGTAATAATGTCCAGTTGATCAAAAAAAAAATAAATAAAAATTATAACAAGGTTCGACATTTCAGACCCATTGAAGTGAGTTAGTTGGGTTAGTTAGTTGAAGTGAGTGGTAATGGGTTAGTTTGCATTGTCAGTTCGTTTGCAAACCAGAACAATTCTGCTCAGCTTTTGACCGAATGACATGCATTATATATTGGTCCCAACAATCTACTTTGATGGACGTAATGCTGCTGGAAAGATATCACTTCCACCATCTAGATATTCCCTTACAAGCAGCTATTGGGATAGTACAACATTGCCGGGTACCAGAAATGAGACATGTCAATATGAATTCATTCCATGGCATTTAATCCATTAACTTCAATGGCTTGCGATAGATCATGAGTAACAAATACTCATGATCACGACAGGCTCGCCAGTATTGCTGATACAATATTCAATTGGACAGAAACAGAATCGCCTCCCCAGGCAATGAGACACTGAGAACGGAGAGTCCAGTCAGCGTAGTTACCTGAGAGCTGTGTGGTTATGCGGCCGGTCCAAGTCAACAGAACAGAGGGGCTCAGTGATGACCCGCGCCGACAGGGAGAACCGCACAAACTCCGAGGGGGAGCTCAAGTAGAACCCTGACAGGCAGCAACAGAACAATTCAGTCAATAATGCGCACATGCACACACAATTAGACCTACACCCACAGACACAATTAATATCATTCATAGTTAATACAGTGATATGCCAATTTCACAGACTCTCAAAACCTCAACTGTAGCCACACCAAGCAGTACAACATAATAGTTGGTTTTCATTTGGTAATATTCAATGCAGTAAAAATAATTTTAAAGCAATTTGTTTCTCAATGAGTTATACAAGCATGCATGCTTAATATAGTTTTATACATTGCATGTTAGCAGTCCAATATTAAAGGGGTTATTTACAATCAAGGGGGCTGCTTCAGAAATTAATCTTCATCTGTTCATAACCCTAAGAGATTAGTAGAGTGCAGAACACTAGAGTAGATGTGAAATTTTATACACACAAAAGACCCCATACTTCAGGGGCTGTCAGACTCCGTTCCAGAACGAATACATTTTGGACACAGTTTGGATTTTATTCCAGCCGCAACTCCAACCCCCAAGTTGTAAAATGCTGTTAATTGTTCTCAGACCCTTTCAATGTCATGTTTGATTTATCTCGCTCTACGCGGTGCTGGCCGGTCTGCAGTAATGGCTGGGGGATGTGATGCCCATTAAAATGCGGGTAAAAAGGGAGCCTGCGTCAGTGATCTTATCGAACCCGTCTCCGACCGAACGGCGCTGCGTGCTCACCCTGCCCCGGTTTGGTGAAAACACAGGAGGCGATGCCACTGATGTCCTCCTTGCGGATGCAGTCGTAGCGGACCTGCGGCCGCAGCGCAGGGATGCTGAACACGTGGATGTCGCCCAGGTTGGTGAGGCAGACCAGGCCGTTCTCGCTGTACTCGTCCGCCGTCGCGCTGCCGAAGCTCGCCAGCGCCACCTTGCGCACGCGGCAGCCCTCGTGGGCCGTCAATTTGAACTTCGTCTTGGCGCTAACCTTGGGTAAAGTGAACACCTGTGTGTGTAGGGACGTGCTTATTAAGTACAGCGCAACAGCTACTGCAGTCTCATCAAGCATTTAGTCCTACAGTTCACATCTAAATTCTATCCAAAGAAAACTATTGCTACTTTCACCCCAGTCCTCATCAAGTACACCAAGATCAGGGAGCCAAAAGTTGCTCTTAGTTCACCAAACAAAGTTGAAGACAATGGAGGATTGAGGATTTTCTGTGCTGGGATCATAGCTGTGGAATCAGCTCCCAAAGACAGTTAGAGCCTCTGGCTCGAATCTGACTTTAAAATCCAATCTTAAGGACTCACCTTTTTAGATCCTGAAGATTGTCTTTTTATAACTTTATTGTTGTTTTTACAATGTTCTTATCTAGGCCAGTTCTAGAATATTGTGTGCCATGTTTTATTGTTATTTTTGGCCAACTGTAATTGTTTTTGCGTGCATTTTCTTTCCTCTGTAAAGCACCTTGAGATTTATTTGTATTTTAAAGAGTGGTCTATAAATAAAATTTATTATTACCGCCAAACGAAGTTGGCAGGAGATCATGCGATCTGTGCTGTTTGTTTGTCTATTTGTGAACAAGATAACTCATAAAGTAATGAACGGATATCTCCGAAATTTTGTGGATGGGTCGCCATTACATCAGGGATGGAAGCGATTGATTTTCACAACAATCAGTCAAACAGTATGGCCGCCAAAGCAGCCATCTTGACCACCAAAGCCACCAAATCCTATGACACGCCATGCTCCCACTCAGCAAGATTTGGACTGTGCTGCCTTGGCAGAGGTTTGGACTCTAGGAGTGCCTCTAGTTATCATTATTATTATTATTATTATTATTATTATTATTATTATTAATGACAATTATTGCACATATTCCAATCACAATGATAATTTTATGTCAACTTAAACAAGCAATTTTGCTCCCTCTGAGATAGAAAAATAAAGGCTTTATACACAAAAAAAGCATATTGCGGTGAATACACCACAGAGCACACTCGTGTCCGAGCGCTCGACGCAGTCACCTTGAACTGCTCCTCGGATGCGATGAGGACCGAATGGCTGCCCTGCATGTCGGGGGCCTTGGCCAGGTCTCGTGACACCTCGTAAGGCTCGGGCAGCGGGTTTCCCCGGCCGTCGAGCACGGCGATGGAGACCACGGGCGCTCGGTGCATGAGCTGGATCTCTTTCCCCAGCACGGCCTCCACGCTCTGCTCCGAGAACTTCTCCTGGGAGGGAACCTCCAGGGCGTACGTGTACACCGAGCCAGAATTAGTGCCCGCCCACATGGTGGGTCCGTGGTGAGACCCTGTGTGGAGGAGAAGGGGAGAGGGGGCGCCGTAGAGCACAGAAGAATTGGTAGGTCTGTGACACACCGCGTCTGTGTTTCCAGCACTCTGAGAATGCATCCTGAGATGTCGGAATATGCAGTGCAAAGAAAGATTTTACTGATCCTCGTAAAGCTTTTACAGCCTATCCGAATACTTCAGTCCTCGTCCAACAGTCACTTTTACAGATACAATTCTCTCCATTCCTCCTTACAGCCTTCGGTACCGATATGGGCAACACGTCAACTGAACACAAACAGTCCGTCTGCTTCTTGCTGTTTTACAGTGCAATTTATTTTCCAAGCATAATTCAATACTAACCACGGCTGATAAAATCAAAGGCAGTGCATTGGGGATTGTACTATTAAATTACAGGAGAAAACCAATGTGATCAAACTTTGAAAAAACAACTATAAACCAATCGGAAAATGTATGCTCAGAAGCTTGTAAAAAAAATTGGGCAATATATACGCAAAAGTACTTTGTATTGCACCAGTATTCAGATGATATGCTTGTCTTTCTGCTGGTGATTCAGATGGAATGACCTGATTTGAGAAGATTCTGGACTCAAATCAGCTCAAGGAGCACACGATGTACACTACATTTGGTATATATTTAAGCAATTATCAATCATCATCATTTCAATACACAGGTGGAGGTCACAGGCAACAGTCAACAACAAGGCCGTGGACTGCAATGCTTGTCAGTTCAGGAAAATGAGATTTAATTGATATAATTAAACTGCACATTATTTTTCTGCGATTCCCATCAGTTCAGGAACTACCTCTAATGTATGACTCATTGAGTGGATTAAACAATACTTTAGTCGAGAGGGTCGAAATGACTACAGATAAAACCACATATTTCTCTGAATTTGGCTTGTCCCCTGGAAACATGAAACTGTATTGCACTGGCTTCCAAGAACGCTACATTTCTGCGGGAGATATCAACTCCCACTGAACCCAAAGCGCCAGATATTTTAGAGTGTGTTCTGTTCAATGTCTCATCCATTTTAGCTCAATTGAATCATAAGAAAATATTCTCAAGGCAGCACAATGATACAGGCAGATGACTGGACTGCCCAGAACACAAGCAGTCTTCACACCAAGGCCTCAGCTCCTCCCACGCTATTGGCCAGTGCGCCAGGGAGGAGAAAATACTCCAGGCCTCGAAAATTGAATTGTAATACAGTAACTAAATATTGTTCAACATTAGCATAGAAAAGAGAATCTAGTGCATGCACAGCATGTTTACTCAGCAGTGGAGGTCCAGGGTTGATTTGTTCATGGGTGATTTACTCCACATGATAAAGCAGTGAAAGGGATATCCCCTGCCAACACTCCAATTAACAAAACAGAAACAGAGTTTCAAAGCAAGTTTGAGGAAGACTAATTGCCCCAAACTGAAGTTCTACTGCCTGAGACGGGCAAGGCAATCCCAGAATATTACAAAACAATAGCACCAATGCCAAGTTCCTGCCCTGAATGTAATTGGGATATAATTTAAAAATTCAAGGGCTAAAACAATAGACTAAAAGATGATGTACTCTTCTAAATGTTGCTTACAGGGCTATACAGCAAAACACAAAGCTTTTCTTAAACCCTGCCCTTCCCAAGACCCACTTCATTGGGTCCGCAAAATACCTGAAACTCAGTGATTTTAGCAGATATAGTAACCTATAGGGCTCTCTTAACATGAAAAAAATAGCTTGGGTTTGTGAACCTACAAATTTTCTGCTATTGTGCAACATTTTGAAGATTGGTTACTTACATTTCAAGCCGAATTACTTAGCAATCATAATGAGCAGCCCATTGTTTTCAACATAATTCCAAAAGACAATGTCCGAGCATTAGTTTGAAAGACAGACATAAAGAAAAGTTCTGTAGAGGATTGAAGTTATTCGGTGAAAAAAATTTTTTTTTGTTTCACAGGACATTGTTATCATGGTTGCAGATAGGTTGGGCAGGTCACTTATATTTTGAAAGTTTAACTATCAATATATAGACTTGGGACAATTTTAAACTTTACCCAGTGTTCTGCTCACTTGTTTACAAAAAAAAAAAAAATCTGAGAGAACCTTTATCAGGTAATCAGGAAAACCTGTGAGGGAAAGGGTTACGTAGGTTCAAGTGGAGAAAAAAAAAATCTGAAGACATAAAACACAAGTGTGAATGGGTGGGTCATGACCTTACCATCCCTAAGGTATGTGTCAGCGAAACACAGACAGCGGACGACTCCGGAAAGTGAGTCGTCGGCAGAGCGGGGCTCGATTCGCCGCTGCACCGGTGCCATCTCCACATCGTGAGGCCCCGCCTGCTCCGCCAAATGGGCATTGGCCTCATGCACCTGCAAGAGGAACAATAAAATTCCTAATGTAAAATTAAAAAAGTTTTACAATTCAAGAGAACCATTTCAACGGGAGGCTATATTTGCCATTCAAATTAAAGTCCTCGACCTGTACAGGAGACTCACTTTGCTCGTCGGAGTGTTGACCACGACTCTCTTCTTGCCAGACACTCTGCTCTTCCGGATTCTTCTGAAAGACTGACGCAGAGACTTCTTCAGCGACTTGACCCTTGACAGGGGCCCTTCCATGGCCAGTGAGTCATTGGGGTGAAGCGTACATCTGGAAGAATTCAGCATATAAACAGATATCCATCTCCAAACTGGTGATCGATGCAATATCCTACAAAAGTTATCACATTGGTGTAGCTTGTAATGAGAAACATTAATTGCCAGGCGCAACATATCCCACCTGAGGGAGCTGTTTTAGTGCTTTGGGTATTCAGCAACTCTTGACACTTGACGCCAATAGCTAATGAGCCTTAATGATGTCACAACATAGTGCATCACATGGCTAGGAGTGGAATTGATCAGAGCAGATGTTAGGGAGTTATTGTGGAGAAGAAAAAAAAACAAAACTTTTTTTGGTTTTTCTGTGACCTTGACCACGATCCAGTAAGGTCCAAAATTGATTCTAGTGATCCATAGACCATTGAACACCTTCCCTGAAACTTCTGTGAACTTTGATCAAACTGGTTTTGCACCAAACTGCTGACAGTCAATCAGACAAATGCCATAGAAAACAACGCCCTCACCCTTCGTGTGAAATAAGCATGTCCTTTTAAATCAATACAATCTGTCAGAGGAGAAGGAATTTCACAAGCACCATTTCCCCCCGAAAAACAAAAGCAAGATTCCCATTCACCCCTTTATAAGAACTGGAAAAACGAAACCATATGGGTTTTAACAGGCAACATTCATGTAAACTTTCTAAGGCAATTGCAGCTCAGTTATCCATTTCATAGCAGTATATGAGGGAGCAACTTGCAAAGAGATTCATCAGTCAGTATGGAAAAAGACCAAAAACCTACAGAACCAACTAGAAAAAGTAAAGAACAATATCAGGACCACAAACACCACCACTACATCAATAATTTGTGGTGTCTATTTGATTACCTATTGGAGACAATTAACAAAAATAAGCACCAGTAGTTATGGTCAGATTAGGCCAAACTGAGCTTGTTGGTTTCCCACAAATGAAGTGGCTCTGGATTTTGAGGAAAGAAGATTATGTCGGAAAGAATTTTATAATTGCAATGCATAATTAAAATAGCAGTGGATCTCTGATATCCATGAACGGTTTTAAAACATTAAATTAATATTTCTCATGTAAAGGTATGTGGCATCATACTCTTCAGCAAGAATCAAGATATTTTGGCCGGCTCGCTCCGCCAAATAGCACAAACTTGACGGCAAAAAGGATCTTTCAGCAAGTCAGAGGCATCAAACCCAACACAAAAATGGCCAGCTGGCGACAAAGTAGCCATATTGTATAGTCATCTCAGTCTGTAGCCCAGACTCTCGTTGAGAATTTGCGGTAAAAATTGGCAATTGAAGGTCACAAAAGCAGTTCACTTGGCCCTGCAGGATTTTCTTCAGGGGAGTGCGAAAAGATCTTCCCAAAATGGTCACTAAACTAATACATCACTATATAGAGGTCAACACAGAAGTCTTTCCAGACAGAGGGTACCAAAGTCAGAGTTGATTTCCAAACAAAGACGATGCCAATTTTTCATCAATATCCCCAGTTACCATGGAGTCCCATTTTCAAACCCAATCAAGGTCATGACTAGTAACATACACACAAAATTGTATCCATGTAGGTAAAATAGTTTCTGGGGGGGGGGGTGGGGGGAGTACCCCCACTTATACAGACAGATGACTGGATGGACGGGCGGGCTCCACTGTAATATGGCCCGTTCCACTTTGAGGGCAAGAGGCTGAAAGCTCATGCGATTATTGTCATCGCAAGGTTGAACTAAACCATTTCATACTTACACACTTCGGTCAAAAATGACTTTATCGGTTGTTTTGGAATAACAGAGACTGGCTCATCATCAACTAGAATCTGTACTTGTGAAGCACTATGATGTTCCCCGCCAGCAGTTGGTTTGAATCCCCTTTCTATTTCTTGAGTTGAACATATAATGAGGTAAAAATAGCAATCATACACATACATATTTGATGAAAGGCCATTAGGTCGGATATAAGAGAAATAATTTTATGCTATGGCATCAATATTTCATTGATGTAAAGACACTCTTAAAAAATATGGGGAACAGGTTTAAACATTTACTGTTGACAGCAAATGACCTATTGATATCAGTACAAACTATTATATGATGAAGGAAAATGCATTTTCTAATGCTGAACATGAAGTTGGCCAAAAGTAGGTTTGCTAGTCCTTTTCAAGACATCTTAAAGAAATATTTCTAATTTTGAGAAGGATGAATTTCTTATCACCAATAACACAAATAATAACCTTGAGTAGTGTTCATGTGACAGTTGTATTACTTGAGGATAAACCTATCTGTAGTATACATGGCCTAGATCAAAGGTCTCTTAGCACTACATTAGTCATAAGCCAATGTTCATGTATGCACCTTACTGCCAAGAGAGCTTTAAAAATAAGACATGGACAGATCTTAAACTACTTTCATGAGCTTTATCTTTGAAATATACATCATAGGGTCAATGCTATATCGATACTATATTGTAGTAAATAAGGAATTCTCTACCTGAAGATGATATGGTTGATATGCACCATGAAACTACTTCTTGATGATGACTCACAATGAAGTGCACCACTGAATCATTTCTTTATGACACAGAATAAAGTGCACCACCACCACATTTCTTACGTCCTTCCGAGGTTTGTCCGGGCCATAACTCTTAAACCGTCAATATTTTTTATCAAAAGGCACATCTACAACATGTGGTCTAACAATATACCAGGTTTGGTGAGGAAATCTCTCATAGTTTTAGAGTTGTGGTCCGGACAAGGTGCCTACCCTCAAAATGCAATAAGTTCAACTTGTTACCATGGAAAACGGAAAAAATAAAAAAATCAGAATGACCAAACTATCAAAAGGCACATCTACACCATGGGATCTAATGATATACCAAATTTGGATAAAAAATATTGAACGGTTTAAGAGTTATGGCCCAGACAAACCTCGGACAACCGGACGGAGTGTAAAACATTATGTTCCCGCAACATTTGCGGGGAACATAATGCAATGGTATTTAATCCAACTTCCCTAGCTAATGAGCTGAATGAGCTAATGAGCTCTGCGAGAAATGGCAGAAGTGGAGGTTGCTAAAGAATTCTAAAGCCAAGGATGTCCATGGGCTGGATGACAAATGTTCTCAAACTATGAAAACAGTCTCCACTCTCAAAACAAATATGGTTAACCTAAAAGTAGTTCAATTGTCTTGGAAAATGGCTACAGTCACCCCAATCTTTAAATCTGGTGACAGTACTAATATAGCCAATAATCGACCAATCAGTATTCTCCCTGTGGTTTCTAAAGTTGCTGAGAGGTGGGTAGCAAAAATTATAATTGAACACTTAAATAAAGGCTACCCCCTGCTGCATCCAGTGCAATTTGTTTTCAGAGAATCATTTCACAGAGTTTGCAAACTGCAACAAAGATCTGTTTGCAAACAGATCACTAAAGGTCCTTCATAGAAAACCTGTGTCATTCCATGTTTTCAGCATTATAAAAATGTATAACTTTATGAGCTTTGAGAACTTTATAAATGTAAAATTTGCTTGTCTGATGTATAAGGTGTTACACGGACTTTCTCCACCTCTCATGTCTGACATAGCGGGCATATGACCAGGGCCTCCTCGAGAGGGGACTGGGAGGCCCCATACTGGACCAAACTCTCTCTCTGTAAAAGGCAGTAAGATCTGGAACAGTCTCCCACTCTCCGTAAGGGAGTGCCCCACATTACATACTTTCCAAACGTACGTCAAGCAGTGGCTGAAAGCAAATCAGTCCCGTAACCTCTGATTTTCAGCGTGTCAGAAATTTACGGTCTTGTGATGTGTTCTTATTGGGATCAATTGTCCTGTCCTATGTTTTGCTTTTGTGTGTGTGGTGTCTTTGGCATTATGTTTTTGTGTTACCTGCCAAGGGACAGCGGATGTAAATTAGCACTGTTACTATAATCTGGCATATTTATATCTACTGTTTTCTGATTAGATGTTCATTAATGTGCATTGTCCCTAATAAATAAATTAATAAATAAATAAAAATCTCCTGTTCAAGTCTGGAGTCAAAATTCCTATCCTAATGGGATTAAAATGCCTTTTTAAAAAGTTGTTAAAAATTTTTTAACAGGTGGTGTTGTGGCAGTTTTTTGGCTCTCCTGTAAAAATTTGTAAAATGTCACTCACGCCCTTCTTGCATGAGGCCGTCAATTTGAGAACATACTTAAGAAAATCAGTTAAGTACTGTAGAACATCCTGATAAAATAACTTTGCAATGAGCCTCCCTATACAGACCTCTTAAAAACTCATAGATGACCCTTCTCTCCAGCTAGTGAACAGACCTCGTGTGGAGGGTGTATAGAAGAGCTGGGCTGTGGGGTTGAGGTGTTACCTCGCCAGGACAGGGCTCCGGCGATGGTAGTCGAACAGGCCAAAGCCGTGGCTGGTGCCGAAGGCGATGAGATTCCACTCGGCGTGCAGGGTAACCGCGGTGACGGCAGCCGGCGGCATGCACTGCACCAGGATGGTGGGTTGGAAGCCGGGAGGAAAGCAGATTGGACCATTTTTATGGGTCAGGCGATCGTGGCCCTTCCAAGTGAAGCCTTCTCGGTCCTGTAGCAGGTCCAGAGTGGCCACATTGATACTGTGCTCCGATTTCTCCTCGCTGAGGTTCATAACCAGCACCTATAGAGGGGACAGAGCAGATCCTCAACACAACACAAAGACACCGCTCACTGTCAAGACATAATGCATGTGGCTGCGACCGGTGCCCCAATGTATTATCCCCCGCCACGAAATGTGAGGGGGATATAGGTTTGAGCGCTGTTCGTCTGTCCGTGCATCCGAGATAAAGGGGATACCTTTTCTCAGAAACTATTAGAGATAGGACAACCAAATTTGGTGTGTAGCTTCAGACCAAAAAGGCCTTGATGGAGTTCGAACTGCCCTTGTGGCATTTTTGGGAGCCACTGTTCATAGTATCTTCAAAGAATAAATTTTGGCGGGGGATGTTGTTGACCATGTCTACTTGTTTTTAATGGGAAGTGACACTTTGCGTCTGAAAAAAATGTTGGGATGGCTTGCGGCATCAAGCTTAGTTGCACTCAGAATGCCAACCATTATTGCAAACCAAATGCAGGCCTAAACTTTAATTGTTACATATTTCTCTGAAATGCTTTAAGGAACTGGACTGAAATACTGTAGGTAATTCTGTATTGAAGCGGAAGTAAGAAGTAAGTCATAACAATAATATTAAAAGGCCTACAGCAGAAGTCAGGTCAAAAATCATGTTAGATTTTTTCATAGTACAAACTGCATGGCTTAGAATGGCCTACTAAATTAATAGACCGTATGATAGCCAGTTGCTTTGCTTCAACAGGACGACAATCACCTGGCCTGCAGTTCCAGCTACGACCAACTTCCCACTGTATTTGCACAGCGAAATCTTCTGTATTCCCAGTCTGGGATCATCGCTGTATGGATCAAAGCACCCCACCTGCGAAAACAAAGGGGCATCATGCATTTGCAGCCAGGAAACAGAAATAAAAATCAGACTCTCCCCAGGAACTGACAAGAGACATCACCTGCAACCAATTTCTATATGAGTGCGGCGCTGAGCGAAAAGGGAAAAATAAGTCTGCACTCGACATTCCCCATCTCACTCTCTCCCTCCCAGTCTTAAGCCCAGGACTGTGACAGTACTGTGAGCTTAAAATTGGATTACTACAAGCACGCACCTGACAGAGGAGAGTTAAATCAATGGGCTTACAACAGACTCAGTGGGGCCACAATGCAATTCAACAGAGGAGACAATAATCACATCAGCAATTATAGAGAGAGGGCTACATGAATTAATTGGATCACGTTGTTCCAACAGCAGCAACCCACTGAACTTCCTGGTAGTTATTTGGAAAGATGGATGAAAACAATATAAAAAGGGATGCGCTGTAACTCCAGGCAATAAAATCCTGGAATGTCCAGTAAGGTGATTCGCAGCAAGACAGCACTTCATCTTCCGCAAAATGCAAGCAGCGTCTCGTTCGGCTGACGGTCTGCTTTTAATTAGGGGAAAACAGGGTGAATATTCCAGTGAGGCTCCCATGTGTTTGAGAGCAGAGAAGCAAAACATTGCCTGGTTTCTTTTAAGCAGGAAGGCCTGGACTGTGGCAGAGAGAAGAGGAGGGCAGATAAATGAATAATATAAACACAATGTACATGAATAAATAAGCAATAAGACACTAAATCCAGTCACAATATTTGCCTCAGCCGAGACTTGTAGAATCCATTCGCTGGAACATGATCCAACCAAATGTATCTAATGACTGGGCTACTAATATGTACTGGATGAGTAGTAGTTACATTGGCCAGACAATTTAAACAGAGGGAAAGTGGTCAAATGCGTGTGCAGCCATTTCATTAATGACAAAATCTGAAGTCACATGGCATTTCTTGTGTCAAAGCACACGGCTGTCACTATTCCACAGCTGGCTGGTTCTCACCTTTCTAAAGGGAGGCCACTCCTCCTCGCCCGCTTGTCCCAGGCTGTCGTTATGGTCGCAGTCCGTCTCAAAGATGTTGGCGGTGCCCAGTTTGTACAAAGGTTTGAGGGACACGCCTGACGCATCCCAGAAGCGAACGGTGCCATCCTCGTGTCTGATCGGATAAGGACAAGACAGCGGAGCCCTCATCTCAGTCCAGGGCAGAACTAATTACTTTGGCATGATTTTGCGCGAACCGAAGCCAGGCCGTGTACGCAGTCGAGACATGTTTATGTTTTAAATACCATCCCTTTACCCCTTATTTAAAAAGAGTCAGATAGCTTTCATTTTAGAAATACCCTCCGCAGTCCTTAACAGGCAATTTATACCAAGGTGAAGTCTCGTCCTTTCAGTCAGATTAGCACTGAAGCAATTTTTCTTCCAATGAGAACAGCTATTTGAATCCTCATTCATCACACTCCATGTCATACATGCTTACCCAGTCAGCAGCAGTCCTTTCTGTTTAGCATCAGGGGCCAGATTCCTCCCCCCATTGATTGGCCACTTCTAAAGTATAAAGGGATGAGAGGCATCGACATTATGCAGCAGCAACATTAGCTCATATTTTACTGTCATCCCACAGGCTCTGAAGCCAAGCTAACAAGTAATATCCACAAACGATGGCAAAGTAAACACTTGTCACTTGATGACATAAATCTCAGTGATATTTTAATTCCTTGTGTCTACTCACAGAAGGGTGCTTACATGCACACATTAGCTCAAATTGCAGAAAACGGTCATCAGCTCTCTGAGAGAAATATTTCAGTTACTGTTGAATAATAACAATAGCACGTGTACAAATGTAGTTTTAAGCAATAATACCTGTGAGGTGCTGTTAAAGCACTCGCTGTACAGCAGTCAAGAGACTTCATCAGAACAAAGAAATTTGCCCCTTTAACAAGTTTATATCTGTGCCATGAAATTAATCAGGCGTAACCATTTCATCTAGTTGATGCTCCCATCGCTACTGACAAGATAGGGCAGTAATATGGTTGAACAGTGGAAAAAAATACTATAATCCCGCAAAAACAATTAAACTGTAAGCAAAAGTCACAAGGAATACTAGGAAAAAATAATCACTCAAGTGCCACACTGTGAAAGAGAGGCACTGATATGCAGCATTGTATAACAGCTTGTGAACAAGCAGACCAGTTTCTGCTGACCTGATGGGTCAGAACTGATATTGGCGAGCCGCAACGGTAGCAGGAAGTGGCACAACTACGAGCGAGTCAGGTCACTCGTGAAATAATGGCAGAAAGTGACAACTCCTAACAGTTAGGCCACTCGGTCTACAGCAGCAACGAGTGGCAGCTCATTTCCTAGAATAACACTAACGCTTCTGGCGGATTTACGTTTCCATTTCGGTGGTTAAATCACATGCTCAAGATAGGCTGGCAAAGACTATCGTCTTACCATATGAGTTTGTGGTTGGTTCTGATGCTGACCAGCACTTATCACCCTCTCCCATAACTTGGTTGGCACGTTGGAAATGTGACAAGAGCAGGTGATGGCGGAGGAATGCAGCGGGGCGAGGTATGGAGACGGGACGGTGGGCCAACCAGCGGTCAGGAGATCAATCACGACAAGCTCTTCTTCCAACAGGACCACCAAGGCAGTCGGGTTGTCAAACTCTGCGAAAACAATTCACAGGTGTCCAAAGACGCCTCAACACCAGAACGGCTTCGGACCACCAGCTTTATGCCCAAGAAAATATAATTTTCTGAATGTTAATTAAGTGAACAATCTCACAGACACTCTCCAAAAATTACTGAGTGAGAACTTCTCACCTTCTCTGTCTTCTGTGGAGTAGATGGTGAAGAAGTCAATGACTCGAGACGTGAAGTCCAGGGTGACCTGTGTCTTGTCCTGCAGCACAGTGACACAGTGCCGATCCCCATAGCTGGCCCTGGGCATGCCTCCACTGAACAGTATAAAGGGGGCTCTGGAACAATAGAGGAGAATTCAGTGTAACACTGCATTAAATATTGAACAGTATAAATATGACTCAGGAACCGTCAAGAATAGTTCCGGCTCCAGCCCTTCAGAAAACCCAATGCCCTCACAGAGCTAGGTAAAAAAAAAAATATATATATATATAAGCAGAGTATGCAACTGTCTAGGCGGTCTGACTCATTTCCACAAAACCAGTATTCACAATGAACAATTGCATACCATATCAGGACAAAAAATTTGTTACTACATTAAATTCATTCGTGCTTTAGAACTAAAGCTGTACTTTGTCTTTTGGTAATATTTTAGGTGACCACAGCCGCGTCATTTGTCGTCTAAGTAGCGCGCAGACGAAATGCCATTTCCAGAACGACACAATAGCGAACATTGTGCGTATCAAGCACAGCCTTACATGACCATAAAAAGGAGATATGGAAACCCATCTTTCCGAGACATGCTTCGCTGCGGAAGTCGTTTGCCGTCTGCTCTTCTGAAAAGCGACTCTTACCCCAGTTCTGTCGTCCTCCATAGGATCTTGTTAATGGCTTTGCAGGGAAAGGGCCCTGAGATGTAGGGGAAAGAAAGAGAGAAGCTGACGCACAGTCTAGTATCCTGTTCGGCCGTGACCCCTGACGCACAGTTCTGCTGTTAAGCACGTTATCGCAAATTCAGACGGACAAGAAAAATGTGCCATTACTGTGAAGGCACTTAACATTACTTTATAATCGTAAAGGAATGGATGAGATTTTAAACAATGTCCCCTAAAACAAATTCAATGTGCATGAATGGATAATTTCATGTAGGACTATACAATTCAAGATGTAGAAAGGAATTTAAACAGTTACAATAAAGGACCCATGAAATTAATGTATTTCGGACTGTTTTTCCGATGTGAGTGACGTTTTCAAGGTTGGTAAAATTTGTTAAGCCATTTCATAGCCAGAGGCATTTTTAACACCATCCTGCTGTTCTATGCAACACTCAATCTTCCAAGTCTAACTCACCAAAAATCCATTCAGTCCACTACACATACCAAAATTTAATTTCATCAACTATGATTCTCATGTAGGATGCATCCTAGCACAAGGGCTAGTTATCGTAACCAAACCTGATCACTGACAAGCTAATATGAAGGAGAACTGCAATATCATGTTATGCTGAAAACAATCGTCCCACTAAAACCTCTGAGAATTTCAATCCCTCAGAATTTCTAAAATTACACAGCTATTAATTCTGCCCACAGAGGAAGCTTCAATTTAGGTATCATTTCTAAGCTTTGAAAATCGCCAAGAGGCATAAAAATTCATGTGCAGAACGGTTCTTCAGTCGCACAGTAATCTCAGTAAATATTTGGGTGATTTGCAAGTCAAAACCAATGTTTTTGAAAATTTACATGAGGCAGTCCTAATGCAAATAGAGAGTGATGTTTGCAACTGAAATCAGTACGCTCCACGTCACGACTCCGTCTCATGTCAATATGCATTGTGCGTGACCATTCCTGCATTATTTTTTAATTACCATACAAAGCAACAGACAGATGCCTAAAAACACTGGACTGACATGCAGTCACACTTGAAAAATGCCGTCCACAGCCCAGAAGCTGAGGATTTCAGTGGTTTTGTGTTGGGGGTAGCTGGCGCAGGAGCTCACCGTACGGTATGATGGACGTGACAGGCTGTGAAGCGCGAGGGCTGCTATTGACTGCCCACACCATGTACCCTCCGTCGCTGTGGGAGCTGACGAAACTCTTGCCACTGCGCTCCCATGACAGGCTTTCCAACTGCTGGAAGCCCAAATTGCGAGGCAGAGCAGCCCCCGCCGCGCGCAGAAGCGCACGCACAAAGACGACACACAA
This sequence comes from Gymnothorax reevesii, assembly GCA_029721435.1. Lineage (NCBI taxonomy): Eukaryota > Metazoa > Chordata > Actinopteri > Anguilliformes > Muraenidae > Gymnothorax > Gymnothorax reevesii. The sequence goes on from CM056592.1 coordinate 13,569,480, forward strand.
AGAAATGCAAACAATGTAAAAATTAGCTAGCTGAACACACCCCCAGAACACATCTACTCAACTACCATATTCGACAAATTTCTTTCGTCCAATCAGAAACGGAAACGGGTAGGACGTTTTGATGACCAATAAATAACTGTATATGTTACAGTAACCTACACATGTACGGACAAAAATATGCCTACTTTAATTTAAACCTTTTATATACATTATCCAAAGGTATTATTAAACAGTATGAAGGAAAGTCAGTTATCCATCAATTCAAATGAGACAATCACAAATTTGGACAAGGGTCACATTGGCGCTCCTAATTCCTGCTTCAGAAGACCATCATCCCACAATATGAAATTTATCAAAATGAATTATGTGAAGTATTTGCAAAGTGCAATGAAATGCTCTCAGTAGAATGTGCATGATTTTAACAGTCAGTCATTTCCGAGCTGCTCTGTGTCTGCTTCTTACAGCACTGCAGGAACTTGACAGCCATGGTAAAAAAAAATAAAAAAATAATAAAAAAAAAGCTACAGAAAAAACAGTGGTAAACACTGATTCAGAGTCTGCACCCAGGACCAGACAGGGGAAATCCTGTCCGTTAAGCATCACTTCAAGTCCTGCATGATGTAAAAATACGATCGCAACAGCCGCTCTACTTGGTCCCTCCTTGAACAGAGTGTGTGTAAGTACGTGTTACAAACGGCCATGTCTGTTGGAACGCTTTTCCGTTTGTCCTGTCTAAGATTTGCTCGATTACAGGTTACACCAGAGCCGAACTAGATTCCCGATTCCAGTACCAGGCCCTTTAAACAGCCGTTTGTGAAAATGGAGGCTACAGGCAGTCTTTACTCAGTCTCGCCGTCTGATCCCCACCTGACGCTCGCTGCCAGTCTCGCTGCCCAACTTCCTCTTTGTGTGCTTCAGCTATTTTACTGGCTTGTTTTCCCTCTCAATCGTTGTCATGGATTTTTGATGAGACATTCAGAGTTTATTTTCTTTTCTGTCCTTCAAGTTTATTAGCTCAGACCGGAGTATGTGAGCGAGTGTCCCAGTGGGCTTAGAGACTTTTCTTTTAGCTCAGTAGTCATGAAAGATGTTTTAATACATGGGGTAAGTGTAGTCTTGTCAGGATATGCCGACCCTGCTCTGGTCGGTCACTCAGTCTCCCTTTTTTTTTGTCTTGTCATCATTTTGTCTTTCGAACGCCTTACGCTTTGCATTATTTGTTTGTTCATCCCCTTTTTGGCCAACACTACTAAATGAACGTTTTGAAGCAAATGCTTCAGTTCTGATTCAGAGTACCCATTTATTACTTTGGGCCGTAATTGTATCTTCGGCTGACAAAAGTGGAGCATGATGCGGTTCTTTGCTGCTGTAACCCATGAGCCTGAAGGTTCAATGCCTTTCGCATTCTAACGTGAATTTCTGCTTGTCGCAGCTGTAAGGAGTGGTCATCTGAATTACTGTAGCCCAGGGCTGCCTGATCCTGTTCCTGGAGGTCTACCATCCTGCATGTTCTCACTCCAGCACTACCAATACACACCTCTTAACAGGAGGAGATATTGTTGAGCTGCTAACTATTAGCATCAGGTATGCTAAATTAGGGTTTAAGTGAAAACCTACAGGACGATAGACCTCCAGGAATAGGTTTGGGCAGCCCTGTTCACTCTCAGAAATAGGGGTACAGCAGGAGTCCATTTCTGTTCCCCAAGGTACATTCAGCACTTATGTACCCTTTAGGGCTAATTATAGGACCTCGAGGTACCCAGGTGAACCTTTTTAGGGTTTAAAAGGTACCTTTATGTTCCAAAACAAATGGAAACCCACTTCTAAGGTACAACAGCAGTACCTTTGAGGGTACTGCCCTAGTGATAGGGCTTGGTTGTCACTGGGGCAGTACCCTCAAAGGTACTGCCGTTGTACCTTAGAAGTGGGTTTTCATTTGTTTTGGAACATGAAAGTACCCTTTAGACCCTAAAAAGGTTCACACGGGTACCTTGAGGTCCTATAATTAGCCCTAAAGGGTACATGATACCTTGGAGATCAGAAATGGACTCCTGCTGTACCCCTATTTCTGAGAGTGTAGGAGCTCACCGTTCAGCTCAAACCAGTCAAGCCATTCCTTCCTGATATCATCAATACGGCATTTTAATTTAATGGTAGCTCAATGGATGTTTCGCAGTATTCAGAGTAAACAGTAAAGAAGGTGGTTTGCGAAAGGCTCAGATCAGCAAGTTTCAGAAATACTCACACCAGCCCATCTTTAACCAAAAATTCTGCTAAAGTCAATGCCACTCAGATCACGCCCCCCTTTTTGATCACTGATGTAAACATTAACTGAAGTTCTAGTGCATGTATGATCTGACACACTGCACAGGAGCCACATAATTGGCTGATTGGATAACTGCATGATTAAGCAGGTGTATGGATGATCTCAGAGACTGCATAGTGCAGATACCACACACATACAGAATACTGCATAAACAGAGTCCACACACCTGATTCCCCAAGAACAGGTTGACCACCTGTCGCGTACTCTGGTCCCATAACACCACCAAACCTCTGCTGTAGCCGATGAGAATTTTGTTCGGGCACTGCGGGTGTTCCTGTAGAGACTCCACTGGTCCTAAAGATTTTCCACACTTGTAGTCCTCTGGAAGGCTACACGAGAACAAAAGGATACCGCACGATACATTAATGCACTAAAATTAACAGAAGAGAAGCCCATCATTACACTTAAGGGGTCTTGCGGTTTCATCTTTTTCCAAAAGTGAACCCACTGGGAAAGTGACAGTTGGGATGTATGGTATGTTAGCCATTATAAAACTCATTGACTGAAGCTTGGTACAGCATAAATGCATCATGTGATCCATGAATCAGTCAGTTCACATACAAATTTTATGTAGTTATTGAGCTTCGCCATTAGTTTCTCAGCCTCATTCAATTAATTTACAAATTTTAAATGATAAAACCAGAAAACCAAGCAACTCTAGGATAGATAGACCAGAATTATGCCAAGACCGTGTACATGCTGCAATTTTTGCCACCAGTCAGTGACATAGGCCGACTCGCAAAAACCAGAGTAAGTGAAATGTAGCCGGCAACAGGAGACTGACAGTATCTGAAACTTTGTGCCATGATTTGCAACATAAGAGGTTGCTACAATGACTGACTATGGACGTCTAATGAACAACAAGTAGGCAATATATCAAAATCAAAATGTAGGCCATTGCACAGCACTATAATTTTAGACCTAAAATGCCATATTAAAAGTCTTTCATTCGCCACAATGATTAATGGTTTGGTACCCAAATATTACTTGCATGTAGATGATTAAACTACCTTTACATTGGTATTGCTTTTGCTGATGGTATCAAATCACAAGTAAATAAACAAATGGGCACCTTGTTAAAAGTGGAATATTTCTGAAGAAATCAAGGACAAGTAGTAAGTTTAGAACTACCTTTTTACTGTAATCCTTGTAATGCTCCAACGGCTTTTTACTCTGCTATGCATTCACCCATCAGAACTCCCCAGTCAGCATCTGTACGCCATTGCTCGTCCACATACTGTGTGTATTTCTTCACAACTCTCTAAAAATAATTTAGACCGTCCCAAAATAATTTACAACCAGCTACATTTGTCAATTGTCAGAGACCAGCGCTGCCCAAATTCGGCCCTCAAAGCCAAATCCAGTCCTGGTTTTCTCTCCATCCAGGCAACTGAATGAACAGTTATTTCCACAGTTATTTTAACTGCTTGTCCGTCAGTTTGCTTCAAAGTCCACTAATGTCTGCTTGGTATACCACATGATGACAGATAACATTTACATTAACCTTTATTTGGATAGAATCCATAAAGAACTTTACAACTAGACCATATGTGAAGTTGATATTAAAGGGGGGAAGCACTCTGAGTAAAAACATAGAACTCTACACAAAAACAAAGCGAGGTGTGGAATGTACCCTCGACGCTGCAGTTGAAGAGCCAGTCCAGAGACTTTGAGCATTAGTTTCCAAGTGGGCATGGCAAGGAGCGATGACATCATCCTTCTCTGCTTGGCTGACAGACACTTTGCTTGATGAAAAATCATAGTGCATTGATTTTTGAAAGGAACATTCTTCTGACCTCGAATAGGATGATTCATTCCTCTTTAAATCAACAAAGAACATAATTCAGGGAGCAAAGAACGAAGTTCAAGAGGGCTGCCGTGACTGTCATATTGAAAATTGTAATAAGCTCATTAGTGGAAAGAATTTTGCAGCACCCACTGCCAACCCTCAGAGCAAATTCAATTTTGATTGGATCATCTACTGTCCTTGATATCGATGGAAACCAAATTCAAGATGGCTGCCATATTAAAAATTCCAGCGCGCCCATTTTTAAAACAAACATTCCTCTACACACAAAACTAGAGGCACTCCTAAAGTGCAAACATCCGCCAAGGCATCTGAGTCCAAATCTACGTGAGTGGCAGCGAAGTTCAGTTATCGAGTGTCATTCGATTTCATGATGGCGGCCGTATTGCTTGACTGATTGCGGTCAAAATCAATAGGGTCCATCCCTAATGTAATAGTGACCCATCCACAACATTTCAGAGAGATCTGTTCATTACTTTTTGAGTTTTCTTGTTCACAAACAGACAGACAAATGGCACCGATCACATATAGCTCCTGCCAACTTTGATTGACGGCGGCTAACCAACTGGAATTTAATCTGATCTATTCACCTCGAAATCGACGGAAACCAAATTCAAGATGGCCACCGTGGGGGCCATAATGGAAATGAAAAGTGAGCTCATTTTAATGTAAGGAATCCTCCTCTACACACCACCAATGCATAGAACAAATCTGAATCTGATTGGATAATCCTTCTCGAATCCATGGAAAACACATCCAATACCGGTCATTCGAATTCAATCGAACCACCCGTTCGCCTCGATAGCGATGGAAACAAAATTCAAGATGGCTCTGTGGCGGTCAGACTGAAAATTGCTTCCAACCAGTTTTTGAAAGGAATAATCCTCCACCCACCACCAATGCACACAATGCTGAACTCGATTGGATCATCCAAAAATCCACAGAGGTCTGGGAAGTCTTGGACAAGTAGCATTTACAAGGTTGCTATTCAACAGGGGAACAACTCCTGCAGGCAGGTCAGTCCCAAAAAAAAAAAAAAAAAAAAAAAAAAAACCCCCACAGATTCTGAAAAAAGTTCCTGACTGACCCCCTCAGAGTCTGCGGATTTTTTTTTTTTTTTGTAAAAACACTTCAAAATATTTAGTGAAGCCATGCAAAATTTCACCCTCGTGCTGTGAATATTTTTACCATTTCTGGCCTTCAAAGTACATAAGGGTGGGTCAAAATTTCACACTTCTTAATTCATGTTTTTTCCCCAGCATTTTTGATTACATTTTTTATTTTTGACATTACAACTTCATAAATACAGACGATAGCCACATGAAATTTTCCAGGATGAAAAACGTCAAAAACTGCAGCCAAATCAGTTTACCATCCACTCCAGATGTCACATTCTAAAGCTAAATTGTCCCTTCAGCATTAATATCGTGGGATATATCATAGTTACAATAGCGACACTGTGCCATTTCATCTCTATGACACAGCGGAGGCGTTCCCACACCTGACTTGGGGACCCACTGTGCCTGTTGGTTTCTGTTGCAGCCACAATTTTGAAATGGGCAAAATAATCCATTTATAAATTCTTGATAGAGATTTGAAGTAAATGTTTCGGAGACTACTGTGGAGTCCAAGGTACAGATGCATAGGGAAGCCTTCCCAGCATGCCCCGGCTCACTGGACTCAGGACTCTGTTTCAGTGTAACGTTTAATGGTCATGTTGTTATTTGTTGAGCTTTCTGCATTTCCAGCCATTTTGTCATCAATCCTATTGCTCTAGCCTGAATGTTGAGTGACATCAGTTGCGCTCCCCCAGGGCGATTAATAGTAAAAGAACTGCGAGGCACACTTCGTAAAGCCCAATTTTCAATTTAGAAAAGAAAAATCCATGCTTTCTTTTTTTTCTGCTTTTCCCGTTCTATCCCAAGTTTTTGGAAATGAGGTGGTACATTAGGTGGTTCCGCAGAGTAGCATACAATCACCCTTCGGCAATTTGAAAACTTTTTTCCTGATGCAGCATATACTCATTCAGGAACATATGCTGACCTCAACCTAGACTTATGTCAGGGCCCCTGGTTGTGATAGAAGATACTGCACAAAATTTCAATAGGGCACAATCAGCCGGTCAGAGAGGGACACTGTCCCACATGGAGCTGCCCATCTCAGTCAGAAATAAAAGCATTGAACCAGTGGTTCTAACTGAAACCCAAAAGGGACTGCATCCTCTTTAAAGTCCAAATCACTGAAAATACCAGCCCTGCTGATCCAGAACACTTCAAAAACATTTTCAGAGAAGTGATGCCAAATTCTGAGGTGCAACAAATAACACCCATAAAAACCCTCCGATAAAGCATCCAAATATTGAGCGCAGTGCTGTTTGAATGCGCCTTCATCCTGAAAAGCCCAACCGCATCAGAGATAATGGCTAGATTGAGCATAGGGATGCTTTGAGATCACTTCCTGGCCAGTTGCAAGCAGCAGAATGTGTACTCAGCTGTTTGGCAAAGCCCGCCAGAATGCAAATTATAATCATTATTCTGCATTGAGAGATGTCCGCAGGTTTTGAGAGAACTGTACTAAAACCCACAATCACAAGGGTCACATTCAGGAAAGGATGCGAGAGGGCTATAGGACATTTGCTCTGAGACCGATTTCAGCCTAATGCTATGCAGCCAGCTCTTAACGGAGACATTTATCTGAACCAGATATGACAGTCAGCTCAGCAGCAGTGACATGTGGCCTTAAAATAATTTTGTACAAGCCTGAAATTGAATTGCATATGAGCAGCTGGTGCCAAACTGCCACATCCTACCCAAATCTGAGGGGGCGCATCAGAGCATCATGGAAAGGTACTTGATTTGAGGCAGTGGCCAATTTCCAAAGGGTGGAATATGTGCAGCACATTTGTTGAGTAGAGGAGAGGCGCATAGGAGGGGGGGGGGGGGGGGGTGTATACAGAACAGGAGAGGAAGAACGCAACAGTTACTGATGCTGAAATCCAGGAAGACCCATCAAGCCATTTTGGGTGGCAAATATTCAATATTTCATATATATGGCAATCAAACAACTCATTTCATAGCCCCCTTTAATCTAATTATAAAAAGGAGAAAGGATTTTTGTCAAATTATGCCATTTCAAATCCTCCTTTAGCAGTTGACAGCTTATATCTCATGTTACACAACAAACATTTTCTTCAACAGATGTGTTGCAAAAAAGCCAGCAAGCCACGAATCGAAAAACACAACAACATGGGACAGCTGTATTGCAAATTACTCCTCCAACACTCACAAAGCATTGCAACTCATTTACTTAAGTTCACCTGATATCCTCAAATCTGTCCCTTGAATGCAAATATGTCCCTGATATTCTTTCATCCTCTGTAATAGAATAGAGAATTGGAACAGCTGATTGGCCAGACTAGCTTAATACCCAGCTCTTGGGTAAAGGAAGCGCCAAAAACCAGCAGTTATCAACCCTTGAGAACTGCAATTTGAGGGACAGGGGTGCACGATTCAATTGATCTTTTACTTTAAAATATACTTTAATTAAATGCCAACATCCTGCCAAATTACAACATTGTAGCCAGTAACCTAAACCATGTACCATGTAATGCCCAAACGCTTCCCTCAGCCAGTCTCTGTTGAGTACGAGTATTAGCAGCCGCGAGATAAGCATTCTGTTTAATATAGGTTCACAGCTGACACCTGCTAATTACCAGAGACTCACTCTCCTGAACAAGGTCAGTTAATGAGCAGTTCAGCGCTTTGCTGCAGCAGCAGAACAAACCTGCTTATTAGGAGACAACGGAGCTGCAACTGTCATGGCACAGTAAAAGCTGTAATTTACCACAAGCTTTAAGAGACCTTTTAAATCGTGGCTACAGACTAAGCAGTCTGCTAAATTGGTGCCATAATTAATCGCGGCAAATAACTACCAAGTCCTGAAAACTTAATCGCTGCATTTTTCTTCTAGCATTTACAGGAAGAAGAAAAAAAAAAAAAAAAAACTTGTGTGGCTTTCAAGGACGGTGATCACTATTAAACATCAAATACCCACGTAAAGTCACAACACCTGCGCGTCTTCAATAGTTCGAAGTCTCAAATCCTGATCAAATCGCACAAGAATGTTTGGCAAAGCATTTAGGGGAAAAGAAAGAAGTTTGCACCCTTTAACGCCCCAATAAAGTGAGAACCCCGTGACTCGGTCTGACAGACTATTGACAGAGACAGAGGGCTATCAAGAGGAGGGGAAAGGCACAGCTGGAGGCGCGAGAGGGACGGACGGGCAGGGAGCGTGAGGACGTTTGATCCCCTGAGATCAAAGTGCGGGAGGCCAGTGTGAAATGTACTCCTCCTGCAACGCATCACAACATGGAGAGAACAGGGTCAAGAGCCCAGAAAATAAACAGTAACTTTAAGCTGACTTCATTAACCCTCAAATCAAGGCTCCGAACAGAAAAATACATTTCCAAAGTTCATTATTAAAAGGAAGGCCTCAAACCTATCTATTACCCAGGAATGCACACTCTCTGTTCCAAACACCTAAAGAGTGAAGTCTGGGCCCATTAGGGCAGGCGCAAAAAAAAAAAAAAAAACACAGCAGATCAGTGTCCCTCAGCAGGAACAGCAGATATTAAGCACATTTCCTGTGGAAATGAGTGCATCATGTGCTAGTTACCCGTGTCTGGAGGGTCTGACACCAGGAAAATAATGACATGAGTGTGCTACTCATAACCATTCCAATGTGACCACAAGGGGAAAAAAAAAATCATATGGGGGGGGTTGGGGGGTAGGTATCCTCTGAGAATCTCAGCAGCTAAGTAGGCAAAAACAAAGCGAGCAGCCAACATGAGAAAGTAAACAGACCAATTTCACGCTTCTTCTCAGGCAGTGCTTCTAATTGTAGGCCGTGACAGTCTGGCAACAGCTATAGAACCGTATTCCACCTGCAAGCCTAAATTCATCCAGGCAGCATTGTGTTCGCGTCGTTTTACCCAACATGACACAAATTCACAATGTAACTTTAACCTGTACAGAGGGCAAACTGTATGGAAACTGACAAGTCAGGCATTTGTGCGACTGCTTCCTTCCTAACGGAAATAGACAAACACATGTCAACAGCAGAATAGCTAAAGCAGCTTACGCTAGGATTTCAGTGCGCACTAATGATCATTCTCATGAAATTAACCCACGAATAGAAAGAATCTTGTACATAGAGAACAACCATTTTCTTCACATTCAGTAATATAATGCTCAGGCACGATGTCATTGATTAGCTTGTCTCCCAAAAATTTCATCCATCCGCCTCTCTCTCTCTCTCTCTCTCTCTCTCTCTCTCTCTCTCTCTCTCTCTCTCTCTCTCTCTCTCTCTCTCTCTCTCTCTCTCTCTCTCTCTCTCTCTCTCTCTCTCTCTCTCTCTCTCTCTCTCTCTCTCTCTCTCTCTCTCTCTCTCTCTCTCTCTCTCTCTCTCTCTCTCTCTCTCTCTCTCTCTCTCTCTCCCCCTCTCTCGATCTGTCCATCTCTCTCGGCTCCAGCAGAACTGGCTTTCCTGCACTAACCTCTTGCTCTCTGCCACAGACTCCCATCAACCTGCATCTTAGCAAAGTCATTAGCCAAATACAAAAAAAAAAAAAAAAAAAAAGCCCTTTTCCATTTTCACATGCAGGCACACTTGGTCCCAGAATCAAATAAATTTTAAATTAAAGATTTTTCTTGGTATTTTCTTTTAAGTAGACATAATTCCAGCACCTTTCACAGCAACCCTCCCCTTGTATTTCAGCAAAAAAAAATTTGCGATAAAATGGTTTGAAAAAGAACATCGCAGTAATATGCAGAAAATGACCAAAAACAGCTCAAACTACCAAAGTCTATCTAAATGTAGTTACGCCAACTAGAGACATACTGAGCAAAGAAGCCATGGCTGATAAAATAATATTGTTTGAGAATAAATGCATGCGGTTTTGTCATGATAAGTGAAATGTGTCCTTTCTGTGAGCGTTATAATGATGCTCGCTCAGCGCGGGAGAGACCTGCGGCGCACACAAGCTGCTCGAGCGCAGATAAATCTGACATCCTGAAGGATGTGATGATCTGGGATTCAGGCCACATCAGAGCCGGGCTGTGCGGATGCCCACAATAAAATCAGTCAGCAGCGAGGACGGGGCTCTCGAGTCTGCATCTTAATACAGAGCGAGGCTCACTGCAGCCTCACAGTCCACACAGCTTGATAAGATTACGGACTTCAGCTCTGAGAACGACTGAGTTGAGGCAGAAACCTCAGCCAAATTTATTACACCCACGCTGTATTTTTGTCATCTTTACACTGGACTGAGAGAGCATTAAAAAAATCGAATTAATTTCATTTGCTCTGCAGTTTTAACAGGAGAATTCTAGGCATGTCAAAAGGAAAATGCAACGCATTTCATTTAAACATTTGTAGCTTTGCAGATGTTCCAGTGTTTCAGTAACTGCCATGACAACAGAAAATATGCCTTGCACAACATTCTGTTTTGAGCAACCTAAACAATAAAAGCAAACTTCAATATAACATAAAAAACAATTCTCAACAAATCATCACTATAATAAAAGAACTGCGAAACCTGATATGAATATGATGAAATGACAAAAGGATCATTGAGTCTCATTTTTATAAAAAAAAAAAGACGACTCATATGGTGACCCAAAAAAGGGGGTCCAAACTGCAACAGGCTTCACCAATGACATCATGAGAATGTGTCACCAATCTTGACTTTCACACTCCAGCCAACTGCAGAACAGGCAAACTACAATAACATACAGTGACCACTATAATTCATTGGCCAGTGACATTTTTTTGGTTCGGCTCCGTACTCCAGAACTTCGAAAAAATGCAATGACAATGAGGTTGAAGTACAGATGTCCAGGTTTAATTTGAGAGCGTTTCCATCCTTATAGGATGAACTGTTCAGAAATGACAGCACCTTTTCTACACAGTTCCCCCCATAGTTTGAGCATATCAAAAATATAGAACAATCCAACAATATCAAATAAGCTAATCATTTAGTCTCATATACTTTGCATGCAATGACTGCTTGAAGTCTGTGACAAGAACTTCGCCAGACTTCAACTCTTCAGCATGTAAAATGGATGCTCAACAGAATTGAGATCTCGCAATTGAGAAGTCCCAAAGAATCAAAATAACAAAAAAACTGTCACTGTCCAATGAATGACAGTACTCACTGTATTATAGCCTCAGACAATTAAGAGGAGAGCGAATGCATGACCTCCAATAGGTCTGAAGAGAAGAGAGCATCATTAAGAACGGCTGGATGGCACAATATCACAGAGGGCAAGCATTAATAACATGCATTCAAAACATTCATGGAACTGTGTAAACAACCCCCAATTTCTTTTGTATTGTCAAAGTCAGAGAGAAATGAGAATCCTCCCTTTCGCCTACGAGCGGAACATTGCAAGGGTGCCAAAAATACATAATGTGGGCCAGGTGACAATTCGGCTAAATATAGTTTAGCTCGTCAATAAGGCGTCACACAACTCTCACCTCTGAACGATCTCGTCCTGCAGAAGAGGTTTCGTCTCCAGCATGATCAGGCTGGGCAGCTCCAGGAAGTAGACACCCCCTCCCTCCGTGCCCAGGCACAACAGGTCACAGCTGGTCTTCAGCAGAAGTACAGTCACGCGGGTGGCACTGTCATGCACAAAGACACCACGGCCCCATGTTCAGGACTGAGCTCCTCGAATGGGGCAGCATTCAACCCAAAAAGAAGCCCTGCATCTAAGGGCGATTTCACAGGGGACTCTGTTCGATTGGGCGGGAAATGCCTAAAAATTTCACACCTTCATTTGGTTTGGTTCACTTTCACACTGGTCTTTTGAAAGAGGACCAAACCACCTGGACAACGTCATGCAGTTACAACAGCTGCTCGTTTCGGGTGGTATTGCCCTAAACAAGCACTAACCAGGAAGGAAAAAAAAAAAAAAAAAAAAAAATTCAAAAAAAAAAGCATGAGGAAGAAGAAAACCCAGCTCGTCGATTGGCCAGGACCTCGCTTGTTCGCTTGTTTGGTCCGCACCAGAGTTCAGTTGACCTTTCAAACCTGCCCAAACGAAGCGGGCAACCCGAGGAAACAAACTCTGGTCCGTTTAACGTGGACCAAACAGCTTTGGTGTGAAAGCGCCCTTAGATGGGGCAATATGCAGGTCATGCGAGGCGGACTCACCTGGTGGTACTCTCAATGCCCGGCCGTCCCGGTAAGGTAAAGCACCGGACCTCCTCCAGGTGCCAGCTGCCCTCTCTGGGGCTGATCTCCCATAGGTGCAAAGTGTTATCGTCCAACAGAGAGAGCAAACGGCCCTGCAACAAAGACACATCAGTAACCCAACACCACCATCTCCAGTCCATTATACAGCGAGCTGCATAGTCTATACCACTCAGTTCCCATGCCAAGCAGTCCCACACTTCGTTCACTTCTCTACCAATGAGAAGCCAACGAGAGGAAACGGCACTGGATAAGCCATGATTTATTAGCTATGATCCAGCCACAGCATACCAGCCTGTAGACTAAAGAAACAATACTGCCATGGCAATAAAACAATCATATAAATATTGACTGACTTTCAAGACAGACTTTGTTTAAACTGTTAGATTAGATCATTTCCAGTTAAATGAACCATGATGTTTATAGCTGAATTGAACAAGGACCTGATTTGACAGAGTTGTAGGCGAGTAACCATGGATAGTGAGGGCAGAAGGCAGACGCACAATAATAAATCTGAATAGGTTACAGTAATAGCATCAGTGTTTGGTGCCTTTAAAAATGTTTTCATAATAATTGCAAATTGTTCTCAAAATATCAGTGTTGATGGCTTCACCAAAGCACATCATCAAGATACATGGACTCTCAAAATGTAAAAGAAAAAAATGACAAGAGATCCAGGAATTGACCCTTGTTTTGCCATTTTACTTAGCTAGAGGTTTTACTGGGAGTCAACCATTGCGCAGTGGGTGTGCAGCCCCTGACCAAGAATAGCATGCAGGTGACATAAAAAGGCAATCAAGTGAGGCAAAATGCCAGCAGAAAAAGCCAGTTTCGGAAACAAGGGTAATTTTGGGGTGTGCTTTGACCTGGCCGCCAGCGAACACTTGACGAGGGGGATTAAGAGCGACATGGAATTGGCCCGTGGTAGCGGTTAGCTTAGTTAGCTTGCAAATTATCTGGTTCTCCTAAACAACAAAAGGTGCGTTGCAAAAATAGCACCAAGCTAGCTAGCCGTGTTACTTCAAATGCAAGCAGTGCATGCTCATGCCAAGTCCTACTATCAACTTATGCAAATAACAAAATAGGCGTGCAATGCACAGAATACCCCTCAGCCCGATGTCGAAGTTTTTGGAGACGCCCGCCCGCCCAACCACACGAAGGACAGTAATACCCCGTCAGCCTTGAGGGCTGAGGGGTAAAAATGACTTGAGAAAATAACACTTGAAGCATGCTGTGCCAAGTACGATCTTGGACTTATTTTTTTTTACCTAACATACGCAAGGTGTGGCAATCACAACTGTGTTAGGCTGTCTTTAATGAGCGGGAAACTTACGCCTACAGCAACATAACACCTGAACAGGGAGGTGAGATCTTTTTCTCTGGCCTTGTAACATTTATGAATATGTAATGCATTATCATGACCCATTTGTCTTGTTCATACAAGGGTTGATTGGGATACTTTTTTTTTTTTTTTTTAAACTTTCGCCCAGCCCCCAGTGGATAAGGTTGTCCTTTATACTGAGTTTATTGGACTGTGGGTAATTAGCCTACTTACAGTTAGATGTTGGAATTAGCGGTCTCCAGAAGTAGGGCGGCATATGGATTATACATGGGCCACATAATACAACAGCAGACCTCCTCAATGTTTAAGCATTTCAATGTTTAATTTTCCACCACACTTTTACCAATTTAGCAACGTCTGCCCATCTGTAATAACGGGATACAATTCAAATCACATAAGGGCAAGGAAAAAAGCGACCCTTAAAACTTTTACACATTGAAATGTCCAAGCTGACCCCAAACACATCATTTATTTGACATTTTGTCAAATGTTTGGCCAGTGCCCCATAAACAAATGTTCCAACATAAGCCACCAAGATTAAAAAAAGTTAGAGGACAATAATTAAGGCATTACCACTGACATTCATTGTGATTTAATACTAGGGTTTCGACCAGACTATTCCAGTTTACACCGTTATTGTGTCACATTTCCATACACTTATGAGTCATGCACGTTTTTGTTTTATGCATGCGGAAGGGTTACTTTGTTCTAGACTACTACAGAGTGTGGGAAATTGCTTTGTAGATAAAAATGTAATTATTATCAACAATACTGAGGAAATGTTGATAAACTGAAACCAGTTCCATCTGCCTGCATTTTGCCTTCGACATCAAGAAGCTTCACAGCCTCCCCAGCATAAAAGCAAATGCACAGCATGGCACCGCTAGTCATGCCTGACAGCAGGGAGGGCGTTTCCTGGGCGACGGGCAACGTTTCGTTATGCTTTCAGGCCAAAGAGTTCAACTCATCAGACCACAAAAATCTTCTTCCTGCACATCTCAAGGTACATGACCTGGCCTCTGGCAAAGTCCAAGCATGACTTGGCACTTTACAGAAATGACTTTAATATACATTGTCAGGCCAAAAAAAAAAAAAGTCGCAGGCTAAATTGGAGTCAGACCACTGTCCGTTTTGACCATTGTAAGCATTTGTAATGACATTTGACCAAAGTTGCATTACTTTTTGGTCGAGATCATGTATTGATGACGGGAGAGTCAAACCATGCATTATAGCCTTCGGCAGCATATACCAAGGATGTTCTATTGCTTAAGGCCAGGACTTAAAGTGGTGGCCAAATGATGTGCAAAATTGATTCCTCCTGCTTTGCTGAACTGTTTCACAATTTTAGAACCGAGAATCTTGGCGTCGTCATCCTGGAATATGCCTGTGCAGTCAGAGATTTAAAAAAAAAAAAAAAAAAAAAAATCAACAGATGGGATTATCTGGTCATTCAGTGCATGCCGGTAATCAGATGACTTAATTTTATCGCAGCAGGGCAGTGCTGAGCCTAGACCTGACAAATTGAAGGAATCCAAGATCAGAAAACTGCCACCAGAGGCTGGTACAATGGGCACGATGCATGACGGGTGCTTTGCCTCAGACTTCCTTCCTTACCCTGACACACCCATCACCCCGAATTGGGGTTTATAAGGACTCTGGTCACATGACCTTTTTCCATTGCTCCTCAATCCAATCACTCAAGTAGTCTCGCCCCCGATTAGCCTGACAAGTGGGTTCCTTGGGGCCAAGCAGCTGTTTGGTCACACTCTTACAAGCTTTTTTTGCAGTGTACATGTGGGAATGCTCTTACTTTCACAATTAAACACAGCCATGAGTTCTACTGTCCATTTTTTTGCTACGGGACCTCACCTAGCATTTAATGATCTCCTATCATGATCACGATTTTATCCAACCCATTTATTTTGCGAAGTTGACAGTTTACTACTATCCTTTCGGGTTATAATAATGAGTTGGACAGTCCTTACCCCTGATTTCAGCAACCTCATTATTTGTTTTCTTTGTTCAATGCAGGCAAATGACTTTCCCCTCTTGAAAGACTAACAGCTTTTCTACGACCATGGGATACGTCTTCTGACGTGGTTGTTGAAGAAATGAGAAGCAACACGCTGCATCAGTCAGAACTGTTGCCAGCTGAAAAATATTGAACACTGCAATAATGATTCAATCATAGACTTATTTGGTCATTTAAATGCAAAATCCAAACAGTGACTTGCGCTTCGACCAGGCAGTGAAGCTCCTCTCAATATGAAAGGTCACCCAATTAAATGTCAGAGTAAATTCAACTCAAACTGAGTTAACAGGAGTCATCAGTGGCCCTAGTGCACTTGCAGAAACTCTGAAGTTAACACTGAACATTTTACTGAGCAATTCATTGAAGCGCAAAGATCAGAATAATTTCTCTCATTTCAACGAATGAGATTGGTTAATATTGTAGCTAGGCTCTTAAATGCTGCTAAGGATAATTAGGCTTCTCTTCAAATTGCTTAAATTAGCAGGATAACATGATCTCGGCAGAGTCTACATTACGCCATATTACCCTGCCCATTTTATTACATTAGACTTAATGGTGCTCTACAGAAGTATACATTTTTATAACCTTCTAAAGATTTATGCCTCTCTTCAATTTTGTTTGCCCCTTGTAAATGATCCACATTTATTTTAACGCAGCTATGGCATCAGTGATTTTAACTCTAGCAAAAATAAGGCATTTAGTGACATCCCATTACTCTCCTACAAGGATGACTGAAGAGGAGGTTGCTGGCAGCCTTGAACTGATCAAGCCCAGCAATGAGACAGGTCCAGACTGCCTGAGCCTGAGTGCTCAGACACCGCTTCCCTCACCGAGAAACAGTCCCTCATCCAGCTGTCTTTGTCACTGTCTATTCGACATGAGCACTGCGCCTAATATGCGGGACAAGTCAAATATTATTCCCCTGGCAGAAAAAGTTGTGCTGCTGGATATCAGACCCGTCGATCTGACGTCTGTCGAGTGCAAGGCCATGGAGAGGGTTGGAGGACAAAAAAAAATAGTAGTTGGTGTCTAGTTTCCCAGCAAATCACTTAGAAGAGAAACAAAAGGCCTGAGGACACCATCCTTACACTCTGATAAAACACTGCACTCACCATCCCAACAGGAAACACCAGTGCGCTGAACACAGCATCTCGTATTTTGAGAAGACGCAAAGGAAGTCTTTTCGGGCCAAGTAGCCCAGCCTACATCAGATTTTTTTTTGTAGATTTTAGTTCTCCACCCATGTATACACATCACCGTTTAATACTATAATACTATGATGACAAACAAGCACCTGCAGCATTAGGATGATGAGAGGGGAACATAGGCCTTACTTTTTTTTTCATGGTCCAAATGAAGGACACTTCTTAGGTTAGCTGTCTTGAGTAGCAATCAATTAAGAAATTGCTGATAGGATAACCAATTTCAAGTAACTTTTAGTTTTAGATAATCATTAACATTTTGACAAAGTATTAATGATTTCTGCCCCAAAATTACCATTTTAAGTAAGAAGCTACATCTCTAAGAGAAACTGCTTGATTTTGAGGGTACCCAAATTTTGCAGGGCCAGCATACAGTCCTGTTATCACAAAACTCCTTGGTTTGGTCAACTCATATGATGAAGAGGAGGCAACTCTTAGAAAGAAAAAGTGCAAAAATGTAAAGGAGGAACTCGGAAAAAGCTCAAATATTTGCATGCGGCAGCCGCTCCAATCCAAAGGACAATAAGAAAGATAATTGATGACAAACCTCGTAACTTTTCGGCACAGTGCAGTTTTGTTACGGCAGATGCCATAGGATGGCCAAGGACCAAAAGAACAAGACTGCTCTGAGAACAGAACCTTCCCCGCAGAGGTTGCAACTGCTATATGCGTATCATCAGTCTATCTGCAGGATATGAGCAAATTTCCAAAGATGTCCTATGAAAACTGAGGATAAGTTGATTTCATCGCGAGAACCTCCTGATACGGACAGACAGACGGACAGGCAGATGGACTGGCAGACGACATAACCCCCCCTTTTGGGCTGTCAGGGGATAAAAGCGTCTGGATGAAGTAACTCATTCCAAATGCAGTAAGAAGCCTGAATTCCTAAATGCAGAGTGCAACGTTCACATACCACCACATTTTGTGCCAAGTAATTTTTCATGAGAATTAATGAGCACTAAGCCCATGTGTTTTATTTCATTTCTGCATTAAGCATTTACATCTGTAATATATTCAGAATATCATGAGTGGAAAAGAAAAATCTCCATGTGTGGATAGAAGTTTTTTTTCAATCTAATCAAACTTCAATGTTCCACCAGTGGCTCCAAGAGAATCATGAGTTCGAAGGATTTAATCTGCCGCTTCAGTTAGAGAGTCTCACTAAGTTGCCCTATATTAAGCAATCATCAAATTGATTAAATGTCTGAACTCCAGCTAGATGAACCTTGATGATTAGCACTTAAGTTGACATCTCAAATGTAATAAACCAGTAGCGAACATAAAAATTAATTTTGATGCTTAGATTTCGCACAATTCCAAAGACAACAAATATCATTTTAAATCATGTAAATAAAACCTTGTTTAAATCAGACAAAAATTCAAAATAATAAAAGGGGCAAAAAATTAGCCAACAGGTCTGTAGCAATTGCACCAATGCAGAACACTAGCTACATATCCAGTCAAAATTATAATCAAAAGACTGGCATCTGCAAAGTTATGCAAAGAAAAGTAAAGCCATTTTTCACTCAGTTCACTTCGAGATCAAAGGGACCCTTAATTTGAATTGCATTCAGGAATACATAGAAACAACGATGTACTGTTTATTAGCATTGGTAACTGTAACATCAGGATGTATCCCAAATATTTCTATGGTGGAAACTATGAACCTTAAGGCAAAACATAGGACAGAAGTCTTTTATCCTGAAGGTGAACCACCACCACTGCATGGCATAAGCTATACATCAAGGGGGGAAAAAAAGCTCTGTAAAACAATATTTTTCAGAAGAAATTCACCATTTTAGATAATCTGGCTCTGAAAACAACAAAAAAAGTCCCAGAGGAACTTCTTTGTAGCTGCACTTCTTAAGACTGTCATATGCAGGAGAGGGCGTCAAACTGAGGAAAGAGACAGTCAAAGGACTGAAGAAAATGGAAGAGTCCAAGAGAAAAAGGTCCCACTTTTGAAGTAAGAGAAGCTCTTACCTGCCCGGGCAAGAAGTGCATCTGTGTGATGGTAGCTGCGTCTTTATGCAGACCTGCAAATTCAACACCAGGCGCCCCGTAACTGAGGAGGAATGGTCAAGGAAGCTATTGAAATTCTGAGCGAATTCGCAAAAAGATGACATTATCGAAGGCAGTAATCATTACCACTTGTAGCCCACAGTCACTACTGTATTGAAACATCCTTCCTTTGCAGTGTATTGCACTACCTAAATGAGAATCATAATAGCCACTGAATGTACAGCATATCTGAGAGGGAGGGGCAGTAAATTAAAAGAATCAACATGCAAGTGTCATAGCGACTTGAAACGGTAGCATTCATTGACGTGTACAAATCAAAGCTCGACTCCACCATGTACTTGCAGTTTCGGAAGTATAAACCAACTTCCATTAACATTTACTTCTGCAACCAGAACATGGACAAACATAACTACGAGACCCCCAGAACAGTTCTTTGTCCGTATGGGAGATTCACAGAAAAATCAGATATTAGAGTTGCTCAACAAAACTGAAATGAAACGAGTGAATCTTCATTGAGGTCTGAGAGTATTTAAGCAGTGACAAAATACAATGGGCTCCACCACCAGTAACATCTAAATGAACCACATGTAGTACACCATTGTCCAAATACTGAATGACCTCACAAAACATGGGGATAATGATATTAAACAGACTGCACTTGCTTACAAAGTGCTCACGGACTGCAAACTAGTAACTATAAATTGTGTCAATGTTCACCATCGCTAGATCACAGACTTCCTGCCCTCTCATTTTTCTTCGAAAGATAAGGAATTTCCTTTTAAGCCCTCAAACAGGAGCAACTAAAATCTGCATTGTGGTGGTATCGAATAACTAATGCATTTCCTTCGAATTCACAATCTTTTATCACTGCTATAGTCACACTCACACAAGGCGCAAAATATATGAAGCAAAATTTCAGATTCAAGCTTTCAAAAGGTCAACAATTTTGTTTGTTTTCAGTCGGCAAATTAGTTGGCAACGACCTTCAGAAGGGTACGCAGGTACTTGAGAGTCCTTCTGAAGGTCATTTTTCAACTAAATAATGAACATAATTTAAACTTTGAGGGATCGGGCAAGTAAAAATTAAGCTCTTTAAGGGTTAATCCACAGTCGTAAAGACAGATCTGCCTCGATACACTATGCTCCAGATTTATGGCACAAACTGCAATCATGCAGCTTTGAAGCATGGACAGCTTTAAAAGAGAGAAATTCCATTCTTAGATTTGCTCCTTTTGTGACCCACAGAGAAATCATACAAACAGCCGCACACTTTAGAATCCATGCTGCGAAGAAAATTAACACAAACAAAGAAAAGACTGAGGTATTTCTAATTAAAATTACACTCCCTGCTCCAAACTCACTGAATTATAGTGAAGCGACCCATTTTATTGCAGCAATGAAATAACACAATTATAAATCAAACCATCGCACATTCTGCCTTGGACACCATGTTTTAGCTATTCAGCCTTCCGCAAAAGACACTACTGTGGCCACAAAAAATTGTCTGCTGACAGCAGTTGCCACCAAGGTGACTTAGAACCTTCTCTTACAGCCACTCAGAAGCTGAAATCAGGTCTAACAAAAGTACAGGGTCGAACAGTTCAAATGATTTCAATTGATTTGCTGCGCGCCTCTTAATACTCTGCTTGGCGAATTAGAAATAGCACTAACAGCAAATAGCATACTCAAGGCCATACCATTAGAGAGAATCATCAGTAAAACCTTTAGATTCCTTTATGTAAACAACACGAGGCACAATACAGTGCTGGGAAAAATATCTTGATGACCCTTCAAGACTTCTGGAATAATATTCTGTGGACCAATGATACAAAATTAAACTTTTTGGAAGACATGAGTCACATTACATGCGGCCTAAAGCTAACGCAGCGTACCAAAATAAAAACATCATGCCAACAGTCAAACACGGTGGTGGGATTGTGATGATCTGGGGCTGCTTTGCTGCTTCAGGGACAGGGCAACCTGCCATAACTGATGAAACCATGAATTCTGCTCTCTACCAGAAAAAATCTTGAAAGAGAACGTCAAGGCAATCAGTTGGTCGCCAAAATCTCAAGCCCAGTTGACTAATGCAGCAGGACAATGATCCAAAGCACACAAGCTAGTCAACCACTGACTGGCTCGAAAGAAACAAAATGAATGTTTTGGAGTGTCCTGGTCGAAGTCTGGACTTGAATGCGACTGAGACACAGTAGCATGATCTTTAACTGGCAAGTCATACTCAAAAACCCTCCAACGTGGCTGATTTAAGACAATTTTTGCAAATAGTGGGCCATAATTCCTCCACAGCAATGTGAAAGACTCACTGACAGTTCTCGCAGATGTTTGATGATCAGTTCATTTTTTGAAGGTAAAGAGTAATTCAAAACCTAAATCACCCATGTGAAAATTTTTTTGCCCCCCTAACCATAATAACTGGTTCTACCACATTTGGTGGTAACAATTAAAAAAAAAAATAATAATAAAAAAAAAAAAATCGAGTAGGTGGAAAAACTTCACGGCACTGTACCCGGCAAGACATTACAAGGCATTGTAAAACAGTTCACCATTTGCCCTTAGAATAACAGAACAAATATGGAAATAAATAAAAAATAAAGTGTTGCAGTGAACTTGAGAAAAGCCTTAACAGGCCTTAAGAAACAGTTCAGCCAAAGCACAACCTCCATTACTGAAAAATACGCTGTACAACTAACTATTAAGGATAGCATTTATGTGGATATCGGATTAAAATGAAAATGTGCGACTGATTGTTTGGATGCATTTATAACGTATGCATTCATAGCACACTCTCAATCCTCAGTGGTTTAAATATGAGCACTTCTGCACAATTAGAGAAAGAAAAACAAGGTAGTTTTTCCTCAGTAGAATAGGACTCCTAAACTAATCTAAGGTTGGAAACAAATAAGACTTCCATACAAAAAGATCGATCTTCAGCAAAATCAATAAACCAAGATTGTGCATAAATCTGGTAAGTTCTTTGACATGACATTGCAAACGTTTCTGTACAACCGCTCGAAGAGTGCATTCGAATGCTCGGCATGTTTCACAGTCAGTGCCGAGTCCCTGATCAGCGGCGTCACTTCACTGGGTAGTGAGTTAACGAATTTTAACAGAGCAGGCCCTGCTCAAGCTAATCCTTTCCCAGAGATGATAATGAGTCACAATATAGACAAGCAGGAAAAGGATACAAGCTCACCGTCATGGGCTACCTGAACTGAACTCAAACCATTCCTAGTTTTCCGCCAAACCACAAAGCAATTATGTAGCCAAGAGCTACATTGGCCCTTCCAGCTACATATACTGCCTCATTTAAACCTATTGTGTGAGAGAGAACACAAGCAAACTCTCAAACAAGGCAGGCATTGTCAGGGCAGAAACCCTAACATTAGGCCTAAATGTGGTTTAGGGGAAGCAGGACTGCTTTCTAGGGCCAGTCCCCAGCAGATGGGAGTTTAACACTAATTGGTTCAGCTTTTTTGGGTACAAACAAAGCGGCCGGCAGTCAGGGTCTGCGTGCCCGCTCCGCAGCACAAACTTTCCCATGCTTCCCCTCCCACTACACTTGGGAACAGAGGAAAGCCTGCGGGGGCCTTTGTGCCCTCTGGGTTGCCTAATAACCGGACAATAAATCACCCTCTCAATGTTGTACCAAGGAATCACAATTGATTTTACAGCCTCCATATTCACCCTATATTCTTACAAGTTGTTACATTCAGCACAACTATTCAAAGTTTTAATGTGACTATCTGTACTCAAATGTTCATTTGCATTTTTATGGTGTTTCATGGACTGGAAATGCAGACAGAGCCAAAAACACAACGCTACAGACTGCATGAGCACTTTTCATATCGATGAACAGTCATTTCCTACTGCAATCAGGCATCATGTTTCAGAGTGAGCTCCAGAGATAACAGTAGGGGTGAAATGGAGGCCATCATCAGTGCAGTGCTCTTGGGATGTTTTGGTCAAAAGAAAAAGAGCATCCTCGTGCCCGTGTCTTGCCGATTCGCTCGCTCACGCATAGCAATGCCGAATGGGCTGTTGCAGCAGTCGTGTAGAATAAAAAATAAAAAAAAAAAAACTCCAAATAACCTCCACCCCCACATCACTCGAGCACTCCAATAAATACACAACGAGTGCAGCTGACGCACGCAAGAAAAACTCCAACCGACAATGAACTTCCTCAGCGGTTAGAAATATAAACCTTTACTCCGAGTTGAATGAATACAGTCGAATGCTCGCCTGACGAGAACACCTTTTAAATTCCATTTCACTCTGAAACAAAAAACTAAAAGAAAGGCCTGGTCATGCGGTAACGGAGTTACCAAATTGGTGTATTTTGTATCATGGCTCCAAAACTCAGTAAGACAGAGTAGCAATTTAAATAGCTTTGTGTAGGTCATCCCTACTACTTCAAAAAACAAAATAGCCAATTTTGTCCAATTGATTTATTTTGGGTGAAAATGGCAAAAAAATGGTTGGTAACGGAGTTACAAATTTACTTCGTTTTGGAGCTATGATACAAAATGCATCAATTTTATAACTCCGTTACCTGGCCTAGTGACTGACATCATCCTAGTTTTGACAGTGCGTAGTTGACGGAATTCCATGTTTGTCTATTGCTGTTTATGTTACTTCCATCCTTGGTTACCCAACTTACCTTTGTAATTTAATTTTCTGTGATAGTGTATCAGGAGACAGTGCCCAAGCCCCGCACCAGTGCATATCACCATTGGAGATAGACAGAGAGGCAATGATGACCGCTATCTTTACTAGCTCCCGATCTCCCATTGTTCCACAGACAGGAATACCAAGAGGAGACAATGGTGTGGGCTGAGCCCTGCTGCTGAAGTAGGATCTCCCCTAATCCCCAGCGGAAGGGCGCATCTAAACAAGCGGTAGCACACGCTGGGACTCCCACAGCTCAACGCCGTGATCAGGAAGGTTCTCCACAACACGAGGACTAGGGATGGGCAGATCTCGCCTCTTAGTGTTGAAGATTTTTCTTCTCATATACACTCTCAGAAATAGAGGTACAGCAGGAGTCCATTTCTGTTCCCCAAGGTACATTTAGCATTTATGTACCCTTTAGGGCTAATTATAGGACCTCAAGGTACCTGTGTGAACCTTTTTAGGGTCTAAAAGGTACTTTTATGTTCCAAAACAAATGAAAACCCACTTCTAAGGTAGAACAGCAGTTCCTTTCAGGGTACTGCCCCAGTGACAAGCCTTGGTTGTCACCTCTGGTGAGAACGCGGTGAGTATTCACCAGTGCACACCAAGGCAGGTGGACGGGTGACAAAACACACACACAAGGCCATGGGACGCAGGCTCACAGAGACAAGCAACAGAAAAAGAATGAGCATTACGGTTCTTCATGGACAACTATCGCACACCTCTCAGAGGTAAGAGCTCAATGGAATTCACACTGCCATCAGCAGGGATTTTTTCCCCACAGTAGTGATCAGGAAATGCTTCATTGAAGAACTATAGGCAGTCAAAGAAAGTCAGCTTCACAGTAACACAACGCAACTTTCCACACAAGTCCATCACACCCCTGTCTGAGGTCAGCACTCAGGGGCATTCATACAGCCATCTGCAGGGATTTTCCGCAGAAGTAATCAGTAAACCCATCATCTAAACCCTCCATTTCCCACAGGAAGTGGGAGGAAAAATCAGCTTTGCAGTAAAACAACACACCTCCTCGCAAGTCCATCACACTCCTGTCAGAGGTAAAAGCTCAGGGGGATTCATACTGCTGTCTGTAGGGACACTTCCACAGCAGTAATCAGCAAACACATCATCTAAGAACTACATTTCCCACAGGCAGTGGGGGAAAGTCAACTTCACAACAAAACAACCCAGTAACCACTGTTATTACTTGACTGGATCTATGCATCTCACTGCACAGGGTGACCTTCTTCTGGCGAATCAGATTAGCAGTTCCAGTTCCCTGTACATAAGAGAACATTTCAGGATTCCTTTCAGAGGGACCTCCAAGCCACCATTATCCACTTACATACAGCATAAAACATCAAGCTGCATTTGTCCTGAATTTCAGAGCACATTTGACAAGGAAAAAGCCATAAATCAAGCCAACAGTCTTGGTAAATTGGCTCGGACATATTGAAAATTTCTCTCCCTCCCTCCATCTGAACTGATAATGCTACTGCACAAACATAAAAAAGAACAAATAATATTTCAGTCACGACTATCCTGGAAAGAGAGAACACTCAACTCCTCAAATAGTAGGTTCAATGCAACTTAATGTCTCACATTCACATCCTTTTCCATTCCAAAAGCCTTTGTAGTGCGCGGAGCAGCTCTTGCATTAAGGTTCTTTTCTTTATAAAAACCCTTTCTTTCAAAAGTAATGCCAGATTTGAGAGAGCCAGACCTTTGTCTGCCCATTCCTGATTTAATACAGATTAGTATGGTTCCCCTTTCCAACTGATCCACACAGATAGGAAACGAAAATGGGGGGGTTTCAGATTTTGGAGAAAGAGCGCAAAGAATTGATACATCCCAGCAGAACGGCGCTGGTGTAGATTAGCGAAGGAGCACCGAGAGAGAGCAGCTGAATCGTGTGGGTGACTTGTAGCCCCACCCTGATTACTCTGTGGGACATCAGTTATTAAGCCTAAGGGACTAAGAGGGCAATTCCCTCAGCAACTATTGCCTCAATAGCACCAGCATGAAATACATCAAATTCTACTTCGCTTTTCTTTTTTTGCCCACATCTGAATCTCATCCCTGATTCTAGCACTCTACAGCACCATTAGAATGTTTCCATGAGGTTCGGTAAAGATAAACTTCTAGATTACCGCAGTAGAGTGTGTGCCAACCGTGGCAAGAAAATTCTCTCTAGATCCAAATCCAAGAATATCAAACAGTATTGGCGTTTACAGGCACAGTACTCATTCTTTCCCCTTGCAGTAGTTTCAGCATGCCATTCCATGCATCTGTCTTCACTCCTTTCTCCACTGCCTCGTTTGTCCGTCATGGTGAACTATTCACACCGCTGCACCCGACTCCGGGCCCAACCCCTAACATCCCAGCAGTACCCTCAAGAACATATTTCAAAGCACTTACATTACTTGCTGGCTAACACACAGAAAGAATTTGTATTCATTTTGTCATGTTGAATACACAGAACTTGCCCTTTGCATGCATTTGTCATTTGTAGATGATCGCTAACTAGCAGAAGTTCCCACACAGAATCAGCAATTGGCATGACTGGTGTGCTGGCCATAAAAGTACCAACTATGGCAATAGATGGCAAATTAGTTACCAGTATAGTCTAATTGATTCAAAAGGTACCAATAACAAAAATTGAAAATGAGAAGTTGGACTGAGCGGCAAAATTCGATATAGTTTTATAACTGAAACTTGGAAAATTAGGCAAACTAGACAATGACACATGCATACATTATGAGATCAGTATATTTAACGAATGCTAAATATGAAGGCATACAGAATATACTATTCATATTTTCCAATAATTTGTATAGGCTACTTGGTGTCACAGTTATGTTATGTTAATTTTACGTGGGAATTGATAGTCAGCAACGTAAGCCCATTTGGACCAGACATGTATTGATGAAAGATACGACTACATTGATCTTAGAATAGAAACCCCCGAATCAGAGTAGATTTTTGTTGGATATAATTTAGTTAATCCAAATGTCAAAATATTTTAGCAATGCTTGATTGTACACATTTTCCAGTATAACAAAATAATGGTCAATTTGATAATTTATCAACAGTCAAGCAGCCGCCAGCAGCTACAAGGAACAACTAGAACGGGCACTCGGTAGAGCGCATACCTTCGCCGACGCCACTGAATTCCTCGGCACAGGATCGGGTATATAATTCTGCACATTTTGGCGTTGGTTTCATGCCGATCGAATAAAAATTGACCGAGATATGGCCGAAAGTCGGTTTTGACCTTTTCGTGGCCTTGACCTTGACCTTTGACCCGATCACTCCCAAAATCTAATCGATTGATCCTCAGGTCATGCCAAATCAACCCACCAAATTTTATGAAATTCCGTTTGGTACTTTTTGAGTTATTCGATACACATACAGACACACAAACAAATAAATACACGGGGATCAAAACATTACCTTCGTCAGCGAAGTCGCTGGCGAAGGTAAAAATCAATGTGCATCTTTGTCAGTTGATGATCGGGGGCGGGGGGGGAGATTCATTTGAAGGCGCAAGTAAGAATGAGGTCTCCAGTGTTCTTCATTTCATATAAACAAAGTCTGGGTTAACACATTCCCCACTCTTGACAAGATTTTCAGTCAATTATGACAGAATGCGTTCCCCGCCATAGACAAGATCGAAGATAATCCGGCAATCCATGTTTTCACTGCTCTATGGTCGAGGTCAGGGTTTCAGTCTTCTGACAAAAACAGGTGTCGAAAGATCACTAAACATTAATCGAAATAAACGATAGAGGCAGGCAAATAAAAAAAAATTAAATACACTGGAGGGGAAAATGTAAAACAACTTTTAAGGTTACAGTTTTGCTAGATTATCCAAAATGCAACGAGATGATGCACAGCAATGCAAGCTGAAGAGAGCGCACACCAAGCACAGTTTGTGTGATGCAGGACATAAAGCACTTCCCCCAGGAGTCCTGAGGGGAGGGCAGGGGAGGGATGAGTGGCTTTGTTTATTTCCAGACAAAGCAGGTGCTTGTTGGACGATTTGGTGGTCAGAAATCGCTAAGTGTAGATTTATGAATGGTCACTTGACTGTACTGGACATCACAAAATGAGATCAGAGATACTTTGGTTCAATTTCATCAGACAACACCACTTGCTGCAGCATCCAAATGAAAGTTCTTGCTCCACTATGCAAAGCTGAAATCATCCTTCAACACCGTACAAAAGCGCAACCGATTTCTCTGGGCTCAATGTCCTCTGAAATGGACAGTAGCACAGAGACAACGTGTCAACGTGTCTTTCTAGTGATTTTTGAAGAAAACTACCGCCATGTTCTCCAGACCAACGATGAAAGGGACAATCCAAGCAGTTCTGAGCATCAGGTACGATAAACAGTGTCCATCATGGTATGGGGTTGTGTTAGTGGGTGACTTGCACTTTTGGGAGGGGACCATCAATACAGACTGACATATTTGAATTTTGGAGTAACATATGCTCCCATTCAGATGTCTGTTCCAGGGATGTTTCTGCATTTTCCAGCAAAACAACACCAAAACACATTCGGTATTCATTACAAGTGCGTGGCGGCATAAGCAGGGAGTGTGTGTCTGATTAGCTTGACAACAGTCCTGATCGATCTCCAATTAAGAATGTATGGTGTACTTTACAATGAAATATGAAAGCCCCAAACAACTGCACAGCTGAAGGCCTGCATGTCGGAGGAACGGTGGGAAAACTCAGCTTCTTAGTCTTGGCCAAGTCGCGTCTTCAGGGTGTGAAAGTTTCATGAGTGCAATTAAAAGACAGTCATATCACGCAATTGCAAACAATCAACTGTGCCAACTGTTTTGGACTCTTGCAGTCATTACATCATAAATTTTCAATCAGCAATTCAATTAATGCTAGAACAATGTTTTGTTGCTTTGTTTTCAATGGAGTACAGGGTGAAAGGACTTTTCGAATCAGATTTAATTTATATTTTTCCATGTTTTGTCAACATTTTCATGGTTGAGGGATGAATTTCTCACATAAAACCTAGGAAGAGGCAAGTTGCCAGGGTAATGTAAGCAACATAAAACTCAAAATATCTAGCTTATAAATTCAAAATTTGCCAACAGAGCTACATATAGGCACAAAAACTGCAATGAGTAGCTCAGCCTTTCCAATTTCTTTTGATAAAACCGAAATTCAAGGGAAGTTAGACTTGTTTGGTGACCACAGAGTGCACTTGGTTATGTATGAAAGAGCCATCCTCAAATTTGCCAAGCCTGCACACACTACTTTCCAAACTCATTGGATAGTTTACTTCTGAATTAGTGCCATGAGTACACAGAGACTACGGCTCGTTTTGCAAAGGGATTTTGAAGTTTTTAACTATTCACAGACACCCGCTACAAGGAGCCAGTAGCTCTACTTGCGGACCAATCAGAGCAAAGCTTATGGAGGGGACGCTCATTCAACAGTGCCTGTTCTTCTGAGTGGATAGAATGACGGTCAACAACTGGCTAAGAAAATATGGCCCTTTCTGTGTTTTTTTTTCCCTGACAATGTTTAATGAACTTCACTTTTAGGGCAAAAATACGATGCCATATCAAAAAGCAGCATTTTCATGTTTATATGAATGAAAGCCGTGATATTCCTACACCGTCCAGTAAAGATGCAATAGGGTAACAAGAATGTTTAAAAGGGAAAGACATGAAGTAACATCAAATAGGAGTCCGAGACCAGTTTTTGCTATGACAATTTTTACAAGCTAATTTTTCTAATGGAAAAGATTTCTGTTGAATTCCTACAATTATTAAAATGACTGAAAGCATTACAGTTTGCTGGACTACATGGCAAAAATTCAGATTAACTACAATAGAGTTCACAAGATTGCTAGCTGATAGCATACAGTGAATCACAGCTGAAGGGTAGGTCGCTTCTTGAATACAAATTCGGCTGATTCAGGACACCCAAGCAGACTTTCATCCAAGACCCAGCCCACACCATAATATGATAAAAGAACGGGCTCCTTTCACTCGCTCTCGCATGAGCCACAATTTAGTAGTCTGCATCATCTCCATAACGGCCTCCTTTCGGGAGCTCACGTTAATCGCATTAATCATACAAATCAGTTGAGAAATCAGTCAAGGTAAAAAGCTGACAATGCAAAAAATAAAATTAAATCAAATCAAATAAAATGCAATAAACCGTCAAGTTAATACATCTCATACACACAAAAAAAAAAAAAAGGAAAAAATATCTGGATACTGAGGCCATTAAGCGGACTTTGAAATACGACAAGAAATGTGAAGAGGCAGGCTGAATCCAAAAGCTGTCCAAGGCACTAGTCTGGCCATCCAGTTATTAGGAGTTTCGCAAGAGAAGTATCCTTTATTGACGTCCCGCTCCACTCAGTCATACATCAAAAGTGCACAATACTCTGTTATTGGCTGAAGACAACAATCCAAGAATAACATCTTGTCCAGGGATTTTCAGCAATTCTTGAATGGCACTAAAAGGGAAAATCAAAGTCAAGCAGCATGTATGGAGTTTGGGTTTAATCTTCAGGAATCTCCACTACATACTGGGCCTGAAAGCTGGGCCGTGGTGGGGCGGCTGTCCAGTCATGTATAAGCAACCCATAGGCAAAGAAAGCAGTCCCACATAGACAAGCAGTTACTTTAACTTAGAAAAAGATAATGCAATTTCATGGTCTGATAGAGACACACAGCAGAGGCTGTGCCAACACCCAGACGCTATTTCATACAGTTAGACTTGCCTGCGCCTCTAATGTGACTGCATGAGGAGCACTTGAGGATAATGACATCTCGATACATTGCCCCATCAGATAAAAATCTGAGCAGTCGGCCTCGTGTTCTGCTGGTGTAATGGAAAATAAAACAGAGTGAGCGTGTTCAAGAATCAGACTGCACACCCAAGCCTCCAGGCTCAAGCCTCCAGGCTACCGTTCAGTCATCCTGCCATTTTGTTTGCAGTTAATTTTTCCACTGCTTCAAAAAACCCATATTAATCAGCAGTTATTCCATAGTGTGGCACTAGAAACAACTTCGAAAGGACACTGTACATTAAAAACACTTTGATATCCCTTCGTGAGCAGGATCATAACAAGAACAGGTTTTAAAAAAAATCATGTCAGTTCACTGCCATCTACGGTGACATTTCACGTCACGTCAAAGAAGACAACGGCTGTCCTCATCCGAGCCATTACTCAGAGTGAAAGTGTCCTTGATAAGGCCCTGTAAAAAAATTATTTTATCATCCCTGCCCGCATTGGAAAAATCAGGCCACATCAACTTTTTTTTAATTTTTTTTTTTAGCATTTTTAGAATGGAAGAAAGGGCAATCAGCGTAATTGCCTTGCCAGTAGCACGAATGTACCCATAAACGGATACTTAAGCTGTTCAACTTAAAAAGTTATGTTCCTGTGTTGTTCTCGGTCGAGTACCAGAAAATAAACAGGTCTAGAAACCTAGAAAAACCATGAAACAAACTCAAAAGTATATATATATATTCTATATAAGAATACATTTACTAGATTTTAGTTTATTTTATTTTTTTAAATCTGCCCACCAGCATCACATTTTTCAGATTTAAAGGATGATAAATCAATATTTTTTCTACAGGGCATGATGTGATCTGTTATGAATGCACAAGAGATTAAAAGGGATTCTCAAAGGGATTAAATCGCACACATTGCCAAGTATAATTTGTTTACCTTGAGTAAGCCCTAATCAAGCAATGCTGGGCACATTTTATTAAGTGAAAATGATGCCTATATTGTGCCAGCGCAAGAATGATCACAGTGATTCTAAAAAAATATATATATATGGTTTCAGCGAGTTCATCTATATGAAGAGAGGACTTCATGAACCCTGTAGCTTAAACCACAGCAGAACCCAAGATTTAAAGGCCCCTGTCAGCCAACTTCCCCCTTTACTGTTGTTTTTCACAGTGGCACAGCACCCTTGAGCTTACTTTTAATTATGTGAGGGGATGATTTGGCAACGACAAATATGAAGACGGAAAAAAAAAAAAAATCAATCAGGATCTCTTCTCTGAGAGAAGACTGTTCTTATCCTCAATGACTTTCCAAAGGGCCGTGTCCTGCTGGGCCACAGTGAATACAGGGGAATACTTTCAAACCCCCCGAGTCTCTATGTGGCATGTAGCAGAATACTAATGGGCTGTGACCAATGCTCCCTCTGAGATTTTCGCTCAAGTGCAGAGCCAAAGAACTGGGCTGAACCTTCCAGCAGCACAGACAGTGGAGGAGTTCTGCAGAACCGCTACCCCACCCCCCCAAAAGCAGCGAGGACTAAAACAAACAATGCTAACAACGAGGAAACGCGGGATATGATGAACAAACCAGTGCAGCGAACGGCCTGTTTCCTCAGCTGGGCTCAATTTTTGAAAGATATGGCAGGGGCCAGGATTTAGCTGGCAGGCATAACACCGACGGGGAGGGAGAGGAATATGAGGACTGTGTACGAGGTGGCTCGAAATTGCAATTCCGTCGCAAAAAAACACTGAGGTGCGCTACGGGAAGATTCTTTGTGTGGCATTGGCTCTGCAAGTCTCAGAAGAACAGTAAAAGTACTGGATCGGTAAATCAGCCCTCGGCTGTATGGGCCTGTGCAGACTGCGGTGCCTGTAAAGCGGGGGCTGGGCTAAAGCAGGGAGGCCGGGTAGTCGATTAAAAGCAGATGCTCCGCACTCCGAGGGATGACGCTGTAAACACGGATCGATAAATATGGCTGCACTGAGCCTCAGAGCAAAGAGTGAAGGCAGTCCGCAAAAAAAAAAAAAAAAATGCAATTTGAAGGGAGAAGCCACCCCCCACCCCCCCAGTGCTGTGAATGTTGTCCATCTTCACAGTTTTCCCAGCGGCTGATTCAGAGTTGAGCCAGAGGACCCAGCTCTCTGGCTGAAGGATTAAAGCAGCCATCAGGTTAGTTACCTCCACCAATGAGGTTATGTCCTACCTTAAGTTCATGGGTAAGTATGCTTGCTGGTTAGCAACATTAAGGAAAAAGTTACGGACAGAATTTTACGAAATGTTTACCAGAGGGGTGTCTTGGCCAGACTTCATAGTCCAAGAAGTGATTTCATCTTGGAAGTGATCCAGATCAAATTATGGATGCAGGATTTTTTTTTTCTTCTTCACTTGTTTGGTGGTACATAATAGCTCTACTCGTATGCGTCCCAGACATGGGGTGGACTGTTGGGCCTGTGCAAAGGTATGCGCTCTCCGAGTGCTCATTTATGTCTGCAATTCCATGTTTATGGCGAGCCCATTCTTGCTCCCAAAACATCTTTTAATCAACATTTGGGCAGATGCCCTGAGCGTCACTATAAAGGAGTCCTTTCTCATCAGTTTTGGATGCCATTGATATGCCCATAAACTTTAATACAAATCTATTGAGTCTCACTAGAATAAAAAAAAAATTACTGCATCCCTCATCTCAGACTAAAACAGTGAATTACAATTAATTTTCCCCAGCCCCGCTTCTCATACCCTGAGCAAACAGTGGGGTGGGCCTGGACAGCAGGGACTCGAACCCATAGCCTCCTCATTGCGAGACAACTCCACCAACAAGTGTGCCAACGACCACACTAGAGGTGTCGTATTTAAAAAATGAATAAATAAATAAAATAATAATAATTATACCATACCCACATCCATATCTCGGGTCAATGTAATGAATTAATCAAATTACTACAAACTAGAATGTGTTTTTACACGTAGAAACATAGGTCTCTGTACCCCCCACCCCCCATCCACTTCCTTGCCAAACCCACCGGACGGACGGACAGACAGACAGTCAGGAAAATACCAAAAGGCATGACGGCAGGAGTTGGAAGTATGCAAAGTTTTGTGAAGATCGTGCGAACGTTTCAGGAGTTATGCAACAGACAAAAAGTGAACACATCCGGCCGGACAGACACGCACATACCAAAAGGCACCACTTCAGGACCTGATTAGTAAGTGCGCAAAGTTTCGTTAAGAATATGCAAACGGTTTTTGAGTTGCACAGCGGAAATGAAGCAGGAACGCCGACGCAAACGGGAACCGAGCCCGAAACCTCGCCCCCTCGCCTAAATCTCCCCACGCCCTCCGGGGTGTAGACATGATAATTACGATTCCCTTTCCCCAATCCAGTTTAGCAATGATGTCAAATAGCAACGTCAAAGGACCTTCTTTGTGTTGTATATCAATTTTTGGGCAGACCGGTCACTAGAGTGTTAACTACACAAGCTGGGTTGAGAATGTGTTGTTATTCTGCACTTCTGACGCAGCTCAGAGGACTGAGGTGTTCAGACACAGAGTGACACTTAACTGCCATCTTGAACAAATATTTTGCAGATCGGGAACACATCTGAAGTCATTCAGATGAAACAGAACAGAGTAGCAGGGTTGAAGTAAAAGACAAAAACATTAACATCAACATTACAACGGCAAACAAACTTTTGCATGACACACCCACATGACGCACTAAATTATTCCCATGTAAGCCCGTGCTGAAAACAAGTGCAAGGATGAGAGCCAGGAACGGACCTCGGTAAAAACAACAACAAAACACTATGGCCTCATTATTTGCTGTCAATGAGTCTTTGTGGCCCGAGGCTGGTTTCATGGTGTCGGCCCAGAATCCTCTGCTCTGCCCTTGTGTAATGGTTCAGGACACAAAGCACAGAATGGGCGGCACGTCTCGAGAGGGCACAAGCACCATTAGGCGTGCAATGCTATCATCTCTGACTATACTCATCAGAGCCACAGCCGGAACATCTACAACATCATCTCCAACAGATGGTGCATCCCCAACTTCTCTCACAGAAACAACATGGGTGGGTTTCATCAGATAAGGCAAGATCTGGATTAAATCCCATTCACAAAGGGGAAGAGAGCCATGAACAATGGGACTCACAGCTCACCACAATCACTGCAGCCAGACAAAACCATACCGCACACCTTCTACCGTGTAAGAATGCATCAACAAGACCAAATCGCATTGAGCAAACCGAGCAAGAACTATAGGCCTACATTCACGCTCAATTTTCTGAGACATAAGAGCTGAAACACCGCCGTAGATTTTGAGCGGTTTCCTTTGAATTTTCAAAAGTTTCCTCTCAAATCAATCAATCACCTCCATTGAAAATGATATACTCACTGTAAGATCAAAGTGTCACAACGGGCTATTAACACCAGCGTCTAGAGTTCCGTCAGAGAACTTCGACATGCTGAGAAAAGGACGCCTTTGTACATATCAGGGCAAGAGACTGACATTTCCCACCATGTGCAGTGTTTACCCCCACCTCTGACAATTTAGGGATATTTAAAAAGACATAACAAAATTGCATTCCAGGTTTTTCAGCGGCAAGAAAGCAGAAATAAGCAGAAAGAGCTCGTTGCAGCAACGAGGTGGGTGACATCATGCCTAGAGTGCTCAGTAACAGCAGAATTTTCAGTGAAAAAAAATAACCAGCCTTTGGGATGATTGACACAGAATTAAATTTGAACTTTGGAAGAAACAAGGGGATTCATTGGCCCAGCCACAGCCTTGTGATTTCAGAGGAATCCTGACAGTGAGGGCATTTTCACTTTTTGACCACCTCAATTTCTTACTTTGGTTTAAATCGTTTGGCGTTACAAGAAAATACAAACATGCCCTTAAAGGGAAGGCCTTAAATCAAAAGGGCTGACAGGAATTCACTGACTGAGAAGGACATTATCGAAGGGACAACCTCAGAGGAAGAAGTGAAGAATACCCAATTAAATCCTTCTGGAAGCACAAGCATATAGTGGCACATCAAGCTTTTCATCTGGATTTGCATGCCATTCAAATCTCTCTGCTAACCCGCAGGTCAATCCAGCAACTCCTTACCACCACTACTTAACCTAGGCATCCAACTCCTTACATGCAATCCAGTCATTCCAAGTAGGCATCTTCGAAATGATCCATGTCTACACTATGGCTCAACAATGTAGTTCCTCAAGGCTCAGTTTTAGGTCCCCAACTTTTTACAGTATTCTACAGATACAAAGACTGCCCTTACATGGCTCCTCTTCTCATTCATATTCTGACAGCAAACACAGCATTAAGTCAGCCCCCCCCCCAAAAAAATAACAAAATGCATGTGTCAATTTCTGTAGGCAAGAAAAGAAAAGGCTTCAGGAACAAACAACTGAAAATGACGGTAGTCGAGGTTTGACAGAACGTCAAAGAAAATACCCAGTGTCTGATCACAGACTTCTGGCAGTCATCAAGCATTTTCAACCAGGTTATTTAAGGTTCTTTAATTTGTCCAAATACTTTTCCTCAGACACAGGTGACTATGTACAGTATAAAACATGCAGCAATTGATACACATTTCATTAAAAATGGATGTATGCAAAATTTTTGTCCAGTTTGTGGCGCAAGTGGTGAGATGCTGTACCCAGTGCAGGCTAAGCAGCCATGTCCCTTCCCATTTCCCACACCAAACAAAAGGACCACTTCTCCAAAGGGCATTGGGAAGATGCACCAAACTACACTGCACTTCCTCAAAGCATGCTTTCACCTTGCTCACTTCAGACAAGTTGACACAGACTGCGGACAACATTTCAGTCAAGATGGCCCATTATCGGATATATACAGCGGATACAAAAGCATTCTCTCACACAGAAACTACATCCCGCCAGTTAAGTTTACCTGAATGGTGCAAGTGCTTACGACTGAAAAAGCTGAACCATGCCAAACATAAACTGAACACTAATTCCCAGAGACAAATA
Source organism: Gymnothorax reevesii (assembly GCA_029721435.1). NCBI lineage: Eukaryota > Metazoa > Chordata > Actinopteri > Anguilliformes > Muraenidae > Gymnothorax > Gymnothorax reevesii. Next base: position 13,605,935 of record CM056592.1, read on the forward strand.
ACTGAGTTTTCAACCAGTCACAGACCTTTCTTCTCTGCAACAACATACCATCATGACTGCTACAGTAAATAAAACATGCATTTTAAATGCAGGGGATTCACAAACCCGTAAATGAGCGCTCCAGAACCTGGTGCAGCAGAATGCTCGAAACCCTGAGGCAGTGAGTTTAAACTGCCCAATCAAGCAGGCCAATTACACAGAGGCTGATAGAGGCCGTGGAACCGATACAAACATATCTCACCGCAGGTAGAACAAAGGCAGGATCATCCTGGCGCTACATCAGATGGTCTCAATAGCACAATTATTTAATTGATGCAAATGCACTTATTCCATGTCTGTGGCATTACTGGTTATTGTGAGGTCTGAGTACGCCATTAATTGCTTTGAAGCCTCAGTTTACCACATTCATAATTTCATTCAACAGCTATTAACAAGATTTCAGCAAAAAACAAAATAACCCCAAAAAATGAGTGAGTTTTGCAGTGGAATTACAGAGCTCTGGGCAGCAAATTGCAACATTAAAACAAAATCTTCTGATGAAGAAAAAGTGGGACTGGGATAGCAAACCGAGAAGAAAGGTCATTTGTACAGGACAGTAACCGCAAGCAAACAGCTTCCGGAAAAATGGCTCATCAAGCTAAAGATACGCTTCAGAGAGCCACGATGTAAACAAAACTGGCACAGTGCACGTCTCAGCGTTGCCCTCGACGCGCTCCATCCCGGTCGTCCAGCTGCTACTGTGGTTGCCGTGGCAACAATTTCAAAAGATGTCTTTATCGAGACCAGGCCCAGCCAGAAAGCTTCCCAGGAATTTCCTCTCATTACAGAGGGTGAAGTCAGTGTAGAACAATATGCATTCCGATGGGGTGCAGGCAGCGACGGGAGCGCACACTCCCGAGAACTTCACTCTGTCAGCACTCCACAGCATTTCCACGCCCCTCCGACTTTTCTCCGTTTTGACATTTTGTCTCTTCCACCGTCGTAATTACAGGCAGCGGTCAAAACTTGCTTTTACAAACAAGCTCAACCTTCGTATAGGAAAGCCGAAAGAGAGCAAAATACAAGCAAATAAAAAAGGAAAATGGCTCAGTTTTTCCCAGCGAATAGATCTGAGCACTGACAGTACATGACAATGCATTTTACATTCTGGTATAGCACAGGTTGTCCATAACCACTCGGGATGGGAAGGAGTAGAAGTACTTCTCTGAAATGCACTACATGGATAGCCCAATACAATCAAATCGCATGCCAATGCCTTAATGCTTTGCTGCATCCAAGAGTGATTACAACCCAATTTCATTTAGAGTAGTTAAAGAGGCACTAAAGAACATCTATAACTGCACAATCATGACCATGACAACAGAGTTAAATCTGCAGCACGGTCCCCTCGTGCGACAGTAGGTTGGAAGATGGGAGACAAGCTAGCGAAACATGAATAATAAATATGATATTAGACCAGTAGGAATCAAAGCCATATGCAGTCTATCAAATGGTAAATCTGGCCTGGTTTCCCCAAAGATTTTGCAGACTGATATCAATGACAAGAAAAACAAACATAAATCAGACACGTCAACGAGCATAACAGTCAGAACGGATAAAAGAGCATAAGAAACAGACCCTGGTCACACCCACAATTTTCCATTAGCTCATTTAACACCCACCAGCCCAAATAACACCAAAAAGATTGTCCGTCTATAAACAAATCAAACATATTACATGCGATTCATTCCACCATAAAAAAATGGTATACATAATCTAAGCCACAAGTGAAAATAAGTAGATATCAGCCATCATTCCTGGCAGGCCTCCGCAACTCTCAGTGTGAGAAATACCAAGTTAAGTCTTCTACATTTTTTCAGCAGGATAAACAAGCGCCCCTCTGCCTCGCATACATTTTGGAGCTGTGCCAACATCATGACCACAAGAGCATTTCTGGGATGAGCCAGACAGTGCTGCACACAACACCACTAACTGCCCAACTCCGTAAAACCAACGTTGTGTCCCATCTACCACATCGTGGTGAAGATTCAGAGCATGTACACCCCTGTTGCGTATTCTTTTATGTAAAGCACATCAAAACATTTTGAAAGCATTCTGTGGTCTCCAGCTCAGTGGATATTCTCACTTTCATTCGTCCTCAAACCCTAAACCAAACTGATGCGTTTTTAAGTGTGGAGCATTCCTGGAGCCCTCTCCTGAGGACACACACACACACACACACACACAAACAAACACACACACAGACCTGTTTCTGGGATGCGTCCAAACCTCAAGGCAAGTAAATGCAGCTGCATACATCTCCCCCCACCTCAGGGAAGAAAAGGGAGGTGGAATTCTCCAGGAAAATCGTAAAATTAACTAAAACGATCGAAAAAAAAGAAAAAGGGCAAACAAGGCACGGCAATGAGTAGGGATATAGCTGAACTTTCACAGGCAGAGCTAGAGGCACTCCTAGAGTACAAACCTGCACCAAGGCAGCAGAGTCCAAATCTTGCTGAGTGGGAGCAAAGTTCAGTTGCGTGTCATACGATTTCAAGATGGCCGCTGTAGCGGCCATATTGTTTCACTGATCGCGGTCAAAATCAATAGGGTCCATCCCTATTTGTAACTCCGTTACCAACCGGTTTTTTGCTGTTTTCAACCAAAATAAATCAAATGAACAGAATTGGCAATTTTGTTGTTTGACGTACTCAGGAAGATCTACACAAAGCCATTTAAATTGTAACTTTATCTTACTTAGTTCTGGAGCCATGATACAAAATACACCAATATTGTACCCCTCTTACCGCGTGCCCAGGCCCAAAATTTCAGATATCCATTCAATAATTTCTGAGATATCTTGTTCACAAACAAATGGCACCAATCACATAACCTCCTGTCAACATCGTTTGGCGGAGGTAATGAAAAAGTGTTAATGAGGCACTGCAATGAGTGGGGACAGCTGAACTTTAACTCCCTCTCCAGGAGTTCTGCGCACAGGCAGAATGATGGCAGGGGTCCAGAAGACCAGCACTGCTGCTCCAAACTCCGTAATGCTGCAGATGCAATGCATTGCACAGGCAGACAGATGGCTGTGGGGCTCAGAACAGGTAAGACCATGAGATGAAGCAGAGAGCGCTCAGCTGGGATTGTCTAACAGCCGCCTCTCACTTCTCATCTCTCTCTTCCTCCCAATTTCTCCCACCAACCTCCTGTGTCCGACCTCATACTCCTCCTCCCCCCTCCCTACCACACGCCGATGACTCACACGGTACACTCAGCACAAAACGCAAAGCACGTCTCCTCAGCTTTAGGCCCTGAGCCACCTGTAGTTAATTTCAGCTTCTAGCAGGAAACTCCAATCACAGATGGAGTCAATCCGCCCTCTCTCCAATTACCAGAGATGCTAAAACGACTCAGTACTGGGAGAGAGTAGTACATTACAGCATGCCTACTCACATGTAAAAGTGGATTGGCTCAACAAGGATTTTTTTTTACGTAACATGCAATTTCTTTCCCGTGTGACATTTCATCAAGCTCTTGGGAATACGGTGCTGTCTCAGTGGACATGCTTTAGTATAGGTGCAGCATTATCCGAAATTGAAAGTTACTTCAATTAATAGAAGGGCAAACTGCAGTTTATGAGCACTATTCGGTACTTACTGACGAGAACCCCTAAACAGATTGGACTGCCACCAGCTAGTTATAAGAGAACACCATAAATTCTGAAGGTCTCTCTGGCATTTAAAATATCACACAAGTACGACTCAGTCAAGTGTTGCCAAGCTGCAAACTGCAACCATGTTGAGAGAACAAAAGCAAGGATAGGTACAGAATGAGTTACAGTCATTCTCTCCGCCCAGTCCAGTTTCTACGGCGATGGCATTTGTGGCAAAAGTTTCTCAGGAGCACTACAGGGAGACACCACTGACCTTCTATACAAAAGGTATATCAATGTATGTCAGTAAGCGTTCAAATATTTATCAAAACCAAAGGCCATACACAAACCATATAAAGCATCCATTTTCGGGCAAAGTGACCACGAGAGTCATTCCCAGGCCTACAAAAGGATTTAAAATATTATCAGCGGAACAGGAAAATGTATTTATTTTTTAATTACAATGCAAACAAGAGAATCTCACAAGTGCCGTCTCAAGAAAAATAAACCTCAGCCCCCAAAACCAAGATTCCCTGATGTATTTTGGTTCCGCTTTGCATGAATACAAAAACAATCACATTCTTTGCCCTCAAAGCATCTGTGAAATAGAAGTGAATAACTTTACCTTCTTGGCAGCATGACATGGACTCGAAATGGAGAAAAGGATACATTTTGACAGCTCCAGATTTAGTGCCAATGGCCATAAGTTGCATTTTGGGATCATAAGCAAAGGCACTGGGCTGATTAGGAAATCCATGTTCAACAGTCTGGAGGGGGGAAAAAACAAAAGAAGTTGGTTTAAAAAACCCATTTTCATGAACATGACACAGGCTGTGTCAAAGCCCAATAGTCTTGAGAAAAAGTCCTTCTCAAAGAGTCCATTTTGTCATCTGTTATTTTTTCCATTCCAGGTAGTACGCTGACAGCAGAAGTAAATGCAGTCATTTTGTCATGTTAATGCATCGTAACATATAATGTCTCCCCGTGCCCCTGTATAAGCATATAAGCATTTTACAACCTGCCACAAAATGTTATCATTAATGTTTACTATCGATGAGAAATATTTTTTTCATTGATAAAGCCAGCAATTGAGTACAGCAGATATTACAAGGCTGCACAAAATAAGCCATATGCATATTTATATGCTATTGGGAACAAGTAAATTTGGGAGGACTAAGAGGACAGAAATGAAATCATGACAGTAACAATTAGTAAATGTCTACAATCAATATGGAACAACGAGTTAAGCCCCATCCATGTGCATTCTGAGTCCACGAGAAAAAGTTTCATTCCCAGACCCATACGACCTCAGACAGGGGCAGGGACAAGGTGTTGATAAACTCGGAGGCATTTTAGAAGGTGTGCCAGTGTCCCAGCCTTATCCCCCCCTCTGCCCATCCAACGTACCGAGTAAGACATCACAAATACTATCAAACAGGACATGATGATAATGTAAATTTAAAATTTATTTTCACTACGTGTGTGTAGGAGGGGTCCTAGTAAGTCTGGAGTCAAATAAAGTAGGTCTAGAAGATGATGATACTAGTGCACAGAAACTCACTCATATGACCAAAACACAGACACACGACTGATAAGCTGAAACCAAATAGGTTACCCTAATACACTACTTGTCAGAGAGACAAAATTGCGGCATACTCTGCATTAGGGGCAGGAATTTCCCAAAATCTGCATTATTGGCCGGAATATTCAAGACCGATGGATGAGGCATAATGAGGCATCAAAGTCCCTGAATTTCAGCCTCCAGACTCCCGGCGAGTAACTCCGCGACACATGCTCTTTAGCGCACTACTACAGATGGCTTCACACACTTGTTCAACAAAAGTGTTGCGACGGCTTATAATGATGTAATTAAACCGTTTTTAAACCATTTTTGAAGGGGGGGGGGGGTCTTCCAAAGAATACAGTAATAAAAGGTACTGGACCTGCTCTTCAGAAGATAACGATCACTTCAAAAACAGTTGGGCACAAGCAAGTCTAAGCAAGCTCAACGTCAGTAATGAGGAGGTTTTTCCCCACTTAATGATACCAATTGTCCAAATATACAGCTACCTGAAGCCTAAATACAAATCAACCTCAAAACATACTGGAAATCACGATGAATATCACTCAGAAAGCAGATCAGACATACTCAATTACATGAATATGAACAACTTTAATGAATCCCGGATACTTGCATCATAAATTTCTAACCTGCTTTCGCTTACATGTACCAAACAATAGCCACTCATATTCTCACCAAAGCAGCGGCTCCGAGTAGCCACACGACAAGCGCACCTCAGTTTCTTGAATCAATACATTTATCAATGAAATTGTGAAAGCAATTGTAGATGAAGGCATAGCACATGCTCGGGGATTTTAAAGATAGCAACTTCCAAAATGCGCGTTTTACATCAAGTGACGATAGAGAATATTCGTATTTTGTTCATCAGCCCTAACGAAAACATACTTTCCAATCCATAGAGAAATTATCAAGCGATGTGTATTGAGACAAACGGCGGCTACCGCTAGCCGAATTGCCCGCTACGCGGGACCGTTAGTTCAGTTATGTCTGTCTTGCAAGTTCCACGCCAAGACTCCGTAGCCTGCATCTTTTTAAAACGGTACATGCAGATAAAGACAGGGAAATAGTAGGTGGTATAAATGTGCAGCCGGGTGCATTTTGCAGAATGGCTTCTAAACGCAATACGTTAAAGGCACTACTATGATCAGCATTCAGTCCAACTGATACGGCGAGAGCCTACACGCTGGCTTCCAACATAAAATGGGTGTCTCATCTGCCGATGTTTTACCGTACCTTATTAAATGCAAAGAGATCCTGCTTGAGTTTCTCTCTCTGTGGATCATTCCCCTGCCTCCTAAACCTAAACTTCATCATCCTGAAGCCGGTTCGGTGATGAATCAACGACAGAAAAGAACAAATTAATAGAGCCCTTGGGCTTGTATCAACGCAAGACAATGAGATCCATGCAAGCTGTCGATTCTTTGTATCCAGTTCTCAAAAGCCATTGCCCAGTAGCTTTAACGGCAAAGGGATGAATGCATTCGATTGAGACGGACAGTAGAGCTGACCAATCAGATCAACGCTGAGGAGGATCTGGCATGTGGGAATTGTAGTTCTTGTCCTCAGTCCTTCGACTTCACCCGCTTTTAAGTGCAAGTTACTCACTCATAGTTTTTCCTAATAAAAGAGCAGCACAGCAGTGAACAGCCCAACAAATCGCGACCACCGTCCTGAAAAATGATACACAGATTACTGCAATAATCAGGTAAAATATCTAACAAAATGTTCGTTACTTCTCACCCTTGCAGTGCTCGATGCAAATTTTGAAATTCTTTCATTCAGTCGTGCTTCCAAGTTTTTTTAATTCAGAGGGCCAGTTCACCTCCGTATAATATATTGAAAATAAAGGAATAACGATGGATAAAGTGCAGAAATAATGCAATACTGGCATAATTTAAATAAAGAGCGCACAGCGTATGATATATAAGGACTGCCCTGCTCCCAGCAACAAAATTAGTAGGTCCGAAGTCGATTTAAAATTTGTTAACATCTATCACAAACCACGCGAAAACAACCTTAAAATGAGATAGAACAAATACATTTTCTTATTTATTTGTGAAATATTTAAAGCCAAAATAACTAAAAAGAGCAATTATAGATTAAGTTTGTGAGAGGACAAAAAAGTCACGGATCTTATCCATGAAGAAAAAAGATAACATTCTATTCATGTGGTGTCTGAGACTGCAGAAAAATAAGCACCAAAATTGGGATTATGAGAAACAATAAGTAGGCTAAATCAATGCTCCGCATTGTCATCTTCAATAACAGTCAGATTAATTTATTCGTGGACTGAAACATGCATATTTCCTAAGTACTCTTTTAATACATGATAAATACTGCAGGTCAGAAGACTGTAAACTTTAAAACAAGTACGGTCAGAATGAAGCCAAGCATGACTTATTTTTTTTTTCTTCTTCAGCTAGGACGCCGAAGTCGTGGCCCGTCCTACTGTTCCTCCGATTGGCTAATACTCGTCGCCCTTGTTGATTGCACTGGTAAGGTCTAGGTCGAGGTTGGTCTGGGTGAGAATCTGAGGGTAAGCCGATCATCTTATGTATATATATATATAAATATATATATATAAATAAAACATGTCGCATAAGGCGCACTTAACTCCAGATATTCCAGTGAATAGACTTACTCAACAAAAGTAATCTTCTGCCCCCTCGTGGAGAGAATTTTTCAACTGAACTTACATAAATTGTGACGCCGTGTATGAGTCCACTACAGCCTTTTTCCAGCCGTGATAGGCAGCGAAGCTGGTAGCGTTTTCTGTTGATTTGCGAGTTTGTTCGTCGCCAAGCTAACCAACAGCTAAATTATTCTGAAACTACCATAAAACAACCGGGAAAGCGGTTTTGAGTAATTTTTCAAGTGTTTATATTTCTATTGCTCTGTCTGTTTGTGGACTATTCTTGTGAACATCATGCAATCGCAGCCTTTTAGGATACAGCCTTCAAGCTTAACAGGTGAATAGTTATGATTTAAGGTGGTCTCTAGTTCTCCAACGATTTCATCACAAGTATCCTTACATACCAGAGAAACTAAGTTCAAATAAATGTCATGAGAGTATTAAAAAAAAATAATTTGGTAATTCTCCCCACCCCCCTCCAGGGAGCAAGACTGTGCACACTCCTGCAGGAAGGTTATTTGTTTTTAACAAGCCTCTAATCAAAGCTACGGTCTTCAATACTTCTATGCAAGTATGTAACAGCATATACTGAAGAAAGGTAATCTCTTGACAGTATACTGCTATTCTAAGGGAATACGACACACTGATCCCAAGAATTTTGCACTTCCAATTCACTCTGAATAACACTGTCCATCAGCAGCTGCAAACCAGCACTCCACTGAAGCAAAAATTTGAGACCTACAGCGGTGAGTTGTTTAGAACACGGTTATGCGCCTGTACAGCTAGTTGTACATATTACAGTACCTTATCTAATATGGAATTGTGCCTGACTTCAGAACAAGCAATGTTTATTTGAGCATCATTTACTTCGTCAGTGACAATTAATGTCAGAAATATACCATGAGAATTATTTCCAAAGTTTTGAAAGGATCTTTCTTAATTTTATTTAATCAAATGTAATATATTACAGAATACATGTCAAATGAAATATGAAAGTCAGCTGACAGTTGAGATATTCTTACAGAAAATGCATTAGGCTACTCCTTCTGGTTCACTCTGCAGTACCAGCTGACATGTTAACCACGTGTACTACAGTGTATTCAGGCAGAACTCATATGAAGTGTTGAAAAACATTATTTAGTAAAGACAAGTAACCCCTTAAAAATAACAGCTGCAGGCCAACGGATTTCATGAACTAGAGGACAGCCAATTGAATCTTACCATTTTGTAAAACAAAGAAACCAGATGCACCACAAGCCTACAATAAAAAAGACGACAGGAGAGGTGCTCAACAGCAAGGACAGAGAGACTGTTCAGCCGAACTCCTTACTAGGACCATTCCCCTGGGACTAGCTCAGAATAAGGAGCGCTGGAGCACCCAAGCTCAGGAAAGAGACTTCAATGTAGCAGGGGAGACTCATGTTGCGACATCAGAATTATCAGTCTTCCGCTATTGAAAAGTGTCTTCCTTGAACTCCAGCTCTCCCAATTTCGGGCTACTCCCAGGACATGGTGCAGGTAAAGTTTTGCTATGCACACGTAATACTTTTCATTGTGTATTCATGAAATAAATACTGGCATTTTTCAGAATGACAAAAAACTAAAGCTTTAAGTGCAACTCGTGTCCTGGAGGGCCACAGCGTCCACTGATTTTGGATGCATTTCTATGTATGCAACTCATTTATGCCACATACTGACTGGAGAATCTAAACATTTGTGCTCAAGGCAGTAATTTTCTGCTGACTTCAGGAAGTCCAGCAGGCTGTAGACTCACTGACCCTCTGGGACCAGAGTTTGATACAGCTTAAGATAAATGCTTCAAGATTGTCAATCATTTAAAATCTATGCTTTAATTGGAAAGTATTTTTTTCACCAGTAATATTATCGGAGGAAAAAATAGATAAAATAAAAAACAAATTGGGCTGAAAATAAGCAGAAATGAAATCCAGAATGACTGCATCCTTCAAAAATAAAAAAAAAATCTAACAGGGTCACATGCCCTCTGCTTTACTGTTGAGAGAGCTGGTCATCTGCGCACAGTGAAGGCTCACCAACATTTGAGTATGACGGCAAAACAATCCAGAAAAAAGCAAACCTGTCTAGTTTCTGCAGGCACAATGCCATAAAAATATAACTTGAATACAAATAAGTCTTTACATGACAGGAACAAGATTAAAGGATTTGTACATGATTTTTGTTTCACTTTATACAATTCCTTCTTTAATTCAGCTTTGACACCTGTACATCTTTGTTACAAGCAAGCATTTTTTTCCTTTTAACAGCTTACAATTCCCATCCAGACTAGAAAAAACATGTATTGAAACTTGTTTTGTAGTCAGATCATTAGCAGAGCCAGACTCCAGATCTTAATCGAACAGAAAAAAAGGGAAATGAAAAGTTAGAATGGAGCCTTGAGAGCAGGGTAGATGGTTTCAGCCCAACCCTTCAGAGCGACTAAATGTTACACAAATCCCTCAATCTCCACAGCAGTTAAGCCATGAACATAGCAAATTTATAACCGAATGTGTCCCTTTTCAGATGGTCAGGGGGGAAAAGGAGAAAAAAAAAATCAAAACTACACTCTGAGCAGGCAGTGCTGGCGTCTCCTCAGTGCTTAGCCTTCCAAACTGGAGACAAACGCATTTTCCTTGCATTACTATAAACGTGTGCGAACAGCCAATATACAACTCATAACACAGCAGGATCTGAAAGCTGGTTATAATAATCCAAACCAGAACCTCTCAGCAATCCTATAAAATCTATTGGGGATTACAGACCGTTCAAAGACATCCATCTTTGAACAGCAGGAGACGAAAGCAATTTACCAAGTCAATAAAACTCCTAAAACAAGCCATAAAGGGGGGGGGGGGGGGCAGTTCTAGGCACCTTTGCATTTGCATATCTATAACCATTTGTCAAGGTTTTACACACGTTTCCTTTCTTCCCAGAAACACTAAACACCATGTCATGTTATATTTGAAACTGTATTAAATACCCAGAATTAAAAATAAATACATTAATAGAACTCATATTTACAAGGAAAATCAATCGCTTTAAAACTGCTCTTTTGTGCAGTTAGTACTTCCTGACAGGACAGCCGCTGGGATTTATACTGTAATGGAGAAACAAGATGAAGGAGTTTATGAAACTTTTCAACAAAGAAAAAGCCAGATCACATGTCCCTGAATAAACTGAACATTCAAAGTTCTGAAGGGCATTTATGAACAGTATGAGCTTAGAAGAACAGCGCCCCCCCAACCACAGGATATTTAAGCACAGCATGACAAAACGTATAGTCATGGTTTACACAGCATGGATAAAGTTAGTGCACTGCCCAAGAGAAATGCTAATGGGGAGGGGTACAATAGACCAAGTCTAATTTTGATTATCAGGCTATTTTTCAATTAACTGGAAAATGAAATTACAAATTTGAAAAACAGAAAAAAAACAAAACTAATGAGATATCACACTTGTGACCATTCTTTCTCTACCATCTTTGGGAGCGGGCCCAAACAGAGTGCGTGGGTTGTGTCAGCCAAGAACGGGGGGGGGGGGGGGGGGGAGTCATGTTTACAAACAGGCAGTCTCACGCCTTCAGTACATAACATGCCATTCTCACAAGCCTATAATTACAACCCAAACATTAGCTTTGCTCAACTCAAAATGTAGCAAACAATCAATTTTACAGAAATGCACAACTCAAATCATAATATGCAAATTCTTCTTAAAGGAAAAAACAGGGAACCAAAGCTAAAATGTTTTAATGGAAACGAACATATTCCGCAATGACAAATTATTCTAATTTGAAATATCACCATGTCCTATTAGAAAAAGTATGTGACAAAGATACCCCGGGGAAAGAAAAAAAAAAAAAAACACAACATGCAGAGCTCGCATGATCAATAAGAGAAAGGCTCCAGCTACAAGAAAGGACATTATTAATGGTTGGAATTCACAAATGTGTGCATTAAAGATTGCACAACTAGATTACATAAGTGAATGGTCACAACAATCTCCTATGTTTGGATTTACAATTGCTAAATTTCAAAGTCTTATTCTGCCAACCAGAGCACAGCTAAATATACGCCGCTTCAATCACATTCCTCATATAATCATTTACGATCACTCCCTCAAATTGCCCTGTGACCAACAAAATCAGCCTGATGGCCTGCTGAGCAGGCAACACATCACCCAACAACGTCTATGCCTGCATGCAAATTAAAGATTTTATTAACACATCTCCACGTGGTCCTGCGATACCCAGGACGGACTATACTAGGCCTCAATGGCGCCTCATTTTCACTTTTCTCGCCGAGTCTGGGCTATCGTCGGGATCGTTGTAGCTCCGCGCGGCCTCGTGGGACCTCCTCCAGAAGTTCTCGGAGCTGGAGTCACTCCTCCGCCGGTATCTTGGAAGAACAACAGAGCGGCGATTTTCCTCTTTGTCCATTTCCAGTACGCGAGGTCTGCAGAGAGGGGTCGCATAACTTTAGCAAGTCAAACAGCACGGCATGTTAATGACTAACTTACCTTTGGCTGTCATTACGCACTCCAAGGAGAAAACCTAAAAAGTTTCAAATTCTAGAGGAAATGGAAGATGAGCAATTTCATATCCCAATATTTCTTACTTTGTGATCTAAAACCAAGCCAGAATAGCAAGCAAATCGGATGCACGAGAGATGAACGAACCTCAATAATCAATGACACTTTTATTCATGGGTGACTGATAAGCATCCCATCACAGAGAGTGTTTTTCTTTTTTTGTCCACTAATGATTCGCAGAAACCTGCCATTGTACCAAAGTGAGAAAATGAGCAATAAGTGAACTTTTTTTAAACCTAACAAAAGATCAGAGATCAGATCAGAAACTGCAGAAGCCCCACACCAAAAAATCCAACACACACACGGACGGATGTACATGGACTAAATCAATGGACCCCTGACCTACCTTTAAGGTGGCAGGGGGACTTATTATGAAACAAACACATGACTCATGCAAGGCATAGGAATGTTTGGTACTCTATATCTGTTACTAAGCGTCAAAGTACAGATAAAATGAGAAGCGAGCAACAAGTGCTATATTGAGAACCATACCGATGTGCGGCATCAGGATCCGCCTTTCGGTGAGATCGCTTTGCTTTCAGTATCTGGTGTCTTTCCGGAAGGGAAACGGGAAGGATGGTGTTACTGGGTGAATTTATCTCCAGTCGTGGTGCATCAGGTCTTGTTCTAGTTAAAATCAAGAAGGGAAATTTAGGCAAAGTCATGCTACACATAAAAATATACTGGGAGAGATTCTTCTATCGGTCAACAAGTTACATCCCTATAACTCGTCCAACTGTAAGAAAAAGCTTTATACCTCTGAAAAAGTGCTTAAAGTATTGAGAATGCAAAAAGAAAGTGGTTATGATGTTGTAACTGCCAGGTCTAATTACTCCAAAGAACTCCACTGTACACGAGAATCAAGTGGCTGTATAAAACGAAGAGCCTCGATTCAGTTCATCTTTCTTCTCATTGCCAAAGCAATATCATTTATTTTTTGTAATGGTTGACTGAATTTCAGAGTACTGTTACACATATGGCACAATCATTGCTGAACTTCTTGGTTTTATAATCACTTGCATTTACAGATCAGAGATTATGGGCATCACACAACACAGTACGACAGACAGGTGAAACCGCGCAGTTGACGGACCGGAATGTAACCGAGACCCAAGAGAAACTACTGCTGCTGCTGACAGCACACTCTCTGACCTGGTTACTAGGGAACCACCAAAAACAAACCCTCTTACCAACCCCTTGCCTGGTTATGAAAACAAACCTGTAGTTTCCCCATCATGTCACCAGGGGCACAACTAATTAGCCATTTCAAAATCTGTTGCCGTGTTCCTCAAGTCACATGAGGAAGTAAGCGCCCTGAGGCATGAAGGGCTGATCAACTTCAGCCAACTAGCTCATCAGAGTTTGTTATTCCGGATGGTCTCTCGCACTCGTGACATCACAAAAGACACATTTTGAAATGGTTTGGAATACAGATTTAGGTGTGCTCCTTGTGGTATGATAGCGCAATATTAAAAATATTTGGCAAAGATTTTTTACCAACTCTAGTCTTACATGTCAAGAGGGAAATGTGAGAAGTCAATTACAGCAGGAAACGTTAATAATGAATCCACGGGTGAACAGAACCTTTCTTTACAGAAAACATCAGAACATATCTCTTCTACACCCTCACATTAATGATCAATTCAGTTAACAATAGTTCTCAGTTCTGAACAGACAGCAACACTCATGAATTGCTCTACAAATATGTGCACATCAAAAATGCACTTAAGCATAGCGTTGGCCGCGTCTCCTTGGAGTAGGAGGAGTTTAAAACAACTCCTGCATAACTTCAAACTGATTTGGTGGCAATACATTTGCCCTAATAGCGAATATACACATTACAAATTCTTCAACCGAAGGGATCTTTTATGGGTTACTTACTTTCTTAGTATGATGACGGCTCTTCTGTGCTTGATGTCCTGTGGTCGAATACAGTGGGTAATTTCATCTGCGGCATAACCACTGCAATGAAAACAGGAACCACATGACATGAATCACTGAGGGAAAAGACCCAGGAACACATAACTTCAGCAGCCCCTTTCAAATCCAGGTGAATGACAGCTCCACATGAACAGATATGACAAATTAAAAGAGACCGACTGCATTACGCCCTAAATCAGTTGTATTCTCGCATTTACTATAACATGACTGCAGGACATCCCAACAGAATTTTGGCACACCTTTTCCCTCCAAGCACATATTGCAGGACAACACATAATAATGAATTAAATACAAAATGAAATTAAACAAGCCATCAATAGTCCACTACAGTGCATACGTGGGTGTGGATGGAGAAGTATAACCACTGAAAACATTTGAAGTTGTGCTCCTGACACAAGAGTCCTGTGCCGGCTGTCCCGGGATCTTACTTGAGCACAGTGACACTCCCGCGGCGAACCGGAAGGAAGAACACCGGCTCCGACACTCTGATGGGCTTGAACTGAAACTTGCAGCCGAAGCACAGCGCAGAATCACTGAAGAACGACACCGAGACGATGGGTCTCTCAAAAATGTGAATAGGATCCACGTGAGAGACGATGCATCCTCCGGGCTGGTAGTCATTAATGACGGCGCTGTTGACAAAGTCCTCGGGTACGACTCCACTGGCAACTAGTTTCTTGATGACCAACTCGTACACCCAATTTGGGATTTCATCGACCTCCCCTTTTGAATACAGCCTCTCCTGTCCAGGCCCCCGCTTCTCTAACTGAGAGCCGTAGGTGTAACCCTCCCCAAAGAAATACTTATTCCGCAGAGGAGCCCTGTCCACGGTGTGCTCTCTGTACTGACCCTTCTCTCCCTTGGAAACGACATCATCAATTTTAGCCTCGATAACCGAACACTCCTCGGGGCTAAAAATGCTCACTTGCTTGATGCCGCTTTTCACTTTCTGGGCCTCCACCTCCCGCTGGTCGTCGGGGTCGCTGAAGTCCTCTTCCGAGTCGTGGTATTTACGCTTGCGTTCATTGCTGCGATCTGAGATTCGGTTCTTGTAGTTGTCTCTGTGCGGAGTCATGGACTTCAGCTTCTCCCTTAAATCTGTGTAGCCACTTGCAGCCATTTTAGGTGAACGTTAAATATCGATGTCATAAAAAATGACCAGTTGATCTCATTGTTAAGTTCTAGATAATTTCCTGAAGGCATGAAGAGTCTAGCATTGGGGCTTCTTTCTGCGTAGGGGCATCACACGCTCGGCGGCGAAGGTTAGGCAAATCGCTGGATGTTACCTCGCCTGTCTCTCCGCAAACGTACTTTAGCTATAGCGTTAGCGAGGAGGCTTAACGGCTTCCTGACGCAGTATATTTACGTTTCGATGTCGATTAAGACACTGACAGGACAGACAAAACTAGCTCGAGAGATATACTGCCATTGAGTTACGCCAGCTAGCTACTCGGCTACTGCTAATAACGACGAAGGCTAGCTACCTTTAGCTAAAGCTACCTGTAACATAAAATAGCTAACACTGGCTATTGCGTAATTACCGACGTAGCGCACGTCTTCATGTTATGAAATGCTCGCATTACATGTTTCTGATTCTGTACATACGAAACGCTTCCCTCGTTGGTAATTCTGACCCACTTCGTTGGCACTCTCGTAGCCAGCCAGGCAGCTAGCCACTGAAAAATAAGCAAGGAAAAATAAACTCGTGTAACCCAGCGAGAACACGCATGCGCCCCTTTTCCGCGCGTGCTCAATTCACACAACGCGTTTTTTTTTCTTCAAAGCGATCTTCTCAGGCAGACAGAAGCGTGTAAAAATGATACCAGATCCCTCACATGTTGCACGGTGACCTTTTCTTGCAAGAATGCAAGTAAATTCTACTGCATTATTGTCGTTTTCCCCGCATGACATCACATCCAAATTCGCAAGTTTTACGATGCCGAAATTGAATACCCTCGAGGGAGATCATACATAATTTCAAGGTGTGCCCTCCCCCTGACAGATATGATTGGAGCAAAACAACGAAAAATGGGCGTTATTTGCTTCCGGCGTTTTGATTGGTTACAATACGCATCACTCAAATTCATGTCATTCTGCTTAAATCAGACTCTATCAAGTGTGTTGGAGAAGTCAAGTTATGGGTTTGGAGGCTTAAATTTTCATTCTGATGGAGTTACCTTAATTTATAGCAGCCCTCCTCGTTTCCACTTATGTTAGAGCTTGTTTAATGAAACGAATATCAAACACCTGGCTCTCCTCATACTCCATCTCTTTACTAAGTTGAATAAGGTTCCCGCGTCAGCAAAAGTTAATGTATGTCATGTTTTAATGCAATGTTCGCTCAACGTTTGATAAACTCGATGTGCGAGACTTCATGTACTGTTTGTAACATCATTTCTCAGTCACATCATAATCTGTCGTCGACAAGCTTTCTACACTGTCCGTTGATAGTGCGAACATCTCTAAAATGCAAAAGCGATGGTCACTGTTAGTGGGAAATTATGATTATTTTATTCATTATGTTTTGACAATTTTCAGGAGTATGGATGTTACATGGATTGTAGTACTGGTCATAGAAAAATGGTGTTGAAATTCCAAGTGTGGTTAAATAATAATAATGAATTAATACACATAATAGCTTTTGGTAATAGTCAGGAACTGGAGAAGCCTCTAAACTTGCACAAATTTGTACTGCGCTGAGAGTTTTTTTAATATACATATATCAATGGCTTGTGTTTTTTTTTTTCTTCTTCTTACTGCATTTATCATATAACCCCCAACAGTGAAAACGATTGAAGATACTGACTTGCATAGATTAAAAAAAAAAAAAAAAAAAAACAACGAAGTGGCTTCTTCTTTTTTTTTTTGGAGCGGTATTATGAGGTTTCTTTATACATTCAGTCAGGTCAGTGGTCTTCCGTGTGGGAGATTTTCTCTTGACCCCTGCATGTGAGGGAAGCATGCAGAGTGGAGACTGACTGCACAGCTGATGTTTATTTATGTCACACTCCTCCTTTGGACACCTATTCAGCTGAGTCAATACCAAGTGCCACAGTATTTTGACCTAGTTATTCTTATGGCCTCCTGGGAAGCTTCATTTCAGCTGCAGTGACTCACCAATGAAAGAACAGATAATCAGTGTATGTAGCAAATTTATTCACAAAAATTACAGATCCTTCAGTAGAAATATTTAATGCTTTACAAAAATATTGCTCTGAAATGTGTTTCCCCTTTGTGCAAAACTATCCACACAGGAATACATGTTTATGAAACTATTACAGTTGAGTGCAAATCAATATACTTTAACTATTAAACTGAGTTTGGATATTCCCATAATTACCAGACGGGGTTTCGTAGGAAAGATGGCTTTCGTATGTCTTGCATAGCATGAGATATTGAAGAGATTAAATGCATATATTGAGACATCTTGTGGGGGGAAAAAAATTGTGCATTTTCTTGAGGTGTTTCAAAAGTGAAATTTACTACTGAGTTTAATTATAGTTTACAAGAAAACTGGGAAGTGGGTAAATATACCTTTTTAAATGTGATTGGACAACACAGCAAACATTCTAGTCACAAGGAAAATGATGACAAAACCAACTGGTGCTATCAAGAGGTAGTTGATGTGTAAGATATCAGATCATTTTCATGGGGTTGTTTTTGTGTGTGTATGTGGGGTGGGGTGGGGGGGCTGTTTATTTGACTGAAGTCCATACTGAAGGAGATGTTTTAAAGGAGGGTGATTTCACTTGGGGGCAGGGTCAGCCTTTTCTCCCGAACTGACAGCAGGTTATCCACATGCATGGCAATAACACGACACAGTTCCAGACCCTGCAGAGACACGCGGATACCATTCTGTCAGCAGCAGCACATAGAGTCCAGTCCATTAAATAATTTGTATAGTGACACAATTTTCATAATTCTGGCATGGTCTATCACTGAAATGGATTTGACATGAGTCGATCAAGGTTTGCTTGAAATGTATACCTCCAGCTTTCAGGGTTTTTGTCAAAAATATTGCATGAACTGTAAGGAAATTGAGACCATTTTTAATCTAACTCCCCCTACTTCTGAGTTTTTGGGTCTGCTGTACATAAGGGTTCACACAAGTACTATAATAAACAAATACACACTGCATGAATCATAATAGGACTGAAAAATGAATTGAAGCACCTATTAATAAAACCCCATAAGTCACACTTGACTTGACTTGTGGGGTTTTAGTAATCAGTGCTTCAATTATTGATAATCGTTTTGTAGTCTTACATTTTTTTCCACATTTTATCTCAGTAAGTTTATGAAGGCCTATATAAACTACCATGCTTGCTATTTTATTTATTTTGACCTTTTAAACCCCACTCCTGATAATCCTGGCGTTACTACATTTTCAGTTGAGTGTTGTCAGATAGAAACCTCTTTCCTTTTACAAATGATGACTTACATCTCGTCCCCATTTGATATCACCTGATTAACAATCAAACAATTTACGTATTTGCTGAATCTTCAAGACCAATACATAAACGTATAATGATTAAGAAATGATTAATTAGGAAATGGCCAAGGATTGGGAGCTTGTTCCTAATAAACTGGACAAAGCATCAGACTGGGAAAGGATTAACAGGAGACTGTGAGAGAGGCCTAGGAGCTTGTCCCTGTTAACCACATCACCAATTGTATCACCAGATGCTGCATTTCTCCCTTGCTTATGCTTTGCCAGCCATTCTTTGCAAAGGTATTCAGTTCCAGCCTGTCCTTGAGGTGTTCTTCCTTCAATTTTTTTCCTTCATCAAACAAAACACTTCCTTTATGAGATTCAGGTCAGGTGATTGATTTGGCCATTGTGGAGCATTCCATTTCTTTGCTTTCAGAAGGTCTTGGGTTGTCTTTGCAGCATACTTCTAGTCATTGTCCATCAACAGTGTGAAGTGCCCTCCAACGGGTTTTGAAGCATTTGACCAATCAGCGTAGAAAAATATAGCCCAATACATTTCAGAATTCATCTTGCTGCCATTTTTAGTTGACACATCGTCAGTAAATAAACGGGAACCAGTTCCATCTGCAGCCATACACGACCACGCCACAGCACTATCTCCGCCATGTTTCACAGATTGCGTGATACGCATCATATCATGAGCAGCTACTTCACCTCTCCATGCTCCTTTTTTCCTATCGTTCTGGTACAAGTTGATCCTTGCCTCATCTGTCCACGTGGTGTTTTTCCAGAATTGCACAGACTTCGTTGATCTTGTATGGCAAAATCTTATCTGGTATACATTTTTTGAGGCTTTCAAATGGATTGCTGCTTGTGGTTAACCATTTGCATAAGTCCTTGATCTGGCCAACTGTTATGAAGGGTTTTTTTTTTTTGGCTGGGATAGAATTCTTCTGTCATCCTTCGCTCTTATTTGAGGGCTTCTGGGCTTTTAGGTGCCCTGGATCTCACCACCGTTTTCTTCCTTCTGCATGTACCAAACGGTTGATATTGTTTTCAATCTTTCTCATGCATTTAGTTCGATTTTTTTTTAACTAGTTGACACACGGGACTGCGTGCGCCACAATGATGCGCTGACTTTGGGGGACGCGCACGCCAAACTCGATGCAGACTTCCTCGCAAACTCACTAAATTTACTCGGCGACAGTGTAAATTTTGGGGAGATGGGAAAATCGGCCTCATCAGTCCCTGCTTACGGCAACACTCAATGCCCTTGTGCTGTTTCAGGGTAATTGGCCTACCCACTGAGGAGGAAAATGGATTTGGATGGGCAGACTGAGTATTTTCTCATTTCATAGTTGGATAATTACTCGCTCGACAGGCAATGACAGTTTTTCGGACGTAATATAAGGACCTAAAACAGATTCCCAAATCAGATACCACTTTTGACATCAACTCTGGACTTTTTATCTGCCTACTTGTATATGTATATTATGATCTCTACTTTAGTGTAACCAAAAAGAAGAATGATGAGCCTGAGTAATCTGTACTGATAAAATAAATCTTGCCCACTAATTACCATTACAGTTACTAAAAGGATAGTATTGAGGGACTATTCAACAAAACTCAAAGGGTCTTTCAGTTCTCAAAAAATTGTGTCCATTGACAATAAACTGGAAACCATTTTACCTTTAGAAAATATAAAATAGAATTTGCTATTAAGATTTGTAGTTGAAACTCAGGCTAATTATTATGCAGTGATATGTCTGATAAAGCGTCCTAGTGAGATAGTGCACAGTGGGTATTTGTGTTGCCTTTTCAGACAATTCAGAATTTCCAGAGCGGAAGTCTTTGTCTCCCTGCAATCGTACTGTACCTGCTCAAGCTGGAGCTGCGTCATACGCTGGGATATCAGATCACCCAGCATGATCTCCACATAGGGAAAACTGGACCCAGATGAAGGTCTCTGTGTACGTGTGGACTGGACTTCTTTCAGAGGGAACTTCACCATCACCTCCTAAGAAATCAGATGGCGGTATGGAAGGCCATTCTTAACCTTTCTGCGCAGATTTAGACGCCGGTGTCCGTAAATTCTGAAATTTAACTGCTAAATGATGCTGTAATTAAATTCCCAAACGTCTTGATTCGCTGAAGTAATTTTCCACAATCTCTGTGATACAAATACTGACTTATAAAGCCTTAAATAGGCTCATGCACAACAGGAAAAATTGGTGATATTAGTATTCTCCGCAAAGAGGTAAAGCACTGCATCAATGGAAAATCAGACTTTAGTACATTAGGTTTTGTCATGATTATGAAGCTTTTGATAATGACACCAATAGTCCATCACTAATCAAGGATACTGTCTTCACTGGAGGAATCTTAAGGAATTCTGTATTATTATAAGCTTCTGCTATAAAAATGCAAGAAATAGTTTTAAGTTTCTAGCTATAGTCTGTGAATGTACACTCTTGGGCAAAAAAGGGCTAAGCCAAATATGGCAAAATGTGAAGCTCTATATAGTCTTAAGAACAAATCAAAGGTCAGGAAATAAGCAAGGATTAAACAAAAAGATTAAGTCACTTGGTATGGCATAAGATTTTGCTTTTATTTCTTTAATGTTTCAGCCTCATGGCTGAACTTGCAAAAATCTTGTTGAGAAAGAAGAACTGAAAAATAACATAAGATTGTTCCTCTGTAGGAAAAAACCTTTCAACTGCAAGCCTCTCTGCAAATTTCTCCCGTACTCCAATGCATTGTCTTCCCACAGTGAAGCTGCTCAGCTTCACAATGAACCCCTTGCCAGATTTTTACGAAGCATTTCACCGTAGCAAAAGGTAATGCGTATGGAAGCACATATCTTTGAAGTGCGTTTGTTGAATCCTTGCCAATTTTCTGACCAATTATCTGATGTTAAAGAGGACCTATTATAGTTTTCTGCATTTTTTTTTGTCTCCTATAGTGTTACAGTAAAGGATGTTCAAATGAAACATGGCCAGATTTTCAGGAGGTCAATATTGGTGACCTGTCACGCAAAAAGGATACTATCCTCCAGGATGTAGTTTTTGAGATATTCACTTAAATAGAAAAGCAAATTCACTTACTCACTACTTACAGATGGTTTCTGTATACAAGTATTGCTTCATAGCACTCAAAACTTTGTCCTGTAGCATATCTGACATGCAGAATTCAATTAAAGTAAAAATCTCAAAATCCATGTTTTGGTTGGATAGTATCCTTATTGGATACTTTATTTATTCCTTACCACAAATATGGCATATTCATCCATTGCTTGACATGTCACATATGTACACATGATCCCTCTGAGCAACAAATTCATGCTTCCTACAGCTCTAAACACTCAGTTTCCAACTGTTTTTTCCACTCTCTCTACAGTATGATGCCATTGTGTGGCAAATTACTTTATACTGTCTCCTGCTTTTGGCACAAGATAGAGTCCCTGAAAAAGACTAACCAGAAAAACAGCATGATGGGTCCCCTTTGAAACGATTAAAAGCTGAATATTTTGGTATTTTCGGACTTGGCCCTTTTTTGCTCTGTAGTCTGAAGATTTGGATTGACTGCCAGACTCACATGAGTGTCTTTATTGAGGAAATTCAGTCCATTTTGATTGACAGCCAATATGCAAGGGGCCACGATGGAGCTGTTGCTGCTGCTCTGGATGTAGAAGAAGGAAGAGCCGAACATGGGGAAGGCACTGACCAGCCCTGAGGGTCGCGAAGCAGAGGTTTGCATGGTTAATAAAAGAGTCACATGTTGGACTCTCCTGGCTCCTTATACAAAATTACTACAACCCTGTTTCCAAAAATGTTGAGGTTTACATGATTCACATTCCACTACATTCTGTTTTTATTTACATTTTGTGCAGCGTCCCAACTTTTGGAAGATAGGGTTGTACGCACAAATGATGGAGAAGGTCAAGCAAAATAAATGATCCGTTGAGAGATTTCATACCAAGCTTTCCTCATTGACTTAGAGTGAAGCAGAATGAAATTAAAGTGGGCTATTGCACCAGGCTCTCCTGCTTTGCACAGTATCGCATCCTGCCTCAAATACTCTGATTCAGATCACGTATCCGTTTATCGCGAGGGCGTAACGTGCTTTACCGAGGAATTGCGCTCTGGCCTGGTGAGGACTCAGGGCCTGGACCTGCTGCATGTGCTGCGTCACCATGTTCAACCACTGCTGTGGCCGCTGCTGCCCGAAGAACTGAGGCGGGATGCAGTCCTGAGCCTCACGCCTGCGATAAATGGAAAGCCCATGAAAAATGTTACTTCCAATGAGCAATTTCAATCAAATTTTGAGCTCTATATTTGTGCCTTCACAAACAGAAACTCAAGTGGCAGTAACATCATGCACAAATTTGTCCATCGGGAACGGTATATTTGTCGCCTCCAACCAAACGCCTTCACACATCACGAGATTTGAGCGCGATTCTCAGAGGACCAAAGGAGGCTGTGGTAACAGACATTAGGTGCTTGTTCTTCACCTGATGATATTGCCTGTTCACTATGGTTTTAACGCACTAGTTTTAAAGGGGATGACTGGTCTGATTGGCCTTAATGGAACCAAACTCCCATTACACCCCCTGGTAATTAATTTGTCTTTGTCCATCTCTTTTGACAGCAGCGTAACAGCTGCGCAATTGCCTCCTGTCACAAAATTACCAGAGTGGAGTTATACATGCCCATTGTTGATGCATAATCCCATTAGGGCCCATTAAAAAAAAAAAACCTTTTTACTCAATCATTGTTGCATTTCAAGTAGCGCAATTTAACTCCTTATTTATTGCATTCACTGATGAATTCAAGTAATATTTTAGGCAAATGTACAATATAATGGAGCACTTAGATATAATAGATATATTAGATATAATGTACAATATAATAGAGCACTTACAATATAAATGCAACACTTAGTATTGCATACGTTGCATAGAATATATATTTATCTTGAAACAGTCTTTGCAGAGACTTAAATACTACGTATGTGGCACTGATTGACTTGATAATGTAGCAAAGAGTAAAATGGATCCTTGAACGCACATTGTGGGGACGTAGACGCTGTCCTTAGCGCGGTGTTGTAAGGCAGCCAGTTTGGAGACCTGCTGTAAAAGCTGCTCACTGACCTTCCCCTGGGGTAGAACATTGAGCAGGGCTTTCAGATAATCTGGAAGCACCTAAAGAGGAGAGAAATATGGATGATACACCTACAGTTCACGTTAACTGATGGCCCTCACACAGCCGAGCAAGGAACTGGGAAAAATGGAAAGGATAGTCTTTTACCAGGCACACATAACCTAATGGGCCAGTTTCACAGACACAGATTGAGCTTAATCCTGGACTAAATTCAATTTTCAATAGAGAGTCCCCATACAAAACTCTATTAAGTCCAAGACTATGGTTAAGCCATGTCTGTGAAACTGGCCCAATATTTCATAACTTTGTGACTTCATGGAGATGTAGAACAAAAGCATGTTGCCTCAAAAAATTAAAATGTGTCTGAGAACAATCAAAATTGATCAAAAGCAACAGACACTCTTAAACCTACAAGGCTGACAGTACCTGGTTGTAATGCATAGTGACACAGAGCTCATTGTCAAACTTTAGTGGCTGGGACCAGATAACTCTTCTGAACCAGAAGCTGTAGTTGCTGTCGAATTGTTCAGCCTCAGTGGCAATATCCAGGATGTACTCCTTCTTGGTCAGAGGGCGGACATTCTGACCTTGGGATATATGACAGCAAATATAAAATAAAGAAATTGCCGTTTAATGGCTCCAATAAAATTACTTTAATTTTTTTTTTCCTCAGCCTAAAAACCTGTTGAATGGTTAATTCTTTGGTAAATAACTAATTACTTGAAATCATCTGTTAGTCCATTACACTTGGAATCTCAGTGCCACTTACCTTGTTCCGTGACCACAAAAATGGCATATTCATCCATTGCTTCAAGCCTTTGCAGAGCCATTTCATAACACAGCTCCTCGATGACATCGAGAGATATCTGAACGCACATATGGGAAGTACAGTAGTTATTCCAATGCGAATGTTAAACTGATTCCGCACAGATATTATCTCGCACGAGGAACTCACTGAGCATGTTTTGATTTTAAGGTGACGCTCAATTCCTCCTGGGAGTAGAAACAGCTGCCGCTTGGAGCTTCGACCGGCCTGAGGGAAACAGGACCACAGTGCTGCTTAGCACAGGACATTGATCTGAACAGGATCATAGACACCGAGGCTCTCAGAATCCACTGACCATCATGGCCTTTAGCTCCATATTGGTGGGGAACCTGCTACGGCCTCCATACAGTATGGTCTTCCTCAGGTTCTGTTCACACGCTTTAGCAATTCCTGTCAACGTCATCCATATCCCATTAACAGACATCGGGAGATGATCAAACTTTATACAAAACTATCATGCTATTATAATGTAAACTTCATGCTCCTCGTAATCGCAGCTCTGTAAATTTAAGTCTCACTACAAGAACACAATGAGAAATATACCATCCACAAACACAGTGCGTGGCCTTTTTCTGGATGCTACACTTGCTTAAGTCAGTAAAACCTGCCTCTGTTTCTTGTACAGCTATTGTAGATATCCTTTATTATTATTATTATTTGCGATATATGCCTACGTTTTATGTTACAAAGCCATTTCTTAAATAGTCAGCTGACAAGTCCAGACACAATGGTCTCAGTTGAGTCATTTACCTTGGAATAGTACTCCTGGACTGTTGCAGACATCCTGCAGGTACTTGAACACAAAGGGCTTTAGGACCTCAGAGCAGCGGTAATATGCCGTGACAATGTACAGCAGCCTCCAACCCCTCTGGCAGCTGTCTCTGTAAGCAATGGGAATCGGACAAAGTCAAGCTGCTAGAACCTTTCTGAAACCCCACAGAGATCTAGCAGCTTGGCAGATCTAAAAAACTCAGCAGGCACCATGGGATATGTCCTGTCTTACGCTTTTGAGCTGGTGCTGCCCGTAATCTGTTTGAGGACCTGGCAGTAAGCCTCATCCTTCATCAATCCATGTTCTCCAATGAGCTGTGGAAAGGGCATTGATATCACCAATTAAATTATGCATCACAACATAGCTGTCCTCTGAACATTAGCCCACTCAACATAGTTATAAACCAAATGAAAGGCATTTTTCTCATGGTCAGTCAAAACACAGATTTCATTTTGCTCGTCTTTACTGTTTGTATCAGACTGACAACAGAGATTGGCTTTGTACCCTCAGGAATGTGTTGACGACATCTTGCTCCGTCTGGCCTTTGAGAGGAAAGTCTCCCATGAACTTCATTACAGCTGTGAAACAACAGAACGAGATGGGAACTACAAACATTCATTCTAGGCCACTAACCTTCAGTAAACATGAAGAATATCCAGAAAAATCTAAAGGGCCAACTAGACTTCAATTTTGACTGTGTTTGAACTAAAAAGAGTAACTGCACCGATAGATTCTGATCTAAAATGTTGTTTTGGTTTCCTCACTATGATGAACTAAACATTGTAAGACTGAAATGAAAGTTAATCCTGAACTTCCAGCATTATGCTGTCCACTCACCAAGGAACATGTTTGTTGCTACTTTGTTCAAGTTGTCATCTGTGAAGTCAATCAAAGACTCCTGTATTGGAGACTGCATACAGATCATGCAAGAAAACAAGAGCAATGCTTAATCACATGTTGCTCTGTGAGTTGTGTTTTATATAACAAGCAGTTCAAAGAATTAATCTCTAACTTTACCTTTGCGTATTTCACCATGTCAGATGGTTCCCTTGAATCCTTGCCTTTCTTAGACCTCTGTTTGTATGAATCACTGCAAACACAGCAGTAAATCAAATTTTTGTTCTCTTTCCCCCTATTTCTTAAGAATCAGTCAAAATCCAACTCCTCCTTCCGAACAAAATGGCAGACCTGTTCTTCCTCTGGGTCTCTCTGAAATATTTCTTCGCAAACTCTACGAGGTTGTACTGGCTGTCTTGCAGCATCCTGTCATCTATGCCCACATCACTGTAGTCACCGTTCTCATCCGTGTATTCACTGCCAGTGGGTGCCACCTGGAGGAGAATCATTGTATAACATTTTATAATATGACTTCAAAAATGCATACGCATTGATGGCGCTGCCAAGGGATTAGTTTTTTTCTTTTTTTGCATTTCTAGTATGACTCATAATATTCCGCGGCCTACCACCAGCTTCCACACTCTAAAAACAGCCTGTTCATGTGTTGGATCTGAACCAAATGATTCCACTTACATGTGGAAGCCTCTCCGGCAGAAGACTGGTATAGGTGGAGGCTGCGCTTGAAAACGTACCTCGGAGTTACGATCTAGTTCATGAGCCACCATGGATGAGCCAACTGCCACAGCCACGGCTGCAGATGCCGCCACCCTGCCCTGATTGTTCCTAGGCTCCTCTCTCCGATCCAGAGGCAGGCTAACGAAGTCCGGAGCTGCTACGGGCTGAACAGTCTCAGTAGGAAATATACCTGAGCGACCATGGATTGCTCCAAATTTCCAACCTTAGCGTATTTTAAAAAATATGAAACGGGCAAACAATGAGAAACGGTGTCCAGTCAGACAAAACTGCGTTTAATTTCTTTAGAATTGCTTTAAAAACAAATAACGACAATGAATGAAATGAAAGATTATCCAATGAAACCCTCTCTTTCGCTCAAAGAAGTTTAGTCATTCATGCTGCAGATCATTACCATTACCAGCCGTTAAAAGCACATTCTGGAAATTTTAATTTCATTGTAGCTAAGTTAAGGTAAAAACTTATAATGTCATTAAATACGCGCAAAAAATAGTGACTTGTAGTCAAACAATCCATGCTAATGCCCCAACCAGACCTACCAAAATCAGACGTGTCTTTTTTCAGCTCCTCCAGGAAGATCACCTTCTTTCTGACAACGCAGCCAAAATAGTGGTCTGTAAAATAGCCGCAGGGTAAGAGTCAGACCGGGGCCACATGTTGCTTATTAAGGGTCACATTAAAAGATACCACAATCAACTGACCATTTAAACTGAAGCATTAGAATCTCTTCAAAATTTTAACAGAATCAGTATGCACTTCGTTGTTACGGGAGATCAAGACCATAGAAAATGCCGGAGAAAATTTCAGAAATTACACTGGTGGGTCTCACCTTCCTGTAGGCCCTCCTTACTCTGTAGTCTGATGATATCACCCTTATGGAAGCTCAGAAGAGTCCTGTCATCTGTGATATAATTTCGAACTGCAACCACGTAGTCTGAATCCTGCAGCAGTAGACAGGATACCATACATTTTTAGGCTACCTGTAGCACCCACAACAGGAAGGGTAGAATTGTCAGTAAGATAAGGGCTCACCTTTTTAAGTACTTTGATGAAGAAGTCAACCATGTTTTTCACATGTGGGGCTTTAGCCGAAAAGAGGATTAGCTTCTCATTGGTCAGATTGAACTCTAGCATGTTCTTTGAAGGGATTGTGACGAACATGATATCTGTGTAGCTTAAGGGGGCAAAAAAAAAGCACAAGAGTAAATAACAGTCACAACTCAAAGCATGTACTGACCTATTAAAGAGCTGCTTTTCAGTGTTTTATCAGCTGGTTGGGATGAACAGCGCAGAACGAGTGTAACGTCACTGTATTACGCAACGAAACCTCAATACCTTCACACGGCTACTGTACCTATAAGGCCGCAAGACTCTGAAGTAATCTGGGGCAGTAGCGCTACTCTTAACCATCTTCAACAGTTTGATTCCTCTGTGAGATACAGCCAGAATCTGGACCCCGGTTCCCACGCTCCCCTGCAAAATACAGACACACACACACAGGCACGAACGCACGCGCACACACGCACACAGACATAAGATATTGTTTCTGATAACCTGCTGTATGAAGACAGTGCAGTAGCAGTGAGTGAGGTGACGCTCACAGATGCTGGGAAGAGTCGTGAGAAGTAAATATCCCAGGAATCCCTGGCGGCAGCAACAATCTTCTTCTTCACAGTCTCGTCGTGGGCAACTGAACTCGGCTCAATCCGATGCTCCGCTGTCAAAAGTGCAATTTTATTTTCCTTCATATCTCTGCATTGAGTGAAGTTTCATTTAATTATATCCCAAAGGCAACTCCCCCAACCTCGGGTCGAATTGTGGGTGTCAGTTTCAATATTCACCCAACCATGCTCAGCCAATGAAATGCCTGGAATACTTCATAAGCGACAGCTTTCGTTGAAACTTTTAGGTGCCATTTTAATGGTCCCGCCTGGAACGCAGCATCACTAAGACAGTTGGGGGAATAAGAGCAACCTTTCTCCAGTTCCTCCAACAGCTGGGGGAATACTGCTGCCTTCGATTTGTACTTGGAAGTCGGGATTTCCGAGCTCCAAGTCAGATATTTCAGTTTGAACATCCCTTGAAGTCGGACTTCCAACTTAAAAAGTTGAAGATTCCTCACCTACCCCAAGCTCCCAGTTCCGAGTTCAAGATGGCTGCACCGTAAATCAACAGTAAGCGAAAGCTGTAATAACAAACTGTATATTTGCAATTCTGCAATTTGCGTTTCATCAAATCAGTCGTACACACAGTACTGAGTAGAATTTATTGGTGAACTTACTGCTATGGTGTTTCCACGCAAAAAAAACCAAGTAATGCGTTGTAATCAACTTGTGTTGCATGGCTGTCCTGGCCAGAGGACACCCCACTGACCTCAAATCAGTTTTCCGACTTACTTAACAAAACGCAGTCAGCTCGGGTATGACGTTATTCCTAGCCCTGACTTCCGAGCCAATTTGAACGCAGCATAAGAGCAACTTTCTTTCCTGTACCACCAACGGTCGGGGGGAAAAGGCATTCTGTAATTATATACAGTACTTACCAAACAGAGATTTCATTTTTAGCCTCTCCTCTTTGGTGATTCGTACACACGCCTCTGAAAAAGTGTCATTGACTACCTGAAAAAGATTGTTACACAATACAATCATGCAAATAATACAAAATTTATATATAGGCCACGGGGATGTTGACATACCTGCTTGAATATGAGATCCAAAATGAGTGGGTTGTTAATACTGTCCTTTGGGTGGAAAACCTGACAAGCAAAAACAAATAACATTCCTTTTAAGCCATAAACAGCATTCCATATAGACCCAACTACTCTAACACTTGAAAGGGATATCAAGTCCAGCAACATAGATTGAAGAATTTGTGGACATTTGCGAAAAAAAACCGCTCCCTGAGACGAAAGGAGCTGCAAGCCACACCTCCTTCCGCAGGTACATCCTCCAGGGCACGTTAGTGTAGGTGTAGTGCTCCTCACAGCTCCTCCTGTGCAGCTCGGTCTGAACTTTCTCCTCCTCCACTGGCAGCTCCCTGGACACTGCGCAGGAAGATGGCCTCTGAATTCCACAGACTTACAGTGGCTATAGGGGACTCATATAAACACTGAGCGCTGAATGTCGCCTTGAGCACCATGCTGCATCCAGTAAAAATCCAGCTATGTTTCTCAGCACACGAGGCTCCTCCCCTTGCAAAAAACTACCATAGGAATACGATAAAAATTACCGCCAAAAATGATCAGTAATACTACAGCAATTGTATGTTTGTTGGTTATTTTTTTTCTGAACACACTATCGAGAGTTTAGTATTACTATTGAAATATTGTAAGGCTGCAATAGCTAATAAAATAACACTACAGAAAGAACTATGGTAATACCATAGCTAGGGAAATGTACAATAGAACACTATAAGCACACTATAGAACACTATTCTCATAGTGTACTATAGAAAATCTTTAGTACATTTTCATAAGAGTCTGGTCATTAGCCGATTGGACTCGCTGCCTGATCCGAGTTGCGCATGTGAGCTGTTCCTGCTCGATGTAACTGAACCGTTAGTGAGTCGTGCATCTGCCAGTTAACGATATTTTACTACAGCCAATTTAGGCGTAGAAACGTGATGCGTTTGTTTGCTGCATCAGTCAACTAGCAAACTATTTGGTATTAATATGAAATGGCCATAGCAACATAAACCCCATAGCTGGTTTGCAACTCTGTGTCGTCCTTAATGGTAATCATGAGAGAGACAATTATATTTGTCTTTCCAATTGAAAAGAAATGTTAATCTGTAGTAGTGAAAAGGCTAATGGCCAAAATTTAAAGGGTGGGTTTCTGTGCTATATACCGTTTTCATTTGCACACATGCGCGATTCACATACAGTTGACTTACATTGGGCAGCAATAGCACACAAGCGCGACTCTGATTGGGTAACGAAACCTCTCACTCCAGCCCTACCCGGAGGGGGTGCGGGGACCGGGGCCCTGGGGAGGCTCACTGGTCTCGGGGCCTCAGGTCTCCTGGCCATGCTGCTCCGCGCTGGTTTTATCCCACCTGTGACCTGCCTCTGGTCCTTCGCTGGAGCTGCAGAAGGGATGGGGGTGGGGGCTTTCCTCTGCTTACACAGAGAGTCCATAAAGAAGGGAGGACAACACTGAAATTCCATTGTTATTGACACACATTACATTGCATTAAGACCCTGGGCAAAAATCTTTAAAAACAGCAGTACCAACCCCACCAATCCCTGATACTTGCAGTTTAGTTCGGGTAGTTTATTTGCAAATTCATTTCAGACATTCAGTCCACATATTTTTCCATGGGAATAAAACTTTTAATCCCATAATGACCTAACATGCTCTGCTTACCTTAGGGGGTGGCTGAGCACTCATTTGTTCTTTCAAAATCATCATGGCTTCATCATGGGGGTCCATCTTCTTCACAAACACCTTCCCCTCCTTCCTGTGAGGCATAACAGGAATTGTGAGGCAATATCACTCCGAATTTCGCATATAAAGTGGCTACTAATGATAGACTCTAAACAACATATTAAGTGCAAGACCTTGCTGTACATTTGAATAAAATACTCTGTTTGCACAATGATTTTTGGTATGTAAAGGGTAAGCTAACCCTTAGCTGTTTTACGATTGAATATTCTCTTGGGCCAGGCAGGAGAAAACTAGCCTCTGAGGCTGGCCAACCCATGTCAGAGGTATAGTGTTATGACGTTGAACTGTGTGGCATTGGGTTAACAAAGTGGACTGACGGCTTGAGCCAAAGCAAGCATCATAAGCATGTAATATGACATAACGTTAGTCAGGACAAGTGAATGAGTTCTAAAAAAGATCACTGCAGCTTAGTTTCACCGCAGGCTTGAAAGGTTACAGCAGGAGAGCATACAGAGGCTCATTGTTAAGACTCTGGAATTTACGTCATTGGGACTATAGCAATGGACAATGATAAACTTTGAAGTGAAGTGGCATTTCTCACATTAAAACCATTATTTTGTGTTGTTTTGTTTCTCTTCATTATCATCAACCTGATAAATGGATAATAATTTGTCTGTGAAAATTCTGAAAAGGAAGTGAAGTCGATAAACGCAAATATAATGTCAAGTAATACTCGAAAATTTGCACCCAGCTGGAGCTCTCGCATTCTCTTCAACTGTCTACAGGATATATAGTACATCATTCCCCGTAACCAAAATATAAGCCTGTAAATTAAATTTCCAATGGTGCATCAATCGAAAGGCCGTCTGACTTGGCCTCTGTTCTACACTTAATGACGGTGTATGGAAACGCAACAGCAGCAGTGAGTGTGAATCTCTTACACAGAGTCCTGAAGGCAGTGTATACAGCCTACCTTTTAATCTCTGGGGGCTGGGCCGCAGGAGGAGTTTGGTATTGTTTGATGATGTCCTTGATATTGTGGCTTGGAACTATATGCTCAGAGTTGGTGATGGAGGATTTTACCACATCTTCAGGTGGTGGAGCCCGACTTAGGCCCGGGTGGACGACTGTAAAGCAGATTGATAGAGAGAATTCTCACCCTCATATATTTCCGTGAAAACGTTTTTGTCCCCCCCCAAGATTTCTGCTCTTTTTGCCTATGTGCAGGGCTTAATCGTTTAAGATCCTTGAACAAAATTTACTACAAACCAAAGACAACTTAAGTAAACATAAAACATAGTTTTTAAATGATCCTTACATTTATTGAAGAAAAAAGTTATCCAACACCAGCTGACCAATGTGAAAAAGTTATTGCCCCGTTCATTATAAAATCAGCAATATCACCCAATTGAATTGATAATCAGATTAAATTAGACAAGACTCATCTTGGCTTAATTACAGCCAGTGCTGCTGAATCGAAATACTACTAAAACAGGGTCTGTACAGTGATGCAAAGCAGGCTTCAAAGGTCTCACTTAACAACACACAATGCAGAGATCAAAAGAAATTCCCTATGAGGTTAGAAGAAAGTTACATGTCAGAGTGGAAAGGGTCACAAATCACTTTCTGAAGTTCTGGGACCCCAGCAAACCACAGTGAGAGCTGCTATCTCCAAATATAGAAAAAAGTGACGGATCTTCCCAGTAATGGCCAGCCCACCAAAGTCTTCTAAAAGTGCATCAACATCGCATCTGAGAAGTCAGGAAATAACCCGGATGAACATCTGAGGAACAGTCAGGCTTTCATACCAGCTTTGTGTGGGGAGGTCTTTCTCTGAGGTGGAACAGGAGCCCTCTTGCGGGGCAGGCTACCTTTCTCAGGTGTATTGGTCTGCAAAAAAAAAACGTACAGCAGTGGCGTAACACAACCATGAGCAACCGTTTGCTTTTTAAGTGGGAATCAAATCATGCAGCTTTTGGTTTAAAAACCAGGTTCCTAACACATTATGTCTGGCTTTCATTCACATGAAATGTTGCAAATCCACATACAAACATTCCTGACTTGAGCAATGTAGCTGTGAGTATTACAAGCGGGGCAGGACTCACTGGTGTGGTTGTGTTGGCTCGGGGCAGAGGGGTCAAGCTCTTTGGGGGGCTGTGCTGAGTCGGGGGGCTGGCGGGGTGGCTGGTGTAGGGACTGGCTGGGTGACTGGTGTATGGGCTAACCAGAGGGCTGGTAGGTGGACTGGTCAGTGGGCTTGCAACTGGACTGCTGACCATAGCCATGGCCTGCATGGTCATCTGCTGAGCCTGAAGACAAGTGGCTTTATGGTGAGTCATTTGCTTGGCTCCTTCACTGCTGTTATAGCAAAACTACTGCTAGTCCATACATACAATAAAAACAGTATTGCTCTGTGCTGAGTGCAAAGCTCAACTGAATGTCAATGCTCTCAAAGACTGCACTGTCCTTTTTCAGTTCTGCAAAGTAGCACCAGTCAAAAAAGTACCAGGGTTTAACCTTAAATACAATATTCTGGATTCAGGTGTCATTACGTCTCTTGCATTAGATTCATTCACACATGGCAACATGCTTACGACACAGGTCACACACCATAATTATAGCTTGTTGGTTGATAATGGCTTGTTGCTGTTGTGTCAGAGCAGCCTGTTCCGCCCCTGCTGAAAGAGACAAAGCTGTTTTAAACAAATCCATCGATACCAATTGCCTGGCCTGTCTGGCTCTGTACACGTTACACGTCCCCTTTTGATTTGACCACGATATTCTGATGTTATTGTTTCAAAGTGGAAACAGACAACTTTTCAACATCACCCCTTCCGGCTGGTATTATAACTTGCACTACAATCGTAAAGACAACCGGACTGCTTCCCATTTTCCTCAGAGCTTAGCCACTGTTAGCAGCATAGCTGCTGCCCAAAGCAAGAAATGACTGACAGAATCCCGATTTGAACTTGAAGTCTTGGGGCTGGTTTCACAAAGATAGACTCTGACTATGGGTGAGACGCAAGCACTAGTCTGACTTCGGATAGACTTCAAAATTCAGCCATTTCACAAAGCAGTTTATTTCTTGACTATCTTAAGTAGGACTACTGTACAATGAATTCTGGGTAAATGAAGACCTTTTGCAAATAATAAAAAAAAAAAATGGCCGCATCTAGGGCCCCGCTCAGTTCCTTTTACCCCAGCAGACAACTTCTGTCTCCTTGAAGAATTCAACACATATAAAGAAATTTTGCTTTGAAAATTCAACGAAGAGTGAAACTATAACAAAAAAAAAAAAAAAAACACTGATATGGAAAAAAATGGCCGCTACCATAAATCTCCATTTTGATGTATACAAACCAAAAGTGGAATAAATACACACACATTCAAAATTAGCTATCACAGGTGCAGGACCAAAAAAAGGAACAGTAAAAAAGAATAGAAGTCTGCACAGTGTTTAAGCTGCTCCCAGGTAACTATTCCAAAAAAAAAAAGGAAAAAAGTTACCTGGGAGCAGCTGATAGTGTGCGGACTTCTTTTCTGATGTTTACAAACCACAAATTATGAGCCATGTTTTTCTTTCTTTATATATGTATTCTTGTTTTTTGTTGCGTACCACTGGTCAGAAGGTACTCTAGCCTTCACTGCCTCCTGCATCAACGGCGGTCTTTTTCCCTCGCCAGATAATTTCCACTGTCGATTTTATTGTTCCACTGTCAGCCATTTCCGGGATAGCTACCGGGGAAATCAAGAGTCCAATTCTCTCCCTCTTTTTGTAGCGCAATGGTTGACACGTTACTTTTTTGCCATCATTCCAGCTATCATTTTCCCAGCTGATGATACCCAATGGCAGATGGATTTGTATAGAGAGAGCGAGGCTTATAGAGAACCAATTAAATGCAGATGGTGCCGTTACTCCATGACCATCACATTGTGCAATCACCGTTTACTTCTTTATGAGAAGTTCAAGCAAAAAAAGTTGTCTGTTTCCACTGTAATAAAAAGATGAATACAGAAAATGCACACATTGGTAGTTTATGTCTCTTCTACATTTCTTATACCTGGCACGTTGGCCACAGCTGGCACACTGGGCATTACTGGCATAACGGGCACTGCTGGCATTCCTGGCACGACTCCTCCCACCATGGGAAGCACTGGCACGGCTGGTCACAAAGTACACAAGACACAATATAAACAGGGACAATACAATCACTGTCCTGAGGAATGTGTTTAACCATGCAGAATTATCTCACTCAACATCTAACAGAGTCAGAGAGCAGACAGTGGAATTTTCCAGCTTGTAAAATGTCAAAGAGAGCTTTAAACCCTGTCATATGAGATGATGAATGTTTTATTCCGAGGAGACCTGCGGGTTAATCGAGCTCCGTAGAACAAGAGGGATCCAATTCATTTTTTTTTTCATTTTTCATCCTGAATCTGCATTGCACTGAGCACTTCATGCATTGTTGAAGTGTGGAACCTTTGCCCCACCTACTGTATAGTACTAGAACTACACAGGGTTAATCCATTATTGCGCTAGACAGATTGACCACTTGGGAATCACTTTTAAATAAGAACTTAAAAATGACAAATATGGAATTAGACCACTTTTGTTCGCAGGGATTCAACTGTAAATGCATGCCCCCACTTAAAAATAAACGCAAATGCATTTTCAATTTACAGTACAACTTCAATGGGTGAATTGATCACGGTGTTAAGCGCAGGGAATTGGACCCCCATCTGTTGTAGAGAAGCAGCCAGAGGTTATCGTATTATGTTATATTGTACGGCTATCAATTTATTGATGAGAAATGTTTAGGTTGCACTCTGTTTAAACCTTTTGCACAGATATAGATGCCGGTGTTCGTAAATTCCGAAATTTAGTTCCTAAGTAATTCTGTTATTGAATTTCCAAATGTTTTGCTTCACTGGAATAATTTTCAAAAAAAGTCTCTGTGACACAAATGCTGTGTTATAAAGCCTAAATAGGCTCATGTATAACAGGAAAAAGAAATTGGCATTATTTGTATTCTGCGCAAAGGGGTTAATAACTTCATGTTGTGATATTCTGGTCTGGGAAAATAAATGCATCAGACAAAGGCATTAGAGAATACAAACACACAAACATTTTCACAGTGACGGTCAGTCACTCAGCATGTAAACTTGGAACACATACAAAACAGTGAACACAGGAAAATGTTCGTTTAGTTGAGGAGAAAAAGAGAGAACAAAGAAAACTGCGCTCTAAAAGAACTGCTGATATTTCTGACGGCACATAAACTGAGAGCAGGGGAAGACCTCAGCCTGCAGTCTTACCACCAGTCTGCCATCCAGTGGAGTATGGCGCACTGGCACCAGACTGCTGCCCATCACGGTCGCCTTGTCCAATCCCTCCTCCACCCTTCATTCTGTTGGACATACTGGAGGGTCTGTCCAGATCCTGCGGTGAAGAGATGCAGTAATGAAAGACAAGCACTAGCCATGCCTCAACTGCTCAATGCTGAGCTCGTCCCTGACGGTATCTTATAAGCACAAAGGGGGACAGGTCGTGCTTCTTACGAAAACAGTGTCACTAAGAATGACTGCAATGATCAGGTCTTGTTCGAAAGATCACCACTAATTCCTGAATCAGAGTAATCAGTATCCTCAACAATTTTTGTGAGATTTTCCTACTGTCCTCCTTAGATATACCTCAAAATTTCCAATGACTGCAATCCTGGAAACCTGCCAGAAGTAGGACACGCTTCATTAAAAAATAACCCGCTAATTTGCTAAGTGTAATTTCCCCGGGCAGTGTAAACTGACCCATTTCAAAAATAGGTCAACGCACAACCATTACAGAATCTGAAGATCTGGGTGTTGCAAGAATTACGGTCATTCAGTAACTTAATCACTCCTTCGCTGGAGGTTTCAGTTGCTGAGAGAATACATCTGATACATGCAAATTCTTACACACGCGAGATCAAATACCCCACACACACGGAATACATGGAGTGGCTGCTCACTTTACCTGAATTACAGAATTACCTATTGCAGATAGGAAGCACACGAAATTCAGGTTACGTCATAATCACCTCTAGTCATGTCACTAATATAACAGAGGATGATGCCAATTTAGTTGTTCATGGCAGATTTAAAGGCAGAGGAGGTAAAATTTCTCGAACAATTTTTTGTTATATGTGCTAAAATTCTCAGCTAAATACTGATCAATAAATGAAAAGGTTTAAAAAAAGGAAGAAAATCCGGTAGCTGTCAGTGTCACAAGACTGTAATAAGCACATCCAATCATTTCACTCGGCCTGCATATCTAACCTATTCACCAGCGCACACCCTGCATTATGCCCGTCCACTAATGCGCACGCCCAGAGGTTCTGTAGACAACTTGGTAAAGCTATTGAGCTAGTTGTACGAGAATGGCAGACACGGAGTAGAGTGCAGCCAAAATTAGCAGTTTGACCTTCACCTACGAGAGCTTGCACTGCTAAACAAAGCAAGTAAAGACAGACAAAAGATGAGAAGACGATGACCAAGAATAACTTGGGTAGACAGCTCAGTCTGATCCGCCTCCTGTACCCTCTGATTGTCCTCTTCGACCAGACGTGCTGGGTTCTGAATTACACTGAAGATCAGAGCCTACTGTTCTCAACCTGGAAGCTCTAAAATGTGAATCATTGTACAGCACACCATGAATTCTATGCAAAATCTCAGCTTGTCAATCTGTGACCAATGAACTACAATAAAATGGTCAGATGGCAAGCTGGTTAGTAAAGCTGGTAGCTCGTCACGGGGGATGTCGATTTGAAGACGAACTACTCGTATACAAGTCCATTACTCTTATACCAGAAGGTGACAATATAAAACTGTCATTTCTCCGTCTTCCAGAATTGTATAGCTCTGGTATGTATAAGCTAATAGTACTCATGATCCTAGAATTGTGTAGTGCATGAATTTAAAATACTCATAAAGAATAAACCGTTCATTCTTTTTTCCTACAGTCATTGAAGTCATGGGATGGGTTCAACTGTTCGTTCTGTTCTTGCATAGGGTTAGCATAATGTGAAACATTTCTCATAGGTGTGAATTCGGCTTTTCTGGTAAATGAGAAATAGACATCTCTTATATACACGAGCAGTGCGTTTCCAAATTGACACAATCCTCCAGGGGACCACAGTGACTATGAGGGATAGTACCAGTTCAGCATACTGTTTACATTTATTGTGTTCATTTTGTTTACCCTTACGTTTTTACAAATAGCTAATAATGAGACATTTTTTTCTGGCATGTGAATGATACATTGAGTGCTTAGATAAGACTATCATAAAAATAATGATAGTCTGTGCACCACTCCTCTCTCAGACCCCAGTTCTTCTGTCAGCAGTTAGGCTGTGCGCGTTCTTGTATTTCTGGCAAGTTGCTTTGGAGGGATGAATGAAATGAGAGGGTGCTTTTTTTTGGCTCGCTACTTTCAAAATCTGCCTTGTGCTTGCTGGTTTATCCGAAGTTGCCAACTCTACCTGTAAATGCAACTACACCACGAAAAAAGTTTAGCAGTGTTCTGGAAAAACGAAGCAAACTGCTTCAGTTGCTTCATCAATAATATTTACTAAATGAGAGAAAGTAACCAATATATTTTAAAGTTATTTCTTTCCTGAAGAATGGAAGCATCACTTTACCCCATTGCCATAGGAGAGCACCGGGTCAAAGAGACTGTCGAGGTAGCGATCCATACCCTTCTGCGCTGGACCCTCAGAGAGGCTGTCCGCTTCTGCTGGGAGAATGAGAGGATAGACAACGTTAATAAAGAGGTCCACCCATCCATCCATCCATCCTTTATACCACTTCTTCCTCACCTGGGTTGCGGGGGAGCTGGAGCCTATTCCAGCTTGAAAATCCATCGTGGGATGCTTACACTCATTCACACACCAGTCATTCATGCACTTATACCTGTGGGCTATTTAGAGTCTCCAATTAGCCCGATATGCATGTCTTTGGATTATAGGAGGGAGAAAACCCATGCAAACATGGAAAGAACATGCAAACTCCACACAGATAGGCCCCAAGCCAGTTTCTAACCCATGGCCTTGTTGCAGTGACACGTCACATTCAGATATGCCCCAGTACTGTAAAATGGTGGGAGCCCATGACAGTCATTACCGTGGCTGTAGTACCCGTCTGAGTCTGGAAGGCTGGTGGTGGGCATGGCTGGGCGTCTCATGGCGTGGGCGAGGGGGCTGTCATCGTCCGACTCAAACCCACTCCCGAAGAGGCTACTGTGAATGCAGTGACAGAGTTAACTCATTCCCTACGGAATACTTTTAGATAAAATTGTCACATTTCTACGGAATACTTTTCCCGAAAATTACACAATATAAAGCATTGAAGTACAGGTGACCCATGACCACGATCGTCAACTGATTTCGTGTTTTCGTCGGACTGCGAATGGTCATCCATGCCGCTGGCTCTGGCTTACCGTAGGGAATAGGGAATGGTAGAATTCGCCACGCCGTTGGCAGCGGCTTGCCGTAGGGAATGAGTTAATCTTACATAATGCACAGTCTGCCTCATTCTACAATGTACCATGTACCGTACCCAAACACAAAAGAAAACACTACCACACTCAGTGCCTCATCATAATGTAATTCTGTACATAGCACGAATAATGTGTTTTGACAAGCTCCATGAAATGCAAGAAATTAATCTGACATAATCACAGAATTTGGCACATTGTGAGTCGGGTGACGCTCTCCATTCTTTATTATATTGCTGCAATATTTAATAAAGTGTTGAAAGATATCCATTATGTTTTCATGCTCTGTTAGAGTGACCTAATTTTCCCCCACCCCATCTTTATTCCTCTTCTGAAACAGAAAGAACATTTGCTTGGTTTTTTCACTGAATATTCAGCCCTTTCTATGAGGCTGTGTGAACTGTACAGATGGTTTTTTGCTCCGTAATAATGCTGCTAATCATGAATAAATCTGCAGCGTTACAGATGCTTACATGGTTGCATTAGGCCGGGTCCCATAGGGGTTCTCAGAGGAGATGATGAAGTAAGATTTCTGCTTGGGGAAGTCGGTCATCAGCTCCATGTCAGAGATGAGGTCCATGACATAATCGTGTCCCTCCAGCTCCACCCATTGGCCATGTTCCTTCATCAGGATGGACCAACCTCTCCAACCCTCGGTCACCCCACTGAAGGAGAACAGTTCTTACACACTGCGTCTGGGAGTTCACTCAGCAAACATGCACTATCATTCAAAAGTGGAATAACCCAGAAATGTTTTATGTTTTTGAAGGTAATTGATACTTTTTTTCTTCAGACCTTTACGAATTGAATGAATAGTTCAATCTTCACATTTGCGTTCAATGTCTCATTTTCAGAGGCCTGTGTACAAACAATACTCATTGTAACTCCCAATCTTATGCGCTGTACTTTTGCCAAAGTGTTATTTTAGTGTGAACAAAAGACCTACTACAACCTTTTTTTTCACCTGACCTGCCTGTTGGGATACAACAAAACAACTGAATATGAGTTTTTTTTTTCTCAATGGCCTTGACCCTTGACATTGGCCACTACTGACACTTTTTGTCCCCGGATTTTTCATCCCCCAATTATAAAAAAAGTATCACCATTGTTGACAGAGGGATGGACGAATGAATGACGGATAGATCACCATGATATAAGGGTTAGGGTGAGGGATAGTATTATAATGCCGGAAGAGGGAAAAGCATTATGGGGGAGGAAACATCCAGGGACAAAACGTCTGGGGACGAAAATTCCGGGGACAAAATATTCAGGGACGAAAAGTTCGGGGAAAAAAAGTCCGGGGACAAAGAGTCCTAGACCCTAATCTAAGTAACAAAAAGCCGCATATCGGTCATTTGGTTAAGATTTTAATCCTTTACAATTTGAAGTTACTGAACGATCCAGTGCTTCCGTTGATTAGATCATGTTGTCACTCTGGAAATGGTGGAATGTGCAAACACTGCATTTAATAGCACAGCAAAAAAGGCATAAAACTGTGTTTCAGCTTTACCTCCCCATTACACCAGTTAACAAAGGAGTAAGTAACTCTCCGAGAGAGCGGCAGTAAGCAAATGACGATGCATTTAAACAGCTGAACATGCCCTCTCAGAGGGAAGGGAACAGTTCACATTTCGTGCCATGAAAAAAAAATCTTACTGATCTCTGATATTATTGTTCAAATATAAATCAGCAGATGGGGTAATCCCCCAAATCAATTATCATTGATGTCGGAGTAAGAGAAGTGAGGACAGAACAAAGTAGGCCTTTTTCGACCACTCATTGATCAGTAAAAGAAACTGCTATCCATAAACAGTAGTTTAGACTGAGCTTTACCGGTGCTGCAGTATGTCCCCAGCCAAGTCCTCCCCACAGGTCCATGAGTGAACGGGACATAAAAAGGATGCCCCTGATTGACAAAACAACAGTCAAAAGCAGTCAGGTTAGTCAGAGGATGAAACTGAAAGAAAATACCTCTGGGGTTTTGCCATCTCTACAATATGGACACCTCAGCACGTATCACATGACCACTAATCCCCTCTAACATTTCCAGAAAGGCCAAGGTAACGTACTGCCAAGGTTGACTTGAGGAAATGAAAGAAAACAAGAGCAGCTTGTCTGGCAAAGAGAGCTGGCCCAGGTGAACTGTCCTTGTAACAGTACCAGCTACAGATGATCT
The DNA here is from genome assembly GCA_029721435.1 of Gymnothorax reevesii. NCBI lineage: Eukaryota > Metazoa > Chordata > Actinopteri > Anguilliformes > Muraenidae > Gymnothorax > Gymnothorax reevesii. The sequence goes on from CM056592.1 coordinate 13,648,196, forward strand.
AACACTGACAGGCAATCTCATGAGCCTGTGGTTCTACCTGTGCATATTTTGAACTCAAAGGACATGAATGCGACAAATATAGTGTGATGAACTGCGTAGTGTGTGTTTCTAGACTTTTTATTTTTCTGTATAATTAACCATTAAAAATTGATTAATATCTTTCATTTGTAGTTACCTCTCTGACAGTTAGCAAATTGCTGCATCTGTTAACACCAGCAATCAACTGAATTTTGCCATTGCTTTACCATATAAACCACAGGATTACACACAAACTGAGACAATCATCTGCCACAGAAGCACTGGGCATAATGGCAATCTGCTAATCTAAGCCTTCTTGCACCAGAACTTTAAATGTTTAAAACCTGAGGATGCTGGTCTGATGTACAGTTAATACATTGACGTCTCATTCAAACTGAATAAACTGCCCAGCAAGAAAGTCCAAAAAGCACTCATGTCCAACCAACGTTTACAGGGTACTTAATTCTTATTTTTTATTTGTATTGTTTAACCCTCTATTAACCACCATAGCATATCTGCTACATAAAGTGAAAGGGTTAACAGCCTGGACACCCTGCTGGTTTTGTTTCTTATTGCCAAATAAACATTTGAGGATAACTAGAATGGTCCGTCACTTTGATTTTTCCATCCGCATTATAACCCAATGTAGCAGATCTACTACATTTTGGAAAGGTGGGCCAATGGGTTGGATTTATTTTTAACTATTTTTCCAAATATTGGCCCATAATCAACATATTTGCCAAGGAAAATTATTTTTACACAGTTGGAAAGGTACTTGGTTAACAGAGGGTTAACCCCCTCAGAAGTAATCAGGGACCAGAGGAGGCTCACCATCAATGCAATGCACTTGCAACACCATATTCACTCGCTTCCTGTTGGCAGTCCACTCCAGGAGAGACAGTGGGTATGTCCTGGCTGCTTCTGGCCCATATTTGGACTTCTGCATGGCCTGGATGAGCCTATGTTGGCACACTGCTTTGTACCCATCGTATGCGTAGTCTGAAACAAACCTGGAGAAAGGAAATATACACCTTCAGTCTATGTTCACTGTTGTGAAAAGAGCTGAATTGTATAAAACAACAAAAACATCATGTCAGAAATTACTAAGAGCTTCTCACTTTAGGAGATACTTGTCCATTTTCTGTGATGGGGCAAACGCACTCAAGCAGGCTGACATCAGCAGCCACCCTCTTTCTGAGTTGACCAAGTTATTGTTCTTCCAGACCTGATTGGCAATTTGAGACAGGATCTCATCCCGCAGTCCTGGTGTGGACAATCCCTTCTGGATGATGTAATTACCGAATAGGTTCTCCTGAGCTCCGTTCAGATGAGGGTCACCCATAAACCTTAAAATCTTAAAGCGAGAAAGTAGGCAAGACCAAACCCTTAAGCATAAGGAAAAGCAGTTAAATTCAGAGAAACAAGCAATTGTCACTAACGTGACTGTGTCCCCTGCGAATTGTACATTTTGGCGCTAAATATGAGAAAAATTGGTCGACTGGTTCTTGAGATACTTCATAAACAAGTCTTATATAGGCAAATTCTATGCAATAGTCTTGTGACCTTGAAAATGACCTCAACGTCACCAAAATTGACTGGTCGACCGATGTCATGGAACCCCCCCAAGTGCATATTGGTGGTAAATATGAGCAAAAATGGTCTACTGGTTCTTGAGGTATCGTGTTAACACCAAGTTCACCAACAGGGTGAACGTACGTACGAACGAACGAATGAATGGAGGGGTAGTAATGTCATCTCACCATTATGAAGATACTGAGGGCTTCCTCGTTTAAATCATCGTCCACACGTGTGAGAGACATTTCTAGTGGGGCAGTTAACATTCCAAACTTTGGCTCCTACACATCAAGATGACATTTGAGACAAATGTAAAACACTATGCATCAACAACTGCACACTGTGAACTCCATTTGACATTTCAAGCAGCTTTATAGCGAATTACGCACAAAGATTGTGGTTTTCAGGCATGTTACCCAATATAGCACTCAAGCTTAACATGTCATGTAATTAGTAGACTTACCCTAAACTGGGCCCGGATATATTTGGTCATGGGATGGTTGTTAATGTCCAGAGGCAGTGTTAGTTCAGACTCCACCTGTATCTTTGGTGCCTGAACCAGAGCGAGGCAATCTGAGTGCAGCTCTCTGCCTGCTGTGAGCAGATAAGAGGAATCATTCAGGCGCTACACATTAATGGTACACAGCTAACAATCAGTTCAGATTCACTTTAATGCTTTCTGACACCACAAAGAATTCACTGCAACATGACATGGACCTTGCCACTAAGCTATTTTGGCCAATGATATAGAACAGGACTAAAGCTTCATGCAATAATTTTGGCTAAAATGAGACGACACAAAATTTACGACACAAAATGTCTTTGAATTGTATTTACAAGCCAAAAAAAAAAAGCCGGGATTCTATATTTTCACAAACTCAATTAATCAGGCACAGTTTCAATGCCTCTGTTCATGGGAGATGTTTTTTATTCATAATCTCCAATCAAATCTTTAGAAAAACTCTGACTTAATCCCAGCCAATATCTATGAACATTTTAATTCCACAAAAATGAAAGTTTCTGGTAGTGTCTGGTCAAATAGTCCACATAAAATTGGGAAAATATAAAGCGGTAACAAAAAAAATCAAGCATTCAGTAACCTGCAGCTGATTGTAATAGTCCTCCTAGCTCAGCAGGAATTGCCAAGTGAGTGACATTGATCACTTCCCGCCTTGTCAGTTCCTATGAATTCAAGTTTGAAAGCAGCAGTTATTACACGCCATTGATTTTGATGAAATATTAAAACATAGAGACATCGGACATGGAAACGCACAGCCTCAATGCGCATCCTTTCTTCTTCAGCCCGTCTCAGAGTCTCCAGTCTGGTCTGAAAAACAAACGTAATTAAAATTAGATGATGACATTTCTTTGTGCATTCTCTGTTCTGCCATGGGTACATTTCACTGGTACAAAGATTTATCCTGTTTGCCATATATTAATTAGTACCTCAATGTATCTCTTCCGATTGATGTACAAGAGGACTATAGAACGAAACTTGATCAAGCTTTGTCTCATCTTCAAATAGCGTTTTCTGCACATAGGGATAGAAATATAAAAGAGAGATCTGAGCTAATTTTACGCAGTGCGATGAGTCAGAACAGTAACTGTGTGACGTCTGTTTGTTCTGCACCTGGTAAGAAAACCACGACAGTGGGCCTCAAATCTGATGATCTTCATGCGAAAAAGCAGAAAGTTCCTTCGGGCAAAGAACATTCGGGCGTAACGCTGCAGAGTGATGGCCGCCACATGCCTCACACGGTCTCTCTTACTCTCCAGAAGCTGGTGGACCTCCTCTTTCATAAAAAGCTGTGACACACAAAACATATGCAGAAAATATAACTAAACGAGTAATGAAGCATGCAAGCACTATGAGGAGGTTTTTCTCAACAAAAGAGAAATAGGCCTTGCTACTTTCTACAAAGGCTGTTGCGGGATGTTGGCTCTTCTGTAGTCAATTAACTTTGTATTCTGCAAATTTTAATGCTTCCCCATACCTGACCTTATTGACCAGTTGGGATTTGAGCTAAGAAATTGTTATAATTGCCAACTGAAAGCATCTCATCATTTGAAGACACTCAAGCTTCATCACTCAGCAGTGGTGCGAGCCACAGTCACTACTGGAGCCCACCCATAGACCAGTGACCCAACAGGTTGCACTACCCAGCAATCTTAAAGGCTTTACGCACAGCAAAATGCATTTTTCCTACTCACTTTGGTGACTCCAACCTGATAATCCTCTGTCCTAACTGGGCACAGCTTCTTCAGCATGATAGTGCAGTTCTCCCCCTCAGCTGGAGGGGCCTGCTGCATGCCCAGGAGGGCCTTATACCTGAAACAGGTGGTCCACTTAACCCTTTTCCGGGTCGATTTTCTTCACGCTATACAGTATCAACTCGGTGAATTTATATATTTATTTTAACAAATAAACCAAAAAATTACAAAAATGTACAAACAATTCCTCTTCAAACCAAATAACACACTTCTTTTGTAATAACCTTTTCAGCGCCGTGGACAACTGTAGTTGCCTAATGATGTAAGATATCAAAGTCATATGCTGCTGAAAACCTATCATGTAGCAACTTGTTTAAAAACTTTTTTAACCAAGTTGCCACATGATAGGTTTTCAACAGCTCAGGATAACTACATTTTTCATTGCTTGAAAATGTATTCAGCACTCAGTGGGTTAACTGTTTATTAACCATGTTTGTGGTTACAATAAAAACTTCAGCAAACTTCGCTTGACCAGTTAGCCATTGGTGACAGAAATGTCTTTTGACCAGTAGGGTAAAGAACAACAGGCAATATTGAATTTAAATATTCAGTTTTTGGAAGCAATTGTGACAAATAAAGATACAAAGTCAACCCAACACATGAATACACAGTCAGAGGCAGAATTATTGGCACTCTAGATAAAACAAAAACACTGCGTAATAATCTACTATTGGAACCATCCTCAGTACTCCATCTTTGAGGAATATGTGCGCTCTTCAAAATTAAAAGCAATCCGCATGAACACATTTTACAAAATAAAAGTAAAATTTGGTTATTTCAAATGTTAATCAGTTTCATCCATACTGCTTCCAGTAAAATCGTACATTCTCTTGTTTTCGGGTGAAATGTTTCTATAGTACCTGTTGAGGAAGACTTCAAAAGGAAGTCTGACAGGGTAACCCTCCTTCCTGATACGAATGGTCTCTAAGATCCCAGAGTACCGTAGCTGGCTGCTAACCAGGTCCACATCAAACACATCTGGATCCTACAGCAACAGGAATATTTTGTATTTGATAAATCAATTCAAATACTTGGTCAAAAAACATTAATTACCCCAGACTGTCAACAAAAACAAATGGAATACCTTGTTATTGTTTGGCTTTATGCAACGCACAAAATATGGATTGCACCTAGAAGAGCAAACCAAAACAACCACAATTAACAAATCAGCGTCATCAATTCAACGCACTGCAGAGCAGCGCTATAAACATAGTTTTCAAAAATGCTTTACAATTAGCTTGTGCACCGCTGACCCACAGCTGATTTGGTTAAATAAATCTATATTTAAGAAGGGGAGGTCGGGTGAGATCATTTGCCTTTAATTCAAGAGCTTCCAGGAAGTACAGCCGGAGAAAACGGTCAAAGAATTTGGAACAGCCAAGAAAAAGAACAAGGGAAAGACTGCTGAGGCGGTTTTTTAGGGTTAGAATCCAGATGCATCCGCATCCGCATGACAGCTCAGCTCAAACCAACTTTACGGTTCTCAGGAAAGCAACATACCGCAAGGTCACCTCCAGGGTAGCCCAGTGGTACATTAATCAGTTGTAGATGGTTTTTTGAAGACTGAGGATCATGTTGTTTTTCAATCAAAAAGCAATACCTTGCACACAGTCAGCATCTAAAATGCATTTCTGCATACGTCTACTCTCAACCCACCTCCCCATCTTCTCCAACAGCTCCAGAAGGGACTGTTGGAACTTAGCAGCGGCTGTGGAAGCCTGATAGCGTCGTGTCACCGTGCTGTTCTTCCTCAAGTGGGACCTCTGCTGACCCAGGAACTCAGCGTGATTCCTGAACAGGTTTGCCACCAACTGAACAAGGGAAGTTGCTTTAATCTCACAAATAATGTCATACCCCAGCGTGGTTTGTAAAACGGTACGCCGCTCACCTTATTTTTGCTCTGAATAAAGAGATCAAGAACATCTTGGCGCAGCAGATCATAATTCTTATCTAGGAACTTGTGAACCTGAAAGAAAGCAAACGCAAGTTTTCAAAAAAAATTTTGAAGATATGGTAGGCCTACTATACGGCAATCTGCAGCAATTTTAATATACAGGACATATATTACAATGTGTGGAAACATCTGACTGGAACACGAGTTTTGTTTTCAGAGATACCTGGTAGGTGACATTTCCTGCATAGTGTTTTATGCTGAACTCAGGCAAGGGCATCTTTGGCTTTGCGTAGAGAGGATTGCTGCCATGATGGTAGTGACACTTCTGAAGAAAGGTGTGGTCTGTTGCCTAGCAGCAGGTATTATACAGGTAAACGAATACTATTATAGTCAGATGATAGTCGGACAAATGCATACATGAATGAAGACAAAAAAATAAAATATACCTGTGGGAAGCAGCTCTGGTCGTCTAGTATTCTCAGTATCCCATGGGGCTTTGAGGCGATGAGATCGAGACAGGGCTGGTTGTCGTTAAAAGTTACTTCACTCCAGCTGACTTGCTCTCTTATGTATTCTTCCTGAAAATAAACAGAATACAATTTTACTTGTACACAAAAAACTAACGTGAAAGTGCCATATATATATTTATCAGGTATTAAGCAGAATGTACGATAATTTTTCTTCACTGTTTTGGTTGATACGTATGTCACTTACCTGCTCCTCCTTGAAGACAATCTTGTTGAAAAAGAACTGCAGGTACTCATTTGCATAATTGATGCAAAGCTGTTCAAAGCTGTTGAACGTAAGGTCCTACAAGCGGGACAGCGAATATCATGATAAGTGTGACCTTTATTAGTGATATGAAAACACAATAGTGAGAAAGAGAGGCACGTTTCATGATTTTTTTACAAAAAAGTTCAGAAAATACATTGATTACCTCAAATCCATAAATGTCAAGAATCGAGATAGATAGGGCTTCATTTCTTGGGTAAACCACCCCATTTATCTTGTCTGTGAGCCAGGTGAATAGAAGAGAGTACAAGATCTTGGCAACGGCGTCTCTAAAATTTGAAAATAAATTTATTGTTATTCTCTTGTTACTTTTTGGCTGAATGCCTCAGGACCAAAGCAAAAAATTAATAATTCAGGCAACAATGACGGTATTTCCCTGGATGAGTTTCAACCGGTGGGGACCTAGTTACCTGGCATCAACTGCACTTTCGACTGTCAAAGGAGTGAATATCTTCTCTCTCATGGTTTCCTTTAATGAAGAGCAAAAACATATCCACATCAAATTTGCATGCATTCAGTTAGCAGGGACTGATATAGTGTATGAAGTTCGGCCAGTTGAGGATGAGCATTTGCATCATCTAAGTGAGCGCTACATTTAAGAACTGCATTTTGTGTTTACTGAGGTTACGTTTGTCGGATACTAAAATTAGTTTGATGATGTGAAATATTTAAGTGTGACACACAAGCAAAAATAGGAGGGTCACAATTTATTTGAAGTATTGCTCATAAAGGCTTTATACAGCATGCATAATGCCTTCATAAATGAGACATAATGTCTTCATAAACCATTCATAAGCGAATGTCATGCTTTGTAAAAGGTGAAATAACACATCCTTATTCAACATGTGATGCCAGATGTGACAATGGCAATGTCACTTAGCGGACAATGTCACCCTCTATCGCAATTAGCCACTAGCTTAGTGACATCGTCAGTTACATCACATCTGGCATCACATGCTTTACAAAGCATGATGTTTGCTTATGTATGATTTATAAAGATATTATGTCTCATTTATGAAGGCATTACACATGCTCTATAAAGCCTTTATGAGGAACATTTCAAATAAGGTGCGACCAATAGGAGAAATCAGGAAGGGGGCAAGTACTTTTTGACAGTGCTGCAAATTCCCTGAAACTTAAGCTGAGAGTCTACACTTCGAGGTCATATTCATGATTGCATTTGAACACCAATATGCTGTGGTAGACAGCTAAAACAATAAGTTTTATAAGTCGTCAATTTCTAAATATTTATAGAACTGACTGTGCATTCTGGCACCAGCAAATGCTTATTACATTTGGTGTGAGTTTTTCATAGGCAGCTGCTGAGAGTTCGATAGCTGAACGATGAATGCAGGTGTTAGATTAGAGATTGCTCAGGCCCACCATCAACAGGACAGCGCAATTGATATAGCCCTCAGTGACAGCTGATCCACAGCATCCCTGTTTGGAGGTGTAAACCCAACCCCGGACATTTGTGATCATCCTTGTTTATTTATTAAATGAGCAAGATGCTCAACAAGCCTGCTTCATGTGTCAAGTGACACTGTATGGTGGATGCAGCGTAACAGAAAATCACGATTAAGAACACTGCAAGAGCGACAAATCAACCAGGCACGACTGCCTCTGCTAATTCTCAGGCCGGATACAAAATATATTTGGGGTCATCCACCCATCTGCAATATTTTTTTAAATATTATATATTATGTATATTAAAAAATAAAAATGTTTTGGACCCCTGGCACTGCATATGTCCCACTGGTCTGTATTGATGACTCCACAACCGAGTAATGCTGCTTTTTAATGGGAATGAAATTCACTAATTGGAAATTGTACATTACCCTCTGGTTGGTTTTGATGGCCAAACTGAGCTTGAGCGATAATATTTGAGGAACGCCACAATGCTAAATGTTTCAGGTCTTCCTGATTAATATCCCAATTACGAATTGATAAAATGACAAGAGAACTTCCCCATGAAACAGCTGGGACTTGCTGAAAGCTGACGTGACGAACATTTGTGAAAAAAGCGGTGGTGTTTCCTTCAACCAAGTAAAACACAAAGCTGCCTCCTCAATAGAGCTTTGCAATGGAAACAAACTTAAAGTTAAGGACAGTATAGACAGCATTGTGAGCAATGAAGAAACAAAATATTGACTAACAAAAGCTTATTTAAACAAGGCGGAAGAAACCAAACAGCGAAACAGAATAATAAGGGACTTGGACATTAAGTTTGAATGAAGTTCATGAAAATATGCTTTCATAAAAAGTTACCCGGATAAAGAAGTCTGAAATGTTGAAAGAAGGGAAAAGTGTGAGTTATTCATGTTTAAGAATGCTGCACCCGAGGACTGAGTCTTACAAGCCATGCAAAAATGACATATAAAATGTGTAAAGCTATAAACACTGGAACTGAACACTGCTTTAACAGTAGAGCATTATGACGGACCAAACTGAGAGCTAAACCAGCTCTATAACATACAGACAAAACAGCATGAAACAAGGCAATCAGAGATGGCAGACTTCACCCCATTCACACAAATATTGCCAAGAGCGGAAACACAAACAAACACGCACAGCCACTCAGAATTAATCAGAGTCATGTTAATAAAGTCAGAATAAATGAGGACTATCACGGGGTTCGTTCACTCAAGGCAATTAAGTGGACTTTTCCGAGGTAGTCGAGTGCACCAGGGCTAACTTATGCCGTCACAGGCTACATCATGATATTTGGAGAGCTAGCTGCCATTGTACAGTATTGGATGGGGTGAAGAAATTTTGCATTGATAACGGTCACTGGCAGCCACCAAGCTTTAGACATCAATGCTGCAAAGACCTAGAATAGCTCCTGATTGGATTTCAGTTGTTTCCACAGCACAACTACCAACTATAATTAACTTTGCCTGTTATTCAGCCTCGGGATTAACAGCTTACATGCATCATTACAGACTTTGTTTGGTGTCTTTGTCCCTACCAAATTGAAATGTATTAGGTGATGAATTTCTTCCATGCTTCACTAACCATGACTGGGTTGCCAGTGAATGGTAATGTCATGCTGGTTGGGTTTGGGTACAAGAACGAGAGTCGGCCGATGCGTAATTTTTTTTTTTGTTTGTTTGCATTAGAACCTCTGCGTATACATTGAACATTGGCTCTTTATCATATATCCACTCCTGAAAAGATAGAAATTAGCATTGTGCCAAAATGAAAAATCTAAAAAATGCCTTATCAAAAACGTTCAAAAGTCTGAATCCATAGTAAAAATGTTTCTATTTTGCCTTAATGATGGATTTACTATCAATTTCTTTTTTTATGAATGATGGCATCAGCTTAATAATATGAGTTTACAAGTTCAATATTTGAAGAATATACGTATATATAATTTCTGAATGTTTCAATGTCTCAGTATTTTGTAACAATTTGTCTTGTTCGTTTTCTTACAAAGACTCTGTTACTGCCATAAATCTTAAACTTGGATTCACAATAAAATAGGACTTTTTCCAGTTATCCACTGTTAAATGCTATTCTTGGCCCACGGCGGGCATTTGGCCCTGCTGAGAGATGGTTTCTAGACTGCTACTCATCCTCTGAGACCAAGTCAGCCATCTTTTGACACTAAATGTACTGATTTGAGCTTTACATTCTCTATTTAGTAAATACTATATAAGCAATTAAGTTGCTTTTCCACAATCTCTAAGTAAACAAATCTTGATGTATTTATCTTCTGATGGTGTGGGCACTTTTGGTCTGCCTGATTGAGCATAGGATGCAACTGTTCCAGTTCCCTCAAAGCATTTCCGAGTGCCATGCACTGTCCCCTTAGAAGCCATCCATCTAACCATAATTGAAGCACCTATTACTAAAACCCCATAAGTCACACTTGACTTGACTTGACTTGTGGGGTTTTAGTAACCAGTGCTTCAATTGTTGCTGAGAAAGCCTCTCTGAAATTAAAATAATAATTCGGACACTTTCACTGATACCATGTTTCCTATAATCACAATGCTATTTTGTGCTATTTTGCTATCAATATTCTGCTGGAAACTAGATGCACAGCCCTATTATAACAGTGGAATAATGGCATCAGTCTGTTACTTGAACAAGCCTCAGATGAGTAGATCAAATCCACCTTTTGTACGAAATAGTTAATATGGTCAAAATCACAAATATTCTCAAATATGTTTGCTGACCAAGAAATAAAATGGAGTGTCATAACTTTTTTTTGTTTTTAAATTCTTCAAATCCTCATTATTTCTAGTTTTCCATGAAAATGTTAAAGATTTTTCTCATAGACTCAGACTTTTGGACCCCACTGAAAATAACCATAAATCCAACAGGTTCTGCAAGTCTTACCGTCACTTTGAAGGTGATAGACTTCTGCAGTGCCTCTGGTGATATCTGGAGCAATTCTGCCACCACACGAATCTCCTGTGCACTCACTACTGATGCCACCTCCTGAGAATTGGTCTACAGGAAAATATACAAAAAGTCTTAATATTTTAAGCTTAAGTGGTCTATATATTTTACTCCGTCCATCCATTCACTACAACAGCAAAAATTAAGCGTTTGATTTATCAAAAAATGATGTCAGTTGGCTCCATGCAAATTTTAAAAGTGCCTTCTCATTGAATTCTAAAATTGTAGGCCAGTTTAATAAATTACATTAAATCAAGTGTGCTTATTTTAGTTATGTGCAACCAGTTGACATAACATTAAGTAAACATTACAAAGCATTTTTTGAGGGGGTAGTCAGATCTGTCACATCCGCTGACCAGATAATGGTTTTCCTTCTCCAATGAGAGCAAAATGCAACTACATCTCCAAACTATCGAGTGATTCATCCTGGGAATTTTTCCACCAGTTCAAAACTTTTCACTGAGCAATATGATCTAGCTCAAAAACCGATTAAAAAAATTAACTATCCATACACATTTACTGAGAATGGTAAATGTGTGTATTCAAGCTCTCTCCAATTAGTTAAACCGTTTGTATTACATATCCCTGTCACAATTGAAATAAGTAATGACACGCTTCAGTAAAATGTAAAGAAAATCTTGTGCAGTACAGTGAACATTCCACATACAGTAAGAACTGTTTCAACAAAGACGCAGACACTTGGGTACAAGATGGGAGGCTGTTATCATATCACCTCATGTCTCTCGAAGAACACATTCCCAAGGTGCAGAATGGAGGATAAGATCCTAAAGATGCTGTTCTGGTCGTCAGCGCTGAAACTCAGTATCTCCATGGCACTGAGAAGCCTATGGAAGTCCTCCCCGTCACTTTTCCCCGGGATCTCGCAGTCACCACCCTGTGGTGAGCAGAGGGCATTTAGGAGAAAACGCCAAAAATCAAAACCAACAGACAATTCACATGCCTTAAAAAGGGAAACTCGCAATCTGTCCCAGACCATGGGGTCCCCCGACTCCTGGGCTAGCTGCATATTTAATCATACAACTGATTATGAAGCTGTTCAACCATTTAAATTCTCTAGAGTTTGCGTTACGCCTTAGATATTTTAAAAGCTAATGATATACCAAACTTGACAAGACTGCTTTATTGTATGTCACTCACCTGATTGAGGTAATAGTAGGTTTCTGCCTCCTGCAGGTAAAATGACTGTCGCTGTGGAGAAGGAAGGCCCGCAAGCATCTCGTAGAAAATGTGATAATTTCGTTCATGTTTGGCCTTGGAAGTAAAGGGGAAAAGAACTATTTAAGTCGATTGCTATTTTCATTTAACTTTAAAAAATATGTGCAGCTTTGTTCTTTCAAGTGGATGAACACTTGAAGGTGATTTTGTTTTTGTTCAGTGAAAAATTCTGTTCTTTTCTGGTTAAGGTTTTGTTCTCCAAAACATTTCTATTTCCTGTTTGGCAGAGTGCTACCTCAATAACTCTCAAATAATATCATACTGTATTCTGTAAACTTAGTTTCACTGACTAGGATGGCTGTTCAACAAAGTTTCATAAACTTGCACAAAATCAAGACTGGAACGGAATTTCATTGTTGTGGGGAAAAAAACAGACTCTGTTTTAGAGTGTAAAATCTAATTCATAAGTTTGACTTAGCTAATGTATTTTATTTAAGGTGAAATTCTAAATTAAACTTAAACTGATGGTATTCATTGCTTTTCAGGAGGAAAAAGCCCCAGTATTGTCATTCCTTCAATTTTCATTAAACTGATCCTGAGCTCTTTGCTCTGGGTAAAGATTATCAGGCTGTGAAAGGTCCCTGAGAAACTTCAGGGTCAGCTTATGATTTTACTCTCATGAAATTACATGATTTCTGCCTTTACTCAGCCAACTTTATCATATATAAAACCAATGGCTTACTCAAATCTTAAAGGAGGTAAGTTTAAATATCATTCTTCTCCATGCTTACAAACTGAAATGGGATGCGTTACAACAGTCTCTGCAGTTTCTAAGAAGCTCAAGATCTAGTTAGTGAGGACAAGCCTACCTGAAATACAATCCTGGACTTCTCAAGTAGATACTGTGAGGTTATGGCACCACTGATCACACCCCTGTGTTAAATAATGCAGGTAATTGTATTTACAATGAACACGTACGCGTCCCATCACTATCTCACTTCAGCCCCAGTGAGTTAAGTAACAACTCGGCCAGAGCACACATCTTGACCTAAATTGTGCTTTTTGCAATATTACAGTGCTGTGAAAAAAATATTTTCCCCATTCTGATTTTTTTTTCTTATTTCAATACTAAATGGTTTGAAATCCTCATGCAAAGGTTTCCACAAAACATCTGACCACACTGTCTGGGTTTGAAGCTCTCCTCTCCAAAATGTTATAAGCCATACTGACTCATACGAAGATAAAGGATTTCAGAATGTAATAGTTATATCTTTTACGCTGGTATTCTACAGACTTTCTTATGTATGGTATTGCAGTTGCTGGAAATTATTTTATGAAATATTTTCCCCCAATTTCTACCCTCTAATCTCCCAAAACAAGGTTGGTTTATGCTGTAGGTACAATTAAACATTCGATTATCCCTCATCAAAATCACTGCTGCCAATTAAACCGCTGATTTAAAATACACTTTATTTTGCAAATGGTATGTGTCTTGTTTATAATATGACATACTTACTCCTCCAAAAAAATCTCTATATATTTTCCAAACCGACTTGAATTATCATTTCGGACAGTTTTGGCATTTCCAAATGATTCTAACAGGGGAGTTGCTTCAAGAATCTGTAGAAAAAAAAGGAAAAGCGAGAGAATTTTCTTAGATGCAACAGTGTAATCGCATCAACAGCAGGATCACAGTAATTAGTCTGAGTTTCAAGCCACAATGTTGGAGACAGCCTTGGTTATCCACAACACTTGTTGCAAAAACACAGCAAATAACTACTGCTAAAAATTCAGGGATGGTGTTGGATAAATCAACTTATCCACACAACAAAATGACCCGATAGGCTGTCCATAGGACCATATCTTATACCCTTAATAGTGTTTCCTCAATAACACAAGAGACAGCTGCGCTGCTCCTAATCCTGAGTAAGAATGGCGCTGTGCCTTCAGAAACAAAAGGTTACGAAAACATTGCGACTTTGATTAAAGTTTCAACTTACTTAAGGTCATGGTTTGGGTCAGGTTAGAGCTCAGGGTTCAGGGTTAGGGCAAGGAGATCACAGCTTGGCTTGCAGTCATGGCTTACAGTTGAAAATGCTAAACTCACATAGGTGAGAATCAAACACCTGTCTCTGGAGGGAAAGTCCCAGTTTTGTTGCCCTGACCATCCACCCTGACCTCCTGCCACCTTCTTACTAGAAGGATGTCATCTCATTGCCTCCGTTGCCCATTCGTCACTTCACCCTATCAAGATCTTTTTGCGGCTTCCTGGGGCCGGGAGGGGTGTGACTCGTAACTCGTAAACGACATGGCGTATGACCACCAAATTTGCAGGAGATCGATAAAATTTGAGGGAAAATGTACCTGAGTCAAAGATATAGTCCGAGCTGCCGGATAGCTCACTCGGTTAAGGCACTGCGTTGCAATGCAGAAGTGTCTATCACGTCGCGGGTTCGAGCCCCGGCGTACCCACCGGCAGGGGTCGGCAGCCTTTTCAGAGTAGCGCACAATTGGCGATCGCGCTACAGGGTTTCAAATTGGGAAGGGACTGCCGGATTTGGGTTAAGAATAACAGCTTTGTTCGTTGCTCCAGCGCCTCCTGTTGGCCAGACGGGCGCTCGTCAGGAAGACTCTGGGTTTGTTCTCGTCCGGGTATCCTCCGCCCTCGTTCGGAACTTACGAGGATTCGACCAATGAGTGTATAAGAATCAGTGGCTGACGGACACGTGCTTCGGAGGAGAGCCGTGAGCTGTCTTCACTATCCTGAGTTGGCAGCAAGGGGTCGCATACGAGCAAGCTTTGTACATAGTTCACCAATTGGGCATACCAGATTCGAGTGGGATTGGAGATGCCAAATTTATAAAAAAAAAAAAAATAAAAAAAAAGATATAGTCCGCCATCTTGGATTTTGACCCTTTAAATTCAATGATGTCATCAAATTAGCATAAATTAATTCTATTTAACAAAGCGGACATTAAATTACGTAAGATATTTAAATATAATGGAATAAGTATATGTTGAAACTACACTGATGAAACCGAAATCTGCAATTTTTTTTGTCAGACATACCTGTCAGAAAACCGTTGCCATGCAAACGGCGAAGATGGTGAACTTGACTTATTGGTATAAAATTGTTCCCAGACAAGTTTTAGGAAAAGTCACCATGTTTGGTGGTCCTAGCTCAAGCTGTTCAAAATTATACGATGTGAAAATTGGCGTGGCACAAACCCCCCCCCATTTATTCAGGTGATAATTGCATGATAGACTTTTTTGGCATTCTGTGGTTTTGGAAAAAAGCCACCACCACATCTAGATTTTGTCATCATCACAGGAGAGCAAGAAATAATTCATGGATTTCATTTTCATTTTCATTATCTAACCTGCGCCTTAGCTTCTCCCAGGGAGGATGTGAAAGAGAAATCCAAGGAAAAGATGCGAGAACAAGGGGCTGAAGATGCCAAATGAGAAATCCTTGAGGCATTTATAAGTCATGCCTCTCGATAAAAGATCTCTGCACTGAAAACACCAGTGTTTCCTCGCTAAGCTCCACCAGAAGCATCATCTCTCCTTGTTCCTCGTCTTTTCAAGGTGGATTTAAAGTAATATTCTCACAAATTTGAATATAGGACTTAATATGCAGTTACTGATTTGTACACTATATTTTGCAATTGACTTCCCAAGATTCGATGCCTTCGTAGTGAAGATGTGTTTGAAATTGACCTCCCCCATCAAGGTCAAAGAAAAGTGGATTGAAATTAGAAAATAGAATGTAAATTTATGACTATTTGAACACATCCCTGGTGCAAAGTCATTGAATAATTGCTTCAAGTGTGCTTAAGGTGGAGCGCATGAAATACCTGGATCTGACCAGGGGTACTTGCCCAAATGTTAAAGAAACACTGCTGTCAATCATGAAGTATACCTCAGGTGTATTGAACCTTGCCTAGAAATAGCAGGTTTTGATGTAGGCTTTTTCATTCGAACCATGCAGACGCACACCTCATTCTACGACACAACCACTCAAGCTTTTTGCTGAAGTCCTTAATGAGTAATAACCGGTGTGTATCTGATTGATTGGAATGAAAGCAGGCACCCGCGCTGGCCCTTTCTGGATAAGGTTGAATGCCCCTAATACACTGCAACTGAAATTAAAGAAGACAGACAAACAGCTTAAGAAATGTACAAAAAAATTG
Source organism: Gymnothorax reevesii (assembly GCA_029721435.1). Lineage (NCBI taxonomy): Eukaryota > Metazoa > Chordata > Actinopteri > Anguilliformes > Muraenidae > Gymnothorax > Gymnothorax reevesii. The sequence goes on from CM056592.1 coordinate 13,664,525, forward strand.
TACACCACCACACAGAATGTCAGGATTTGAGTACAATACCTCAATCTGTGTCAGTGCATAGAAAAAGAAAATATACAGAGAAAATATGTTAATCAAAATAGCTTAATTCGGGTGATTTTAATGAATTCCTTTTTATGTCTTGGTCTTATACCTGTTGTGTGATATTTCGTTTGTGATGTATTGCCGTTAAGTATCGCAAAACAAGTTTTGTAGCTTCTGTCTTGCCTGAGCCACTTTCCCCACTGAAAAAAAGATACAAACAAATTTGAGTGGAAGGACATTCTTTACTCATGTTGTTATACACCCTAATTATATAATATAAAATACACATTGTATATGTTAATGTCCTTTCATCCTTTCTAGAGGGGTACTTTTTCAATTTCAAATTGGTATAAAAAAATTGAGTAAAGTAATCCGACTGATACTGTCCATGCTGTCTCTTTATTTAATAACCAACATTTATACACAAGAATATATGGAGGTTCTTGACAAATGATGGAATAAACACAATTATAGCAGTGCTTGTACAATTCCCTGTTTAGCATATTGTGAATCATGTAGGGGAAGTTTACAAATTTGGGACAAATTTTTAAAAATGAACAATTACCTTGACAAAGATATAATTTATAATGTTGTTACCAAACTAACATAAGTCTTTTAACAAGAAGAATGCTTGTTTGAAAGGTATAACCAGCACAGTGGCCTCACCTGATAATAATGCACTGATTCTGTTTGGCATCCATCATTGTTGTGTAAGAAATATTTGCAACTGCAAAAAGATGCCTACAAAAAAAAAGAAAAAAGAACACTTTAGCCTTGTGAACACTTTGTCACTGACTGCAAACAGAAGTATTACCCACCCTGCACAGATTTAGATGCCAGCGTCCATAAATTCCAAAATTTAATGGCTAAATAATTCTGTGGCTGAATTTTCAAACATCTTGCTTCATTAGAATCATTTTCCAGTCTCTGTGACAAAAATATTGAGTTATAAAGCCTTGAATAGGCTCATGCACCACAGGAAGAATTGGCGTTATTTGTATTCTGTGCAAAGGTGTTAAATATGACTGTTGTCTATATATCCAGCTTTCCAAATCCTCTTCTCATGTTACTGTGTATGCAATGTGCCATGCAATTAATAACCACAGATTTGCCTGACCTTACTGAGAAAAATATTAGACTGTTGTGCGGTACTGTCTCAGTAAGTGATTTAAACTTAGAAGCTATTTAACCCTATATAAACTGAAATTCCGCAATACCATTTGGCAGTACAATGAAAAAATACACCAAACAGCTAATGGCCATAGTGTACACAGTGTTACTTGACTTATTCTTCATTTTAAATCCCATGAACTGCCAGCTCTTTTACTGAACCACATAAAACACTCACGGGGGGTTTTCTCCCAGTGCGTGGCCCTCGTACTGTAGCACCATGTCTGTTCCGTAGATGTTAAACATCTTGTAGGGGTTAACAGCCACAAGGATGCTGCCAATGTATGTCTTCAAACAAACATAGAAAGTTTACGAGGTTATTAGATTTCAAATCCATTTGCCCTTACATAATTTTCGATATACCGTTGTACATATGAACACAGCAGTTGATTCTGACATTTCTTCAGACTTATGGAAGTGGACTCAAGATGACATCATTCGGAGGTCATTCTGCAGGGACAATCGATTTAAGCCTCAAATCTGTGCTTATTTGACCTTGTGAGCTATTTACACTTTAGCATCAGTAAGTAAGAGCTTGGAAATCAAATGAACATCTAAGCCAACTTACATAAATGAGCTCATGGTCAAACCTTTTCTTCAAATTCAACAACACGGCTGCCTCACTGAGCTCCCTTAAAAGACAATAAAAAAAAAACAATCAGTTGCGAGAAATATTGAAAAAAATCACAATTACACAACAAGGATAATATCATTTAATATAATGCATAATTACACCATCTAAAGTATGATACTTTAATTTCATTCATAAATATGATGCGATTTTTAAATTACTTTGAAAATAAGATGCTATTTCCATTGAAATTTTGGTTATCAGTCATGGAAATGAAAGAACGAATGCATTTTTCATCAAAATGCAAGGCTACAGGGTCTTAAATTTTACAAGTCATTATACTTATGAGCGCTTACTCCAGTTGTGTCATGTCTTCAATCCCATCTTCCTCAGTGACCTCTCTGTATCGCATTGTTGGCAGACTTCGAATGGTGTACATCTACATATCAAATCAAAAGCCAAAATATCTATTTCAACCATACAATACTGAGGTAGAGACCAAAAATTAATAGTAATTTGAGCACAATGTACTTACTCAGTATCTATCCTCTCTATAATCTTAAAATTGCTCATGGCATGCATGAAACAGCCTGCTTCTATCACTGTTTTTCAATTTAGAAAGCCAGAACACCAGGCCAATAGAGATGGACAGGGATCACATGATTCATCCGACGACTGACATGATCTATGATCAAAGCTACAGGCGGTTCAACAAAATATTAGTGCATGTGACTTTCCTTTTTTTTTGCCAGGCATTGTATTTAATGGGTTCAATTTTGATTCAGATTGACTACACTTTGCAAGCCAAACTGCCCCTTGGGAAATTTATGATTTATTCTCCTCTCTACTCTGCATAAATGAGGACCCACATACATGCCATGCTTCCCTAGTTATTTGTGGTGGCTGAAAGCAAACGCATCATTTTTAAATCTTAAATCACTGCATCCCCACAAATGTCCCTTTATTGCAACACCTGCGGTAAACAGATGTTTCAGTCATTTCCATCCACTCTAAAACAATAGGTAAAATACATTAAATGGGAAGGATCTTTATATTTTAGTCCAATCAAAGAGGAGATTGTCACACCAATCAAATCCATACAGTGCACACTGTAACCAATAAAATTGTTTCAGTGCCATGTATGATAGCTGAGATATCAATATTGCAGCAGACTGCTCTTGCAAAAATGTCAAAAGAGCCGGAAGGGTGTACTACAAAAACAAGTTCAACATTAGCGAGGTTTACTTTGCATAAGCTGGCTCAACAAACCCAAAATTAACAACCAGAGATACCATAAATTTTCATGGTAGGTTAACCCTCTCCAGCCCAATTTATTATTTTGAGATTTGAAAAATCTTTCATTCATGGAGAATAATTCTCATACGCTAGTGGCTGCTGGAAGAACTAACATTGTATTTTTGCAATACTGAGCTGGAAGGCTAACTTTATCAAACCATTTCCCATGTGGTCTTCATATTTTATAATCAGTCATCAACTGATTTATTGTTGCAACATTGTTGCAAATTTGCAACATGAGCCTGGAGAGGGTTAAAAGAAATCCACCTTCGTGACATTGAAAACCCTCACTTTTGACTCAGCATACTGCGCTAATCCACTGATCTTGCTTTGTAGTGCACCACTATGTGCATAAGGTAAAATACTTTTAATAAATAAATAAATAAATAAACTGAATCTCAGAGTTCATAGAGTTATATCCCTGATGTCCTCAACTCTGCTGAAGCCTGGCCCCTCAACCCTAGAACCAGCGTGGCCACAAGAATGCAAGCAGCATCTCTTTACCTGCTGAGACTAAGGAAACGGGTGGTGTCGAAGTGGTCTGGCTACTGATCAAATGCAAGTGTTCAACATAATAATAAAACACCGTAATTTTGAGCTTTGTGTCATGTCAGATTAGTATATTTCTCTAAGGGCCTCATCTCCTTTTCTTTCTCGCCAGCAGACTGACAAGATATCAGGATTGGCCAGTTTTGTAAAGCAAGTAGCAGGATGAGTTGAAGTGTTTGTTTGATAGCATTGTGCTGTACAGTCTGGTTAAAGTAGCACTGCACAGATTTATGATAATACCCAGATTATTGATTAATTTTTTGAAACATTTATGTGCTAAGATTGCAGCTGTGACTAGATTATTGAACAGGGTGGGGGGTGTTGCAATTAAGATATACTTGGCCTGTGCCCTTCAGAAATGGCTGAAGGACTCTGTCCTTTACAAATAAAGTTATAAACAAATACTTTCTATTTGATGCAAAATGCCAAAAATATTTGAAAATGAAAATTTACCTTATCATACCACTGCCCTTTAGGTTCATCTTCCCTGTCAGGTGCCCACTCAAGTTCCGGGACTTGCGTATCATTGTCAGAAGAAAGAGGATTAAGATGGCCCATTAAGGTTTCATCCCTGTACATAGACCATTTTGTAAGATTTTGCACTGTTGGATGAGGAAGGATTTTCTCTGATGACCACACATCTTCATCTTCCTGAGCCTCTCTTGTATGGCCCTTAGCCCAGTGTTGCTGAAGATGGTCTTTCCCCGTCCTCTGAGGCATAACCACAGCATATCGCGGATCATCAGGGTGTGGTGTCATTCCCGAGGGAAGCTTGTAGGAAGAACTGCGTAGGTTAGGGTTCTGTAGAGCATCACCCAAAAAAGGACCAGAGGGTCCGTCATTGTTCTTAATTAAGATGGACCCATCCGGCAGTCTGTAAGTGGCTTGGCGAAGTTGAGAGTTCTTTAAGGCATCTGACAAGAGTGGAGATGAGACTTTCTGTGGTGGGATTATGAGTGACCCATCAGGGAGTCTATATGAAGCACTGCGAAGCTGTGGGTTCTGTAGGGCATTTTCCAGCATTGGGGAGGTAATTTGATCTTTCTTTCTGGATAAGATTGATCCATCAGGAAGTACAAAGGAAGCTTTCCGAATCTGTTCGTTCTGAAGAACATCAGACAGAAGTGGGGGAGATGGTTGAAGCTGAGAGCTCTTTGAGAGAATTGATCCATCCGGTAACCGATATGAAGCTGAGCGAAGCTGTGGATTCTGGAGGGCATCGGACAACATTGGAGAGGTTGGTTGGCGTCTATCATTTACTCCCAAAACTGAGCCATCAGGTAGCTTGTATGAAGCACCGCGTAACTGAGGATTCTGCAAGGCATTTGACAAATTTGGGGAAGAAATTTGTTCTGCTGCATATTCAGGGTGTTGAAATATAATAGTCCCATCAGGTAGCCTATAGGAAGCATTGCGGAGGTGAGGATTTTGCAAAGCATGGGACAGATGAGGGGAGGAAACCTGTCCTGTTGATTGACCATAATCTGCCATCATTGGAGAATAGGGTGATCTTCGTCCATGTAATGGTGATAAATAGGAAGCGTGTCGGATTTGAGGATTCTGCAAAGCATTTTCCAGAAGAGGAGGTGAACCCTGCTCTATTATTGGATCAAATTCTGTCATTATTGGGCCAGGAGGAGACATACCTCTTTCAAATGGTGTTCTGTAAGATGCATTTCGAATATTAGGATTCTGCAAAGCATTCGATAAAAGTGGTGGGTGTGCCTGCCCTGTTTGATGATTATACTGTGACATCCCTTTCGTATACCTAGAAGATCTTCTCTGCAATGGTGTTCTGTATGTAGCGTTTCGAATATTTGGATTTTGCAGTGCATTTGACAAAACTGGTGCTTGCCCTGCTAACTGATCATACTCTGATATCATTGGAGAGTGGCGAGAGGGTCTTCTACGTAACGGTGTCCTGTACGTAGCATTTCGAATATTTGGATTCTGTAGTGCATTTGACAGAAGAGGTGAAGGCGCCTGCCCTGCAAGCGGATCATACTCAGGCATTATTGGTGAATGGCGAGATGGCCTTCTTTGTAGTGGTGTCCTGTAGGTGGCATTGTGAATAGTTGGGTTCTGCAAAGCATTTGTTAATAATGGATGGAATCCTTGTTCATATGTCTGATCAAATTGAGTAACTTCAGGAGAATAAGGAGAGCTGCTCCTCTGCAAGGGAGATTTAAAGGATGCGTTGCGGAGATCAGGATTTTGTAGAGCATTTTCCAGGAGTGGCGAATGAACATGTGCAGTAGCTTGGTGAAATTCAGACATCACTTGAGAATGCAGATCACTGTTTGCAGGAAATGGTGATCTGTAGGTTGCACTGCGAATGTTGGGGTTCTGTATAGCATTTGTCAAAAGTGGGGTCGGGTCTTGCTCTATTGTCTGGCCAGATTCTCTAATGACAGGAGAATATGGATCATATCCTGCCAATGGTGACTTAAATGAAGCGTTTTGAATATAAGGGTTTTGTAAAGCATCTGTCACTAGAGGAGATGATAAGTGTCTGGGTGATGGCGATCTTGTTGGTAATGGCGATCCACGTTTTAATGAGGGTTGAGGAGAGGCTGGTCTGCTTGAGAAGTGTCTTATTGAAGGTTGTGGTGATGGAGGCCCAATTCGTTTCAGGGATGGTTGTGGAGATGGTGGTCTTTGGGTTTCTATATTTACTGGAGGACCCATACTTCTTATAGATTGTCTGGGAGAAGGTGGATTTCGAGGGACTCCAACTAAAGGACGACCTCTACCAACAGGTCTTTTAGGGCTTCTGAGAGATGTAGGGGTCCCTGGATGAGCCCCCTGCCTTGCTGACAGCTGAGGAGTCGAGAGTCGAGATTGAGGACCTTGTCCTCTTAGATCTGGCCTTCGTACTGAAGACCTAAATGGAGGAACATTTTGTATCATTCTTGGACCAGGATGACTCATTCTTTGCATGTGTGGATTTCCTGTTGATGGTTTAACAGCTCTCATAGGTACGTTGTTACGTCCTCTAAATCTAAGTGGTGGAGTTCCAGTGGGAAGGTCATGAGGTTCATTTAAGCGTCTGCTGGATATTCTTGATGGTGATGGTGATGCTGGCCTTCGACTTCCTGTTAATTGAGGGGACACAGGCTGTTGGAACTCAATGGGTTGAGTCACAAGACTTTGTCTTGAAGGAGTTGGAGATGTTCTCTGTGTTGGAAAAGGGGATGGAGGTCTCTCAGCAGGTCTCAAACTCAAATGAGGAGATGGGCGTGGGCTCATATTTCTTATGGATGGTTGAGGAGAGTAATGCATTTGATGTTGTTTCCTCATGCCAAAGGGAGTTTGTGGTGGTGGGGAAGCGGCTTCTTGTCTGAGCAATGGTTGTGGGGAGATGAGAGAATCTCTTCTCCTAAAAGAACCCCTTGGGGAGGGAGGTGGACTTCTTCTCCTGACTGAACTTCGTGGTGATGGAGGAGGACTTCCTCTGATAGAGGGCTGAGGTGATGCTTGTCTCAGAGGTTCTCTTGGAAATGCATTTTGTTGCTGTCTACTGAGCCCTAAATCTCTTCTCTGAGATGGAGGAGAAGGAGAGTGTCGTCTCAATGAGGGCTGAGGAGTTGGTGTCCTTCTTGAAGGCTGTGGAGTTGCCATTGAGCTGAATTTTCTCCCTAATAATGGAGATGGGGGTCTTTGAGCATTATTATTCAAAGACGGTGGACTAATTATCCGCCTCGGTTGCCTAGGAGAAATTGGGGGTTCCATGTTTTGGCGATGGAGGTCAAATCCTCTGACAGACGGTTGAGGGGATGGGGGATGGGGGGACAAGCTTCTATTCACAGGAGTCATATTTGCCTGCCTTATGGAAAGCTGTGGAGAGGGATGGGGACTTAATCTACTCAAAGGTTGTGGGAAGTCTCCTCTTTCAACTTGTTGTTCGAAACCTCCAAAATGTTCCTCTCCAAACTGTCTTGCTGAGACCTGTGGAGAAAGTGGTCGAGAGGGATGTGGAGATCCCATGATCCCCAGAGAACGTCTGCTTGGAGATGGTGAGACTGACCTTTCAGTGGAAAAGTGTTGACTTTGAGGTACCGGCATAGATGGACTTTGCATTGATCTGGTAGGAACCGGACTCCCAAATCTTCTTGTGCTCAGTGGGGAATTTGCTTGTTTAATAAGCATAGCTGTAGGTGTTGGCAATAGTGGTCTTTGAAAAGGAATATTCTCCTCTTGAAATGCTTCAGGGAATCCTGGTCCCCGGGGAAACTCAGCGGGATATTCATATTGCATGTCTGACATTTCTTCAAAATCATCATGATGCATTTGGGGAGCAGGTGGAAGTTGAACATCAAGTCTTTGTTTTCCAAACAATTTGACCTGTGGTCTGGGGAGTCTGAATTGCATTCCTTCATTATCTGCAGTAAAGTTCCCGAATTCATCGCCATATTCTTCCCCACCCTCTTCTTGCTCCATAATATCCTCCATTATAAAGGGATTTTGCTGATGCATAATGTATGCAGACTCTACATATGGTGATACACCATTTTCACTGTAACTGAGCTGATGATAAAATGGGTCATCATACCCATTATACTCCATGTTAGGAGCTGATTGCAGAACTTCTCCAGCGGGAGTCACAAAAAGGTGTTGCTGACTATCATAGTAATCAAATTGCTCTGGGGGGTAACCACTGTTATAGTTTACCATATTGTTTCCATAGTATCCATAGTCATTCTCCATTGGAAATGGCATTTCATCGTGATATTCCATTGCATCGCCAAAATAGGCTGCATCCACTGCTTGCTGTTCATAATCATAATAGTTCATTTCATCTTCATAAAAGCCGTACTCTGGTGTCTGGTATTCTTCATAATAATCCATTCCTTCATCATCATACTCAAAACCCTCTTGGTATTGTACAGGGTAATCATAATAGTCACCAACTTGTTGATAATGGCCATGATTTTGGTATAATTCGTCATAATAATATGCATCGTTTTCATAATGGTCATATGGGATCGCGAATTGTCCGTGTCTGTCATACCTGCCTCTTCTGTATCCATCTTGCTCATAACTGTATTCATCATCACCATATTCATAGCCATCGTTGTGGTATCCACCAAATCCTCTCTCATTCGAGAAGTCTTCCTGATCATCATGCCCATATGAATGGGGTACTCTTTTTGATCCAGTCCTCGATGCCCAGCGGTCATTCCCAGCCCTCTCAGAGCTTTGCCTGCCCTTCAGCGAAAGGAAACGTTTAGTGAGCCAGTTAGTCGCTCCTGCTATCTTACCTAAAATCAATCCCCGGCTTTTAAAGCCCGAGTCCTCAGGGCCCTTTTTACCAAAAAGACCTTTGAAAAATCCAGTTTTTTTCTGGGACGATTCACCTGATTTCCCATCTCTGCCCCCCAGTCTAATCAGCAAAAATGAAGTCTTTCGATTCGTTGAATTTTCATTTGCTTTTGCTTTTTCCTTCTTTTTCTTGCTGGCCCTAAAACGCATCATGAATCTGGATGTGTTTTTTAAGACCGATTTTCTCCTCTTTTTTTTTGCTAGTCGGTGTTTACGTTTCCCAAGTCCCAGAAACAATCTGGAGGCACTTTTCAAGCGTTTCTTTGAGTTCCTTTTCCTACGGAATCCCGAAAATCGCATAAAAAGCCTGGAGGTATTTTTTAGGCCACGTTTTTTTATTTTTGGCGGCTCTGGAACTGGAGATCCTGCTTTTACGGCTCTGTCCTCTTTTTTCCCTTTTTTCTTTTTTCCATCCATCGCATCCTTTGACGTACCCTTGTGATGCTTGTCCTTTTTTTTTCCTCGTCTGTCGTCCTCTTCTTCACTTTCTTCCTCCTCATCTTCATCTTCCTCATCTTCACTGATGTCCTCATCTTCCTCGTCTTCATCCTCGTCATCCGACCGAGCGCGCCTCGATTTGGACTTGCCCTTTGCCGTTTTGGAGGTCCCTTTTGAAGTAGCTTTGCCTTTTCCTTTCCTCCGTCCGTCTCCTTCAGAATCACTGTATTCCTCCTCATCCTCCTCCCCACTCCTCTCGCTGTCGTCTTCATTCTTCAGCAACTCAGCCTCCGAACCCTCGTCCGAGTCACTCGCCACTGCCTTCTTGCCTTTTCCTTTGTCCTTCCCTTTTTTCCCGTCATCTTTAGCTTTTCCCTTCGGCGGCTCCTCTTTCTTTCCTGCTTTCTTGTCATCTTTCCGTCCTTTCTTGTCCTCCTTGGCAGCTACTTCAGGTTTTTTGTCGCCCTTTCCTTTCTTTGGGTCTTCTTTCCCCTTGCTCTTCTCTGGCTCCCCCTTTCCACCTTTCTTTGCCGATTTTGAGTCACCTTTCTTGGCCGGCATGCTGTCCTTTTGCAAAGTACATTCTAATCCGGGTCACTATTTTTACAAGTTACTACTCAGATGCCCCAGATGTTGACAATGCCATCATCTTTGAAGTACAGTTTTTAAGTATGTAAGGCGAAATCCTGTAGAGGCGTATGAATATGACGGTAAAATGGAAACATTTAAGCAAATTCATCTCAATTTCAAAGATAGCGCTTGGAAAGGCAGTTGATTTTTGACAAATGATTTCTCCAAAATGTATTCAAAATTCTCTGGCAGCTTTCTTTACCTTACAATAACTTGTCCTCCCATCTTTGTGCTACTCCCATAGATGTACTTTCCTCTAAGTGATAGTTCCTCTCCCATGACTGCATTTTCAGGAGCTTTGGCAGGCAATTTTGCACTGAAAATCCCTCAGCAAAAGCTGCATCTTCTTGCGAGTAACAACGGCTTCAAGCATCGCTTTCTCCACGATTGAGGAGGATCAACGATGGATTTCTCTTCAGGAATATCAATCCTACTGAAATGGTTTTTCCCTCAAATGATTTTTCGGTGGAGATCGTAAAGAACTCAGGCAGCATGTCCTAGTGAATGTGGCTCTGCTTCCGATTGCAGTTGTAGAAGGAGCCTTAATTTGTCAGCTGTACAGCCCAAGTGTAACATTACCTCAGTAGCTCATTCCTGTATGAATTATGCAAGTGGGCTGAGCTGTCACTACACGGAATCCGGAAAACATAGCCAGAGAAGTACAAAATATATCTCAAGAACAGACTTCTCGCGAAAGAGATTCTGGTGTCCAAGACACTTTAGGTGAGTTATTTAGCTCATACACCACCAAAGTAAAATGTTTGAACTACCAATTGCCGGTAAGTAGACCTAACTTTCAAGCAGGCAAATGTATACATGTGTGGCCAAGTGTGCAAAAGACATTCATGAATCTGTGGATCGATACGTCTATGTCGCCAATGTGAACACACAAACTGAGAATTGAATATTAATGGGAGCCTTTAAAACTCACCGGCTTATTGCTTCAATTGATAACATTAGAATAATATTAATCACAGTTTATTCCCCTGACATCAATTTTAGGAATACCACTACATGATTCTTGTGATAAGATGCATGAATGGTAAATTAAAGAAATTAATTTCTTTTTTTGGATGTTTTCTTTTGACCCCCAAAAAAAAGAAGCTTGATATGTCATGAAGGATATGTTGGATTTTTTTATTTGAAAGATGGTAGTTTTATAATGGCTGGTATAACTGATTTTAAAGTTGGAGGTCTACTGTCTAGAACAGAAAATACAACGCATGTAACGCCAAAGCAGCTAAGTAGTGATATTAAGTTTAAAGCACTTTTGTATAAAAACAAATTACTTTCATAAAATTGACAGTTATAAAACATCTATATGCACCTGTATTGTTTTTATCTTGAGCTGATACTTTTATATTGTGCCCAGATTGGTACTGTGTTTTACACTGCATCCACAGGACATAATTCCAATTAAAAATAAACAGACTACAACAATAATAGTTAACTGCTGTAAATTTATGCACTGCCCACTGAATACTTTAAAATTGATATGATATTTTCAAAACACTCAAAGTGTAATAGCCCTTACTGCTATGACAAAAATCTTTATAGCGGTTTTGCTATATTTCATTTTCGGAGATACCAAGTAAATAAATCCTACTTTTTATCCAGAACCATCAATCCAGAAGCAAAGCCTCAATGGGTAAAAACATTTTATTAGGTCGATTTGAGTAATGAATTTCAGCCGATTCTTTGGTTGGCACTAGTGGACGGGTTTTTTCTTGAAATGGCTGCAAAATTGTCACTTAGTCACATTGTTTTCATTTGGTTGCTTAGGATTTATTTTTGCGGCTAAATATGAGCTTCCTGGAAGAAGGAATGTCTTGGTACTGCTGTTTACAATACTGTAGTCCTGAAAATGTTTCTATTCACCTCCCAGACGATCTACCTTAATAAGTATGGGGACAGGGTTACTAACTCTCCTGTGTGAGGCAGACAAGTTTACCACCGTCACAGTGATTTTTAATTTATGAATAATTGATGTAACAGCAGAAATTGATGCCTTTATTTATTTAGGAGGAACTCCTGTCTTTGGAAAGTCAAAGACGCGCTGGCGCGGTTCATGGCTCTCTTTATAATATGACGTACGTACATATTCCACGTGTTTCCTTGCATTGGTATCCAATAAATGGAAAGCTAGAGGATGGCACAAAACAGTTTTAGATTTACAGGAAAGGTATATGAATATTGCATTACTTTAGGGCTTTGAATAATTGCGATATGTGAACCCTGCAGCTTAATCACTGATGATTTTCATACAAAGGGAAAAAAAACCTGAATAAAAGCAAGCATGAACATAATAAATGCATATGCTTCTGTTCATTTTCTTAACATGGTTTCAGTCCAGTCATTCCCGTAAAGACAGAAGAGTCATTCCAATTCGATGCAGAGTTATTTTGTGTGATTCAACTTTATATTCTAAAAGGAAGTGTTCCTACCATGATGAGAGTGGTCTCTTCCAGGATGGCAATGGCTTGAAGCCCCAGAGGGCACATGGGGGTCACTGAAGGGTTTCATGAGTTTAAAAATGATCCTAAGCATATGCAACCACCTTCACAGTCACCAGATCTCAAACCAGCTGAAATATGGGAAATTTTTGAGCATCACTCTCCTTCTTTATGTCAAAACACCAAATGACGGAATATACCTTGGACGAATGGCACTCCATCCCTCCAGTAAACTTTTTACAGTTGTAGACTCAAGGTCAAGGCACATTAAGCAGATCTGGCAGCTTGTGGAGGCCCAGCGCCTAACTAAGACTGTTTATGGAGATTTTTCCATTAATTTTTCACCCGTCTGTGTATATTTAATGGATTCAACTTTGTGTTGAATGGAAATGACAAAATAAGATCAAATATACTTTATGGTACCCCATAGGATAATTGGTCTTGTACACTTAGCCCATCCAAGTTACATCAGAGTAGTAGGCAGGCGCACAACTGCACCTGGAAACCAAGTCCAGTTCTAAAGCTGATCAGGGGCAATGATGGGAGTGTTACTATATTGCATGATTTTTCGAGGTGAGAGAAACCAGAGGACCGAGAGGAAAGCCACACAAACATCAGGAGAAAATGCAGACTCTATGCAGAGAGGTCCTGGCTGACCAGGGCTCAAACCAGGAACCTCCTCATTGCAAAGCAACAACACCAACCACTGCGCAAACTGACAGTGGTCAACTCAAGAACCTGATTTAAACATCTGCTCATTTTGAATTTGATGCCAACAATACATTTCAAAAAAATGTTGGGACGGGGCAACCAAAAACTGGAAAAGTTGTTTGATATTAGGACAATAACCTAGGGGAACATCTCACAGCTAATTAGGTTAATTGGCAACAGGTCAGTCACATGATTTGGTATAGTAAAAGCATCCTAGATAGGCTGAGTCTTAGAAGTAAGGTTAGCAAGGGCTTTGCCACTCTAAGACTGCATGGACAGATATTGTGGCTCAGCAGTTTAAGAATCACATTTCTTCACGCAAAATTAAATCAGCTACGGTAAATTATAAAATTAAAAGATTCAGAAAATCCAAATTAATTTCTGCAAACGAGGGACAACGATTCTGGCTTTGAGTGGAAATCAATGCATGAGCTCAGGAATACTTCTGAAAACCACCATCAGTGAACACAGTTTGTCACTGCATCCACAAATTGAAGTTAAAATTCTACCATATAAAGATAATACCATATATTGGCAAGATTCAGAAATGCTGCCACCTTCTCTGGGACCAAACTCATTTAAGACGAACAGAGGCAAACTAAAAACCTGCCACATGGTCTGACCAATCAAAAGGTAAATTTATTTTTGAAATTCGTGGACACTGTGCCCTTTAGTATAATGAGGAGAGCTACAATTGTGTTCGCAATCAACATACAATTCAAAAACCATCATCCCTGATGGTATGGGGTGCATTATTGCACATAGAATGGGTAATTAGCAGATCTGTGAAGACACCATTAATGCTGGACGATGTATACAGGTTTTGGAGCAAAATATGCTGCCATCTAGACAAGGAATTTTCAGGGAAGGCCTTGCTTATGTCAGCAAGACAATGCAAAATCATATTCTGCATCTATTACAAGAAAATGGTTCCATAGTAAAAGAATCCAGGTGCTAAACTGACCTGCCAGCAGTCTAGACCTGTCACCCATGGAAAACAATTGAAGCACTGATTACTAAAACCCCACAAGTCAAGTTAAGTCAAGTGTGACTTATGGGGTTTTAGTAATAGGTGCTTCAATTGTTGTATTATGACAAAAGTGGGCAGGAACTGTCGAACAGCAGAAATTCGCCGTAAAGCAAGAATGGGAAAATATTTTGCTTTCAAAACAACAGAGGTCGTTCTCCTCCGTTCCTCAACACTCTCAAAGTGTTGTTAAAAGAAGAGATGATGCAAAACAGAGGTAAACATGCCCCCGTCTTAGAAACCTTTTTCAGGTATCTAATTCAAAATGAGAAATGAGCGGATATTTAAAAAAATTAAAATTTCACAGTTTTGACATCTGATAGTCTTTGTACTATTTTCTATTAAATATAGGATTGAAGTAATTTTCAAATCATTGCATTCTGTTCGCATTCACACATCGTAACCTTTACGAAAACACGGTTGTATATATTGACATAAACAGCTCAAATGACAACCACCTTAAAACGTGTGCTGTAGTGTACTTATTTTAAGAGATTAATACAAATTAAGCATCAACAGATGTAGTATATAACATCTGACAAGAATACTTTGAAAGATAAGGACGCAGAAACAAATCATGGGTGTTTCTGTACTGAGAAATTACTCAGAAATCAGCAATCCATTTTAATCCATGTTTGGTAGTCTGAACAATCTACACCATCGGCCTGAACTGAGATCATCAAAGTCATATATTTCTCAGGGTCCAGTGGAGTCGTGGTATCCGATACCCCATTTCTCTTCTCATCGTGCTGCGGTGTAAGCCTATCTGGGCATTAACATGCATGGACACAAGTCAAAGAGGAGATATCAAGCTGTTGCTATGTACATGGCTGGGATTATGTTTGCTCCTGACCATGGAAAAAGCCTTCCCTCTGTGCAGCTGATAACGCTGTTGTTCAGTTAAGGCAACGGTGCGCTCGATCCTGCAGCCCTGTGATTGAGAGCCACCTATAGAAATGTCAAGATAATTCAAGAGGCAGTGGAACTCAATCCCATGTTTTTTAAAAATTTACATCTTTCTTTCCAACCAGAACATGGTTGGAACATAGAAATGGTCAATAATCTACCATTAGCTAATTGGTTCATCAATGGTTTGGATAAAAAGGTAAAAAAAGAATTAATGAGTGCTGAAAAATCGCATTATTGCTAAATTGAAAATAAGGCATTGATCTCAAACAATGCTCTGTGGGCTTTGTATCAGATTCTTGTCACATACAACGGTTCATATTACATTTCATCTTATCTAATAAACACACAAATGATCATAAAATAATGATTATTAGTCATTCATTTCCTATTCTTCTGCGGATAAAATGTTTGACAGGACCAGGTCCAGGTTGTGCTTGTTAATAATGAGACCCACTTTGTCCACGTGACACAGAGCTTGATAGATTTAAAGCCACTGACTATTGTGATTTCCTAATCTGCAGTGTCTCAGAGGACAATAGCCTTTGATGCGGCTCTCAAATATATCAAATTGTCAACAGGTCAGGGAGAAATGCTCACATCAGTGCTCACTGCTCTATAGCAGGGTTACCCATGCCATTTCTTGGAAATCAACCATCCTGTGGGGTTTTTGTCTTTATTTGGTCCACCAAATAGCGTATGTTTTCCCCGAATACTACATGAACAAAAACAATCGGCTGTTGTTTCTCAAATGAGGCCTTATACACGCATTTTAGTCATACGGTTTGACTGTAATAAGCTTTTCATTTTGGAACATCAAGGAGATTAGGGGGGGAAAAAATTGCTCACCAGGCATCAGACTTTACTGAGGTGCTGGAGAAATAAAATATAGAATTCAATGATAAAAAAAAGAAAATAGAAAGACAAAATTGAAAAATGGCAGGCTTTAAAGGATTAAATTAGCTGTTGAATGAGATATCCATAGTGAATGTGGTTGATCTCTTGGTGCAAGACAGGCTAGCCAACAAATTGCAGTATTGGTGGGCCATCTAGTGGTTCAAAAAAATCATTGTTTCTACAAAGCAAGTTCAATGCTAATGTGCAGTGTAATGACCGAATTACACAAATCAAGTTACTTTCAAGCAGAAAAAGAAATATTCATATGAACAAAGGAATGAAATACACTTTATGGTTGATTTTTTTTCACAAATTTTACTTTTTAATCTTTTATATTGCCAGATTTATTTCCATTACCTTATCATTATTTCCTATTTTGCAGTTTTCTATAATGTTGCGAACATGGTCACCGGTGTCCATTTTTGAACCCTTGATTACTCACTAATAAAGGCATTTGATGCATTGAGTAGGTTATTCATCATGTTTTATTTTGCATTATTCTGTATTTAAAGTAATAGTAAAACTGTAAATAGGTTAGATTTGGGCTTCTATACTCCACCTACTTCAAAGGCAGTTCCTACAGGTACGGCAGTTTTTCAAAGCATTTCAATGTGGAGAGGTACGGCAGTCCCCATTTCAAGCCCTGCCCTAACCTAACCCTAACCCCTAACCCCAAACCCTTCCCCTAAACCTAACCTCTAACCCTTCCCCTAACTATAATCCTGAATCCTTATCCTAATACCTTTAAATCAACAGCCGTACCAATAAAAACACCAAAAAAGACACTGCGTACTTCAAAAGAGCATATGATCATTTTTGACACTTTGGACTACTATTGTTTTGGGATAATGCTTTTCTCGCTTCATGGAAAGTTGAAATGCCTGATTGTCCGAAGTGGGAGCAGAGCGGAAAGTGGCTTGACACTGTCATGTCAACAAAATCCCAAACTCTCTGACCAACACTGCCCCTATACAGCTAATTATGGACAGCCATGTTGGCTCCGAGCCACCTTCAGCTCTGATGCAATAACTGTTCAATGGCACAAGACATGGGGATACATCATTGCACAAAAATGAGTTGTAGCAGGAAGAGCGAGAGATAGTGGGATGTGATTTGCTTCTCGTCAACAGAAGCTTTAATCTATCAGTGAAGTTAATGGGTATCAGCAGAGAATATATCTCAAACAATTACTTGGTGCTGAAAATGGAAGACAAATCTATGGATACATGAAAATCCCAAATTATGAATAATAAACCAGTGGTTCCAAAACCTGCTACAGGGGTCTCCGTGGGTAATGCTGGTTTTTGCTGGGAATTTGTCTTATTTAGGTGCATTTATGTTTAGAGCAGTTATTTATGCATGTTCTGGAGCAAATTTTGGCATACCTATACATTCCTTTTCTACATTGCGATAAATTGCATAAAAATGGCATAAAAAGAGGAACAAAAATTTAACCAACCAAGGTAAACAATGAATAGGTTCCCAATGGGGGGAAACATTGTCTGTTATTTGAGCAACAAGCAACTGATTCAGGAAGCAAATTATTATCAGACCTGTTTTGTGTTATATTTATGTTATGAAATATCTGTGTTCAGCCACCTAATTTGGAGCTTATTGATTTTCTGTCGAGTTTTATCTGTTTAAAATGCTGTTACCTGAAAGTGCTCGCAATATAGAAAAATAAACACATTATGTTTGAGAGCCTTTTATTCTTTATGGCACACAAAGATATTTCTGTCAAAATGTGGCTTAATATGGTAAATAAGTATTTAAATGTACATAATTGGGACAACTTAACGGCTTATTGAAATTAGAAGATTGCAATTGTGTGAATAACAAAAACCAGAATGCACAGAGTGGCCTAAGGACCAAGTTTTGGAACCACTGTAATAAACAATAGGAATTAGATTTAAATGTAATTTGAGCTTTGTGTGTCACTACTTGTAATGTTCTACCACCAACTTCAATTTCTGGAGTCATTATAATGTTACACAATTGCCTTCAATTTCATTTTCAGGAGTCAATGTACTGCATTAGAATACGGTACAGTGTATAAGTCCGATAAACTGAAGATTTATTTTTGAATATTCATAGAGGCATAAATGTGAATTTCATATACCTGGTATAAAATGAAGAAACAATTTGCAAAAATATGCCTTTTTAGAGGTACAGTATTTGTCTTCAAGGCAAGAGAGAAAGCTTCATGTAAGAATAGTTATTAATAGCAAAACAGTTAAATATGTTGAAAAGCTATGTCTTTGAGAAATGTTCATCAGACAACAAGCACAGGCACCTCCCTATTACTTAATAATTTCAAAATTTAATTCTCCACCATTAAAAATATGCAAATATGCGATTAGGTGCCTTTCAGTTGCCCTTGTAAAACATTTATCCTAAAATCGAGTCAGAAAACAATTCTATATTTCAAATTTCTATGCATATTTGAGTGCACTGATTGCATATTTATTCTAATAAAAGCAAAAATTATACATGTGTGCAGGACTAGGAGAAGGGGTCACTTGTGATTGTTTTCCGTTCTGAGATTAACGGGGTATCTCAGTGACATCCCAGTGATAGTGATATCACAGCACTACTGTAATGTCAATTTACAACACTTTGCTGTGCTCAAATTCAGCCATTTTTTTCTCAAAATGAAAAACTTGGATCACTCTTTGATTTTAATAGGAAAATCTCAATTTTCATAAAATGACCCAAGTGACCCCTATTCCTAGTCCTGCACACATATTCGAATGCATCCATAGTACTGTTATTGTGAATCATTGTGTGCGCACGATGTGCACTCTTACAATGACCAATATTTAATTGAGCATTTCAGGTTTATTTACCTGCGTCAACAACCTTCAGTATGGAACAGTGTTTTTTATTCTCAAAAATTTTACCTGCCTCTCAGTTGGTCAACAATGCTTACCTTAGTTTCTTTCTTGAAAACTCCTTAAAGCAGCATGATCTAAAACCTATAAATATCCCAACAAAGGATTATATAATCCAAAAATAATTGCAATTTGGAATCTCAGCACCGCGGTTTGTCTGCTATGTCCCACAGTGTAGTGTCCGCAATGACAAGATTTACTGCTGCCCGCGAAACTGCTGCAAACCGGCCTCATGTTCGGTGTCGGACATCAGATGCCATAGAAATAATCCCTGTGTAAATATTATCTCCACCATGTGCACAACAGCATATACGTTTTCATTTGGCAGTCATTATCCACCAAAAACTCTTCCTCAGCTTTCGATGAACAATAGCCTCCCATCAAATAATCAAACCTCATGGACCACCATCACAGTAAAATTGATGGTAAGCACTTCTTTTTAGTGAGCCAAGACAAGTGATTTGATTGGCTGACATGTCCAGGGGGCTGTTCTACTGAATCCTGGTCTTAAATTTATCGTGTTGAACAATGCAGTGATGCACCTGCCTACTAATCCTCTCTTTGCTTTGATTACTCATTCTCATGAGTCACAAGGGGCCAGTATAATGTATCATGTCCCATATATGTGGGACACGCATGCAAAGAATCGTTATGATTTTCTTTTGTCACAGCAAGAGCTGACTCTACGACTTGTACACAAATGTACACAGAGGCCATGTTGAATTACCAGAATTTTGAACAAAGAACATGGAGATTCTCAGTTGTTTGTATTGATGCTGTTTGACCTCTGAGACAATTAACTTAGCATTGGAAAGCCAATTTACATTCAACTGCTGAGACCCTCTCAGGAATTACACAAATCTGGCAATTTAAATTTTAGTATAGATAGATCATTTAATTAGTTAGTCAGTATATTATTTTTTTATTTTGGCACATTATGAAAAATGCAAACAAAATTAAAAAGAAGTGATCTAACAGTGCATTCACCCTCTAAAATAATGAAATCACTGCTAAAACACATTATTTCATTCTTTATCTAGCATATTCAATTGTTTAATGAAAATATACGATTATTTCAAATCAGATGACTGAAACAGACTCTAAAAAGGCAGCCCAGTCAATCTATGACTAATAAAAACATGACAAGTCGCAATAATAAGGTGATGCGAAACAGGCGATGTTACACAACTGAGGTAATTCTTTTATAATACTAAAAGGCTCTGTCCATTAAGAGCAAAGATCTGTCAAGGCTTACTGATTTTCCATATAGCTGAATTTATTTTTAAAAAATCACTTTGAAAACTATGTTCCTCAAAGACAAATCAGTTGGATTATGATCACTTCTCCCTCTACAGTGATTACAAGATGGAAGGAAGCTCTCTGATGGGATTGTGCAGATAGGGTCAGGTCAAAAACGACGTGATCTTTGATCCCTGAGCTGTCTCTGTCTTCAGAACCATCAAGTGTCTGTAATCGTTATAACAATATGAGCTTAGAAAGACGGTAAACCCTTCTCGGTCAACACCAGTATAGGCTTATATTTGGGTAGGGATGGTCGGGATGTTTCCCAACCAGCTTTCAGATGTGGTAAAAATATCCCGGCCAACTTTGGATCAATGGGGAAAATGAAAGAAACACGAAGTTGTACCTAAATCTAGCATGCTCTTGCACAATGTAATCTTCATTTTGCAGCTTTGTTCAATAAATAGGTAGTGAGTGGTCCAATCTGAAGTGCTTCTCTCTGCTGCAGTTGCGTGACTAACATTCTTCAATGAAACAGCTCCGAAGATGATAAGTAATATAGCTATATGTCCTCTTATTTGGTTTCAATGTCTGCTCTACTAGAACTGAGCGCGTTTTGGGCGAGCACGGAGATGATTTGTAGTGGTTAGCGAAGGTTGTAAAGAGTGAACGAAATTCAAACATTAGCTGACCTCAGCAAACCATGGTGAGAGTCATTATCACCAGATGGAGAAAACTTCAACCAGAGGTGGTCCAGAAGTTATCGAATGGACAGATAGACAGACAGACCGGCAAACTGATGGAGATGGGACTCAGGACTCAGGCGCAAACATTCGATCAGTTCAAGCGTTTTATTGAAAACCAAACTTGTCGTCAGACAATCCAGGTCAAGACCAAACAAGACACTTGCAGCACAGAAAGGGTTAACCAAATCGTTGTCAGTAAACAGTTCACAGTTCCTGAGCCAAACCTAAAGGAGATCTAAATCATTAAATAGTAAGCCAACCAGAAGTTGTTGCCAGAAATGCAACAAAACACAGGGGGTCAGACAGACTTGTAAACCATGGACAAAAATATAAATCAAGACCAGGAATAGCTCTCAGGAATAAAAAAGGTTTGTAGCAATGAACAATAATGGCGAACAAATTTGCAAAGACAGAATGAAACTGAGGGGTATACAAAAGGAAAAATGAAGCTAATCAGGAGTGAGCGCTAGTCACAAAACAGAACAGAAGGGGGCGAGTGCAGGAGTGAAGTAAAAAAGAGCAATCACATGACAACTAAGACAGAGCAAAAAGTAATGTTTTGCAGAGCTCCCACTAGATGGCATCCTTCATTCCCCACCAAAAGTTTGCAATTTTTTTAGAGCTCCTTCCATTGCAGATTAACAGCAATCAAAGCAAACATGGGCAGACACAAGGGCATTGAGATATTTCAACATCAACTCAAATTTTTTTAAGAAGTCCATTTTGGCAATCCAGACAAAAAGCTGTAAGGTTAACGGATCAACAAATTTAGGATTTATCCCTCCGCCCAAAAAACAACTTCTGGCAAATCTGAGATGGTCATACAACACCCATTGCTTGAATTCTAAAAAAAAAAAGTCACTGAACATATATCAGACTCAGTTGTTCTGAAATTGATGTTCTCTATCATCCAGCTGCGCTGAATGCTGATCTTCAGTTAAATTCTTAAATTGCTTGAACAACATAGATGTTGTACCTGCCCACAGTTCCTCTCTTTGAGTAGTTATGGTCATCATGGCACACCAAGGGCCACTATTGTATGTCATGGACCTTAAATTTTGATTTATTTGACATGCTTGCAAAGGCCTTTGTGATTTTCCATATACCAATAGACTGATTCTATCAGCATGTTAGAAATGTCCTCCAGGATTTCAAACAAACAAGGGTACGCAGATACTCGAGTATTTGCATTTTTGCTCTTTGATTAGAGGCACCTTACATTTTTTACCTTCATTTTTTACCTTTAAATACTTTGACTGTCCGGGCAATATCATGGGAAAAAAAAATCTAATTTAAATTTAGTTGAATGAAGACTTTCCAAATATACTGTTCCACATCGAATTCAATTTATAGAGTGCGCTGTAATTCATTGCCAACCATCATAAGTGTTCCTACCCTACTGTTTCAGAAGTGCAATGAATCGCCATCAACTGGATTTAACTAACGGAGCTCAAACATTCAAACAATGCAATAAATACGTATAGTTCAGCAAAAAAAATATTCCCTGCATTACTCAGTACTCTATAATCTTTTATTTTTGATAATCATTATCGTTACAACAACAGACTTAGTAATACAGTCCTGTTGTCATTTCATCTTAAAATACGGACATCCACACTATCCATCTGGACCTGAGATCAAGTATCATTCCAATATTTATAGTAGACATGCACTCCAGCCAACAGCTTCTTACCTTTTCTCTGTGTCACTCATGTTAAGTCCAATGTTTTATCAATCTCCATTCAACTGCTGCTCCACTACAGTATTCCTCTAAGTTGTTCAGTGGAATGGTATCAGCTCAGTGTTCTCACATGGAATATCCTACAAAAGGAACAATAGCAATCAAGTTCACCTTGCAGTTCACTTTGCACCACACTTGTCCGCTCTGTCATAGCGCCTGCCGCCTCGAAATGCATATTTCATGAGCACTATTATTCTAGTTTTCACTCCTGACTGAAGGCTCATGCCCTAAGCTCTCAAATTAGTGCCGCGTGTTTGCGAATTTACAAGGGCTAAGCAGCAGTAGTTAGAGTCTTGAGTAGACAAAAGAAAAAAAAAAGAGGGCATTGATAAACTAAAATTTCACTTGTCTCTTTTTCTGTAAAATAGCTGAAGAGAAGTAGATGAAACAAACATAACTGGATAGGCAAATATTGTCACGATTCCCAAATCATGTGCTGAAATTAGGATGGTTGACCATCTACAGTAACTGGGGGGAAATTGCCCCTTACAAGGTCTCAAGTGCACTGGCAGCAGGACTCGCTCTTTTTGCGACTTTATTTAGCTACTTCAGTATGAGGGTTAGGAATAGGCCCTGGAATTTCAGTGGTTTATCGTATGAAAAATAATTAGAACCAGAATGGTAATACATTGACCCCATAAAGTTAATTTTGTTATTTTTTTGTCAAAGTGTAATTTCTGGTAATGAGTGAATATAGAAATTATGTGGAAAAATATGAAATAAAAAATATGAAATACCAATTTTATTCCAACCTTGACATATTCTGGGTTGTCCTTTTTTTTCTTTTTCCAACAGCCAGTGTAAACTGGGCAGGATACTCCAAGGAAATTTCTGACATCTGCAATCTCCAGCAGTATTCAACCAATAATAATTTAGGATGCTGCTGCTTGCCTCCTGCCATAAATAAATTAATTCTATTGCATTTCCGTTCTTTTTGTATCTGAACGACTTCACTATGCATTTTATTTTTCAACATTCAGTCAATATTTTTATATTACCTTGTACCAATCGTTTTCATCCAAAAACTACTTTAGCCATGCTGTTCCTTCATCGCATCTCACTTCTGACACCAGAGGGCACTGTTGGTCCGAGCCTGATGTCTGAAAATGCTACTCAAACACAGTTGCTTACGTCAGTTGTTTTCAAAGCCGTAATTCATTTAATTTGAAGTTAAACATTAAACATGGCTCGACCGTCCTTTTGCTCAGTTATTAGTTTTGCTAATATTATATGTGCCCTTTGGTAGGGAGGGTTTGTAATTAAGGCGGAAAATTGGCATGCTAACGCTAAATTTATGCTGTAGATAGAGCACTGCTAAAGAGAATTCCTTCATCTAGAAAACACTATGACGTGACCCTCCAAATATTGTTTAATGCTGCTTTAAAATCGATCGAAATGCCCAGATGAGCCATATTTGAGCTCCACTTTATAATGGTTATATATGTTTTTGAACAGATATTTTGGTGACAATTCAATAATATGTTAATCACCTCTCATGTTTATTTTTAATAATTGAGATGAAATTTACAGTGGATTTAAAGTTGTATATTGGACAGCATATTATCAAACAAGATTGTGCTTTCTACAGAACCACACAAGCGAAAAGAAAAATAATGCTTTGCATCAGTGAACATGAGAGAGGCATATAAGGGATATTGGGCGGGCGAGATTTGATTATTACCTTTGTACCTCTGGAATTATTCAGTCAAACCTGATTTGCACAAGCCACAAGTACATAAGGATTTCCATTTACCAGGAGGTTCCTTTACCTTGTATTGGCTTTAGGACATTTTACTCTTCAGAGTTTATCCATTTATGAATTCACGAAAGATTTCACTTCAGCATCAAAACACCAGTATTTTTTAGTGTTAAGAATTTTCAGTGGTCGTCACATATCATTAGATTGTGGACTTCGTCCCATAGAACTTTTGATAAACAAGCTTTTCTAGCTGATTTGAACATGCGGTAACACTTCACAATAAGGTACACACAATTTTGAGTCATTACGAGGGAACAATAACAAATGAGGAACTAACTGCAAGTAAATCCGATAATATAAATTAGATAATGAGCAGTTCTTGGCTTACACAAAATCAAATATACAGAGTAACTGATGAATAATTAATTATTGGTTAATTGAAAAACAACTGTTTGACACAGGGCTCTATTTTGCACCTTTGTAAACAAAAGCCCATGCAACAGTAACATGCTTGACAATCTTGTCATTTCCATATGGCATATTCATCGCCTTTATTCAGTTTGGTATTTTCCCACTCTAAAACAAAAACCTTTGGGTCTCAAGTGGTTGGACAGCGCAATAAGATATGTCAATACATAAAGCTGGCACTGAGCAATTTTGCTTCCACAGACTTTATTTGCATTTTGATTCACCCAAGCCACATTTTAATGCAAATGCTATCAATCTATGGTAGTTTCATGGGACTGAATCGCAACCAGCAGGGATTCTCAGAGCTTCCTTCTCATTTTTATTTTCATGATGTACCCAAAAAATAATGTTTACAAAATTGTGGCGGAATCTATTGAGAAGCGGAAGGTGAAAATTTATTTTTATACCAGAGGCGGCTTGTCCATTTATGCACATTATGCGCTGCTTTATTACAATAAAAAAAAGATGGAGGAAAAAAGTTAAAAATTTACATGGAAGTAGAATCAACTGCAATTTTTTTTCATCAGTGGCATATTGATTTTTATCAATTAACCCCTTACTACTCCGACGGCCCGTATACGGGCCTATCAGGGAAGTTAAAAACAAGAAAAAATTTCATTTTACCTTGAGTACGTCCTTTATAGCCATTTTAAGAAAATGTTATCGGAGTGGTAAGGGATTAATGCAATTTTTCTAATTTAATTCTCTCCTTACTCTCTGGTGAAATAATTACTTTATGCAGAGGAAAGGACTGCATTAATGGTAGATTAATTTTGTGCATGGTGTAATTCAGTCAAATGCAAAGCCACTCATGACTCTGATTGGACAGTTGGCACTCAAGGCCCATAGTCTTTTATGCTCAGCATAACAATATCAAAGGGGAACTCCGGTGTGAAATTGACATGGGGTATACTGAAACATGATAACGAGCACGAACTTTTGTCGAATACCCCACTGTACGCACCCAACATTTCGAAATCCAGGGGTTTTTAGCCGAAGCTCCTAACAGGCTTACAAAGGTAGTGAATGGGGCATAGCATTGCCATGCAAAGAAATTGCTATTTTTACATTATTAACTAGGCTCAAAGTAGCTCCACACTTCATTGATAGAATTCTGAGGGCCCTGACATTTAAGACACTGAGGTACTGAGAACTTCGAAAATGCCCAGGTAGATTATTTAAAAATACTGGTTATGAAGACAATACCTTGAGGTAGTTTCCCGTCGCCATCTTGAAAGTCACGATAAGTTGATTGTTCATGGAAAAGAGATTCTCTGATGCCAGTGGCCTCTTTCAGCAAGATAATGGGCCCGGTCATACCGCAAAAAATTGTTCAGGACTGATGTAAGGAACATGACTTCGCCTCCAAATCCCACAGATTTCAATCCTAGCGAGCATCTGTAGGATGTAATGAAAAAACAAGCCTGATTCATGGAGGCCCCTCATTGCAACTTACAGGACTTTAAGGACATGTTGCTAATGCACTGGTGCCAGATACCACAGGAGACCTGAGGTCCTGTGGAACTTTTAAATGACAGTTAACACATTCAACCATTTTAATGATGTCTCATTAAAGTATCCCCAATGACACAATTACTGCTTTGCAAATTTTAGACGTTTGGAATATCAGTTTCACTAAGGAATCATTTTTTGCAAACAAGCACATGATCTATGTAATCTCAGGACAGCTCCATGGAGTTTAAATCCACTGATCAATCTTCAAACTCCATATTTTGTCATTTCTGATCCAGGGAGACCCAACAGAGGTTGGACATATATTTTGTGTCTTTATATGGCAGTTATTCAATTTTTCTTCTTTTTAATCTATGTCTCTGAAAAACGCTAGTGATTCTGAACTTTTAATCAATGGTGAAGGCATTAGATAGCGGTTTCCTTCAATGAATGAAATGCTCATTCAAAACCTTTCTGAAGTTTCTCATGCTCTCCTTGTTCAGTATTTCATTTTCTTCTCAGTTATGAAACCAAGCATGACGAATAATAGGCTATGCAAAAGAAACAGATAAATTCAGGAGGGGGCAAAAATGTTTCAATGGGACGACAGCCGAGGTTAAAAAAAGAGAGAAAAGAATAGCCAAAATGTGGATTTATGTTAACGAGGAGAACTTACTCCGGCAAATTGCTATTGGGAGAATTCATGCTCATTACTCTGGATTAATTGCAGTCTGCAGCGTGCATTTCAATCCTACACATGTAGCTATGGTTATAAAAACTGAGAACAGTCATTCAGTTCCGTTCACCTTTGTGTTTGCATCTCTTCACTGTAAGCCAGATATGGTTGAACTGACAATAAAAAAAATATGATCGCAGCCAACCATAAAATTTATCGTATAGAGGTGATGTACCATATGTTTTATGGTCATTGTGCAACCATAAAAACAGTGGTCGGATTGACCATAAAAATAATGGACAGATTTTTTCCTTAATTTGACAGTTACATAGCGGAGATAGACGGGAGAGTTGGGCAAGACATGCGGCAAACGACCTACGCTGGAATCGAACCCAGGTCGCCGCGAGAACAACACAGCCTTTATGGTGTCCGCACTTAGACTGATGAGCCACCAGGGCTCCCACTTTGCCTGTGTTTGATCCAAAATATGCTTACAACTTAGTTGCAAATAGTATGTCATTATTATGTTTCATGCTCAATGAACTTTTTAGACCACACTGATTGTCATCCTTATTGATTTATTGATTGTCTTCTGTAGTACAGTGAATTGTGGTAGTGGTTAAACACTAAAAGTACCAACTACTTTTGTTTTCATTATAAAACTGGGACACATTTGGAGAATTGATAAGTGTAATTGAATTAATATTAGAACAGTGGCCTCTGATGTCACTGAGACTCTGGTGCCCCACATTAAGCTCCTCCTTTTGCTCTTATGGAGGGATTGTTTATTTTAATTGTGACTACTGTAAAAAGGTATATTATAGAATACGCTGTGATTAATTTGACTTAATTATAAATATACAGGCCCATTGTTAGAGTCAGTTGGAGTTCATACTTATCTCAGGAAGAGGAAACATCTTGTTGTTTAATTATCGTTTTGTAATGTAAAACAATTGAGACTGCACTCCTTGACCTTGAGCAATACAGCATGTTCCTTGAACAAAAAAATGTCTTGATTGTTATTTTGTGAATATCTGTCAGGAAAATGATCATATAAATTATGATGGATAAATCACAATGGACTTAGCTACCTAAAAGTTGACCAGATATGATTGACAACCATTTCTGTGGTTGAACAAAAATTCATTTATGGTCACACACCAAGCAACCAAAATTTTTATGGTCACCCATGGTAGATCAGAAATTTTAGACCAGCTGTTTTATGGTCACTTTAAAGGTAACCATAATTTTTATGGTCAGACAGGGTCGACCGCAAATTTGTGACCATCTTTTTGTGGTCACGTTCAATGTAACCATATTTTTTTATGGTCAGGCCGACCATATGTGTTGGACAGCGTTTTAAGCAAACCAATTTCAGTGAAGGAACGGGCATCGTTGATAATACTTGCTTTAATTTGATGTTCCAGAGCCGGAACTGATGCATGCGAACCCAAAATGCACCCCGCTTTCCAACAGGTCTCTACAGTATTCGGTTGTGTGTGTTGGTCTAGACGCTGGTTGACGACTGTAATTAGATGATGGTATGAACTGCTTCGAAAGGCGTGGATACAATACCACACGATTAGAGACCTGTTCCTGGTGGAGAATTTTATATCCGAGAAGTACTGTTAATGTTTGGCACTGATGAAATTTACCAATGCATTCAGAGGAGTAGCTCCGACGCCACGCGCGGGCTCGGGTATACGCCACTGGTAGGGGGCAGTGGGTGTGTACGTGACAGCTCCTACCTATCACTGTAAACGCCGAGCCCCAAGCCAATGTGCCATCAAGCTGAATTGCAAAGAATAAAGATGGAAGGTGCGGGGTCCTTTGGAGCTGGACGAGCTGGAGGGGCTTTCGACCCTGTTGATTACGTTAAACAACCACAGACTATCCTCAGAATATTGACTTGGGTAAGATATGAAATCGACTGTGCTAATATTACAGTTTATTTGCAATTGCATTTTCATCGACTTGCTACTTTCTCATTGGTGACTTTTGATTTCGAGTATCCACCGAAAATAATTATGTGGGGTCTCTGTAGCCTATATACGTTATGGTATAATTTGCGTACTAAATGACAAATAGCTGACTCGCATCACCTTAGGCCAATGTAACGACTAAACATGTTATTGTTGGTTCACCTCACCCGTTTAACCCTTTCAGGAACCGTAGTGGATGGTATTCAATAGTGGTATTTTCTGTTAAATCGATTAGCTTTTATATTTACTTGCGTGCATTTTGTGATTTTCTCTTCTTTTCCTTTTACCTTGTCGTGTTAACCCATGAAAGGTCTATAAACTCTCTCGAATTGGTTTTCCCTTACATTGGAAAGACAGCTTGTGCTGGCAAGTCATGTGTTGCTACTCCACAGCAAGATTTAAGTACACTGTTTATTATGAATATGCCCATTCATTGTCTTGCGTCGCGAATTACCGACGCTGAATGTCAGTTCTTGTTGGATATTACATGTATGATAATTCGATTCCAATTGAGTGAGTATGGTCACGAAGACTCGGCTGCTCACACAACTACATTTGTAATCACGATTTTAAATTACGAACACTAATGCCAAACTTAATAGCCTACACCTCTAGTCCCTGTATCACCGGTGCTTGATCAAGACCGGATGCATTGCTAAATTAGGCGTATGAACTGATGTTAAATTCATATGTAGAATTATCAGGAGATTGTGCTTATGTTGCTATCACTATTTTGGCCGAATTGAATCCAGGAGGTGTTTTTTGTAGCACATGAGAAAGCATTGACCACTGATTTACATAGGTGTGGCTAGTGTGTATTCCTGCTTTTCGGAACTGGGCTTTAAGAATGGCCATTCAAATGGCTGAATGGCAGTTTTAATTTCTCTTTTGCTTTGTGAAAAGTAAATGTGTAACTAACGTGAGAGAAAAAAGAAAGAAATGCTTTTCGTGGAATCTAGCGCAGCAGGGCTACTGTTCCCGCTTTCCATGATAAGGTAGACCTGGAGCTTTCAAATGCTGGTTTGCCATTTATGATCCAGTTCTACCCCATCATTGCCTCGTCACCTGGAGCTACAGGTGCTACTGCTTGGGATGGTTTTTTTTTTTAAAATAGATTTTAATTCATCATTCTTAATTAGCTTGCCCCTGCAGAGGATGGGCTCCCCCACTGTAGCCGGGTGCCTCCGGAGATTTCTTTCCAATGGGGGTTTTCTCTCAGCACTGTTTTCTCCGTATTGGGAGTTTTTTTTTTTTTTGCCTCATTTGCTATTTTGGGGATTAGTCCAGGCACTGCCCTACTTGCTTTGTAAAGCATCTTTGTGACAGTCCTTAAGTGAAAAGTGCGATACAAATAAAATTGAAGCGAAATTTAATTGAATATAACAGTTAAAATGTTTCCACTGTAAGGACATGAAAAATGTAGCATCGTCCCCCATCACATTATAGCTGTAGTTCAATGCCGGTAATGCTTGTCGGTGTGTTTTCGATGAGATACAAGTATGATTCCCCAGAACTAGTGTACTTGATTTCACTTCTGTTTTTTGTCGCATTTTTGCTCATTATTTGCAGAGAAATCCATAAGTATTTGGACTGTGAAACCATTTACATAATTTTGAAATGAAATGATCAAGTTGTGCTTAAAATGTCGGTTTTCTGCTGACCATTTTTATTGCTGGCCCATCAAATTCAGGGGTTCAAACTATTGATCAAAGTAACATAATCATAAATGAAATTTCCATTTACAATCAATGAAGTCTCCACAGACATCACCAGATGCTGGGCTTCTTCCCCAGTGATCTTTCTTAAATCCTTCAATGATCTACTCAATCTTTTGGAGGAGCAAACCAATGCTTTTTCATTTCTTTTTTTACCAGGAAATCAAAATATTAACTAATTTGAGATAGGATATCATTGGTGGATATCTGTATAATACAAGAATCGAGGAGAATGTAAATTTACTGCATATGACTAACTAATCGATGCTGATCTTTCTAATTCGGTTCATTAAAATGTGTTCTCCTGTCAAGAACTGAGCAGGGGAATATATTTTGGGCTGCATCGGTTTGCACTTGCAGTCTTCTGCGGACAAAATAATTTAGATGGCTGGATAGCTGCCTGTTTCCGTGGCTACAGAGAAGTCTCATTCACGTCAGTTCACGGAGTTCCACAGCTAAATATAGCTCATCGGATACACAGATAGTATCACAAGAGTCCTCATTTGTAGTGCATATATGAATAGATAAAAACAGATATAAAGATGCTATTATCAGTTATATGGAGGGGGGTGTCATAATTCTTGATGCCATATCCTCCTTACTGCCATAAATAATGTTGCTGTTTTTATGATTGATCCTTGTGCGATCTGAGCATCAACTACTCAGCCCCATTTCAAGTCTGTTAGTGTCCTTATCTTGCTTTAGAGACTAACTGAAGAAAATGCTGCCAGTTAGAGCTCTTTAACCCTCTATTAACCAGTGTAGCACATCTGCTACAAGAAGTAAAAGGGTTAACAGCCTGGACACCCTGTTGGTTTTGTCTCTTATTGCCAAATAAACATTTGAGAATAACTTGAATGGTCTGTCGCTTTAATTTTTTTCATTAGTATTATTACCCAATGTAGCAGATTTGCTACAATTTGGAAAGGTGGGCCAAATGTATCAAAAATTTTTTTTTGTCTACAGTTTTTCAAATAATGGCCCAAAATAAACATTTTTGCATAGGGAAATAATTTTAACCCAATTGGAAATGGGTTTGGTTGATAGAGGGTTAAAGGCAGAGAGATGCTGTTAATTAGCATTCAACTTAAATATGAATACAAAATATTAATATTAACAATTGTACCATTCATTGACATGGCCGTGCCAAAGGAGCAGACAGGAAAAGCACTGACTCGGTTATTAATAGGAATGGTAATATGTTCAGACACGTAAGTGTTGGATGCGTTCACACTCACTACCTATGCAAACTTGCGCTGGGGTGTGATAAGTTACCACGAGCAACTGAGAGTGAAGCAAATACTCGATTGACTGATTCTAAATCTATCATTTATCAAACCCAAGTGAGACAGTTGCTGATTTCAAGTCTGAAAAATGTATCTGCTGTGTGGCAATCCCCATCTATATATGGTTCATCTTGATTCTAATTTTGCATTTCTTCCTGAAGGTGTATGAGGAAGTGCCCACCAAATTAAGGGACCAACCTAAGACTAGACGAGTGAGGTCGGTCTTGATGTAAAATGACTGAGGGCAATGTGGACACCATTATAAACCACTCAATCCATTTCCTCGTGGACCTTCATAGCACATTTGACCTATTTCAAAGAATGACATCATCCGTTTCAGTCACACTAGTGCAGAGCCCGTCCAACATTTGCCAACCTGATGATTGCTTGGCCTCCGCTATTGCTGCTTGTGCAGTACTGCTGCTTGGAGCATTCTTGAGATTTCTTGAACTGCTTGGCCAAACAAATTCACACTCAAAACTGCGCATCCACGGGGCCTCGGCGATACACCCGCCAAATTTGAACTCAGTCGTATGAACAGTTGTCAAGAAAATTGAAAGACATTCATAGGTCTCCGATTGTAGTGTGATGTGGTATTGCACTATGACTTTTAAGTTATTTGTACAAAATCTTGATTTTACTGTACCACTGGCTTGTTGGTCGAGTGCTAACTCTAGAGGGTGACTCATGGGCTCATACACCCTGTGTTCATACCATGGTGTAAATGAAAACATTTTCAAGTCTCCCTGCTAATAAGCTAATGTGGATGTCACTAGGCAGCATTTAAAAGGGGGAAAGCCCTTGGCTTTTCAACGTTACAGTCAGTGTGTAAATAATATGACCTAATTCCGCCAGTGTGCATTTGTCTTCTGAACAATATCTGAATGAATTCTTGTAAGTTCCAGTAAAAACCACAATTTCACTAACAAACTTACCAGATTAATAAATACAAAACCAGAGTTAAAGAAACCATTCAGGGTTTTGTCTGTATTCTGTGCTTGGCTCCTGTGTTCTGATTTGTGAGACCAAAAAAATGAGTTGAATTTGGAGAGTATCTGAAACATTGTTAAAAATTCCAGTGCCCTTCCCTATTCCTATGTTGTTTATGACTTACCTGCCCTGGCCTACATGACCTCTTAGGAAACACGGCCTCCTATCAAAGGTTAGCGCCAGGCTATTTATTGAACTATTGACTCCACCCAGCAGCCTGCACCCTCCAACTTAGGTGGAGGCTGCGATGGCATGTCATTCCCATACAAGTTTTTCAATGCATATTTTCAATGTAAGTTTATCTGTGACCATTTGAGTATATACCCCTAGATATTGCCTACAGAGTGTTCACTTCATCGGTCTTCTCTTCTTCTGCAGATCTTCTCGATTGTGGTGTTTGGATCCATAGTGAATGAAGGCTACATCAACAGTGGGAGTGAAAGACTGCACTGTATTTTCAACAAGAACAGCGATGCCTGTAACTATGGAATTACCATCGGAGTCATTGCATTTCTTGCTACCATATTTTTCTTTGTCTTGGACATTTATTTCCCTCAAATAAGCAGCGTTAAAGACAGGAAGAAGGCTGTCTTGTTGGAGATGGGTTTTTCAGGTAACTGCAAAAGGAGTTTACTGTGTACTGTGCATCTTTGGAAATAAACTGCCCTCCATAATTATTGGCATCCCTGGTTAAGATGAGTTCTTTAGCTTCTAATATATTCTGTTTTTTTCTAAATAATATAGGACCACAATGAAAAAAAGAGGAAAATCCAACCTTTAATTCAAGTGCATTTGTTCAGTGGGAAAAAAATCCCACATTAAGAAATAATTCTTTTACATCAAATCATGTTTGCCACAAATATTAGCACCCCTGATGTTAATACTTTGTACAACCCCCTTTTGCCAACAAAACACCTAATCTTCTCCTATAATGTTTCACAAGATGGGACAATACAGAAAGAGGGATCTTCGACTCTTAGCACAAGATCTCTAAATCATCCAGCGACTTGGGTCCTCTCCTCTGCACTCTCCTGTTCAGCTCACTCCACAGGTTTTCAATGGGGTTGAGGTCTGGGGACTGAGATGGCTATGGGAGGAGCTTGACTTTGTGTCTGGTGAACCATTTCTGTGTAGATTTGGCCACATGTTAAGGGTCGTTATCCTGCTGAAAGACCCAATGATGACCCATCTTCAGCTTTCGGGCAGAGGCTACCAGATTTTGATTTAAAATATCCTGGTATTTCAAAGCGTTCATGATGCCATGCACCCTAACAAGGTTCCCAGGGCCTCTGGAAGAGAAACAAGCCCACAGCATCGTCGATCCTCCCCCATACTTCACAGTGGGTATGAGGTGCTTTTCTGCATACTCATCTTTTGTTTTCCGCCAGACCCACTTAGAGTGTTTGTTGCCCAAAAGCTCTATCTTGGTCTCATCTGACTAAAGCATCACAGCCCCAGTTGAAGTCCAAGTACCGCTTAGCAAACTCTAGACGTTTGCATTTATGATTGTGAGTGAGAAAAGGTTTTTTCCGTGCATGCCTCCCAAGCAGCTTGTTGGCATGTAGATAGCGCCTGATGGTTGTTTTGGAGACTTTGTGACCCCAAGATGCTACCATTTGTTGCAATTCTTTAACAGTGAGCTTTGGAGAACTTTTTATTTCTCTTACTATCCTCCTCACTGTGCATCATGGCAAAATAACCTTGCGTCCTCGTCTAGGCTTGTTTACCACTGTTCCAGTTGTTTTAAACTTCTTAATGATTCCTCTGACAGTAGATATGGGAAGGTGCAGGCGAGTGGCTATTTTCTTGTAGCCATTGCCTGACTTGTGAAGGTCGACACACATTTGCCTTACTTGAATGGTGTGTTCCTTTGTCTTTCCCATGTTGAAGAATGGATAATAGAAATGGCCTCGGTGTCACGGCATATTTATACCCCAGGGAAGTGATGAATTACTAATTAAATGTTCCTAGATACTCTGATCAACTTTGTAAACTACTGTAGAAATGACAGAAATACTTCAATTACATTTATTTCCTAGGAATTGTTAGGGGTGCCGATAATTGTGGAACAGGTGATTTTATGAAAAATAATTATTTCTTAGTCAGGGATTTTTTTTCCCCCTTAAAATTCACTTACGTTGAAGGTTACATCTCTCTTCAATTTTCAGTGTGAGAGTATGCTTCTGCAATAAAAATTAAATTTATTTTAAGGCTTTTAACACATCTTAACCAGGGGTGGCAATAATTATGGAAGGCGCTGTATGCAAGGGCCACTCTATAGCCAGTAAAGAAAATTATAAATGCTACATGCATCATAGCTTCGATTGTAATCAAAATTATAATCAATCAGAACACATTAATTTATGCAGCTGGAGACCAAAATGGAGCAAACATTGATTTGTGCATTTTAAATGAACTGATCCAAAGGTACAGTTTGTAAAGCAAATTAAACACTGGCTAGAATCCGTTGCTCAAGAGACGCCTCAATCAAGGGTGACTTAGGAGTCCAAGTGATTAAGTTCCTTTGTGGACATGCTTGGGGTATTTCCTTGAAATTTGAACTTTAACCCTCTGTGTTGTCAAGTGATCAAATCTTGAGTCTGAACATTCCCCCGTATCAAGTGATGTGATGTTCTCCATTGTGATTCTATGAAGCAGGCAGGAGAAACTTTTCCATTAGGATGGACTGATGAGAGTCTTAACTAATTTACAAGGGGTTCTGAAGAGCAGACATAATACCTCAATCAGTGGATTACGTGCTCATGACATATTTTTTATATTACCCGAGGTGCATATCACTTAACCAGAAATTGAATTAGCTGACAATTTGGAGGGGGGAGGGGTAATCGCGCAGTATTACGTCACGCTGGAAATATTTAACAAAACTGAATGCCAAGTGTATCGCTAATATCGGTATGGCTCAGTGCTGCAGTAAGCTAGCCAAGTGCCACTCACATAACTAAGTTCACGTAACTTGGCGTACTAGCTAGCGTGTATGCAGTACTTTTTCATAATCGTTGTGTGACATTAATGTGTTATTTAATGAGCTAACGTTTGCTAGCTACTCAGTTAACTAAATTTACAAACCACTGCCAATTCAGCCACAAATGTTGGTGACTTAATGACTGGCCATGTTAGCAGAGTGATGGAGTTAGCTCAATCCAAACACACAATAAGCGCTAACGGAAACTGCATTTGTTTTCTATTAAATTACGCAATTCAGTTAAGTGATAAACAGAATCTTATTCTCATGGTCGTGTCATAGATAAGTTATGAAACTCGTTGAGTAAATTTCATATGACATGCCCACTTGTGTAAGATCCTCTATATGTTTTCTATTAACTTTACTCATTATAAGTATGCATAATGCAAGTGTAAATAACTTGCTTTTGTTGAAAAAATTCACGGTGATGGCATAGTTGACATATGGAATTGTGATATTGTCAAATAAATTTGTATTGGGAAGATGGCAAAAAAAGCAAATTCCCCAAAATGTTGGAGTGTTAGGAAGAATGTAACTTACATATGAAGCGCATTACACATTTAATCGTGATTACCAAAATATGATCCATTTCCAGTGGCTAGGAATTCCGTATGGCTCTTTTGCCTGCAAAGAGATGTTCTTTCTTTTAATTACAGGTTTGTGGACATTCCTGTGGTTTGTGGGATTCTGCTTCCTGGCTAATCAGTGGCAGCGTACCTCCCCTAGGGAACTGCCCCTGAATCAGGGTGCAGATGCTGCCAGGGCTGCTATAGCCTTCTCTTTTTTCTCCATCATCACCTGGGTGAGTTGATGTTCCACTGGTTCCACTTGTTTAACTTGATTATGGAATGGTTAAGACCAGGATACGGACCCCTTTGGTTTTCACATCACAAACATTACTTACTGACGGTAAGGCAAACACCCCTAGGGATCAGCATGGATTTGTGTGAAGGTTAAAAGAAGAATGAGGTATACTGGCGATTTGACTGCTTTGAACACACAACTGAGTCAAATGCATTTAAACTCAGTCCTTCACAATTCCTGACATTTCGTCTGAGTAAATGTTCCCTTTCTTTGGTCAGTTAGGATCACTACTTTATTTTAATCACGAAATTTCAGAATACCAGGTGAGAAAATGATTTTTTTCAGCTTTCAGGACATTCCCAGTGAGTCAGAAGTTTACATACACTCTGCAGGCCAAAAGTTTGGGCCCACCCTCAGATTTTTAATGGTGCACCAAGTGCAATGTGACCCCTTGGATTTGGGGTAGGCATTTATACAGCATGCATTCTTGTTACATAAAATTGTTCACGTCCTAGTGACATAAAATCATGTAACATAAAGGCATTGGAACTCAATTATAAAACATTGCGGTCAGTCATCAATCAGTCAAGACAGCTTTAAAATGTGGTCTGAGGTCTGGAATTCACCTAAAACCTATTGGCTTCCTATATTTTATGCACTAAAGTCATTTCATATGCAAAAAATACGGAAAGAACAGTTGATGTGTGAATTTATTTTTTTTAATCTGAGGGCGGCCCTAAAGTTTTGGCCTGTTTGTTCTTATTTGATAGCATTGCTTAAAAATTGTTGAACTTGTATCAAATGTTTTGAGTAGCCAACCACGAATTTCTCACAATAGATTGTTGGAATTTTGGCCTACTCCTCCGGAGAGAACTGGCGTAACTGAGTCAGGTTTGTAGGCCTCTTTGCTCCCACATGCTTATTTATTTCCACCCACAAATTTTCTATTGGATTGAGGTCAGGACATTGTGACGGCCACTCCACCAGCTGGACTTAATTGTCCATGAACCGTTTTCCCACAACTTCAGACGTATGCTTGGGGTAACTGTCTATTTGGAAGATCCAGTTGTGACCAACCCTTAACGTCCTGGCTGATGTCTTGAGATGTTGCTTCAATATACAGTATATACATAATTTTCCTACCTTGTGATCTATTTTGTGAAGTGCACCAGTCTTTCCCACAGCAAAGCACCCTGACAAAATGATGCTGCCAACCGAATGCTTCACGGTTGGGATGGTGTTCTTCAGCTTGTAAGCCCCTTTTTTTCTGCTGCAGACATAACAATGGTCACTATGGCCACTTGGATCCATTTTTGTTTCCTTGGACCAGAGGTCGTTATTTCAAAAAGTAAGATCTTTGTCCTCATTTGCAGTTGCAAAATGTAGGCTAGCTTTTCTATTGCAGTTTTAGAGCAGTGCCCACTTCCTTGCTGAGTGACCTTTCAGGTTATGTTGATATCATACCTGTTTCATTGTGGATATTGATGCTTTAGTACCCATTCCTTCCTTTATCTTCACTTGTTCCTTTGCTTTTGTTCTGGGATTGATTTGTACTTTTTGTGTGTCTCGTTCCTGAGCAGCACGGCAGCTCTGTGGTCCCGTGGGTGTTTATACTCGTGCAATATAGTTTGTAGAGATGAATGAGGTCTCCTCAAGCATTTGGAAATTGTTCCCAAGGACGAGGTCCTTCGATTTCCCTTTGATGTCAAGCAGTGAGGTATTGAGTTTGAAAGTAGACCTTATAACACGTCTGCAGGTACACCTTCAATTGACTAAAATGATGTCAATCAGCTTGTTAGAAGCTTCTAAAGGCTCAGCATCATTTTCTATGGAGAGGCACAGTCAACTTAGTGTACGTAAACTTCTGACC
Source organism: Gymnothorax reevesii (assembly GCA_029721435.1). Taxonomy (NCBI): domain Eukaryota; kingdom Metazoa; phylum Chordata; class Actinopteri; order Anguilliformes; family Muraenidae; genus Gymnothorax; species Gymnothorax reevesii. The sequence goes on from CM056592.1 coordinate 13,703,082, forward strand.
CACTAGAAATTGTCATATAGTGGAAAACAATTTTAGGAAAAATTACGCACAAAGTAAATCTCCTAGTTAAAACTGTAGTTAGCTAACATGCATCAGTGAGGTGGTAAAAAGAAAATGAGTTTTAGTGCCTTCAACCTAAGTGTATGTATGACTTCTCTTGCAAGCAAGGCTGTTCACATGCTGAAATTGAAATACTGAAAAATAACTGTGAAATACTCAGTTATTCAGTTCAGGGTATAGGTAGTTTTGACCCCGTACCAGTTGGATCCATACCAGTTGGACCGTAACTGAATAGACCCAGTACCGGTTGGACCCCAGATTATGTGGACCCAAGCCAGATGGACCCCAGACCAGTTGGACCTTAGAACCTACCCAGTTGGACCCATGCTGTTTGGACCCCAGATCCTAAACCTAACCCTAACTCGAACTTAACCCTAACCCTATCCCAACTGGTCTGGGGTCTAACTGGTCTGGGACCCAAATGGTATGGGGTCCACACGGTTAGGGAAAGGGATCCAACTGATATTGGAGCAACAGGTACAGGGTCCAAATGACCCGTTCCCTTCAGTTCATACTCTACCAGTCCACATTAGTGCATTTCCTTCAGACGCAGCTCTCCTAGGGCATGATTGGAATTGATGACTTTGTTAGTGTTCTGCAGTTGTGAGCCAAATCATTCGTCATGGAGCTGGCAGCATGCCTGTTGGGCTCATGAGAGGTCTCGATGCCATGCTTTGACCAACCGGCAGTTACTGTCAGTTTAAAAGAGGACCTCACAACACGAGTGCCAGTCAGCTACAGCGCCAGCTCATTGTAAATTTGTGTTTTATCGTTATTATTATGAAAATTATGTAGTCATGTTATGACCCTCTGTTGGTCATTTCGGCCACAGTTAGCCAGGCTGCAAATACCAATGAGATATATCCTGTTGTCTTCAGGTAGTATTGTTTTAAGGACATTTGTCTGTTTTGTATTTCAGGGATATACGTGTCTCCTTACCTTTATAAAATTTAGAAATATTGCCTTTGTGGAGGACACACAAAGGCTGCTCTCTAAACCGCCTCCCTCTTCTTCTGTGATCTAGCGGCTAATCAGTACTACTTATGCTTTCCCACTACTAACTACCTGAGTAATGCTAAACCAAGTGATGTTTCGTAAAACTGCAAATTGTTTTAATTATCTTTTTTAAGTCAAATCTATTTTCTCTGCATGTCACATTAATACGATAAGTTTCACACACCCCAGTTTGAATTTTAATCTGGGATAACGTCAAATCTTTGACGCATTTTTGATCCAGAGATAGAATCATTTTTTTCGGCATCGTAAAGTGGTTAGCACCGTTACAGTGATCCACTGTTTACTTGATGTTGATGTACAGTTGGACAGTCTACAACACTAACACTAGTATGAACTTTCAGTTTCATTATTTGCCACAAAAGATGGCATTTAGACAGATGTTCTTTTTAAACGTTGGGCTGTTGTCGTTTCAGCCGACTTTCACCATCTGCTTGCACTTTCCATCAAGGGGCCCAGCCAGCTGTCTAATGCTGAATGCGGCACAGTTTTAAGCTAAAACCTGTGATTATCCTCTTGCTTTTTGGTGTGAGGAATCAGAAAGTTCATGGAGAAATACTTAGTATACTCATTTCCACCTTTCAACAGCTGCTAGGGAAATGCTCAGTTCAACATCTTTTACAAAACACACTACTTCTACACTTTCCATACAAGTTATTTACAAAATATCTTTGAATAGATGTGTATGCTGTGAGCACAGATAAACTGAGGCTGGGTAATTGCTTCCTGTAGACTCATGGACAGCCGAGCATGACTTCTGAATACAGTCAGTCTCTAAACAGACTAATCAGAGCCTGATGCATGTTGCCACAGATACTAACCAATTAATTCTGTTGAAGGCTGCACTGACTGTCAGGGCAGTGCAGAAGTACCTGCTTGGCACAGACATGACGCTTTTTACCACGGACCATCTTGATGGCACCATTCAGCCCTACCCCACCAGCGGTGGCTCGGAGACGACTGACACCTATCAGAGCCCACCGTTCTCCGAAAACCTCCAGACCAGCCCCAAGGGCTATCAGGTGCCCACTTACTAGACTGATGACAATTGTGATGACAAAAGTGTGTCAAAGTAGGAAAGAGAACACAAAAAAACAAATAATGCATCTGATCTGTGTGTGGTACAGTGTCGTTTCCCTGGGTGGATTTTTGCAGTTGACCCATAAAGTCAGTTTCTTTATGTAGCTGCCGATTGGGCAGCATAGTATCTTAGCTCTACCTGTGCTGTGACCTTCTGTACTGGAGCAGTCTAATGGTTGTACTTCTTAATGTCTGTCCTGATAGAAGGGGAAGTGGGTAGGCCCTATCTGCTGTACGTGTTTGCCTTGGGTAGAAATGCCCAATGAAGTAATCCAGATATGATAAAAAACTAAACCTGGAGTCTTCCTGCCATGACCTGGCCATGTTTAATTTAGCAAGCAGAGGAAGTTTCACTTCTTTTTTACTGAATACAACAGTCCAAAATGCATTTCTGGTATTGAACATGAAACTATATGTTGTCAAATTATGGTTCCATGTATTCCTGTAGTATGTCTTGTAATCTCTGACAGACTTCGGTTTCCTTCATACATGTTTACTTGTTTAATATAATTTATTTATTTTAACTTACTTCCATTTAATGACAAAAAAGCTTTTCACACACAGAGGCTCTGACTGTGCTTTATGTGAAAGGAAATTAAGGACAGTAGAAATGTTTTGCTTTAAAGTCTTCATCTGTAAAAACTGTGATTTAATTTTTTTTTTAATTATTTCAAGTGGTCAGTGCATGTTACATTGTTGACATTTCATATGGATTACATCACAAGTTCCAGTATTAAAATGAATACAGTACCATGTACCCTGAGAAATTATGTGAAAAGATTACATATGTTAGATTCCTTTTCAAATATATGCTGTGAGTTGAAACACTTTGGATTTACTTCAGATTTTTATTATAGCAAAAGAACCATTCAAATTGCTCAAAGAGTAGCAGACTGTCAAGATGTCAGTGTTATAATTAAATCGCTTTTCGTAATATAAGCCATCAAACTTTGTCTCAGTCATTTGTATCTAGTGTTGTCTCCGTGAACATTTTTAACATGTCTTCTGTGGGTGCACTCAAATGTGATGCTGCTGATTCACAGCCTACTGTAGACGGCTTTTTTCAGTGTTTTATTATGATCCCAAAACTCTATCATGCAAAACGATGGTCTCTTTGGTTTTTGAAATGTATGCGTTATATAATTGGAACAAACAACAAATGTTGCCACTTACTACTTTTTTCAGCTGTAGGTCTGTGGTAAAATATTTCAGTGATGAAATTGTGTCACAGTAAAAATCAGAACCAATGTAAAGATTAGTACATAATGCCTACATCATGTTACGTGCCACTTTTTAAACCAATGATCCCATCAAAGGGATCTTCTCAAAAGATCTATTTAATCAGCCTTGAAAAGCAATGTAGCAGTCTGTAACACAATGGTATGCTTTCAACAAAACTATTGATCAACTATATTTAAAAAAAAAAAAAAAAAAATATATATATATATATATATATATATATTTAGAAAAGTGAATATTTTTAAATTTTCTTCAGTATTTCTGTCACATGCAGATGTGAAATGATGATTGCTAGGTAATATGTATGCAGTTGTCCGTTATCAAAGCGCTATTTGATCACATAACAAGACAAAACAAAAGTCAGTTAAAGAGCAAAATCTGACAAGCTGGGCATATCTGCCAGCTGAGTGAGAGAAAAAAAAAAAATCAACAAAAGTATGAAATTATTCATTTAACGAAAGTGTTTTTTTTTTTATAATTTATCCTTAAATGGATGGCATATCTTTTTGATAGAGATTGCGACAGAGTAACTTTTAAGAATTTAAAGGAAGAACCCATGAATGAGATCAATTTTCCGTTTTGAGTGCTTGTATACCAAGTATACATCGCAAATTTGAATTCCAGTTCTAATTGTGTTTTTTCTGAGGTGGAGCCGGAAACTGTCGGTTATGATCTTTGGCCTCAGAGCAACCGCATCAGAGAATATTACTGTGTGTTTAAGGTAAAAGAAAACTTAATTCAGCTCTTAACCTATAGAGGTACACTGCCCCCACCATTCATAAATATTTTTGAGTGATTTTTTAAACTTTTTTGAAAAACTAAATCAGCTTGAGAAGGTCAGATTTTACTTTGTTGGCGGTGCGCCATATTTGTTGAAATTGTGGTAGCTCTCCACGTCACTCGGATACTGGAACACCTAAGCGCGCAGAGGGTCATACACGAAATAAAACATGGCTATTGTAAACAAGAGTTCGTCCAATTAATTATTTGCGAATCGGTATGACTACAATAACAATTTACGACCTCACGGAAGGTTTAGATAGCCTACCTGTTATGCTAAACTGATGCTGTCGCTTCTCCAGCCTTGCTGAAGTCGACAGGCGCTTGGGTTCGGGGCCCTGACGATGACTGACTTCCGTCATTCTTTCAAAATCTTCCGATATTAACTGGACGATTCAATCCCTTTGCGAAAGTTTGCTCCGTGAAACAGCGGTGAAGTTTCGTTGAATCCAGTCCATGGTTGAATCCCGATGTTGAGCAACCACTGTCGTAACAAGGCAAGCTTCCCAAAGGGATATCTGTGCAAGCTTGTGCCCGCGGGTTGGTCCGAGTTTCCTCTCAGCATTATGACTGATTTTGTCGCTCAGGCTCTAATAATGACTGGTATTATATAACTTTGACAATTCGGCTGAAAATTAAGCTCCAGCGGCTGATTTCCCAGTGTCCAACCGCATTATAACATTTGAGACATTTGCCACACGAAGTATTTTTGATTGATTTGGACATATTGAATGGCTGCACTCACGAACTAGTGCTAATTAGCTGTATTTCAGAGATTTGATTACTCGGTACATAAAAAACGCGAAGATTCGCAATAAATAAATAAAAATATGGCGCGAGAAGAACGTACTTTTTTGGGTAAGAGCTGAACAAAGTGTTTTCTGCGCTGTCATGTCATCGTTTACAAATGAGTATCATGATGCTACTTTATATTGGGGGACACAAGTCAGGTGAGGTAACTGGTGTGTGGAGTTATGATTAAGTATGGGCTATGGACACATTTTAGTCGTAGTCATCCATTTTTTGGGGGGGGTCTATGGCAGTTGTTAAGAGCTCAAACATGTCTGATCATTCGCCACTAATTTATCAAATGGAGTCTTTTAAATGATTTTGGTTTATTGACTGTGATTCAGCACATCATAACAGGACTATTGAAAACATTCAAGGTTTTGTTCCTGTACCAACAATGTATTCTCATTAAAATATATGGACCAAGTCCATAAAATAAGGCATTTGAGTTTTTTTGTGGACTTTCAGCACCACTGGTTGCCATATAGCATTTGTTTGTATTCAACTCATCTTTTAGCTCCCAAGGATGTGTGAGTATGACGAAATATTTGTTATTATGAATTTTAGACACTTCCACTCTGCTGACGTGCCAACATAGCAAAAAATCTCTGATCCTGCTGGTAGCAGAGCAACATCCTGCCAAAAATTGAGAAAAAACAGTAGGATTCCCTATAGATCTGAACATTTTTGTTCGCATATTGTGCCATATTCCCCGCTTCTATTTAATATGTTTGATGAGCATTTAAATTTTGATATGGTTAAATTTGGCAAGGCAAATATTGGCTTATCTAGTGTAATTCATGGTTTATCAGTTAGACGTCAAACGATGCTTTTGGTGCAGTTGCACACATATTGCTTGCAGGGCGTCCATATAAAGAAAAAGCAAACAAAATTTCTACCAACACGAGGCCAATGGATTTATTTACGTGACTGAAGGACATATTTAGAGCTACTTCATTTAAACATGGACAGTGGTATTACAAGACATCAAAAATAGTCAAGTTCATTCCTAACTGGCATAATAGCCAAAATGGGAAAAGGACTTCAGTAACACAGATAATGTTGTAACCACTTTTTATTGGCACTGCAAATACAAATGGTTGGTTTTACCAAAGCAGTTTCAGTGGAAATAAGAATGACCCTGGAAATGTTCCTGGAGGAAGGGGAAGAAATAGTACAAATGGCAAAGAGAAGCAGCAAATCCCATGGTTTAGAACATATTTGAATACTTAGAAAAGAGTGTAAAAACCCTGATAATAGAATTACTTTTTCTGCCACCCAATCAGGTCAACTGACAGATTTTATTGTGAGCCAAATCATCAGTTTCTGGAATGATGCCACAGAACAGACCTCAAAAAACATATCAGTCAAATACAATGCTAGAACGTAATATTTTAAGGTCAATAAAGCAAAAAATGCAATTCAAACAAAAAGCTTAATGCAGAGCAATGATCCAAATTTGAGGGTCTAGAACTCAGGGCCAACTCAACATAATCTCTTAGATGAAAGGAGCTGAATGCACCCGGGTAAGACAAAGCAAGGTGTGTAAACAATAGTGAGATTCACTTATACTGCCCATTTTCCATCATCTGCAGGTGCACACACATTTTCCTCATGTAAAGATCTTAACCATCACCAGTTGTACTTCAAGCATGGCACAGTTTTTCTAAAAGGGACAATTCCCACAAACCGAATGCTTTCAGTGGCCTACTGTAAAAGAACACCAACAACTCCATAACCATTTCTTCTCCGCGTAACTGTTGGATATAATATTGTTATTAGTGTGGAGATAAGAGGGAAAATGTTGCGTTCAAGGAAGTTAGAATTTCAAATTTCAAAAACGGGTCCAGTAGTTCTCCACATGAAGAATCCTTTTCTCAGAGCAAACTAGCAGTCTGACTTATAAATTGCTCCAGTCCATCCATTTAGCAGACCTAATCTTTGATGCATATGTACCCAACTACAAACAGGGCTAGATGCATGAACGGACAAGTAAAGATAAATTAAATTGTACACTTAAATAATGACCTCAAATGGTCTCATTTTAAATTATGTTAAACATGTTAACTCAAACATCTTTCCAATACTGAAACTTTTATCAGCCATCACAGAATTGTTTCATCTACTCAAACTGGAAAGATCAGTAATGTTAACTGATAACTGTGAAATGAAAGCTTGGAAAACAGGTTAACCTCATGAATTTGGGATTGCTAATTCCTAAAAGCCTAGCTTTCAGTATCAAATCATGTTACATTCCACTTGCAATGGATATTAAATATAAACAATTATGAATATGGATTTCCTTTTTACAAGCAAATTTACAGGATATAGGTCCTTAATTGAATATGCAAGTCTATCCAGGCTTTAACTGGGGAGAGAGAAAGAAAGGGGGGAAAAAAAAAAGTGCCAACTTACACCTTCAAGTAAAAAAAAAAAAAAAAATCCCAATAAAACCTAACCTCAGCTCTTGTTTTATGGTTTACTAGAACATATTTGAAGCAGCAGTGACAACCTCTGAAGTCAGGTTTATTTGCATTGTTATTCTTTAATTGATCAGCCATATTTCAAGCAAATCTGCTTTTACCCAGGGCCCCTCCCCCCACAGCACATCAAGAGGCCCTCCTCACCACTGCAATTTCAGACTCTCGTGTCCTCCCCGGCATTGCCGACCCTGATAAAGGGCTTGCTCCCATCCCATAAACCTAGCCCCTAGGCAGGAACGAGTGTGGCTATGGGCTAGCTGATAATTTTGCTGATGGACTGTAGGGAGGGGAAGTCTTCATCGCCAATGTGCAGGGTCTTATGGGAACTGAAGTCCTTCTGGGCCACCACCTGCCGACAGGTGGGGCAGATCTGGCAGTCCAAGTCCTGGTTGTTGTTGGACACAGTTTGCCAGGCGCTCTTTTTGTTCTTCTTGGGTTTGCAGCCGCTCTGCCTCTCCAGGGCCCTGAAGTCGCCGTGAGCCGCCAGGAGCTCCTGCTGTTTCTCCGTGTCGGGGAGGAGCACGAGCAGCTCGTTGAAGACCTTCCTGAAGTTCTCCCCCAGCAGTTCCCTGCAGCTCCTGTGGTACTCCACCGCCGAGATCACACCCTGCGGAAGCACGACTGGTCAGAAAATCCTTTACATTCTCCAAACATGGCCACCTTACAGAACAAAATTATTACAAGAGCCATCAGGAGATGGTGTCCCCCCCCGGCCCCACATACTGAAAGAATGAAAATGCCACCTTCTCCGGAAACAAACCATACCCCCTAAAATTCTAAGGTCAAAATGTTTCCATGAAAACCAGAAAAAAATACAAAATTCATCAACTGCATATTAGCAAAAGGCACCACTTAAGGTCATGATCAATGTGTACACCAAGTTTTGGGAAAAAAACTTTTCAAGTCATGCTCCGGAAACAAAATGTTCACAGACAGATGGACAGACAACCGCACCCATGACTATATCTCCCCCGTCAGATAAAAATGAAAGTGAATTCTAATGACTGGAAAATGTATACTGAATAGAAACTGCATAATTGAATCCTTGAGTTTCCAAAAGGCCCAACTCCAAGGAAAACACTTTTTTATGAAAGGGAAAAATAGATTTTTTTTTTTTTGCCCATATGTTATGACCCATATATATTTAGTTTATTTCTTAACAAGAGAGTGTCATTCGGATACTTTTGGCTGAAATTACAAGAAAGTTCCCTGTTTTGTTATAAGACATGTAGACTTCTAATTCCTTGGAGCCAGGCCGTTAAGAAACTCAGTGATTCAATTAGTAGGAGAGTATTGCTTCACTTGGCACTATAGTTTCTGCCAGTGCTGACTATACATAAATATTTTCCCATGTAAGACAAATAGAAACGCAACATCCTCATTCAATGCCCTAACACAATAAAATATTCTTTACCTGTCTGAATTGGCCTGAATAGGTTTTAAACTCATTGAACTTGGACTCGTCATTTTGAAGGAAGATTTTTATGGACTGTATGAGTTCCATATTCCTCTGCTGGAAGTTGTCAGGTATGAGGTAGGTCACAGGTGGGTGCGCTGGCCTGTATTGAAAAGCAAGACATTTTTTTTTTTTTAAGTTAAACACTAAAATATGCACTTGGAAATGGAAAAAAAAACCCTGACTTTCACTAAACAGCACGGGACAATAACAGCTGCAGACTACTGCCCTCATGTGGACACTAAATGAAAGAACATGTAAATGGCCCTTTACGCAGCAGTATGAGTTCAATTCGGAAGACAGTTGCTATAACAATAACAGCGAGAGACAGCTTGTATAACAATTTATGTAATATCAACCCTTTTTTCCCCAAATTAGGTACTAGCAGATAGCGTTAAAAGAAAAAAATCATATATACAAGATTATCTGATCACAGATCTTTAAGTTTCTGAGAGAAATAATATAAGCTTCAGCGCATCTTGAATTGGGGTCTTTAGAATTTTTACGGAGCATGTCCACGTTTTCATGGTAACGCTCAGATGAGGTTACGGCACTTTCCACAATCGATCCCGCCTACAATTGAGCAGGTAGGTACTATGCTGTGTGTAAAATAAGTACCTGTACCAAAACTGAGTAGAGACAAGTACTATTAGTACTACGCAGTGGAATAACGCCTTTATTCAAGTTGAAACAAGACAAACCTTGTAAGCAGTGATGTGTAAGGAACTAATCTGGCAGATTTCATAGTTCTATATAATTACAACCATAGTATGGACTGACAGGGTCAAACAGAGGTTGAGTCTCTGTTCAACAGCCTGTGTCGATCCAGGACTTTGTGCACGAAGGGAATAAAAGAGTGTATAACGTACATGCTGATTGCTGGAATGGCAGGTTCCACCACATTGGCATTCAGAGGGATACCAGTGAATCCTGGAGGTGGTTTGTGGGGAGGGCCAGCCAGCCCAGGAGGGGGGCAGGGCACACTGCTTTGGGTAGCCTTCACTGGAAATCCACTTTTGAACCCTGCAATATCAAATAAAAATTCCACAAGCATGCCTTAGACAGACACAGTTTAACAGACCCATCTCCAACAATACTAAAATCTGATCCTGAAAGTCCAACTGCGAGCAAGCTCTCTTTTGCAACAGAGCCCAGTTGTGAACCACAGTAAAGCATGTCATACAACAATAAGTAAAAAACAAAACGAAGGAATAACAGTTCACACATGCATTTCAGCTTCACGGCATCCAAAAACAGACATGTAAATTGATCAAATGAAATAAGTTTTTTCCAATTTTAGCATTTCTTGAAGCCTTTTCCATTTCTGAGGGGTATAATGCCTAAAAGCAGATTTACCCAGTTCAGGATGAGCCCTCGGGATGTCGAAAACCAAATAATCAAAAGCACAAAGATGGTAATCCCCACTTCTAAGATTAAATAACCTGGCGATATATCCAGGCAGCTTACCTAACAATGCCTTGTGTATAATAAAAGACAACAATGTTGATGGGAAATGAGAAGGTTTCAGGCACATAACATGCATTTCTCCAAAACATACAAAGAAGTCCATGCGGATAGAACTTGAACATTTCCTGCCTTTACCTGGAGGTGGTTTTTTAGGCACCAGGGCAGGAAACTCTTCCTCCTCTGGAAGTTGGCACACAGAAGTGGATTGGTTCCCCAGTCCAGGGGGCTCTTTGGGCGGAGCAGTGGTGTTGTTCTCTGATGGCCGATCTACATGTCCATTCACAAGCACATTTGTTTTGGAGGTGGCAGCAGGTTTGGGAATGTTGACAGGGAGTTGCTTAGTCTCCGGAACGTTCTCTTTTTGGGCCGTGCTGGACACCGTTTCGCCGGTGAGGGCAGGCGTTCCCTGTGAGGAGATGGGCTGTTTTTTTCTCTTGCCAGCCTTGGGTCCTGGCTGAGCGGAGCTCTTCCCCATCAGCAGGGACGAGATATCGAGCATGGTGGGAACCGCGCGGACTTCCTGAGTGGTCTTCCCGATCTGGCCGTCGTCCTCCTCGGATGATGAGCTGGACCGGATCTTGGGAGGGGCCTTTCGGCCACCCCCTACGACAGACTTCTTTCTGGGGTGGGCAGAGGCAGTGGACGATAAAGGCGGGTTATCGGACCCAAAGGAGGGTGGAGCGGCTGCAGGGGGGACTTTAGGCGGCTGGGGCGTGTTCTTGATGTTTCCCTGGGACCAAGCGGAGGAAGCGTTTCCCACAGGCTTCTGAGGTCTGATTTTAGAGACGAGGGCAGGGAAATCCTCGTCCTGGAAGGAGGAGGGCTTCCGCGATTGTGCGGTGTAGGCTGGAGTCATGGGTGAGGGCACTGCGGCATTGGACAAGCTGGGGAAATCATCCTCTTTCAGCTTGGCTGGGGCAGCTTTGATCAAACTACACAAGATGGTAAACAAAATGAAATTAGTCACTTCACATTAAATACATGCAAATGAAGACAAAATCAAAGAAAGACCAGCATAATCCTTCAGACACATAATTACCTCAGAACTCGGGTTAAGTCAAACGTGCATTCAATTTCTGAATGTAATGCTAAGTGCTATTAGATGAAAACACAGCTTATGTTTGTGTGCTTTCTGATTAAGGACCTATAGCCCTATTACATTCGCTACATTACCCATCTAGTCACGGGCAGGATATTTTGAGAACTGTAAAACTATAACAACGCAGTTTATTGCGACGGTTCCCAACCAATGTGCAACAGTACTCTGAATCAGAGGAGGTCTGGTGTAACAAAAGAAAATAACAAACCAGAGGTTCAAGTGAACCCGAAACTAAACTGTCAGTCACCCTGCCTGCCCAATTAGGAATGAGGTACAAGGCTGAAGAGAAATTCAAGTTAGTTCATGTCCTTAAGTTGTTGCAAGCAAAGTTTCATTAATTCTGTTCAATAATTGTGATTAATAGCCATTACAGGTTGTTCACCCCTGTTCTTGGGGTGAAGGAATATAAAAGGTCACAAAATGGCTATTTTTAAGTCTTCAAAACACCCAATTTATATGTTGAGACATGAAGTATACGACTTACAAACATACATATCAATTTTAGACAGGTCAAAAATGGATAACTTCCATTTTTTCCCCAATATGACCACCCGGCCAAGCCCACTTTTGGGGGTGCTGAGCTAAAGAGCAATCCTAAAGTAGTTCATGAGCTTAAGACGTTGCATACAAAGTTTTGTCAAAATTTCACCAATATTTCCAACCCCAAAAGGTTATGGGTTAAATCGTTTATGGACGACAAATGACATTTTAACCATCTAAACTCAACTGATCAACCACCAATTGAGTAAAAAATGTAAGTTTCAAAAATCATATATATATATATATATATATATATATATATATATATATATATATACACAGCCCATTCAAAAAGCTAAAGTAAGTGGAATTTAAAAAAAAAAAAAAAAAACTGCTCACTTAAAACCTAAAATGATAATTTGGACCAACAACTAAGACATCAATGCCACCATCTTGCTGACTTTTGAATGGCATGCTTTGTAAATCGGTAAACTTGGAAAAATGACACTCGAAGAAAATGGCTGGGAATGCTGGCTCATAGCATGAAATTTCACTCTGCCATCATGGTTCTGAAAGTGATAGTTTTATAACCTTGAAACAGGTGGTGGTGGCGCCGCTGCGGCCCTTAAGGCAGGAAAATCCTCCTTCTGCAGGGGTGCAGCGGTACTGTGGGGCCTGACCACATCCTTTGGACCTGAAACATGATGGGATTTACCATATGACAGTTGCTTATCAAACACCTCAGCTGAGTACAAGCAAGACATGCAGCAAGTCCTCCGTTAACATTAATGTTCATTAAAATAGGAATTAAACTTAGCTCTGGAGCTCCCCTATGATGCAATTAATCAATCTAAACCTGACGAAGCACAGCTCATTCAGCAATCTTGTTGAGTTACCAAGTAGTCTAGTCAGGCGTGCCAAATTAGGGTTGAAATAAAAACATAGATGATGGCATATCTCACAGACCTGGGGGAGATGAGCACTGTTCGAAACTGTGGAAACTTGGAGTTTTTTTCATCCTACTGAGAGCTTCACTCGGAGGTTTGCTGGAGCTCCCATGATTCCGCCCTTCATCTGTATCCATGACCTCCTCTTTTCGAGGCTTTTGGCTCTCTCTCTCCTGATGCAACCTTCTCTCCTCCTGTCGGCGAGCAGCTACTGATGCTCTGACTGCAGCGGCTATCTCCCGGTCTTCTTCCTCCCTGCACACAACTCACCGTCAGCAATTTCAACTAGACAGCGTTTCTGTGTTTAAAAACAGATGTCTTCCCTCCCTCCCAAAAACCCTATACCTTGACCCCCCCCACCCTCATTTTGAAGAATGTATTTTGCAGCCGCTCCTGTTCTACTTCTGAGTTCTACTAGGTGACCAGTCACTGAAACTTCATTTATTAACATTAGTTAGATAGCTAGCTAGCTAACTGTTTTTAGCTAGTTAGCAAGATTCAGTAATAGGTGACTTTAGTGGCCAAAGAAAATTGATGGTAAAAAGGACTTAGCTTTGAATATTGCATCGCTGCTAACAATACATAACCCTACATTTGAAGAAAAGAGATTGAATTCTGTCGCAATCTCTGGAGACCAGTCATAGAATGCTGCAGAACTAATCAGTGTACTGTTTTTAAGTGAGGATCTGAAGACCATGGTTGACTCTATTAGCTCTAGAGAAGAGCAGAAACTTTTTTTCCCCCTGCATTAAAAACAAGTTTAATGTTAAGAAGGGCAGAGTATCATGTATTAAGAGATTTGGAGATTACACAGCCCTGCATGAAATCTGCCGAGTAAGAGCTGATACCTGATTTAAAGTAGTTTTGGGGCGCTGAATCCAAATATCACAACTTTCTGGCTATCACGTCAGGTTTTGTCACAAATCACTGCCCTTGGTATAACGAGAATCCTGTTCAAGTATAGTAAGTCCCACAGCTACTTGGATTACTTTCCACAAAACCTTGGTGCAGTCAGCAAGGAAGAAGGGGAAATATTCCATCAAGATATCAAAACGATGGAGAAACAGCACCAAGGAAGATAGAATACAAATATGATGGCTGATAACTGTTGGTGCCTACAGAGAGACTGGCCCGAACGAAATTATTCCCGTAAATCAAAGAAAAGAAAATTTAATCCTTAAGTAAGCTGCATTTTGTTGTATTACATCTTGCAGAATACTTAACATCTAACTGTGTCATTTTGCTTTTATTTATCATTGTGTACAAATTTTTAGGGCAAATTTGAAATCAGCGCCTTCGAATTACATACAATCAACACAGTTTATCTAATCAGTAGAGAAAAAGTTTCAAAATGCAGGGCAGTTTTATCAATGGCTGACTGCATTGAGGTTGTCAAACTGTATAAAATTGTATCACCTGCATAAAAATAGTAATCAACAGGTATTAAGGGACAGAAAAACTATTAACATACATTAAATATTACCGGACCCAAGATGGAACCCTGTGGAATGCCCTTGATCAGTGGGAGGAACTCAGACTGAACGTCACCTACTTTTGTACACTGCACTGACTACATCTATGAGGACGTTGCTAAATCACCACAGACACCCTGAGTTCATGCCAATGATCGATAGTCTATTTAGGAGTGTGAAGTGATCAGAGTCAAAAGCCTTTCATAGGTCAACAAAAAAGGCCTGCACAATGCATCCCATCATCTACAGTGGACACAAGATCATTTAAGTGATCACATACGTTACAGCAATGCAGCTGAACACTCAAAGTCTCACCACTGCACATGAATAGGACAGCTGGCACCAATGCAGCATTTAGCATCGATTACTTAAAAGGCCTTACCTGCTGTACCTCCAGCTTCCCCTACTGTTATGCTGACTACCCCTGCCGCCTCCTCCTCTTCCCGACCTCCCATGCCTGTTGAAGCGATCCACTTCTTCATAGTCATCTCCTCCAATTCCTGAAACATGGAACCCAGTACACTCTAAGAGGCTTTCAGTCAAACCTTGCCTCATCTTTCGCCTTACGACTAGATGCACCGTGAAACAGAAACCCAGAGTATGGAAAAGTCAGCGCTCGTCTCCTTACCGTCGTTCCGTCTTTGATGCCGGGGTGTGTAGCTGAACTGCAGGTCTATGTGCCGGTTCTGCCGTGCTTCTGCCCGGCTCTTGCTGTGAGCCGCAGCCTTGTGGGCCTTGTAGTCGATATCAGAGCGAAAGGCGTGGGTGAACTGCTCTGTGCTGCAGCTACCCTCTTCGCATAGATAATGACTTTCCCGGAAATGTTCACGAAGGTAATGATAATCACTGCAAAGAAAAAAAAATCCATCTTCAGGTCCCAAGTAACATTTCACATACTATAACCACATTAACCAGTGAGTAATTTCATCTCAAATCACTGGAGGCCTCCTTACTGACAACCTCAGATTTGCTTCAGATTTTCAGAAAGTTATGTTATTGTATCCAGTATATTAAGTGCAAGACTGTAGACCCATATCTTCATTAGTAATAGAGATGTTGAGACTTCAAATAAGGGGCGTGGCCACCAATTTTGAGTAAAAAGAAGTGTTACTATGAGATATTGAAGTTAACATAAGTCATAACTTTTGAACCATAAATGGTATGCATTTTGCAGGACTGGTTCTTTCCAAATTTCCTGGCACAATTACTAGTTATCATGCAAGTTTCTGAGACTAGAAAAATAGTCCGTTTCATTCCAAAGATATAAAGGGCCAAACCTGGCCCCATATGCAAAACCAAACTTTTCTGAGTCATTTTGGAAAACCTAATAATGAGCAATTATACAAGTTGTGGAACTGGTTTTTGTTCATCTGATACATAATGTAACAAAGAACCAATCCTGCAAATTTCCTGTATCTGTATTTGGTGGTTCAAAATTTCTAACTAACTTAAGTTGGCTTATTGTATAGCAACACACATTTTTGCACAAAATTGGGGGCCACGCCCCCTTTTTGAAGCATAAATATCTCAATAACTGATGAAGATATGGGTTTAAAATTTTGCACAAGATCTACTGAATACAAGAACAATATGTTCTGTGAATTTGACGCAAATCTGAGTTGGTCAGATGGGAACTTTTTTGAAATCTGGTGGTTTGAATTGGAATTACCCAGGTATAAGGAATGATTTTTCTAAAAAAAAAAAAAAAAAAAAAACAATTTATTGACTCAAAAATAATCCCTCTAAATCATTGCTTAAGACCCACTAGTAGTGTGTGGCAGTGTATGGATGTACAGGGACCCAGTAATCTGCCTGTAAATCCTTATTTCTCTTCATATGGGACATTTATGGGTGTCAACCTTTGGTCAGCGGGCAAGTAGCCTCCAGCCAATAACAGTGCGCAGGGTGAGAAGATGGGACATACTGCTAAATGGCAAAAAGCGCTTCTGGTCTTGTTGAGCCGGGAAGGAGGACCCAAATTTGAATATTGTGTTTAAAATCCACAACCAACAAATCTTACTCAGTATATCTTTATGCATAACTTTGGACACTCATCACAAAAAAATTTCTTAAACACCAAAGTTTGATTCAATGAGTCGAAATTTCATAACATAGTTGGCCTTAACCCTCTAGTAACCAGCGTAGCATATCTGCTACATGAAGTAAAAGGGTTAACAGCCTGGACACCCTGCTGGTCTTGTTTCTTATTGCCAAATAAACATTTGAGGATAACTTGAATAGTCCGTCACTTTAATTTTTTCATTAGCATTATTAGCCAATGTAGCAGAATTGCAAGAAATTTGGAAAGGTGGGCAAAAATTGTCAAATAATTTTGTCATCTGTTTCTCAAATAATGTCCCAAAATAAACATTTTTGCATAGGGAAATAATTTTAACACAATTGGAAATGGGTTTGGTTAATAGAGGGTTAAGTAAGTGAAATTTAAAAATGAAATTAATCATTGTCAGAATAGAAAGAAACTTCAATACCTATAGTATTCCTGAGCACCATCAGCGTCACAGAAATGGCAGAAATAATGATCTCTACGCAAATGTTTCAGTAGCTCATCGTTATCCAAGTAGCGGTCATCACAAAATTTACAGAGGGGATGCCCACGATGAGAGGTGTCATCTGGGTCCCCTTGTGTCCGATGACGGGCCAAATCTTTCCGATTATACCATTTTCTCTCATGGGTAAATATCTGGGGAACAAAAATCCGTTAGTGCTGACCCATAAAAAAATAATAAACAAATTATATGACATATCCAATGTCACAAGAAATTGGGAAACAATATACATTTAAATAAAGATTTTTAGAATACACCAATTTAAAATGATCAACTAAATAATGAAGGCGTGAAACGTGAATAAAGTGAAACAAGAATTGCACGGGTTAAGTATATGGAGTTTACTGTGCCTCCATTCTAAAGGATTAAGATGCTTTCACACCGGACGCGAAAAGAATTTTTCGCACGACAGATTACATTCAAAGTCAATGCAAAGACGCGAATTCAGGCGAAAACGCATGTATTCACGTCTTTGCATTGACTTTGAATGTTACCTGTCGTGC
This sequence comes from Gymnothorax reevesii, assembly GCA_029721435.1. NCBI lineage: Eukaryota > Metazoa > Chordata > Actinopteri > Anguilliformes > Muraenidae > Gymnothorax > Gymnothorax reevesii. Next base: position 13,720,518 of record CM056592.1, read on the forward strand.
GAAAAATTCGTTTCGCGTCCGGTGTGAAAGCGGCTTGAATGTAACATAAATCATTACCCTCAGATGTTTCGCACACAATTTGCAGCAAAAAAGCTCGTGCTGTTTCCTCATATGTTGTTCCAACTCTTCAAATTTATAAAAAATTCTTGGCTCAGGACACTGTGGACATTCAGACTGCAGAATCCTCCTAGATTTTAATTAAAATGTAATAATGAGAGCTTGTTCATGGAGCAAGACAATTTTATTCAGCTTTTGTTTATACCAGCTCTGCAAACTGCTGAGCTGTTCGTACCTGAATTGGGCATAGATCCTGCCATCACCAAAATAAATATCATGCTTCTTCTCACACTGAAACTGTTGGAAGGCTATAGATCCAAATGGTTCAAGTTTCTTCACAAATACTACCTGTAAACACACAGAAAATCATAAGTCACAATATAGACGACTACAAAAAGAACAGCAGTTCTGCATGATACGAAATAAGACAAATAACGAAATAATAATGAAATAAGACAAAAATCATACATTATCAGGAAAATAAAATTGCAAATGCATGCAACTTTCCACAACTGGCAGTGAGCGTCGTGACGTCATGACCTTACATAACGCAAGATAACAGCAACACCTGAAGACAATCACGTTTCGCTCCTTTTCATATCATGTTGCATAACAGAAAAGTACTAAGTCAATGAACATACCAATAGCAAAAAACTAATTTTAGCTGCTGTGTAATGCGTTCAAGGATAGTGTCTTGCATACAGTCAATTCAGCCAGAGACAATATGCCACCGAGCGAGCAAGTCTTCACCCAACGCTGAAACGCGGACATAATTTATTTACCATCGTAACGCCGCATTCACACTGGACGCGAAACAAATTTGTTGCACGACAGATTACATTCAAAGTCAATGCAAAGACGCGACTAAACAAACTCGTTTCGCGTCCTGTGTGAAAGCAGCGTGACAGTTGCTGGTCGCCAAGTCGCAGCACTACAGGCAGCGCTCATAGTCAACGTGGAAGAGCTGAAAATCATAACATGCTAACATAACATGTTATAACATGACATAACCAGCTAGCTAGATAGCAAAACGAGGTAGTGGAAATGAACAAGTGAAGCAAGCGAGCGAAACTCTGCACCTCCTTTCATTAGACGGTGCTAGCTGACGTTAGCTGGACAATTAGCCACTCATACTCTCAAAAGCTAACGTAACGCGTTATTAAACCAAAATTACCGGACACCCGTCCATCTGCCGCAGTAAAAGACTGGGGCATTTTGGACACTTGACAAGCGCCCCTGTCATTTACCACGACAGGCCCTGAACGACATCACCAGAGGCGTTTTCATTTCACTAACTAGCTAGACAGCCAGTAGCCAAACGGGGTAGGGCTAATCTGTTTAAAACATTCTGCTGAAAAACAACAACCATCTATACTTTCCTTCATAATTTCTTTATTTCTCAGTACATTGTGATGACATTTTCACCAGTTATTCTTGAGATGCATCAATAAGAAGGAAAAGTATATGATGTTGGCTTTTATGAAGGAAAGTATAGATGGTAGTAGTTTTTTCCAGCAGTTTGAGCAGAATGTTTTCAGAAGATCAGCCCAGAGGTGGGGAGTCCTGGTCCTGCAGGGCCGGTGTGTCTGCGGGGTTTTATTTCTATCAATTACCCTGACTAATTGAGCTAATTGGTTGCAAACACAAATATAGATTTGTGCAAAAACTCGATCAAAGGAAAATGTTTTACGTAGGGAGTCAATAACAGTCTTTGGTGGTCATTCATGACAATTTAAAGAAATGCGCCTGAAATTTACAAATAATTTCACAAATAGTTTGGCTAATTTAGATAACGAACTAATTAAACGCCAGAAGTTTGTGCGGAAAACCAGCGGCAGATGGGGCCCACCTCTGGTTTGTCCCTACCCCCGACAAACATCGTTGTACGCCGGCCAACTTCGTGAACTCTAGCCAGCTATAGCTTGCTGACGCGAGTTAGCTTATCTGAGACAGCTTAGGCTCCAGGAAACCGCAGGCTAACATAAGCTTCAAAGCTACCGCAAGGCATTTCGCCACAACCGTACTTCACTAGCTGCTCAGCTAGCCTCAACGATGAAGTAGCGAACTAGCTTGCTAACACTATGATAGTCACTGAGGCTATAAACTAGCCTGTTCAGTGACGTTATCAAGCTAACAGTTAACATTTAACTTCAACTAACTAGTCACTGTAGCCAACACCAGTTGACCAACGTCACTGGACGCTCATCTTACGACCTAACTCGCCAGCTAGTTGGCAAGTGATGAATAAGTAAAGCAGGTAAGATAATTGTTACCAACCTAAAATAATCCTGGCCCTTTCTCAATAGCTAAAGTACGATTAGAGAGGTGGCCCAGGCCTTCAGTGTCACACTCTCACGCCACGCTTTAGTGCTACGGAGTCAGCGCACCTTGTCGAGCTCCTCCCGGCAGACGGCGCAGTACTTCTGCTCACAGAGGACCCTCATCTTGGTGGAGCACCGGTAACAAACCGGGTGATCGCATTTCCCGAATGCGAAAATGTCCAGATCCTGACAGCACAGAACGCAGGTCCGCTCGGTATCCTTAAAAGATTTTGATTCCATGGCACCGTTTACGAATAGATTCTTGGGCTCTCGGCTCCTCTTGTGTCGGAAATTATTGCGCTCTTTTGACTCTAACTTCCCACTGCCGAGCGCTTTTGCGTTTACGTAATAACGCGCAGCAGAGAGTTGGTCCGACTGCGCGCTGTGAGAGCGGAGCGGAGCGGTGTCACTTTGTGAGCGACAGCGCCCCGTGCGGCGCAGCGCAGTTTACTCATCTCTCTGGAATTTTAAGTTGCAGTATAGGAAACAAAACTGGAACTTATCGGAGGGCGTCTGAGAAAAAAACAATGTTCGACTTGAACGCCTCTGATGTTAAATGTAATTTTCCTTAAGCAAGGCCGTTGTGATTACATTCATGTAACGAGCAAAATTGGGTTTTTTCCCTTGAATTGGCAGCATTTAAGACATTCTAATTTTGTATAAATAAGAGTTCTGAACAAATTGAACAAACAAGAAAGCTTAATTGGGAAGCCTACATTCACCTGATGATTGGACAGAGCCAAACATAGCCAACAACATTGCCAGACTTGAGGAGGCAACATCGCGAGAGATTTGGCTTTGCTGATCATCTAAATAGTATCTTAATATTTTTGCCTCTCTTGCTGGTATGTTAGGCTACTGCCTAATAGCATGTAACTCTTGCGTTGATGAGCTGGGGACTGCTGGCTCAGCTCATTTCTTGGTATAAACTGATGGCTAAGGGGACTTGGCATATATGCTGAGTGTAGTTAAATTTAAACCTTAGCTATTTTGGTTCAGTGTAACCTAAGTTCCAGGAAATGATTATCGCTGGTAGACGGATGTCGCGGAAACCACCTGATTGTAAAGCACGTTTTGAGATTCAGCTAACAGAAAACGGAAGTATTTTTAGTCATTAATGCCTAAACGATTTGGACTCATAACAGGGGATGCTGCTTACATAACACAATGAGGCCAATCGGAACCTGTCAAGCAGGATAGACATCGAACAGCAACGTCTTCAAGGTTTTGGTGTTTCAACAAACCGCGTGGTGTATTACCGCCACCTACTGAGTGCACTATGTAGTCATTAGTGCTTTTACCTACAAGAAAGAAAACCGAGACACCAACTTAGGAGATCACCCGTATTCCTAAACCTTCATTTCCCTGAACTTATCTTCCTGACACCTGAACCCCACCAATTCATACCTCCGAAATTCCCTGGGTCTCCTCTCCTTCCACATCTGATACCCCTAAAAACTCTTGCAGCACCCACCACTATTTCAATTCTCTCCTCCTTACTTTCAATGTCCATGGACAAATTACCGCCATTGCAATAAACATAAAAAATATACTTTTTGATATTTAATTTCAATAATTTATTTATTTACTTATTTGTATTTGATATGCCATGCTGTTCTGTCTGCATTAATTCAATAAGTAGATTTGGGTAAAAAAGAAGAAGCACTTTGTCCATTCTTAGAAAATCTCTCATGCAGCTTCTCAGTTGTCTGTATCCTGTACCCTCACCAGCTATTGTCCCAGAATTACTTTTTTGCCGCCTTTACTCTTGGTTGCCCCTGCATATAACATTTTCCCTTGAATTTGGGTCCTTTCCACCTCCCACTCTATTTTCTGTCATGCACTCTCCAATTAACCAATTTCATGACCTCCCGCACAGTGAAAACGTACTGCCTGCTGTTTTCACAATCTGCACTTATCTCCCACACATCCCTCCATCTCATATCTTTCAGTTCTTAGAGTAAGTGAAACACTTCCAAGCACCATTCGACCCACTTTGTCAAACTTGCATGAAGCCCTTGGCTGCTGTCGAATAGAAAAAAAAAAAAAGTTTTGTTGTCTGATTCCTGATCACTTTTCTTTGACCTTGATGGATAACATCATGCTAAAAGTGAGATTGAAGAAAGATGTGAAGGAGAATTCAAATCCCTTAGGAAAAAGACAACCGTGGGACACCCTGGAGACTCATCAGTCCAAGCGCGCGCACCATAAAGGCTGTGTCCTTCTCGCAGCGCCCCAGGTTTGATTCCATCCTGGGTCATTTGCCGCATGTCTTCCCCATTCTTCTCCCCAACATTCCTGTCTATCTCCACTGTATAACTATCAAATAAAGGAAAAAATCCCAAAATAATACTAATAAAAAATGACAACCGTGCTGCTACGAGAATCTGACTGCACTTACTCGCTGTACAACTATCAAATAAAGAAAAAAATCCCAAAATAATACTAATAAAAAATGACAACTGTGCTGCTACGAGAATCTGACTGCACTTACTCCGAGTGATATCATCATGCTACCAGTATTGGTAATGTTTGTTTGTTTTGATGAATGTTGGAATACACATTTCTGAAATGCAGGGTGACAGGGAAGACTCTTTAATATTCATGAATGAGTCAATACCTGATTGGCTTATGAGAAGCACTATGGAATATCGGACAAATCTCAGGAGGAAAGCAGATGACAGTGTTGAACAAGAAACATTTACCAAATTGTCAGTGGTTCTTTTATGGACATTTATAAGTCTTTCCCTGTCACCCTCCATTTTGGCAATTTGCTAACCACATAGACGGTCCATCAGATAAAAATAAGGGCTGCAAGGAGCCTTGGAACGGCATTTTCTCCTTTGTTTTTGTAAAGGATGGTCCAGTGTGACAAACTGTGCTAAGGAAACATTGAAGCATCTTACCTTTGCATTCTGCAAATTCAAACAGCTCATACCATGGTTGCCACAGAAAGAGAACAGTTCATTTCTTAGGAAGTAGGAACTTTAAAACAAAAAAAAATTCAACTGCAGCCCCAGGGTGCATCCAAATTCTCGATAGAGCAAAGAATCTTCCTTACAAACATGCATGAATCACAAATAGTTTGGACAAGGATCGCCGAGTCGGCTATTTCATGGAGAAAAGGAGGCAATTAGCTCCTTAGTTGCTTCCATCCAGCAATGATACATGGGATCAATTTTAGAAGAAAAGAGAAATTGAATATTGACCTCAATCGTTTGCAGCTGTTGTGAGGATTGAGAACATCATTTGTGCCCTGTAGTTTCGCAATAAATCGTGGCAATGACCTCCACCATTGAGTTAATGATGTACTTAAGGAAAGCACATCAATTTTTATCAAACGTGCACCATGCAACCTTTAAAATCTCCTCTCAACTTTTCCTTGACCCCAGTGATGTTTTTGAGTGAGGTCAAGGACAAGTAAAGAAAAAAGGAGAGAGGCTCCCTACATGAGAGAATTTAGATGCAGCCCCCGTATAGAAAGCCTCTGAGGCAAAAATGTCCATCCTCCTGACTGATGACTTGTCCCCAGAATTAAGAACAGTTGTCAATATCATCTCATCTTTGACATCTGCCATTTGCTGCTGATACCAGGGAACTTCTATGATGATGTTCAATGTGTGATGCTGTTCAACTGCTCTGTGGTTGATGCACATTCATATTCGCACCAACAATACCGTTCATTTTCACTGTCAGAAATTTTCTACTGGAACCAGAGGTTTTCGCTCAATTAAGTGTGTGTGCTCTCTCTCCTGTGACAACCAGCAAAACAGGAATTGGCTCAATTAAATCTATGTAAACTCACACACACACACACACACACACACACACACGCGCGCGCACGCAAACACACACAGAAAAAAAAAAAAACAACGACATTTCTAACATTACTATAACAATCCAGCACTTCATTAGTTAAGGACATCAAAAAAAGTAATTCACCTCCAATACGCAGTAACATATACAGAAGGCTTCTGTGTGACCTTTAATATTGTCACAGCCTGAGCCCTCTTTATTGTTTTTCTGGCAATCCAGCTGTCCTTTTACAGATTTTCCTTCTGTTACCCCTGATTAGTTTTCCTTATTCGATTACTGTCTCGTGCATTACTTTCATTTCTGTCTTTTTACCGCCATCAGTTTCCTATTGCTAATTGTTGTGGCGTATATTGAAGTTCCTGGTATACGTTCCTTCCTTGCCAAATTGTTTCTCTTCATTGTCTCCAGAGCCTGTTTAGCCAAGAGCTCTTAAAACCTCCATCCTATTAAAAGATATTACTCTGTTTCAGAGGGGTCAGATTATAGGCCTGCATCAAGCAAAGGAAACAACTAAGGAGATGTGCTGAAAGTATCAAAATTGGGTAAAGAACTGTCCAACGCATGAATAAAACCTGGAAGGAGAGTGGTGGACCATCATCTTTGAGGAAGAAATGCGGTCAAAAAAAAAAACTTGAATGATCTTGATGGGAGATCACTTAAATGTTTGGTGACATCAAATTGTAAAAAAATTGGCAGGACTCGTGGCTATGTTTGATTGTAAAAGTAAGAGCATTTCCACATGCACAATGGGAAGAGAACTCTTGGCAATGGGACAGAACAGCTGTGTAGGAAAACCACTCATCATTGTGGCTAATCAGAAAATAAAGGCTTCAATTTGCCAGAGAGCATAAAGATTGAACTCTGGATCAATGGAAAAAAGTCATGTGGTCTGATGAGTCCAAATTTACTCTGTTCCAGAGTGAGGAGCCCAGGGAAAGAGAAGAGGTGGATGAAGTGACGCTCTGATCATGCCTACTTAGTGTCAACCATACAAGCCTGTAGGGCAGTGTTATGACCTGGGGTTGCTTCAGTCGGTCAGGTCTAGGTTCAGTGACCATATGAGCTAAAAAATGAACATACTGAATTGGCAGGGTTGTCCATCAGTGGATTTTTTCTTCCCTGATGGCAAAGATATATTCCAACACTTGTGACAGAGTGGCTCAGGGAGCATGAGACATCATTTTAACATGAGCATCGGCCATCACAGAGTCCAGACTTTAACTCCATCGAGAATCTTTGGGATGTGCTGGAGATAAGACTTTACACAGCATGACTCTCCCATAATCAATAGAAGATCTTGGCGAAAATATTATGCAATTCTAGGCAGAAATGATTGTGGTGACAATGCATAAGTTTATCAGTCAATGCTGCAGCAAATGTGTGCCGTGATCAAAAAAAAAGGCAGTCCAACGAAATATCAAAGCGTGTGACTTTTTTTTTTTTTGGCCGGGCAGCGTACACTAAGGACCAAGCAAAGTCCTCTTTTTGATCCAACCCCCATAATATCTAGCTTCAAAGAAACATTAAGTTGTGCTTTAAACAAAAAAAAGTTTTTAAACGTAAAACTAGAACGGGCACTCGGTAGAGCGCATACCTTCGCCGACGCCACTGAATCCCTCGCCACTGGCGTTGGTTTCATGCCGATCGGATAAAAATTGACCGAGATATGGCCGAAAGTCGGTTTTGACCTTTTCGTGGCCTTGACCTTGACCTTTGACCCGATCACTCCCAAAATCTAATCGATTGATCCTCAGGTCATGCCAAATCAACCCATCAAATTTTATGAAATTCCGTTTGGTACTTTTTGAGTTATTCGATACACATACATACACACAGACAGACAGACAGACAGACACACAAACAAATAAATACACGGGGATCAAAACATTACCTTCGTCAGCGAAGTCGCTGGCGAAGGTAATAAGAACAAAAAACTAGTTGTGACTTGGTGTCATTACTTCCTTGCTTTCTTCAATTCATCTGTGGTAGTAGATGTTCTGATTGCTTACATTTTGCTCTATGACCACTAGATGTCGCTGATATTACATCTCAGACACTGCAATGGCTGATTTCAGTGGAGTGCAAATATACCTGCAAGATTGTGAGAATCAGCTCTATTAGAAACTGAATTCCATATCACCTACATAGCCTTCTTCTAAACCAGGGGTGGCCAAATCTGGTCCTGGAGAGCTGCAGTGTCTGCTGGTTTTGGTTTTCTCCACCCAATTTAAACCAAAGACAGCGGGTGAGGTAAGTTTAGTGTGTAATCAATGGCTTTAATTCATCAGTCAAGGGCTGAGTAAAACCAAAAACCAGCAGATACTGCGGCTCTTCGCGAACAGGGTTTGCCACCCCTGTTCTAAACAGTGGCATGCAGTCAGAGGTATGTATAAAAGGCCTGAAGTAAACTCACCATTCAACGCTTGATCGCTCCCGTTTTTTTGTTTGTCTGATTAACTATTAAAAAATTTCTTCGCTGAATAATCAAAAGAAAAATTAGGCTTATAATGATAGAAAAATGCCAGTGTTCTAATTTTTTTAAACCTGTTCCTGGCATCAAATTCAAAGTGAGCATACAGCAGTGTGCAGTGATGATTGTACTCCACCACTTTTGTCCAAAAAGGATCCAAATATATTATTTCTTTATAATTTTCTGGTAAAAATGTATTGAAAAATACTATTGTAGGCAATGAGAACAAAAAACATTCTCAGAAGTTTACTGAGAAAAAAAAAATATGGGTAATAAACAAAAGGACTGAAAACATAATTTTTTAAAATAACAATTGAAAGGTGTTGCAAATTGTATTTTTTGACTCATAGCCTGAATGTATGTTTGAAGGCACATTCCATGATTATTGATGCAAAAAAATGAGTTCAAACTGGTATGAGGCTACAGTATTCTGCAAAGTTACCTCTGATGGTCAGTTGTTCTAGTAAATAAGGTGACTTGAACATTCAGTGGTGTCACAGAGTTAAACACGACGGCACAGCGGAAGGGGCTCTCTGAGATTGTTCATAGCTGCATTGCGGCCTTCCACCATGCAGAAGATGTTAAATGCTGCCATGACATTGTAAGAAACTCCATCAAGCATTTCAAAGAGACCGGTTCGGTGAAAACTAGTGGCAATAGAGGTGCAAAACAGAAGTTAAGTGCCTCTGATGTTCGTTATCTGCGTATGACAAGTAAAAAAAATAAAATAAAATCGGCGGTTGACAGCACGATAACTCCGTGATGATATTAATAGTGCCAGAAGTGAAGAGATGAAAGCATCAAGATCTACTGTTTCCAGACCGAAGTTCCAGACATCTGTGTGAAAATGGTCTGATTGGTTGTATTGCTGCCAAGAGCTGGCAACATCAAAAAAGACTTGAGTTTGCTAGGAAATTCAAGCATTGGACACCAAAAGGCTGGCAACAAGTCCCTTGTACCGATGAATCAAAATTCGAAATTTTCTCGGCCAAACGCAGAACTTCTTTGTGCTGTAGAGTTGGAGAATGTTTCAAAAATTACTGTTTAATCCCTTCAGTAAAACATGGAGGCGGTTACATTATGGCTTGGGGTCCAGTCTGCTCCAAAGGAGCCAGTAATCCCATAAAATTTGATGAAATTATGGATCAAAAGAAGTAGCACAGCATCCTTGAGAGGCATGCATTGCCATCTGGAAAGAGACTGATTGGTCTGGTATTTTATTTTAAACAAGACAATGACCCTACACACACTTCTAAGTTGTGCAAGAATGATCTCAAATGGAAAGAGACATCTAGTGACATAAAAGTTATGACCTGGCCTGCTCAAAGCCCAGACCTTAATCCAAATGAGCAAATCTGTTGTAACATCGAAAGAATCTCTCTATAAATCTACATATCACACATAGATTATCTCCATTTGAACACAAAAATAATAACAATTGACACTTCTGTTTTCCTTTTAATGATGAAAATCAGCTGAAGTCCTGTACATATTAAAGTAATCCGTTATCTAACAGTAAATAACAGAAATAAAATGTGTTTGGTATCACCTGGTTTTCAGCAATAAACCAAAATTTAGCAAAGATTGAGACAAGCATTTCAAATTTGAGTTATCTGAAAATTTTAACTTCTGTTTCTCTTAGGGACCCCTCTATACGCTTGTTTTTGCTCCAATCGCAAGTACAGGCCCTATTTTTAACAGCTGTTAATTTTTCTTAATGACATCATTTTCATGTGCCATTATGTACCCTCTTTAGCCTCATTGTCCAAAATAGCAATAGCTGTATAACGTAGGATAAAAGCTGTGCTTTATTGCAAACTTTTGCAAAAAGGGAACAAATTTGTTGCTAACTGAATTAAAAAAGACGGTGATTTGATAGGGTCTTAGTTACACTGGTGAGCTTGTGAGTTACTCTTGCACAATGCAGGTTTGGCACCTTATCATTTGTCAAGTCATTAAATTTGACATTAACAACCCAATGGCCCTTTTTTAGAGGATATGTATTTACATTTTCACCAATCTGAAGCCAAATGATTCATTAATTTCATGAGATACAATGTCTCCCCATTTCATGCAATAAAGAATATTTGCAGTACTGTACAATATGAATATGGAAATCTTCAGGGCATGCATAGCTATTTTTGACATAATGTGGCTATAAAGGGTAAATAATCTTTATCGCTAATTAGTGAATTTAAAAAAATATACACCTTATTAAAATAATAGGACTGAAATTGTAGCTAGTTGGAACAGAGACCAGCATGAGAACCAGTGCTCGAGGGCAAAGGTGTTAAAACGACGTGTATTAGATACACATTGACATGCATGGCCTAGCTCCTCCTGTAATCCAGTATACTGAATGTGTTACTGTGGGTTAAAAATATGAGACATTCTCTAGTCATCCTAAGGGCGTGGTTACGGGCGATCGTGGATGCCGCGATCCCACCCCGCCTTCCCTCCATCCAATATCACAAACATGCCAATAATACTCCCCCAAGAACATAATGCTTACCAACAACTATTAATACATCTCAACCCTGGCAGAGTACAAACTGAAGTTACGCCCTTTTTTAGTTCTCTCATCAAGATATGAGCTGTGATGCTGTAACATAAAAGTGAGGCGGTTCAGATCAGTAGTACTACAGAAGGTAGCTGACTTTACAAACAAACGCATTACGTATCACACCTGGGAAATAGCATTGCATTTTTGTCATCATGGTATCTCCTGTTCAGGTCCCAGGTAAACCAGACAAACAGGCGATATCAGATGAATTCTTAATCAATATCATTTGTCATGTCATGTGAACCTAATTGCCAGCAGTAATGAGCAATATGGTCTTGAACAATATATAGCAGAGGGAATGAGTGTAACTGCAATTTAAATACTGATTTTACATCATTGATGTGGAGATTTAAGATGAATTTTAAAGACCAGAGAGGTTTTACATACGCTGACAACTCACGATTCCGACAGATAACACCGAACATTGGCTGATGAGGGAATTTTAATTGCTGTGAGCCATCAAAATCAAATTAAGCTTATCTGAACTAAGGTAAAATCAATAACAGGCCAATGATGAAATGAGCTCTGGATGAGAAACAAGGCCTACTTGCTCTGAGAGCAGTCTTTGCTGAGCTTTACAGGGGCCATACTGATAAAAAAAATGTACTCAGATATGAACTTAGATGTTGTCTCAAGATAATTTCCCACGTTGTGCTTGTGCTTCAACATAATTGAGACTGCAAACAGTTGCTCATTGTTTTGAAGTGATTAAGAGTCTTAAGTACATCAGATACTGTATGTAAATCGCAGATGATTTTGAATTTAACACCAATAAAGAATAGAGCTCTGTCCAGATATTTTTAGCCATATAAAACAACATTAGAGAGGCCACTGCTTTTTCTTAATTTTGGTCACATGCAGTGCTTCAGTCTTATGCTGGCTAGTTTGTCACAAGCTTTTTGTTGTATTTAAAGGTCACATACAAAGGTTTCATATATTGTATAAATTTTCCTGTTGAAGGTGTTTCATTTCCATATAATAATGCTAAAAGAGAGTTTCAGGAAAGAGACCCCAGTTTCGAAATACAGCCCTGTATAAAATTAAATGCAGCGGAGGTTGTCTACTGACACTGGGTAGATACCTTCAATAGGTGTCACCTATTGAAATCCTCATTCATGTTATTGTGTGTACGAACTACGATGGCAGCGTCCGTGGACACCAATCAAGTCATTGGTGAACATATTAAAAATATCAGTAAAATCAATGATCGTATTGACTCGACCAGAAAAGATGAACAGTGAAAGCAGTGTGTCTCATTTACAGTATGAATAATAATGAAAGGGTATTCAGACTATATGAGGAAGAGTCGTCCATGTTTGGACAAATCCACTGTACTTCTATTCACTCAATGAGTTGATTGAGAAGTTTCACCTGGTTAAGATGCTTGAATTAATCAAAATGCTGTCCTCTCAACTCAACAGCATGTATTGGACAGAAACCACTGGTGATCAATTTTCATGTCAATAGGTTTTCTTTGTATTTGGTGTTGTTTTAATCAGCCATGAGAATGTTTCTATTATCGGCAAACATCTGAAAAATTATTTCACCAACAGCAAAATTCATTTTCTTAAAATTAAAATTGGCATTATCTGCAACAAGCTAACTTATCTGCACAGGGAAGTTAGAGTGCACGATGAAAGATATTGAATAATATTGAATATTGCTTGGCGACAATCTTCGCTTTGTGTGTATTTACGTGGATGAGCAGCGCATTGATACGTGAAAAATGCCCACTCACTCAGATGAAAAATGGAAATATGCTCACCATCCAATGCCTTGAGTCTTGCAGAATTGCTTAGAGCAGTTCGGGGCCACACAATACATCATGCCCATGCAGATAGCAAGATGATTTTCAAGGTCAATAAATCGGTTTAATTGCAATTCAATGACTTGGTGTTAATGAGCAACCTGGCTCCAATAACAGCGCTGATGAATTTCTGATCCTTTCTGACCATAAATTTCCATAAATTGTAAGATGAAAGGGAACCCAGAGCTGTGTATTTTGGCTAAATTTTACGGTCGGGTCAGTTCAAATAAATTTTATTTTATGTTTATTGATATGAAGACCAACATTCCAATCATAAATGGGCAAATGCGCTGCGTTGCAGTGCAGAAGTGACTATTACGTCACGGGTTCGAGCCGCGGTCGGGAGCTTTTTCAGCGTAGCGCACAATTGGCCATCACGCTACAGGGATTCAAATTGGGAAGGGACTGCCGGGTAAGGGAAAATAAATAAACAGCTTTGTTCGTTGCTCAAGCGCCTCCTGTTGGCCAGACGGGCGCTCGTCAGGAAGATTCAAAGCCTGTTCATGTTCGGGTATCCTCCGCCCTCGTTTTGAACTTGCGAAGATTGAACCAATGAGTGTATAAGAAGCAGTGGCTGACGGGCACATGCTTTGGAGGAGAGCCGTGGATGTCCTGTTTTTGAGATGTCTCATCACTTCTTAAATCAAACACACCCTGGCATTGATCTCGATTCCTGTAAACTTACCAGTCATATAAAAAACTATCAGTTTAATGCTTCCCCTAATGCATGCACAGTCATCTGCATGCAGTTGTGAGAACAACAGTACCTCCACGAAACCAGCTCATAATTAAATTACATCTAATGTAACCTTTTCTGGAGGTACAATAATCCCCACATTAAAGGGGTGTTTTTAAAATTAATAGTGAAGTTTTCAGCATAATCTACTGCAACCCCACTTCCAAAAAAAAGTACGGATGGGAAACATAAGCAAGAAAAAAAAAGTCTGTGATTTGTAAATCATATTTGACATTAAATTGAAAATAGTACCAAATCTTGAATGTTTTACCTGACCTAACTTCATTCCTGCTTGGGAAATACATGCTCATTTTGAATTTGACGCTTGCAACACATTCCAAAAGAGTAGGGACACAGGCAACATCAGAGTCAGAGTGCGCTGGAATGAAAAAAACGGGTGTACAGGTGTTGAACAGGTGACGCTACATCTTACCTGGATATAAAAGAAGCGGTCAGACTTTATTTGAAGTGCTGCTCATGCTGATTATACAGCATGTATGATGCCTTCATAAATGAGAAATAATGTCTTCATAAATCATACATAAGCAAAAGTCATACTTTGTAAAGGGTGAAATAACATCTCCTTCTTCAGCATGTAACGCCAACTGTGATATAACTTAGTGTCAATTAGCTAGTAGCTAAATGCGATAAAGGGTGACATTGTCAGCTAAGTGACATTGTCATTGTCACATCTGGCATCCCATGCTGAAGAGGGATGTGTGATTCCACCCTTTACAAAGTATGACATTTGCTTATGTATGATTTATGAAGGCATTATGTCTCATTTATGAAGGCATTATACATGCTGTATAAAGCATTTATGAGCAACACTTCAAATAAAAAGCGACCAAAGAAGCATCTACAAGAGGTGCAGTTGTTAACAAGCAGTAAGCGATCGAGGGTCACGACTGGCTACAAAAAGCAGCTTGAATCCAGCAGTTTAGATACAATATATCTCAATGTGCTGTTGTAGGGATTTTAAGCATCCCACCCTCTACAGTGCATAGCATTATTAAAAATTCAGGGAATCTGGAGAAATCTCATTGTAATGGATGAAGATGAAAATCAATACTGCATGCCTCTGAGCTTCAATCCTTCAGTTGGTAGTGTATGGAAAAACCAATATAATTTTGTGTTGGATCTAATCACGTAGGCTGAGACTACTAGGCAAACCTTTGCCAATGGAAATCATACATCATTGCATATTAAAAATGTCCAGAAACAGTGCAGACTTCTCTGGGCTCTAGCTCTTTTGAAATCGACTAATGCACAGTAAAAAAGTGCTTTTGTCAGACTGAACTCCTTTTAAATTGTTTATTGTAAACATACACTTTGTGTTCTCCAAGCCAAAAAAGACAATGACCATCCCAGTCCTCACAAACCTAGTAGGGTTCATAAGGCAGCGTCTTTCATGCTACGAGGCTGTGCTAGAGTCTATGAAATTGGTAATTTGAACATCTATTTTAGTATCACTGATACAGAAGGACAAAAATGCCTTTTGGAGCAATACATGGTGTCATCAAGATCCATTTTTTTCAGGGACGACCTTGCTTATATCAATAAGACAACAGCAAGCTACATTCTATATGCTACAATGAATGGCCTCCTAAATGGAGAGCAGACGGCTAGAACGGTCTAGCTGCAGTCTAGACCAGTGTCCTATTGAAAATATGCAGTATATTAAGAAGCACAAAGTACAAAAATATAGATCTCAGATGTCTGAGCAGCTGAAGACATACAGTGCCATGAAAAAGTATTTACCCCCTTCCTGATATCATTATTTTTTAAATATTTGTCACAATAAAATGTTTAAAATGTTAAAATGTTTTCTTGAGGGAAAAAAACATTTTCTGAGTTCAATTTCACTTGCTGCAGCCAGGCATGATTACTGCCAGACCTGTTGAATCAAAAATTAACTTAAATAGAACCTGTCTGACAAAGTGATGAAGGCTAAAAGATCTCAGAAAGCAACTCACCATGCCGCGATTCAAAGAAATTCAAGAACAGAATAGAAACAAAGTCATTGACATCTATCGGTCTGGATTGGGTTACAAAGCCATTTCTAAGGCTTTGGGACTCCAGTGAACCATGGTGAGAGCCATTATTCACAAATGGAAAAAACTTGGAACAGTGGTGAACCTTTCCAGGACTGGCCAGCCTACCAAAATTACTCCAAGAGCACATCAACTACTCATCCAGGAGGTTACAAAAGAACCCAGAACAGCATCTAAAGAACTGCAGGCCTCACTTGCCTCAGATAAAGTGAATGTTCATGATTCAACAATAACAAAGAGAACGGGTAAAAATGGCATCCATGGGAGAGTTCCAAGGCGAAAACCACTGCTGACCAAAAAGAACAAAAAGGCTCATCTCACATTTTCCTAAAAACACCTTGATGGTCCCCAAGAGTTTTGGCAAAATATTCAATGGACTGACGAGACAAAAGTTGACCTTTTTGGAAGGTGTGCGCCCCGTTACATCTGGCGTAAAACTAACACAGCATTTCATAAAAAGAACATCATGCCAACAGTCAAATGCGGTGGTGATAATGTGATGGTCGGGAGCTGCTTTGCTGCTTCAGAACCTGGACGACTTGCTGTAATTGATGGAACCATGAATTTTGCTCTCTACCAGAAAGTCCTGAAGGAGAATGTCCAACCATCAATTTGTGACCTCAAGCTCAAGCGCACTTGGGTTATGCAGCAGGGCAATGATCCAAAACTCCCCAGCAAGTGCACCTTTGAAAGCTTTAAACAAAAACAAAATGACGGTTTTGAAGTGGCCTGGTCAATGTCCGGACTAAAATCCAATTAAGAGGCTGTGCCATGACCTTAAACAGGCCGTTCCTGCATGAAAACCCTCCAATGTGGCTGAATTAAAACAATTCTGCAAAGAAGAGGGGGCCAAAATTCCTCCACAGCGATGTGAAAGACTCATTGCCAGTTACCTCAAACGCTTGATTGCAGTTGTTGTCGCCGAGGGTGGCACAACCAGTCATTAAGTTTAGGGGGCAATTACTTTTTCACATACGGGCAGGTAGGTTCTTTCCCACAATAAATGAAATCATCATTTAAAAACTGCATTGTGTATTTACTCCGGTTATCTTAGTCTAATAAAATTTGTTTGATTATTTTAAAACATTTAAGTGTGACAAATATGCTAAAAAAAAAAAGAAATCAGGGAGGGGACAAATTCGTTTTCACGGAACTGTATATCAAGGAAGATAATCCATCAAACCTAGAGCACTGGGTACCTCAGTTTTTCGCAATTTTTTGCTTGAAGGGATGTTTAAATGAAAGGTAATGTAACGCAGTGGTAAATACACCCCTGTACCAACTTTTGTGGAGGGAGTTGCAGGCATAAAATTTACAATTAGTTTCTGTTTCCAAAAACAACAAAGCAGAAAAGGAAAAACATCAAACTTTTTTTCTTTGCACTGTTCCCAATCTAATTCTGGACAAGGATGATTCACACATCATTGCTTTATTTTTCTCAATTGCCTTCTCCATATTGTTCCAACTTTTTTGAAAATGGGGTTGAAATTAAAATACAATGTTCTGGTAAAATCCGGTATAAATGAGGCCCCTGAGCTCCAATCAGTCCATGCTATCTGCTTGATTGTTTGCCATCTGCAAAAAAAAAAAAACCTGCCAAATTTCCACCATATGTTTTATAAATGGGATGTTGGCTGTTGTAACTCCACAGTAGTCAGGATATACTGAATGAGTTGATTCATAAAGGACTCAAGGATTCCCAACAGAATGTTAACAATAAACAAATGAGAGACCACATAAGTTAAGGAAACAGCCAACAAAATAAGACACTGCTCATGCATGTGGTCTATTTATAAATAAAATAGAAACTTCTGGCACTATCATAGTCCATGCAGTTCTGTCAGTGTGTAATTCAAGTACCAATGTCTTTTGACAAAACAAGATTGAAAACTTTCCTCAGAAACAAATCACTTTATCTTCAGAGCTTAAAGAACATTTCCCACAACACATCTTGAATTGTTATGCAATAAGTCATAATTTAAATGTAAAAATACCATTTTTTAAAATTCAACTTCAAAAATCCTCCTTCACTTCCAATTCAGTATATCATGAAATTATTGCAGAGATCCCTGATCATTACACAAGAATCATTATTATTCTTTCTATTTAAGACTAAGGTATGTTGCTACACTATAAATAGTAATCAATTTTTGTGGAGAAGGCTAATTCCCGTAAGTATTCTATTATCCAACACCACTTGTTCCAAAATACCTTTCATTCATTTGACCTTTCGTCCTTTACAAGATATATCGGACCTCAAAGCACATTGGGAATAAGATAAAGAAAGTTCTTACCATGACAACCATAATCATGCAGCAGCTTAATTACACATAATAAATATTTTCCCCTTTCCTGAGTCCTCAATTCCAGTATGAGCACTTCCAAGCAACTACGTCATACTAAAACCATCATATTTAGTTTTTACCCATGACAATTACTTTGAAAGACAAACCTAGACATGTGCATGTCCTGGCTTAAATGAAAAGAAATAATAATTATCTGTTACTATATCAGCCACTAAATCCTTCCACAACCTGATAATATTAAAAAATAGAATCAAAAGGCACCATAAGAAGGCTGAAATTCTGGTTTTGAGGGAATTAAAAGAAAAAGGTTTCCTGAAAAAAAGTCTGGTTTTGGGTTAAGTTACTACAGCTCTCCTCTGGGGATAATCAAGACATCTTCCAATACCAGTATGTAACAATTAAACATCATAAAGCCCTTTAAACATTCATTCTCTTCAGTTCAGAGTTCCAATCTTCCATCCACGATTAGGCAATATAAGGAAGTCTTCCTCGTTGGTCCAAAAAATGTACAAACACTGCAGAGAGTGGTCAAGGAGCTGACCGTAAGTGGTTCACCACGTTCAGCAAGCCATCTGATCTCGCTTGAACAATATACAACTATTTTCAAAGTAAGCGATGGTGATGACACTGAATACATTATTCAAATCAGCAACTTTAGTTCATCGGTTGTCATTATCTAAAGACTGCAATCACTATGGTACAGTAATGTCATGGTGTCATCCTGAAACTTTTTTTTTCTCAGAAATCCAACCCTGAACCTCATTTATTGCACACAGGCTACAGCTAATTTGTATTTTGGTTCTATTTGGATTACCTGAAAAGATTACTCCATGCCTATCGCCCCAGTAAAAAAATAAAAAATAAAGTTTACTACATATCGGTAGGTTGTGTAGACAAGCTACAATTGAACAATCTGCTGTTTAAACAAAAACTGTACATTCACAAGAAGACAATTAAACACCAGCCAACTTGTAATTTAAATTGATGTGTGCAAAACATTACATATCTCTATAAAAATATGTGCATATGAATACAGCTATTTTTAAACTAATACAATATTTTACCATTATTTACACTACAAGATATACATATAGTTATCTATAGATGCACTTTACCATACTGTGCTTATGCACAATATAGTGCCAATAAGAAAGTGGATGCTGAACAACAAAATCCATTTTATTAAATACAATAAACATCCAATACCCAAATCAATGTGATTGAGCTACGGGCATAAAATGCAGTTTTCCATTTGTAAGAATGAAATTGCATATCCAATGTAGAAAAACTGACCGCAATTTTTTTTTTTAAAGAAGCTTCAGGCCGCCAAGGCCAGTAATTGAGGGATTACTCTACAGGAAGCCATATAATTTGCTTCAAACGCTTTGGCTATATAACTGAATCCTCAACGTCTTCCTCTCTTGTGCTTGCCATCCGAACTAGCCCCCTTTTCCTTAAGGGACTCCTGGAGACACTTAGCAAAGAGGGATTGCTGCCCTCAAGGGCCTCATTCGCGTGAGTCTGTTGATGGTCTAGTTTACTCAGCTCTGTGCCAGCTGCGCTCTCCTGTTTTGTGTCAAAGGAGGAGGAAAGAGTTGATTGGTCACTGTCTGACAGGATGTCCGACATACTGCTCAGGGAGCTCAAGTCTGATTGGTCAAATGAGAACTGAGGGATGGAAAGATGTTCATTGCGGCTTAGGGGGCATCTCTCCCCTTTCGTCGGAGGCTCTGTTGGGGGCGCTGGTGGCGGTGCTGGGCTCTCTAGCAAGTCTAGCGAGTCCCGCTGCATGCTGAACTCACTGGAGGGTGTCCTTCTACGTAGCAGCATGCTGCAATCCGACATTTTAGAGAGGGACGCCGCAGGACCTGACATCTCCGCCTCCAGGGGTGGCTCAATGGAGATGCAAGGGGGACTCATCTTCTTCTTCCTGTGGGCTGGCAGTTGTACGGGGGACGCCGACGCCCCGCAAAGGGAAGGTCGTCTCTGCGGCTCCGCTGGCACCTCGAAAACCAGGTCATCCTCCATGGAGGGGCAGATCTCGATGGAGTGCCGCCGGGAGTCACTGGCCCAGGAAGGTTTGGCCAAGAAGCCCTCGGTGTCCACGCTGTAGAACTTCTTCAGGTCCTTGTCCTTGTTGCTGAGGCCCATCAGGTTGGCGGTACTGCTACAGTTTTTCACGGAGAGGGGGATCTGGTCACCGGGACAGGTGTAGGGCGAGAGAGAGTGGCTGCGGGCCTCGGGTTGGCCCCCGGCCCAGTCTTTGGCATTACTGTTGATGTGGCGAACCTCCTCGTCCGCTGGGTCCACGGACTCGAACATGGAGTTGCCGGGGCTGGGGCTATTGCTGTTGCTACTGGCCTGGCTGGAGGGCCGGCTGGAGATGCTATGCTGGCTGTACACCTGCTGGTGAGTGTGCACACTGGGGGAGCGGCTACGCGGCAGCAGTGGGGAAGCCTGGGGGCTGCTGGGGGCCGAGATTCTTGGCAGGATAAGGTTACCCGGCACGGGTATTTTCAAATGCAAGCTGTCACTGGACTGCCTTTCCAGGTTGTCTTTGGAATCACAACTCTGCATATCAATGGAGTCGTACTTGACCGCCTCCTAAAACAAACAAGCAAGTCAGAAAATCAGGAACTAATTATTACCAACTCACAAAAAAGAAGCATTCAAGCATTCCCTTCATGTAGGGTGAATGAGCAACAAGCAACTACACTATAAAGTTTCAGATTCAGCAAAGAAGACTAATTTCATGGAGAAGTACTAAGTTTTGTACCTGTCTGCGAAGTGACTTGCTTAAGCTGTGGGCGGGGCTAAGATGAGGGGGAGGGAACTTGGGTAAGCTGCAGTTCTCATAGACAGAAGCAGGGCTGCCGCGAAAAGACACTCCAGGAACTCGCAGCAGGGAGCTTCCCTCGCAGGGCTGGGAGCTCACAGAAGTGACAGATCCTGGGCAGAAAGAGGCGTCACACAAACACTGAGCCACATTGGGACTGACTCTAGTCTATGGACAATCCATGAGCATTTCACACAACTGTACATGTTGCCACATTTCACTATATACTGTACATATTGCACCATTCAGGTACCTAAATGCAGATTTCCTTCATGAGAGTCCACTTCTGGCAGGGGGCGGGGCGAATTAGCGGGCTTCACAGGCCGGAACATGTAGCTGTCATTGGGCAAGGAGTGCATTCTGGACACTGATGTTTTCCGTACTGACAGCATATTGTCTTGAGCACTCAGTAACGCTTCTTCCTATAAGTAAACAGAACAAATATATACCTTAGTCTGTGGTAAGGATTAAACACAGATGAAACTGTGCTTTTCTGCTTATACAGATCATCTGCATGAGAGCTGGAGAAGACCAAATACTGTTCAAGCTCTTTCTGAAAGAGTTTTGTTCATCTATGAATTAACCAGTTAATGTATTAGGTGCTTTAACTTTAAATTATCTACACAACATTTTCACAGGGAGATCCAATCACTCGTCAAATTATTTCAAGGAAACACAGTTTTTCATCCTTCCCCAGTTCAAAATTAATGCAAATTTGCAAACCTCTAACAAACGAAAAAATAATCTAATGGGTTTGCATAGGGAAGCCTTAGCGCTAATGCAGATCACAGTAATATGTTTGCCAAACAATAATTTTTGAAAGAGCCTGCGACACATTTAAAAAGTTCCTTAAGGATTAATGCGATTAAAGCAAACCAAGAACTGGGATGAGCCTCCTTTCCCCCCACAGCTCTCCTGACCCAGGAAGTGAGGCCAGAGATAAAGCAGATTTGCTATTTCCCCTGACGACAGCACAACCAGGCTCATAGCGCTGGACTTGCCAGAGTTGATAAATTGCAATGCGTTTCTTTCAGGAATCTTAAACAGAAGCTGAGGCTTACAATCACAGCCCCCCACCTGCTCGACAGACTCAAAAGTTTACTCAAAGGTTTACCTTCTAACCAATAATCACTCTCGCACTCTGACACATTATTCAACAACCGGACACTGGTTTTTGAGCTAATGCTGCATTGCAAATTTATGCAGCAGTACACTATTTATACAGCAAACTGTCATACAGTCCTGTGGAAAAAATATTTGCCCCATTCCTATTTTCTTTTTTTTTGCTTATTTGTCAAACTTAAATGTTTCCCATGATCAAACTAACTTGATAATTAGACAAAGATCACCTGAGTAAACAAACAATACAGTTTTTATGTGAAAAGGTACTTGCCCCCTTAGCAACTAAATCAACCTCACAGGACACACCCAGGCATGACTATTGCCAGCCCAGTTTAATCTAAGCATCACTTAAATAGAATCTGTCTCGAAATGTGAAGCAAAAACAAGCACATGATGCTGTGATCAATAGAAATCCAAGAACAGATGAGAAACAAAGTTGTTGACATCTATCAGTCTAGAAAGGGTACAGAGTTATTTCTAAGGCTCTGGGACGCACCATGGTTAGAGCCATTGCCGACAAATGGAGAAACCTAGGGCCAGTAGTGTACCTTTCCAGGAATGAACTGCCAAAATTTCTCCAGGAAATCGCTGATAACTCAACCAGGAGGTCGCAAAAGAACCCAGAGTAAAATCGAAAGAACTTCTGGTCTCACTTGCCTCAGTTAAGGTCAGTGTTCACAATAACACAATAAAACAGAGACTGAGAAAAAATGGCATCTATGCGAGAGCAGCAAGGCAGAAACTGACCAAAACTAACACAAAGGCTTTTATCATATTTGCTATACAAAAAAAATATATCTTGATGACCCTTAAAACCTGAGGGATAATGTTCTCTGTACTGATGAGTCACAGGTGGAACTTTTGGAAGAAATGGGTGCGATTACATCTGGTCAGGCTTTGGCAGGTAAGTGAGATTAGCCCGGACAGATTTAAAAAATCTTGGTCGATGTTTATGGGTACTTACAATCCTTAGAGTCCCTCCAAAACCAATTCTCTCAGTGGCAGTAACACAAGGCTGAGTCCTAGCGGTAGAATTCCCCAGCTATAATGTCAATGATGGAGGTCATTAAGTGTAGAGAGCCCTGTGCTATTTCAGATCCTAACTGTGTCCATCAGGACCAATATATTGAAAATGACCGTGACAATATGTTACGCAGGGAGCTAATGCGTTTAGTTTAGGTCAGGCAATAAGAATTCTTGAAAGCGTTTTGACTGGATGCAAAAGCAGTATATTCCAGTGAGTGCAAAATGAGTTATCAACATGTTTTGATCATTTTCCAGGAAACTTTAAAATATAATACAAAACAACTTTTTTGCCATTGTTGGGCCTGACACTGGCGTGCAGGTGACGTAAACACTAAACATACGCAATAAAAATACTTAATCATTTTTCACTTTGTGTGGACTTCAAAGCTGAAAATGGTCGTTTTGCAAGCCTGGCGATCCGGGATTATGATACGAAGTATGACGGTCTTAGGCAGGGCTATCCGGGGATATGACAATAGTCTGACTTTGAAGTTGGTCTAGGTTTTCTAAGTCTGTAATTTTTGAATGAAGCATAGCCTAAAATTAAGGGTGTGTCCTCTGAAATACTTTCTTCTCCTCTGAAGTGCACTGCACACTCACACGTTGTGTATTTCCAAGCCAAAGCTAGCCTTGTAAAATTCGAGAAGCCATCACATCTGGTCGCAAAATAATAATTTAATTTAAAGCTGCACCATGTAAGTTTGCAGAGCAGCTGCCATGCTGGATAGAGTAGCAACGCACGCCGGCTTTGCTGCCGCTTTCTAATGATGTAACCCGAGAGATTTAAAGAGCCACCAAAGACCCCTTTTCTCGCTCAAAATTCCTATTCTCAGGCTCAAACTGTTGTCAGCTCCACTAGGTGGTTTCACCACATCACACCTTTTACTCTTCAGTATAAAACAGCTTAAATAACTTCAACCTTTTTAGGGACACATTCCAAAGCATCATGGCACACCAGCAAGTGGTTAACTGATTTTGCCTCGATATGTCAACTGGCCTTAATTCTCTATCAGGATTTTAGTCACGTAATAATTACCTCCACCAAGGAGGTTATGTTTTAGGCAGCGTTTGTCTGTTTGTTGGTTTTTTAGTTAGCAAGATAACTCAAAAAGTAATGCACCAATTTTGAAGAAATTTTCAGAGAAGGTGGGTATTAAGTCAAGGAACAGGTGGAAGGAATTTTGGCACATCTAGGCCAAAGTACAGCTGAGATATACACCAAAGTTCAAGATTTCAAGCCTTTTCAATAGGCCGGAGTTCCAATCGCCATGCTTTTGGGTTTTGCTGCCCCCTGGCGAAGGTCTGGGCTCTCTGAGTGCTTTTGTAGTTATTTAACTGACACTGGTTTTGGCCTTTGTGAGTGGAATTTAAGTTTTTAAAATTCAGATTTGACCTTTCAACACCAAACCTCCCCCGACCGAGTCCCAGCCACACTTTACCGGTCCAGGTGAGTCGGGGTGTGGCCCCATGTAAGTGGCCCTGCTCTCCAGCCCCAGGTTCATCCCCCCAGAGGTGGTGCTGAGACGTCGGGATATCTCCTGTTCGATCTCCGCGTCTATCTCAGCGTCCTCCTTTGCCTCCTTGTTGCTCTCCTCCAGGTGCTTCATCAGCACGGCCACCACCACGTTGACCAGCACGAACTGGGCGATCAGCACGAAGGTGACGAAGTAGACGGGGGAGATCAGCGGTAGGTAGCTCAGGCAGTGCTTGTCGCCACTCCTGCACTCCCGCAAGGTGTCCTGACGAGAGACAAGACAGTGAGCCTTTCGCCTCGACACACCCTCCCTCTGAAAGGCCGCATCTGTTCTAAAGGCCAGTTAACCCAGCTAGCCATCACTCACCTTCATGATACCATTCCAGTTATCTCCAGTGGACACCCTGAACAGAGTCAGGAAGGCCATCCCAAAGTTCTCAAAAGTGGCATGTCTGCTTAGCCCTTCACATGGGTTGTCTTCATTACATTCTACAGACAGCCAAGATATTGGTACACATTTAGCCAAATGCAATTTAACAACAGACAGAAACGTGCATCATTCTTTTTTTTTGTAATGCTAAAGAAAATGCCAAAAACTACATCTTTACATGGACCAGTGGAATTTCAATCCATAGTGAACCTTTCAATGCCTATGTGTTGTAGATACAATGCATTGCTGAAAAGTTAGAAAATAAGTCTTCACAAAATTTGGCTCATCTCAAATATTTTAACCTATCTAGCAATGAATTGCATTAACCACAAAAACATGTGAACTGTTGCTGTGAGTTTTACATTTTTCTATACAATTAAAAAAAACCTTCTTAAGTCCCTCCCTAACAGGAAGGGGCAGCAGTGAACAGCAAGTCATGAAATAAGCAGCAGTTCGCACATGCAAGATTGACCAGCTTATTGAATATTTCGATTTCCTAGTCTGTAAACCTTTAGTACTATGATATGCCATCAACAAGAAGCATGTTTGAAGAGTTAAAACAAGATTAAAATGCTTGATACTTTTTTCTTTTTTTTCAGTGAATTTAAATTTAGATTTTTAATACTCCTTGGCAAACCTAAAGCATAGTAGCTAAATTAGAATGAACTATGCTTTGTATAAACACCTCAATCTGAATGAAATAATCCAATCCGACTGAAAATCTAAGTTGATTGAACAAGGTGGTGAAGTCAATTTGATGATTGGTTTGATGGCGATGTAAATACTCGATCGATTTTAAATGTCAAAGGACTGGATGGGTGCAAAACAACTAGCACTCTACACATTTTTGGCAGAATTTAAATGGAATGGGAGCAAATAGATACAACACTATCATGACATTTGCATTGTTATTGGTTATGTAAAAAAGCTCAGTTATTTCCTAAACTGTCCACCCAATTTTGATGTGTATACCTTCAAATTGAAGCTGAAAATCTGCAATTCAAAATGTAATTCCAATAACCTACTACAGACGACAGCTAAAATAGCAGCAACATAGTCAATATCTACGTATTTATGGGCCTGATTGCATATCTCGGTAAAGATCAACAAATCTCCTGTGATCTGGAAACACCTAGTGAATTTATCAGCAGCAAGGATTCTCGCAACCAAAGAAAAACCTTTGGATTCTGGACTTTTTCTAACCGGAAGAATTATAGCAACCTGATTTTGAGAGTTAAAATCACACTAATAGCTATTGTATTAAGATTTTCACCACTCTTAATTACCGCAAATGAGGGCCAAACTACAAGTAAGTTCCCAAAAGTGACAAATGTACAAGGTTTTTCCAGATCACAGGCGAAATGCACCAATAATTAATAAACGTAATTAAACAAATGTAATAATGTAAGACAATAAAAAAATTTCAGGAAGAAGGCACTGACCAAGTTTGCCGAAAAGCTCGACCCCCAGGGCGGCGTAAATAAAGAAAAGAAGCATGAAGAGTAGGCCCAGATTTCCCACCTGATAACAGAACACACACAGTAAGTCAACACATAACACCGCAGAGTATTGGGGAACTTGAAACAGCCGAAGGTTAGGTAGTTAGCATTTAGCTAGTTAGCATTCCTCGCACACAGATTCACGGAGCCCACTGAGCGCACATCAAAGACAGAAC
This sequence comes from Gymnothorax reevesii, assembly GCA_029721435.1. Lineage (NCBI taxonomy): Eukaryota > Metazoa > Chordata > Actinopteri > Anguilliformes > Muraenidae > Gymnothorax > Gymnothorax reevesii. Next base: position 13,747,211 of record CM056592.1, read on the forward strand.
AAATGCATTATTTAATGAGCCTGCGTGTTGTCTGAGTATCACTTGTTTGTACGACACTTGTCTGAGCTTTTGAGGATGCCTTTACCTGTGGCAGTGCTTGTACCACGGTGTCGAGCAAAGCTCTCATTCCTGTCGCCATCTTCAGAAGCTTCAGCACTGAGGGAACAAACACAAAACAACTTAGACGCCGTGGGTCGCAAAATGCCGGTCATCTACTTACATTACATGGCTCTCTCACACATCCCGCAGATAGAAGGGAACAGTGATGGCATTCGGCTGTGGATGTTCAGAGGTCAAGTTAACCTGATTACTGCGCCGATGAAAATTTCTGGGAATTGCCTGCTGTAAAGGCTACATTCCAGAGCTTGGATTATTCATGGCTTCATACAGCAGCACGTGATTTAAATTTCACAAAAATAATAAATGTGAGTCTGAGATTTTCCGAGCATAAACACTCTTTGCATCTCAATTACAGAACAATCCAAGGGGTCTCTACTCACTTCACACTGATCTCTGAACTCACCGCTTTCAAAGCCCAGCAGTCAGAGCATGCATTCCATATTAATTGGACACAAAAACATTTCTCATCTTTTGAAAGTACGGCACCGCACGTCCATTACTACCTCTGGCGATCCTCAGCACCCTCATGATGCGGATGATTGTAGGATTGATAGGGAGAGAGGCATTGATCTCGATCTCCTCCAGCGTAATCCCCATGATGGAGAGCAGAACGATAGCCAGATCCAGCTGGTTCCATCTGGAAACAAGAGAACAGAGCGTTTAGGAGTACAAATCATCCCCAGGAACAGCACACAACAGTATATCACATATACAGTACATATACATAACAGTGTGAGACCCCCTCGGGTACATGTACGTAGACAAAAACATAAATTTAACTGAATAAGTAGTTAATTCTGGTTGAGAGCCCGTATTATTGCTGCAGACATAAATTAATTAAACTGAGGTTATGAAGATGTCAGAAACACTACCACTATTGAACTAAGTCAGAAATAAATAGCTTTTATCCATGAGGCAACATTTTGAAATGAGAGAATAGACTGAATGAGGAATGCAGGGGATTTTTTACATTGGTCTTTTCTCTCTCAGAACAGGTATTCTGCAGATCAGTTTTCCTAATGGATGGCAGAGGGTGGCTTAACTCATCTTAAACACAAAAACTAACAACAATATCTCAGCCCCCTTGAAGCGTTTGCTTCTGTTTCTGTCACAGTGTGTGAAGTCTTGTCACTTCAGTTGAATTCAGCATGGAGCAAGTTTAACACCGACGCTTCCAAGCAACTCTTCAATGAGCAGCTGACACGGTACGGATAAGCAAGCAAATGGCAACTACCGCTTACCAGGAGGAGTAAGTAAACAAGGACACTTCGGTTTGGACGAGAGTCAAATCCTGACCATACTTCCATCAACAAATGTTACATTTTCAGAGCTGGAATATGACTTAAGGTTCGGTGAGCTAACACCGGACACAGCCAGAAGGATTATACCTCTCTTTGAAGAATCTTCGAAAGCCGAAAGCGATGAGCTTGAGCAGAGCTTCAAAGACGAAGACAATTGTGAAGAAGTAGTTGCAGTATTTCAGAGCCTCCTCAAGGTACTGTTGTATGAATGAACACCAGTTCAGAGAATGCTCCAATCATAGAGCTAATAGCAGATATCATCTCTTCTACATTTTCCACTAAATAACCAAATGAGCAATTGGACTGATTTCAAGATTTGCCAATAGAGAGAAAACTTTTTCTTTATTAATAGTAACTTCAATCAAGCTGAGATGTTCAATTTCAGAGAACACAATAAGACTTGAAGTTTCATTTAACACGACAGACATTTTAATTGTATTTCTCGGAGTTTAATATGTTTGCCTTGAGTATCGCAAGTAAGCAATAACCTCTTCAGGCAGTAATGCCCACCATAGGTTTTACATGTGAATGCAGAATTCATCTAAACACCATCAAGGTAATTACTTTGTCTGGAGATTTTAATTCTTTGAGCAGATAACAATGCTTACAGGCCAATGTGATTGCAATGTTTCACTCAGATGTCATTTGAAATGGGTCGCGGTATGATTATTATTTTTAATAGCATCAGTTAAACTGACTGTCTTCAGTCAATGAAGACGTAAAACTTTATTAGGTATTAAAATGATTATAGTAGTGAAATGGCTGACTTTCGAAAATCAGCGGCCTGAAATCACCACCAAATTAAAGCTAATGATTCATTTCTATGTTCATCTTCTGTGATATTCAATTACTTGCCAATAAAAATTGATTCATGGCCCAATTTATGCTAAACCTATGACCTGCCAGACCTTGCATGCATCAGTTTGGTTACCTTGGGTTGATTATAATGCTCGATGGACATCGTGACCACATTGATTCCAATGATGCATGTGATGAAGAGGTCCAGGTAGTGGTTGGTGCACAGTGTGTGGATGTAGAGGCGAGCAGGAGAGTAGTCCGCATAGTAGGGCCGCTGCTGGGCCTCTATACACCGTAAACACAAGACATGTAGCCATTAGCGCAAACTAACAATACTTTGTGACAAGGGCATTTGATAAAATACCTACACATTACATGCTGAACGGAACATGGTAATAAATGATAATGCTTGGCTGTAAATCCAGGAAGTGTTTCATTAAAAGGCCATATGATGCAAGAATGGGCAACAATGACTGTCTTCGTCTCACCGCTTGTTATTCCCTTATTCCGCGCGGTTGGATCCTCCAGGGTTCATGGATAGTAAAATAAAGCGGCTATCTTACTTAATTTATAGCTCTTTGCTTTAAATATCCTCTGAAATAATTGCCGTACTTGCTTGTCAGTCACATTCTGATGAAATTTTAGTATAAAATAAACAAAAGCTTACAGGGAAACAAACCGGACAAGGAGAACCATAGATTGTTTGTCAAATACTGAAGCTATACATAACCAAATTTACGTTTGTTGAATAATAGCCAGGTCAAGTATCTTATTAATTCACAGCCTAAAAACAGAGTAGAGAATTTTTGGTATTCTTAATATTCTACACATGCAAAACAGTGTCATGCTTTCAGTGTCGCAAGACATGCAAAAACTCCATATCATGCCCTCGCAAACTTGACCAGACTGGATGCGGCTAAAACAAAAAAATATGCTCTGAATACACCGATCACTTAACACTATCGCTAGCAATGTAAGAGCTTGTTCTGTATAATTGAGAATATAATTGAAAAATGGAATGCATGATCTGTAGATTGAATGTTCAATTTTAGGGAAAGCCAATGAGAATGATAATGCGGATAAAAATTAAATATTGGCAAAAAAAAAGACATTTTGCATGGTTACTGTTGAGCCGCAGTTCTCAACTTTGGTCCAGGGTAAGCCCTGTGCATGCTGGTTTTTGTTCAAACCGCAACTACTATCGTAGTTTTAAAAAAGCTGTTAATTTTTCTCTCTTGAGTCCTTTTCGTGTTCAGAGGGATTATTTCGCCTCTTCAGCCACATCGTCTGAACCAGCTGTTGTTGTATGCCATGCAGGATAAAAACAGATTTTTTGCAAAGATTTTCAGTTATGTTGCTGAACATGTGACTTTTCCCCCTTCTACACAATGTAAGCTTGGCTCCTTATCATTTGCCATTTAATTTATCATCAACAACCAAATTGCTATTTCTTTAGTGACTGCGAGTCCACGCTTTCAAAGAGAAGCCAATCAATTCTTTAATTTCATCAGTAACAATTTCCTTTCTATTGATGCAATTTGCAATATATTAAAATAAAAAATTGAACTCTTCGGGGCATTCATAGCCATTTCTATCTTAATGTTGCTTTAAAGGGTAAATAATCCCTACAAACATGAATAGTGCAGTTAAGAAAAAAAATAACACCTGATTAAAATTCTGCTACTACTTTCGCGGTTCGATCATAAACCAGTATACACAGGGGGTCCCCATGACTGATGTTGGGAACCATTGCTCAAGAGCAACCTTTCTGCCAATTTAATCATGTTTACCAGTAATAAATAACCAAAGAGGGAGTGAAGCAGTATGAATGCAAACAATTTTGCAGATAGCAAAACTTCATTGCGCTTGGACATCATTTTCAGTTCAATTGTGCTTCCTATGTCATGGGGTCACTTTTGATATGATCAAGTGAACGAACCAAGTTCCAGAATCTGTTATTATGTGAACATCAAATAAGCAGTGGCCAGCTTTTTCTACATTACACTAGCAACCAAACTGACCCATTTTCCAGCAATCGGTGACCTTGGAATTTTGAAAACACTTCTGAAATAAAAGAACTAATTGCGTTACCCGTCAGTCACTGTATCTGAGAAAACAGAGACCTCACAGAGGCGAGGCTGCCCTTCTGACAGTGACAGAGTGCTAATAAACTCATTACTTCCCTCTCTTTGGTCTCACAAAGACAAGCAGAGCCCAAAAACCAAGACACTTCCTTTCGCAAATTGCTACTCCCGTGGGCTTCAGAGATAAGCCGGTAAAAGGGCAGGAATAAGGCGCAGTGGTGAGCAGAGTAACCTGCTATTTCAGTTCCTCAATAAAAATGCTAACACTGCATCTCCGATTTGATGGAGTCCCGGCCTAAATAATCAGATAACTCCAAATTCTGGGCACAGCTGGAAATGAGATGTTGTATGCAGCACACCATCCATCATGAGGGCTTCCACTTCGATGTCGAAGTGTCTTTGTGCTGTACGAATGGCACTCACCCTCAGTTTCCATCGCTCACAGAGTTCAGAGAAAAAAAAAAAACAATGCGATTACACTGGAATCTGATGCGTTCAGAATTCTGAGCTGCGCCAGACCCTTCCGGTTAAAGCAATGGACACGGTTGTGGATAGCGTGACGGTAAATAATTCATACGAAGCACTATGTGTGGAGAGCGCAGAGAGAAAAGCTTAATTCAGCTTATTTCTTATTTTAAAGCGACTGACGTTAAGCTGCATCAGTACAGTGCTGTGTGCACTCGCCACCAGTGACCCCGTAAGTCGTCCACAAGGAGCTACTGCGAGGTCAGTTGAGCCCCACTGTTCTCTGTTGATCAGAGCTGTCGCCCGTCTGGCGTGCTAACTCTCCATGCCCTCATGCAGAGGACGCATGCAGAGACATGCTGCCGAGCAAGACAACCAAAGACATTCGTCATTTTGCTGCCCTCTCTGGCCACGCGGTGCATGGAAGTTTCTAGTTGCTCTCGCTTTTCAATTGCTCTGGGTCAGACTCTGGAAGCAGGCAGGGCTCGTAAAGACAGACTACCGACCGGACCCGTTTTTCTCCTTACTCCTGCGCCTTTTCTCCAGCCTCTTCAACCTCTTCTCCTCCCGGATCCGTGCCTCCTCCGCCTCCTGGTGCTGCCGGCACTTGTGGAAGTTCTCCACCACCACGCCCACGAACATGTTGAGTACGAAGAAGCTGACGATCAGCAGGAAGGAGATGAAGTAGAGCAGCATCCAGGGGTTGTGGTTCCGAATTGGCTGAACGGGAATAGGCCCAAAAAAAAACAGGAAAGCTAAATGTAAGAGGAGATTACCTGCGTATTCAGAGGAGATGAGTCTCCAGGTGCCAACTCTGCACGTATATTTTCTACAGCAGCGTCTTACACAGCATGTCTCATCTAGCACAAAAAACCCCTTTATTCAGCATTTGCATAATGCTCTTACGAAGACCTGCTATTTCAGCCAAAGAACCCTCCTCTCACCATCACAAAAATGTCTACAAGTGCCCTCTCGAGGCCCACTGTCCCAGTTCTCTACGTCTGCATCTCATCTGCAAGATAAATGCACAGCCGCAAAGGTAAATACGGCGAGAAACCACTTTGGAGCCATTTTGTCTTGGAATGTGGGTTAACCTCCAGAGGGAGGACTTCTTGTGGGATGGGTTATATATTTTTAAAATGTAGATACTTTAAATATAAAATTAAAGAGAATGTCTATCTGTCAGCAAAAATGAAATTTGTGCTTTTTATATAAAGAATGGAACTACTGGTGAAACTGGGCCAACTAATTAACCACCTGGGGACTTCAAGCTGCTCCATGGGGCTTCATAACGGATTGATCTCAATAGGAAACCTGTGAGTAGGACCGTTGAGTGCCAGCAGCACTTCTACTGAAGTAGCTGGATGTATCTTGTCAGAACATATGAGATAAACCGCTAAAGAGCATATGGGTGCAATGACACTGTGTGGTGGGGGAGTACAACATCAGCAATACGACCTATCAATCAAAATATTCAGTTTCGACGGTCCCAAAACTGAGGGAAATACCTGCTGGTCCACAGCTACAGCGTCCAGACCGTCATACATAATATTTACCCAGCCGTCCTTGGAAGACAAAACAAACAGCGACATGAGGGCCTGGGAACAGAACAAGAGGAGGTCTTCAGTGCACCGCTCTTTGCAACTTCAGGGTCAGGTGACATCCGACAAAATGTTAATCAAATTACGTTACACATCTAAGCAAAATAAGACTGACTGCTATTCACCGGCCAGAATCTATCTCACCTGGCCAAGATTGTCAAAGTTGTATTTTCTCCGTATCCAACGGTAATTGGCTTGCAGGCAGTCTGACTTATTGGTGATGTTCCTCGTGTCAAATCCCTCGCAGTGGTAGAACTTCCCTTTGAAAAGCTGCAGTTTACAGAAAAGTATAGGCTTGTTTGATAAGACCCCTTGGGAGAAATATGCTTATCTTAACACAACTCCACCCCCGCCCCACCAAGGAGCATGGCCCATAAACCACTGCACAAGTCTTTGCTTAGAAAAATAAATCAGCAACCGAGCATGTAAAACAAACCCAGTGGCTTTGAGCTCCTGTTTTCTATATCCGCACTGTTGACATAACTGTTCTCAGAATGAATCCCTGCCAGTCGTCCATATGGTGAAAGCACCTCAATTCTCTCTAAGGCCTAATCTTATTTACCACTAGCTGAAGTGGTAATGATGGATAAAGAACAGAGACAGAGGCAGTCTCAGGCCCATTTGCAACGCCTCAGCACCTACATCTGCATCCACTCTGCCTGCAGAACACTCCCCTCGAGGGGTGCTCTGTGCTAGAGTGGATTGACACAACTGCCACGGTCCCTTAAATCAAAAGTGAACATTTGTGGGAGCTGTGACATGCAAATGGCCCGAAAATCAGGATTCATAAAGCTACACCCTTACATGTATTGGAATAAAGGGAAGAGGAAAAAAAAAATCTGGGACAGGTTAGGCAAACAAAACATCTTGGGGGATATGACTGCACCTGACCTCAATTAGCCGCTTATGAAATTTCTATTCAGTCCATAAACCCTTAAGCACACTGATTTTCTCCACATTAGCCTGGAGCCTGCTCTTTCATCCCCAGTCAGATAAAGGAAAGTTTGGCAACGGCAGAGCGGCGCCAAGAACTTGAACTGCACTGTTGTTAGGCAAAATCCAAGACATCAGCCAGGCTGGCCCGACACTCGAGGTCATCTCATTGTATCCCTATAATTGCGGTTTTTACACCCAAGCCTTTTAATTTTTACTGCCCATTTGTTTAGACTGAAGACATTTGGACACTTCCTTTCTGCAGGCAATTTCTCCATTGCAGACATTTTCATCAATATCTGTTCTCAGCAGTTTGCATTTGCAGGCTGTTTCTCTTCTCTGAGGGGCTCTGGAGGGGAGCCGGCAGGACGGTGCCCACGCTGCAGTGTTCAGTGCTCGCCTGTCACTGCGGCATTGTTCAGACCGAGGAGCAGCATCACGGATAGACATTACCTGCACTCCCAGGATGCCGAAGACAATGAAAAATGCGCAGCAGATCAGCACGATGTTGCCAATGGGACGTAGGGATGTGATCAACGTCTCCACCACCAGCTTTAGGCCTGGAGCACGGCTGATAACCCTGAAAACACACATAAATGTAACGGTAAAATGATTCTACAGGGTATGGTATGAAGATGGTTTCTTGCCAAAGCATTAATTTGGCTCATCAGAAATCTTTATGGTAAAGTAAATGTTGTTTATTGTCTATTGGGAAGGATCCCCATTAGCTAACGCCAAGACGTCTTCCTGGGGTCCACCAACATTAAAACATTACGACAAAACAAGATTAAAACATATCGAGACACACAATCCAAGGAAACAAAACAACATTTTTGAAACCTATAAAACATTACCAGTCAGAAGAAAACTCACAATTTTCAAGCTATTTATGACACTATCCTCAGATGTAATTTTTTTTAAACATCAGACTATTGGCCTTTTACACCTAGAGCTCTAATTTCGTGGTGCAGTGCAGGGTGGCGCGTGGCGCAGCCCACGCAGTGGTAATTTCGTCTGGTGTAGCCCGTGCAGTAGTAATTTTGTGCGGTGCAACACTGTGCACAGCCACTTTGGCAATTTGGTAGACAGACGTGCGTGTGGAGGCGTAGTAGGGGGAGGTGTCACATATTCATCCAGACGCAGTGACAATTTCGTAGCAAAAGTCTCCACTGAAGTAGCGCAGAAAGCTTGCCTGCTCCAACTTTCTGTGCAGTGGTAATTTGGCTGACCAGCGCACAGTGCGCACACGTCACCGAAATCTCACAGGCACGTTTCCATGTAAGGCACATTTCAATGCAATAAATGATTACAGCAACCACTGTTTAATGTAACTATCTGAATCGGCACATAAATTATAGTATCTATATCGATTGTCCTGATGTCAGATCAAAGGTGGTTGGCACGCGTAATGGAAACTCGACCGGGCTTAATCAATGTAACTGAATCTGTGATGCAAATGAACAACTTCACATCTTTCTCGGCCAACCACAAACTGCCTAGGCATCAGGCAGTGTGTATATGTGTATATATATATATATATATATTGCTTGCGTTCTATGCTCAGTAAAGCCGCTTGCACACTGGATGCAAAACAAATTTTCCACACGACTGATTACAGTCAAAGTCCATGCAAAGATGCGATAGCTGGACAGGGTTTTAATATATCTCGGTGTCCGAAAGTCATGAAAGTTCTAATTTTTCAAGTATTCCAGGAATTATTAGATGTGCAAACTTGGCCATGTTTGTGTTCGGCCTTCACAAAATGCAAATTGATAGCTATCGACTTTTCTTGCTCTTTTTATTTGTCTGTTTTCCTCTGTTAAAGATAGACAACAGTCTTTATTTGGTCTCTCTTTTGAAAATTAGTCAGATGGATCAAACAGATTCACACTTTATTTCCACACCAGAGATAAAATAGCGCTTGTAGTCAGTGAGCAAATCAATTCCATGACCATTGACAGTGCAAATAAATTATCGCATGCACGATCAAGATTTTCCAACGCGAAATGCAAAATACTCCATGTCCGGCAGCAAGCAAAAAGTATTGATATTAGAACAGATTTATAATGAAATAAAGAATAAAAATATATCACCAACAAACAGAACATCCAAAAAAGATAGCCCGCAAATAAATAAATCGCTGTGTACATTGAATCTTTTTGTTAAAATGTTTCTTTTTATTCTTTATTTCGTTATCAATCTGTTCTAATCGTCCTCTAATCGTATTTTGCATTTAATGTCCGACAGGCATTATACATTGTCCCATGCCAATGTCGACTCACTTTATTGAGCAGAGCTTAACCAGGAACATTGATTGAAATTCTCGGTACTCATCTTGAAGAACTGAACCCTCTTATGAAAACATTCACATTTAATATATAAAACATTCAGTACATTTGAAGGAATTATAAACAACAATCGACTGTCGGACACAGAGATATATTTAAACCCTGTCAGACTTTCGGACACTGCGTTTCGGAACTGCAGTAGATACTGCGTTCAATGCAATCAGTTGTGCAAAAAATTTGTTTCACGTCCAGTGCGCAAGCGACTTAATACTAGGCTGCTATTATTGTCACTTAAATTAGGTTCCCAATGATGCAAACAGAAGACACAAGTCGACATGGTCTACAACCTACCCCGCCAATCGTACGCTTCTTATTTTCGAACTCGATCAAGGCCTTTATGGTCTGAAGCAACACACCAAATTTGGTAACTGTATCGGTAGTAGTTTCTGAGTAAAGCTGTCCCCTTTATCTTGGACGGACGGACGGACAAAAGGACAGACGGACGGACGGAGGTCAAACCTATATCCCCCACCCACTTCGTGTTGGCGGGGATAATAATAATTGAGCAACCGTTGTATTTCATCCCAACTTCATAAGTCTGAATGATCTGACGTAGTTTCGTTTTGAAATTCCATTCAAGTTCACTAATGGTAATAATTCGCAAATGCCCTAGCTAGCCAGCCAACTCATATTCGTAAAGCTTAATATAGACGTAAGCGGTGCACAAAACATGTCTGAAGCAGTAAAGCAAAATGCAATATTAACCCATCATGTAGATATAGGACAGAGGCTTCTATATTCCAACACATTAAAGGTGAGAAGAGGAGGTCACTTGATTGCTGAAGATTTGACTCGGCTGTGTTGTACCCAGAAACGCCTTCTTTGCCACTTGCACCGACAGGAGGAACCTAGGCGGGACAGACGAGTACTTGCGCCAGGCTGCACCGGGCACGAAATCGCAACATACGCCTGGACACACCCCGTTGGCGCGGCGCACCCCCCTTTCGCCATGCCTGCGCCTGGGCTACGAATTTAGAGCCCCTAGAATATAAACTGCCAAAAATTAACCAAAAAAAAAAAAAAAAAAAGAACACTAATGAATCTCAAATAAAGGGCACTGAAACGTGCCACTGGCACTGTATATATGTAAGTGCAATAGTCATTGGAATCAGAGCACAAACTGTGATTAATGAGATTTTAAACAAAGAACACCCTCCATCGAGGTGCAACAAGCTAAAGCAATAGCCCTCCGCATGATGATTTTTGATCAGAGGATGCATCTTTCGGTGTAAGAGCAGTAAAATCCCCGCATCTGTGAACCTGGGGCTGACCTGAGGGGCCGTAGTGTCCTTAGCAGACGCAGCACTCTCAGGATGCCCAGTATCCTGTTCCCACCAGCAGATGCCAAAGACACGATGATGTCCACGATAGACACGAACACCAGCATCCCATCTAGGACATTCCAGCTACTCTGTAGGTAGTTGTTGTTCCCATAACAGAAGCCCAAGGCAACTACCTGTAATCCAGGGTACAATTCACAGAGAGGTAACAATACCGTAAGCAACTATGGGAGTCACCACCTTTGACAGTACACTGCAGAGAGTAATTAATGAACACTCACACTAAAGTCATAGAGATGAAGCAAGCGATGCATGCAAAAATGCAAAATGCAAAAATAAGTAATTGCCGTTGAAAATTTAGTAACTGTTTTTGCCAATTTTGAGCCCTTTTAAGGTCCAGCCAAATAATCTCAGTGAAGGCAGAAAGTTGATGTGGCCACTCAAATCTTAATTGTGGATTATGTCAGCCATTTAGAAATGGACTTCATTCCTGTGCTTTTGGATTGCAGACTTGCTGGATATCTGAATTGTGCATGAGCTTCAGATCATGGTCTGATGACGGGACACTCTCCTTCAGGATTTTCTTGTTGAGAGCACTATACATGACTTTGTTGATTATGGTACATTGCCCAGGTACTGAAGCAGCAAAGCACAACACTAGCACAACTGTTTAGCTGAGGGTATTAATTACCTGGCCCCTCCCCTAGGCGGCCAGGTTAAGGAATGATCATGTCTGTGTGTGTGTGTGTTTCTGTCAGTCTGTCTGTCAGCCTATGGCTGGGGCCAGGTCTGCTATCTCTGATTGCCTCGTTTCTCATTGTGGAATGCTGCGTTTGCTTGGCGCCAAATGTAGTAGGATCCATATCTTCCAAAAAGTTCCGCTTTAGACCCATTAGACCACAACACATTCTCCCAAATTGCTGAAAGGATCACAAAAGTGTTTTTTGGCAAAAGTGAAATGAGCCTTTATGTCCTGGTTTTCTCTTTGCTGCATCATGAATACCATGCTTGCCTAGTCTCTGCCTGTAGGTCAAACGATGAACACCCATGTTTGACTGTGTTCTATTGTGGTGTCTTAAGGGTGTCCTTGACACGCAATTGGAGGACTTTGATGGACCTGCCACTCCAGGGAAGGTGCACCACTGTTTTAAATTTTCTCAATTTAGAGATACCAGCACTCACAGTAGATCATAGGATCATAGGATACTAGAGCCTTAGATATGACTTTGTAACCCTTTCTAGACATATATCGCTAGCCTACTAGCATAGCTGCTTAAGTCATATTTGAACATTTTCTGAAAACAAGAAAAAAAAAAAACACAATTTTTAGCTAGCACACTGGTATTTTTATTTTTTTTTGATATTGCAACAGTAAGCCATGACTAAGGCAATTATGTTATGAGGCTAACGATATATTTACATAACTTTCTTTCTCAGGTCAGGAATGTCAGATCACAGCAAGATGTGAGACCTTTCAGCCAACCTCACAGTGGGTTGTATCTAAATGATGTTCAGATTCAAGTGGGTTGAAAGTACTCAAGCCAAACTGTCCAACTTCACTCAATTACCAATTAAATTAGGTAAATTTGCAGACTGTGTTACCAAGAGGGCAATTACTTTTCACAAAAGGTGAGTTGATATTGGATCACCTTCAGTAAATAAAATTATATTGCAAAAACTGTTGTCTCTTTCCTCATGTTGTCTTATAACAAATTTACTTTGAATATGAAGTAGAACAATTAAGTTCGACACATTCAAAAATAGTAGAAATCAGAAGAAGGTAAAATACTTCTTCATTGCATCATCTCATCAGTCTTAGCTATACAATATTTTTTCATATCCATTCTCATTCTACCATGCCTAAAATATTTAAACAGACTATAATGTGATGCCAAACATCAATACTGAGGGACATTGTAAAAAAAGCATTAGAAGAGGTGATGGACACCCTAATGTATTACAACAAGAGAGACAAAAGTAATTGCACACTTAAATGGATAGGTACATGTACCGTGCAGCAAGACAGTATGACCTGTAGGTCATTCCTTTTCATTCCCTCCATTATTCAACATCTTTGTTACCCATTAACCAAAGGACACTGCTCATAAAAACAGGCTGTTACCTTCACAGTCATTTCAGCAACAAAGATCACAGTGAAAATGTAGTTGGAGACACTGAGAAACACCCGCTCCTGAAACAACAACAAAAAGAGAACAACTTTTACATGTAACAATTCCCACAACACTAATTTGGCAAAAGTGGCAGCTCTTGGCACCAGTGAACAAAGAATATCACACAGGCAGGCGCAGTGTACAGTGTTACTGCAGTGCTACTGGGACTGCTGAGAGCGATTATCTCAAACACTTTCTTCCCCATTAATCCAAATTTAGTGAGCAACAAGAGGCAATAGTCTCCTCGCAATGGTCTTACGGCGATGCTGGGGGGGGGGCCTTACAATGCTGTGAGGCGTGATATCAGGTCTTTCCAGTGCTATCGTGATGCAGTTCAGGAAGATAAAGACCAAAACCACATGGTCAAACATCTTGTGTGCGATTACTTTCTGACAAGTCAAGCGAAACCTGAGAGAGAGAGAGAGAGAGAACAGAACAAATAGAGACAAATAGACAAGAGAGTGGGAGAAATAGATGAGAGAGAATGGGAGAGTGACCGAAAGGGGGGAAGGGGGGTGAATACAAGGGAAGGTTAGTAGATTCTTTGATTATTTTATCATCCGATTAAAGCTCTGATATTGGGCTACTACTCACTGATTCTGAGGTGAGAACAGATACAGTGACCAATCCTCGTGATCTCTGCACCACTGAGGTTTATAAGGCTCCAACATCCTCTTGATTCGAAAACACAAGCTCTGAAAGACAGCACAGTAAACGCTGTGTGCAGTATCTTTTTTTTTTATCACAGTGAAGACAGTAATTGTGCCAGAAATAAAGGACTTCCATCGTGAGCTGTATTCCACACAAAATTACATCAAACCAAGAGCTCCCAGATCATTTCCTCGGCTAAACAAAATTAAAATCCAAAATTGTACTGGCAGCAGAACTGGTCGGCTGCCAAAGCGCTATTCCGTTATCCCTCCAAAAATGCTGGTTCTGTGATCAGGTGTACGTGCACCTCACACCTGATTATACTCCCTCAGGCCACAAACCAAAAACCCAGCGCCTGCTGTCTAATCCTGTATGCAGTAAAAAGCTAGATGCTGACTTCAGCCCCAGCCTCCTGAATGATGCAGGGCCACTGTTTCTGACAAGACTGCTTACAGATGCACAACACTCCTAAATTTCACAGCGGGTGCGACATATCCAGCGAGATGCTGCCAATGAACGGGGTGCTAAATCATTTACGCCACGAAAATCTGTCTTGTTACAAGTGGGTGAACTGAAAAAATAACATGAGAAACTGCAAAATATGCAAAAATAAATAAATACAGGTATATGTCCTAATGGCAGATAGGAACAAGGCTGCAGAATGTAATGTAAGATCTCACACTCAAATATAGGGGCTGCTGTATCCACTGATTTTTGGGTTGGTGCTGCACTTAAGTGATTCATTGAAGTCATTGACTGGGAATGGATTATGCACACCTAGTTGATAGGGCCTGACTTGAATGGAAATCTCAAGGACCCAACACATAATTTGACCCTGGAGGCCTGGAGGCCTAATTGAGTCCTCTGGTGGAAATTAATCACTGCCAGCTCACCTCCTCTATGTCCTCCTCGAAGTCAGAGTCGTCTTTGTGCAGGTACTCGGGGGACAGATGGAAGCTCTTGCCATTGCAGTCGCGGTGCTCTCCCGGTGGGCGGAGCACGGGCACCTGTAGCAGCTCTGGGAGGTCCTGGGATTCCGACCTGCGGTGCAGGGAGGCCCCGCTGCCCGTCCTGCTGGACTTCCCGTCGTCCGAGTCGTCCTCCTCGGAGCTGGCGCGGCCCTCGCCTGACAGCAGCGACTCCCGCTCCCCGGACTGGCTCTTTCGCTTCAGGCTGGAGGCTCGGCTCGCGCTGTTCCAGCTGGAGCGACGGCTGCCCCAGGGCTGACACGGGGAACTCCGCATGCTGGCCTGAGAATCCCCAATCAATACGGCCATTACAACCTGTCAATCTGAATAATGCTCTCTTCCAATCTGTTCCACAGTCTGACACTTAAAGACCATCAATTTGTCAAGGGAATGACAGACAATGTAGAAGGAGGGAGTTCTGTCAGAGGGATAGAAGATGGATGACTCACCAGGGACCTCTGGTCGTAAACGTTCGGGTCGACTGAGGTGCAACTGCCCCGTCGGGAATCACTGATGAAGGGGTGCACCGAATCCATGTAAGGGGAGGTTTTAGGTGTGGGCATGGGGGTGGCGGCCGTACGCATGATGATTGGCGGTGGCATGCTGGCCCGTGGATCCATGTGTCCATTGGGAGTGAGCACCAGGGACTGCATTTTCGGTTCTGTAGGGGCCACAGAAGAAGAGAAGCGGGCCTGGGTTCAGCTCGGTTGATAATATCTCCTAACAGTACTCCACAGCAGGGAGGGAACGTGCCGGAAAAATGGGGCTCATAAACAGATGTTTGCATAGGCTAAGTGATCAGCGCCCATTAATGACGAGCGATAAAAATGAAAAGTGAAGGCTACTGTCAGTAATTTAGTGCAGAATAAAAGTGGTAAGAGATGGGTGTAAATTTAGGCTCAGAGAAACCATTACTGTCTCTTTTATGGGTGATCATCACAAAGCTGTCAAAACAGGTGGCTCGCTAGTCCTCTGGCGCAAGCACTAGGTACTGATGCCGGGGAAGCCATATGCATCCACTGGAAATCAATCAGCAATGACCAGTCAGGTCAAGAAACAGCGGGTAGTTGCTGCTACTGTAGGCGAATACCATGCTAACAGAGCAACTGTAGATCCTGAAAGGTCTGTCCAGTGACGTGCCGTCGGAGGTCAGTTAGGGTAGGCAGAATCCTCACCGTTAAACAAACGATAACTCCCTATCACTTTGCTTGATCAGCAATCTGAGGATTGATTAACTGATTTACAAGACTAAACGGCAGAATGGCGTGCCAGTTCCATCCACTACATTATTGCTCAGTGCATCCAACTTAAAATGCTCACGTGACAGCAGTTTGTTCATATTTGCTTAGAGGAAGCCAACACAATGAAATTAAAAAATATTAAAACTAAAATATTAGTTTTAATAAATAATAAAATAAAATAATAATTTTAATAAATATTAAAATTTAAATAAATTTCTCATGCGGCGTTCAATGTGATGTCAATTTGTTTTTACGATAATATTTCCCCCCTTAAACACATACTTTTTAATGCCATTCTTGAAAAATAGGGAGTTTATTTTCAGTCCTCTTTCATGAGCCGATAAACAAAAGATCAAAACAATATACAGAATTACCGAGAGAGTTGTAATTTTTTCCTCATTAATTATTAAGATTTGCAGTCTCGAATCAAAGCATAAAGATAAATTAATCTTTTTGTAACTATGACCACTTAATCATTACAGACTTAATTGACCAGAAAAAAGATCAAACTGATTGATTGACAATCAGGCATAGTACGTGGAAACAGGTTGACAAAATCTGCGATAAAAAAGGAGAAGTCACTGACTACCCTGACCGCACGTCCCTGGGTCTGTCATATAATCACCTGAAGTGTGCGGATCCCTCATTTTCTCGTCTTCTTCGAAATCAGCCGACATTTTTTCGTCATCGGAGTCCGACCGATTTGCATCCCCCTGCGGAGCACAACGAACATTTTTGAGAAGCTGGACAATGGAAATAAGAGAGAGCCTTAGTGTGAGACACAGCCGGTGGCATTTCAATAACCACGATGGAATATTAATTACAGAGCAGCTGCAGGTGAGATAATTCACTCAAGTGTGGGGGGGTACGAAGCCGATGAGATGCACCGTTTATGGGACGTTAGGCCCAACCCGCATTGAACCATCAACAGTAAAATAAGTTTGTCCTTAACAACTTGATACATTCCAGTGGTCCCACACAGTCCCCAGCAGTCTCCCATTCTGTGGCCAGTGTACTGGATTCACCCTGCGAACAGGCTACATTCTGTTCCAGGTGGTCACACTCAGGTACGAAACTGCTGCTCTCTGACAGAGTGGAACAAGATCAAAGACTTGATAGGAGGTGTTTGCATTGCGCTGACAGTACAGTCAGACAGAAAGGTCTGGGTTTTCAGCGATGACGATGATGGGAGCAGGCACCCTATACAGTCCTCAAAGAGCTTATCGCGCTCCCTCATTCCTGCGAGACGGGACCGTTTCTGACAACAAGAAAGCCACTGTCCGGCTTATCAGCTGCCGACGGGCAATCATTTATTGAGACAAGATTCTTTCAGACTGTCTTACCTCTGCTTGAAAACCCTCCACGAGGATGGCCACCAGCAGGTTGAAGAGAACGTAATTTCCAAAAGTCATCAGGGCCACAAAGTAGAGTGAGGCCAAAGGGGTGGTGGAAGCCATTCCATTGTACAGGACCACATTCCAGTCCTCCTGTGTCAGAATCTGCAAGGTCGACAGTGAAATTAGCTATAAGGCAGTTTCTAGCCATCTGGATAAGACCAATCCAGTCCTCTTCTTTCCTTTGGGTGCTGATGTAATAGCTCTATACTTCAGCTCAGACTGGGATGCCCTCCCCCTCCTCAATACTACTGAAATGAGCACAATGGCCTCGTGGTGAAGATATCAAATAGAATGTGAGGGTCCCATTAATAATGAAGTGGCACTCATAGATCATGAAGAAAGCTTAAGACAAAAATCACTGAAGTTTCAAAGCTTCATGTGCCTCCGGATCGTGAGGCACAAATTAGTGCCTCGAAGCTTATGAGCAAAACAATCCACGGCAGATGAGAGATATAACGTATAACTTCCCCTGCACTGCTCAGTAGAAAACGTTTCCTAACTAAATGATCAACAATGTACTTTGTTTAATAACACACTTTCCAAATGCAGTACATATACATTGGGGTTTATTATATTTATAGACAACAACTAATCCATATTTGATGGTACAGATGCCAGATAAATGCCAGTGACAGGGAATGGAGCAATTAATGAAAAGGCATATTGTGATCAAAGAAGCGATAATTTCTAAATGGAGCATCCTAGCCACTCAAATCGTCAGATTGAAATGATGCTCGCACTGCACAATTTGATATCGCTAGGTAAGCACTGTTCCAATATCAAAAAAATTATGCTGGTCCAGGAGTAACATTATTCCGCAAATGAACTGGGGCTCAGCAATGATGGTGTTATGAAAACCCTAAGGCTTTATAACAGTGCATTGTATGCAACTAACAAGGACCTTTGGCTAGCAGCGAAATCCCCGAAGCTCAGCTACTTAAGAGTGAAAGTGATGCAAAAATTATGCAAAATTTACCAGGAAAACCCTATTTTGGGTTTTCTAGATGACATGCCTCCCTGAAATCTCTACTTATTTGCATGAAAAGCACGCTAACATTAGCTAGCTAACTTCAAACAACTAAAATGCGTGATATATTTGTAAGCGCAGCCCTGCAATACCAGAGCTGCTATTCATTGGTGGATTATAACTTTACTTCTGGACAGGCATTATTTTGTTGATCCTGGTACCACCCTTACACGGCGATATCAGATTGTGCGGCAGCTACAGGCTTGTAACAGGTGCAGCAGATGCATGTCAGAAGGGGTCAGGTTGATCCAGAGGCTAAGAATTTATGCATAGCACAATTCGGAAAAAACTTTCATGAAGAATAGTCCTTACTCTCCTCCCTCTAGTTACCTTCAGAAATGTCTTATTGCTATTTCCTGACTCATTTAACAAAATCTCCGAAACGAAGGAGGACTTCAATCTCTTTCCAGGTCAGGCTTAAGAAAGGAAGAATATGAAAATTAAGGAATTGGTGCAAGCCCTCTGTGTCTAGAGGAGCCATTTCAATCTTCATAGTGAACAGTTTATCAGCTTGGAGAGAAATGTCAAAAGTTTTAACCAGAGGCTTACATAAAGCAAGATTAATGAATTTACTGAAGATCAGCAAGTTCTTTTGACGACAAGAGCACAAAGATCAGATAATACTTCATATTAAACTTTGCATATTAGATTCAAAAAGATAGATGCCTTCCCTCTCAGCATACAGACTGTGAAATTAAACATAGAGATGGGAATCTGAGCAAATCCGAGCCTCATCTTACTGTCACCTCCACAGTGAAGAGAAATAATTTCAGAGCTCAAAATTTATCTCCCCTCATGACCCCAATCATATTGGTTATAAAGAGTGACAGGATGGGATGGCTTCGGAGCATTATTGGAACCCTATATTAGCCTATGGCAAGGGAGTAAACCCAACCGAAGGTTATCGTTGGACTGCAGCTGTCTGGAAAGGAACCAGGTAGTGCTGCTTACATGCAGTCTCCATCGGCCTGAAACAACCAGCTTATCGACATCATAGCCCATCCCTTCAGTTGCTATGGAGACTGCCAGCAAGAGCTAACACGCATTTTCACATGGCTGGCGAAACTGATGACAGTGGTCAGCACCATCTGCTCTCCAGGGACAAGGAAGGCGATAATCTTCGCTAAGGCCCACACCTCCAAGTTGCGCAAAAGCCAGCTCCATAGGGACTTCTCACTCCCTTACAACACCATATCTGGCACATTACACCCAGTGCTCTGACCTGGAAGACTGTGACAATGGCCCACAGCAAGGAGTCAAAGTTTTTCCTGTCCGGGATAGTGTCCCCATTCTCCATCCTCAGGCTGAACTTGCACCCAAACAGGTGCATTCCCAAAATACTAGGACCGACACAGAAACAAGATTTTAGTTTACTATTCGACAGAGACCAAAAATCATCCAGTGCAGTGAGTGAACACAGTCCCAACATAAGAAGTTTGCCTCGCTATACTTAGTTTCAAATTTCACTCATGTTCAGCATCACAAATCTACATTTCTTTTCCCTCCTTACATTGCACGTCCATGTATATGGGGTGGTCACACAAATGTAAGCCTTTGTAGCTATCCATGGCGGGGGGGATTTGCCGTAGCCCAGACCACATAGAGGTACTTTAACTTACTTTACAGTATTTTAACGTACTTCAGTGATGTACAGGCTAGCCTAGTACACCGTAGTTACAGTAGAAGTAGATGCACTGACAGCTGTAATGTAATGTAGTAGCCCTTAGTTGCCCGCGGATTCACGCCAAATTTATGATTACGGGTGTGCTACGTTTGGCCGCAGTAGGCTACGGTTGTTATTAAGGTAAACTACGTGTAACTACATTAAACTAAGTTACTGATACGGTAATAAAAATTTTCGCTACCATGGCAATCTTTTGAACAT
The DNA here is from genome assembly GCA_029721435.1 of Gymnothorax reevesii. Lineage (NCBI taxonomy): Eukaryota > Metazoa > Chordata > Actinopteri > Anguilliformes > Muraenidae > Gymnothorax > Gymnothorax reevesii. The sequence goes on from CM056592.1 coordinate 13,767,481, forward strand.
GCCCAACAGATAACCTCAACCTCCGCGCAGTTTTCTCATGTTAATAGCCAAGTTATTTCAACAGATAGCCACGGATGGACGTGTCACTTTAGGCTACGTTAAGCTACAGAGGCTTCCATTACGCTTAACTAGATTATTTAACGCATGTGTGACCACCCCCATAAATATTTCAGTTTTCTGTCCTCATGACTGGACCTTGGCATGTTTGTTCTGGTAATGCGGCCAAAGTCACCCAGTTCAGACCTGAAAATGAAGATAAAGAGCATGAGCAGCATGCAGAAAGTAGCCACGTTGTCCATGGTCTTCATCAAGACCACCAGCTGCCTCCTCAGGGCCGGCAGGAAGCGCACCAGCTTCAGCACACGCAGGAGACGGAACGTGCGCAACACAGACAGGCCGCCGTCTGATTGGCCGATGATTTCCCACACACTGCGAAGAGAGGTTCATAGAAGTTAGCACCAGGCGACCGAGGGTGCCCTAAACCCCTTCAATTTTCATGTGACTACGGCACGGTTCAATAATTTTAACCGATAATTGAAAAAAAATATGTGCCTAATTGGTCACCAATGTATCTCATCCAATCTGATAAAAATGGTAATGGCCTGAACATACAATGAAATTAAGAGGCACCCTGGTTCATATCAGAGCAGTTAAATCGTGACACAGAGGGGCAATTGTTCTAATAAACTGCATGGCAGTCAGTTTCCATTTAATCTGAGAGCAAATGTTAGAATATCACATGAGACATTCAGTGCAGTGCAGTCTGCAAAGATTTTTGACACCTTCACAATATTCATATTCATGAAACCAATGAATATGGAGTTCAGACTGTCAGCTTCAATTTACAGGTATATGTACCCATTTCTGAGAGCCCTTTTTGTACTGTGTAACTGTATAAGTACTTACAAACTGCATGCATAAGGAATTACATACAAAGTTTTTGCACAGAGAAGGTGGTTTCGTTTTGAGTCAAATTTTCCAGAGAAATCAATCTCTGTTGCCGTGCTGTCTGCCCACAGGTAGAGGCCCCTATAGACTAGTCTCATTAATTCTACAGACTGACCGCAAAAAAGGAGTGAGAGCAGAGAGAGAGAGAGACAGAGAGAGAGAAAATATAGCTTTACAGCAGATATGAGAGACAGAGGGAACGTGGGAGACAGGGGGCAAAACAGATTAAAAAAAATGGAAGAGAACCTGATGACAACAATGATTCCATCGAAAATGTTGTAGGGGTTCTTGATGTAGCCGAAGAGGCCGAACGCAAGCAGCTTGAGCAGCATCTCCAAGGCGAACATGCTGGTGAAGACGATATTGCTGATCTCCAGAACATCAGTCAACTCCTCGGGCTGTTTGGGGGGTAAGAACAGCAAAGACTGAGCTGAAATGGCCCCGCACAGCTCTCATCAATCACTGCGCATATAAACTCTCCTCCGCTGAGGCTCCTTTAATGAAGGAGGCTGATGGTCATTATCAGCTCTGCTGAGCTCGCACAAGAGAAATCAAAATGAGCCGGATTTCAGCATCCGCCCGCCCCAACGCTACCCATCAATGCAGACAAAACAGCCTTCAGTAATGCGCTGATACGTTAACTTCATATGACATCTATCAGTAAGCGTCTGTCTTCTTTTGCAAAACGGTTCTGTATTACCTCTTTATATTATTTTGGGAATCAAAGACTGTCGGAGTTGCCTCACATACCTATCCAGTGGTACTGCTCTGATCAATATATCAAAAGCCATTGCAGTTACAAGCCATGTCTTTCTTGAAATAAGAAAAGCTTCCTCCATATTCATGCGCAACCCAAATCCTCAAAAGTGCAATGAACAACACAAAGAATTAGTAAGCTTAAGCCCTCAAATAAAAATCAATCTGCAGATTTCCAAGAAAACACAACAATCAATATCCTACAGCAACAAAGCGCTCATATTGATTTGAATAAGAATTCACATTAACTCACTGGCTTGCAATAATGAACATGATAAGACAGTGAGTGCATGCTAATGTGTTACACTCAAGTTTTGATCTATTAATTTGATCGGCCATAATAAAAGAAACATTTGTGCCAAATCAAAAATAAATAGGACAATGTTATAAGATGAGTTTTATTACATAATTATTCTTTTTAAATTTGACTTGTAACATTTGGCAAGCCATAACTCCACAACTTCCGGATCAGCAGGACAATACTAGAATGTATAGAATGTATATAGAATGTATGTAGAATATATATGCAGCTCACAGTTACCTAGGCACACACAGGCATGTGTGAATCTCCATTTGTTCCCTTTAAAGCTATATACCAACAGAAACCACATAAAAAATGTGCGCATTAAGATATTACCACCAGGGGGCTCTGCGCCTTTACTGTAGTACAGGATGCCAGCACAATGCATCACTGGCAGCCATCTGACTTACAGTATGATAGAAACACACATTATGCAGTAAAAAAAAAACACAGCAGTACAGTGCATACAATACTAACAAACAAAAGCAAACATATGATATAATATCGTAATGCATTAGTTGAATCTGGAAAAAAGGAAGAATTTATCGTGGAAAAGAGGTATTCTTGTACTCCACGGCTTTAGACAGCTAGCTGGTGACCAAACTACTGCAGAGCTGTGGGGAGTGTTCTAGCGTGTCCACACAGACCTAATTGATACTCACAGCAATGACTGCGGATGAGAAAAGAGAAGAGCTCCCCTATTCTACACTTCCCTTATCCTGTACACGGCAGGGAAACTCAAATCTTGCTCTCTAAGACAATATTACTGCTAGCTATAATTTCAGCCCTCTGACCACAGACTGATTCAATCCTGACACAGTCTGAGTGAATCTGTACTGTGGACAATAAGACGGAAGAGAAAGCCAGTGTTGTCCTTGAGGGCCACATTTTAGTTTGCAATGGGCTTCGGCTTTGAATCAGCTCACCCAAAGCACCTAGTCCACCTACTCAGTAAAAACTGAAGGCAGCTGTAAGCAATGGGACAAGAGTCTGAGCAAATAAGAAACAGGTATTGTGTGCACACCATTTTGGCCCTCTTTTTTAAGTGAGGACCTCAATAGAACACAACTGGCATTATAACAACGAGCCTTCTGGCAAAGTGTCGGCCAGAAAGAAACAGAATCCAGACAATCTGTTAAGCCACTGGCTAGTACAGTTGTATTCAGAACATGTAGGGAACAGATATCAGAATCCAAAGCATTTGTACCTGCCGGGGCTATTGTTTAAATTTATGAAATCCACACCTCATCAGACTTAACGATCACTGAAGGCCTAAGAAAACCAGACATCAATCCAATATTGCTATTTTGATGATACAAAAACATCCAGAATCATTATTTTGTTCCGGTAGCTCAATATTAGTTAAAGCACTCATAATCTCCTGCTGCTCTTTATCACCTGCGGTTTTCAGCGCTACTGAGACACCGAGTCCGGCCTGCACCCATCAACCAAGGAAACAGTCATTTTACAAGCTTCAGTGAAAGCGTATACAGAATGGCCCACATTATATGGCACAAAGCGGCTGCTAAAGACTGATGTGGCACATCTACAGTATTATTATTCTATCTAAAGCACCGAAGGGGGATGATTTGTGGAAATTCACGAGGTGTTAAAGTGGTAGAAGGCTGGGAGTGTGATTGATGGACCCGTGCTCAATAGGCGAGAGGTACAGTGCCAGCCGCCAAGGCATTGCTACTGAAGGAGGGGGAGGTCTATAAATCCCAATACAACTTTATTCCATTCACCATCTGCAGACAACCAGCCATAAAGTTTTGTGTGTGTTTAGATGGCATTTGATGGATTATTTCATACCAGCGCTGGTGTATTTGTCTAACACGGTTCACAAATCACTGCGGGTGTAAAAATTCAATTTACTGTGTGAAATGTTTGCGTTGGCTAATGATCTAATTTAATCGCTTTTTTTCGACTACCAGAAGTGCAGCGTAATGCAGATACATTCCTTGCTGATGGACAAGGTGCTGCAAAATTGAGTTTACTAATCAAGAAAAATGATTGGAGCTCGCTGAAACACAGGCAGACAAAGGCAGTCTCTGGCAAGGACGCTATACGCAGAATATGCTTTGTACACCAAAGGCAAGGTCATCTCTGAGGAGCTTTTATAACTTCAGTGAGAGAGAGAGAGGAGCCAGCGAGGCAGAGCATTTTTCAGCTGTGAAAGACATTTCCTTGAGTCAAACTGAATAAAAAAAGGTAATATAAAGGGAAACAAATGAGGACAAAAGTGAGCGCGGAGCTGGAGAAGCAGAGAGAGAAGGGCCACCTAAACACACGGGTCTGTCCAATCATCTCTCTCCTGCCTCTCTATCCACTAGCCAGGGTGACCAGCTACAGGAGGGTGGGACTCTATCTCTGTGCCCCAGGTAAGCATTCTGTACCGCATATAATCACACACCACAAAAAGCCAACAGTACGATGAAACTAGCGTTTCACATGGCCATATTCCAGATGCAGTCATAAGTAGGGCCCGCAAATTTATTGCAATGCCAATACATTCTTTTTTTGCCAACACCCTTTGAAGTAACCATACATCAAAACTGATGATGCTCATGAACAATTAGGAGGAAAGAACTGAAGCGACCTTTTACGTCAAATAGCTTTTGAATAACGCATAACACTGATCAAAGTCTCCACAGCATTTTCCAGCGTATAGTGCACTTAGACCTACGCTCAGCACAGTGATCTTTGCGCAATTGTTTTGTAAGAGTGCATGTCTTAGGTTTCACTGTGGAAGATCACAATCTCTTAAGGCGTGTCACAAAGAATTCCCTTGTGAGCTCAAACTCCCAGGTTATACCTCCCTGACCCTGGAGGGAGTTAACGAAGCCAGTCGACCTCACAGAGAAGCTCACTCGTAAGCAAATAAGACTATGCTAGCCTTGCACTGATAATAGAACCATAGGAAAAACAGTCTGTAACATACTGATAAATGTGTATGCATTGGCAATACACCACACCAAAATACAGCCAAAATGATACTATAGTCCTAAATAAATACATTCAGTATCGAGCAAAGCACACTTTTGTGATTTCGTGTTGCATGCCACAGGGTCATACAGTGGACAGTACTGTCACCTCAAAGAGGTTTTAAGGTTTTAAGTTTTGGTCCAGCTTGAGACTTTTCTCAGAGGACTTGGCACGCTCTGCTCGATTTCTTGTCAGTTCTATGTGGACATCCTGTTTTCCAGCCACAGTCTATAGACATGCATGCAAGGCTAACAGGAGACATTAAGTTGCCCATAGGTATAAGTGTGTGGGTGACAGGTGCCAGATAGACGAGGGGGCTGTCCAGGATGCCGTCCTGCCCCTTGTCTATTGTGTGTTAGGACAGGCTTCAGTTGAGACCCTTATCCAGAGTAGACAATTTAAGATGGATGGATGGATGAATGGATAGATGGAATATTGGGTTGCACATCATTGTGCTTATGATGTGCCATAGATGGGGAAATAGTAGACCTGCAAGCTCCCAATGTGGCATGGGTGGCCAACAAAGGCCAGAACAAAAAAGTTTTCTTTGAATAACTGTTTTAAGGGAGGTTCAGGGATTGCATTTTGACCTGAGGAGGTATCATCAGTATGGCTTAATGAGTTTCACTTTGATTTGTAGCTATTTTATTCCAATACATTCCAGAGCTGGTATTATATAAGAATAAATGGGCGAAATACATCAAAGTTACGTTAAATCGTTACACCAAGACTCAGGCGTTCCCAGAGAATGCTCAAAGCAGCCAGGAATGAACTTCTGGCCAAACTTCAAACATATGGCAAGATCATTTGTGGTAGTAAGTGAACCCTAAGGCATTTGCCTACTCTGTATTGAATGCCCTGAGCTGTGCAGAGCACTGCAGGGGTCAAGAGAGAACAGGAAATTCAGCATGAGCTTTTCCACTGTTCACTACACATATTATTAGAAAAAAGACACAAGCCATGCGATAGCAGTCACAGCATCTCCAGCTACCATGAGAACAAGCGCAAAAATGAAGCAAGCTATGAAACTATGGACTATTGTACATAGAAAAAATATATAGAACGAGCACCTAGCAAAAGATATGGTGTGACCACCTTAAATAAATTAAATATATGTATAATAATTATGTATACAAGTTTATTTTTACATCTTCTGTTTGAAACCGCTTCAACATATTGCTTAACACAGACTGACTGACAGATCGACAAAGAAATCTCTTGGTTCTTTGGGTGGCCAATCATTTACGAGGATACTCCTTCTTTCATTCTCACCATTTGCCTCAAGTTGACACATGCCACTGTCACATTACACATCCCGGCTCTCCTACATCTGCTCTGAGCACTGGGGTGTTGATTAGTATCTGTGACACATGGGAGGATTCACCATGAGAATTTCGCCCTGCTCTGTTATAGCGCGGGTTTTTAATTAAACGCTATTCTTCCATCAAAATGATTCTATTTAGAACACACAATCTTGCAAAGAACAAAAATAAAGAAAGGAGAGGATGACTCCCAAGCTAGCATTCGTCACAATAATATGAACGCAAAGCAAATAGTCATACATACTGTATATTCCGCATTAGCAAAGCATATGCATTAATAGTGTAATTTTATGCGGCACGTGCATTCAGTCCTGATCCCCATCAAGTCTTAAGCTCAAATAAATCAGCAATGTAAAACTTAATCAATATTGTGGTAGTGAATATTGGTTTCCAGAGTTTATCCTTTTTTTTTCATTTGAAGCAAATAGCCTATTCCGCCGAACAGCAAACCAGATAGTTGCAACTCAATATGCAGCACGCAGACACGGCGAAGTGGTTAAATTTTTTTGTCCTACAAAATATGAATGAACGGGGTATTTGATTTAAATGACACGATAAAATCAAGATATACAATCTCAGCAAAGTATGATTATGGGTGCCAGACACGGTGGCTCCGGCATCTGGAACATAGCTGCATTTCTTTGTGCACTAAATAGCCTAATTTTAAGGAGAAATGCGATTCTGTGGCTGAATACATGAAGCTAATAAGAGGAGTGAGAGAAGAACGGCTATAATTGTTAATGCTGCCAGAAATGGCAGAAATGCTTGAATACCGTACAGATGTTAAATTGTGTTGAGCAGGAAGGCGTATCTGAACGCGCAACACATTAATCTTTGAGGTCGATGGACAGCAGCGGCAGGGGACCAAGCCAGGTTACTCTGCTTTCAGAACAGGATAAGTCATCTACGGATCCCCCCGCCCAGTCAAAGTATATCGTGGGTGTTTCGGTGACGTAATGATATGAGAAATTACTTCTTGGCACAATAGTGTCGACAAATCACTTGAATGTGACTGTATACTAGAGCAATATTGCTGACCGCTAATGGCATTTTGAACCAACTGTGGTCCACAACTTTTCTCAAGCAGGATGATGCGTCATATCACTGAGCAGATGTTATCTCAGTCTCATTGCAGAAACATGATTAAAAATTCCTGAGAATGGTCTTTGCCAGCCTATTTAACCCATGCCTGAAGGATAACAGAAGAATAATGGCTGTTCCGGTAGCTGCTGGATCTCCAAGTCCGTATTAGACATGTACAATATAAGTAACTGGATAAAGTGGCTTGTGAGCGTATATTATAACCTATGACCTCACTCACCAGCGTTTTTTATACAAACCATTTGGCCTTTAAATTTACAGTTGCTCTTTAAAAAAAAAAAAAGAACTTCAGGAAATGCTTATCGAGAAAACTTTTTGGTCCAATAAACGCAATCATGCTCTGATACTACTGATTTCTAATTTTCTAATTTTACCAAAATACCAAAAGGCGCAGGCAGATTGAATACAGATGTGGCTGTGCTTGAAATACAATTCTGCCTCATGACAAACCATACATCTTAAGGACAGAAATGGTGAGTGTGCTCTTAAGAACGAATGCAGGCTTGATAAATGAGGCCGCTGGAGAGTTTATGACAAGTTTGGAGGATTGTAGGCACTTCCTGTCATTGTTATTCCCTTTTACAATATCAATGTATTTGCTATAATGGTTGAGTGATAAAAAAACTGATGAGGGCGTACACTGGGAAAGCTACAGTAAAGGCTACAAGCTGAATTCCATTATATAACAGATAGAATGCACAAAGTGTCCTGGTAAATGTTGAGCAGAAGTACAAGAGCATAAAAAATATGTTTCTGCAGCCAGAATAAGTTATTTTAATGGTGGTACATAGAGTGAAATAAAAATTTTAAAACACTGTTTTAGACATGGTTACCCTTGCAAGTCAGAAAGATATCACATTCTGCCAGGACATACTGCGGAATTTCCTGGATCGTGAGTCTATGACTTGCAAACTAATCAAAATATGAATATAAAATAGCGCATAATGACGTTCACTCGCACATACACAGATAAGATTTGCAAATAATGATGGGTTTGGGTTGAACTTTCAGCTGTTACAGCCGATTGACAGCAGAGAAGAAGGCCAGAAGTTTCACTTCTGTGGACAAGAGCCGATTGTGCCCTTTTGTGACAGGCTTTCAAAGTTGAATGATCCCGTGTCAGCGAGAAATAGTATTTTCCATAGCAATCTCGCTTGATTAGCTTCATCGTTCCATGAACGAGCCGCACAGCTGAATGTCAGCCTCCATTTCATTACAAAACCTGTCATGCGCCACCTGTGCCTCACAGCTCCAGCCTATCCTTCACGAAATGTGGATAGCTATAACACAAACTTTCACAATATTAAATGCGCAGGCCATTAACCTCTTATGAATATATACTCAATTAAAAAACAATAAAATTGAAAATGAAAAAAACAAATAGTCTTCCCAGTAGCCATAAAAGTCTCCATAGGTGCAATGTTTGAGCTGAGTATGCAATGTCTGAACCAAAAAAAGGGAAAAACTCAGTCAGAGTCAAAGGTATCACATCTGGAATACCTCAGGCCAAAGCAGATATAACATCAGTCTGGACCATCTGTGACAGATACAAAGTGAAGTCCAGATTCTGTCCCGTCCAGCAAGTCGCTGGGTAAGTAAGCCCAAAAAGGCAATGTTTTAGTCTTGCGACTCTGAGATTTATTTTTGGAACTATGACTTTTTTTTAGCTTGTAGTTACATCTAAAAACTCCAAGAGGCCAATTCAGGAAGTGGTAAAGCCGCTTACTAAAAAAATCAACTACCTTAATCATCTGCTTATGACAGAGAGATGGGTCCTTATCCAAAAAAAAAAAGTGCTGTGTGGAGGACAGATTTTGCTCTGAGCCTTTGTTACCAGCTTGTTTGGACAATATGTTTTTAAAATGTATCTGCCCCCTTCCTGATCCCTTCTATTTTTGTATATTTGTCATGCCAAAATGTTTCAGATTATCAAACTAATTTTAATATTAGACAAAGACAACCTGGGTAAACATTAAATTTTAAAAGATGACTGCATTATTGAAGGAAAAAAGTTATCAAACTCTACCTGGCCCTAGGACAAAAAGTAAGTGCCCTGTTAGCTACTAAATCAAACAATTAAACAAATTTGCTCAATTACTGCCAGCCCTGTTCAATATTGTTGAATTTTGTCAGTTTGGAAAGGCTTACAGATCCATCTCTAAGGCTCCGGAACTCTACCAAACCACACTGAGAGCCATTATTTACAGATAAAACTTGGAATAATTACATCCTTCCCAGGAGTGGCTAGCCCACCAAAATTCCTCCAAGACCCCATGATCGACTCATTTTGAAGGTCACAAAAGAACCCAAGCTAATATCTAAAGAAATGCAGGCCTCACTTGCCTCAGTTAAAGTTAATGTTCATGAATCTACAACAGACACAGGGCAATAATGGCATCCATGGGAGGACAGCAAGGAAAAAAAACACTGCTGACCATAAAGAACACAAAGGCTTATCTCACATTTGCCAAAAAAAACATCCTGAAGACCTCCAAGACTTTTGGGATAATATTCTGTGGATTGATGAGTCAGAAGAGAAACTTTTTGGAAGACATGGATCCTGTTTCAGCTGATGTGAGGGGCACAAAGCATTCTATAACAACATCACACGGAAAATCAAACACGGTGTTGGTAGTGTAATTGTCTGGGTGCTTTGCTGCATCAAAAACTAAGAACAGACCAAAATTACTCCACAGAGATGAAAAAGATGTATTGAAATCATTTGATTGTAGTTGCTGCCGCCAAGGTGGCGCAACCAGTTATTACATTTGGGGAGGAAGTTATTTTTTACACATGGGTGATATTTGTTTTGAATTACTCTTTGCCCTAAATAAATAACATGACCATTTAAAAACTGCATTTTGTGTTTACTCATGTTGTCCTGTCAGATATTAAAATCAGTTGGATGATCGGAAACATTTATATACGACAAATAAGCAATAATAGACAAAATTGGGAAGCAGTCAAATACTTTTTCACAGCACTGTAACATTATACATCTCTGGCTTAGATATTCACAGTGAGGCCCCAACAAGATATAAACTTGATCTTAATTGAGCAATATGTCATGCAATATGTCATGTTCCTTTCGTTTCATATCACTGACTATTGCAAGTAGGGTGCCTATAATAACATCCAGAGAACAGGCCAATAGAAGAAATAAACAAAACTTGGGGCCATTACCCTCAAAGCACTTATAACTTAGAATTTTGTCAGAAAGAGAGAATTCCTTTGTGCCAGAATATCATTCAAATCTACTCCATATTGAGTGACAAATGCCAATCACAGAAATGAAATATTTTTCTTCATTCTTTAAGCTGCTTTCACAACAGATGCGAGACAAATTTTTTGCACGACGGATTACATTCGAAGTCAATGGAAAGTCGTGAATACATGCGAAACACGAGTCTTTGCATTGACTCTGAATGTCATTTGTCGTGCAAAAAATTCATTTCGCGTCCGGTGTGAAAGCAACTTCATACAGATCAGAATTGGAGAAAATGTAATGTAATCACTCAACTAGACATGTTAATCACTCAGCTAGACAACAGAATGTTTATTAGTTGGCATCTCGTAATTACTAGACTTTAAGCACCTGAATACAGCATCTTGTAAGCTTTTGAATGCAATTTTCTATGCTGGCTTTCAATGGTGTTCAAAACTTCAGTTTTATGCCCTTATTATACTTTACATTAATTATTTTATAAGGATTTTTCTGTTAAGTTCTCTATATGCTATATGCATCGAAGCTAAAGGTTATATTCCACATTTCATGGGCACACTTACAGATGCAGCCAGTGGTGTAGATGACATTAAAACAACATGTTTGTGGTAAGAAGAAGTTTAAAAAGTTTAAAAATCAAACACGAATTTGAACCTAATTTATCAGGCTCCGAGACTTCTTCCAAGAGAACGCAGAGTATGGCCCTCTTAGCTGCCATAGTTGCAAGGCTTGTGTGGCACAATGGGGTGTTTGGCGCACTACTGTTGCCGTTTAAATATACGTTTTCCTACATGTTGCCGACTTTGAACGCACCCCAGGTATCATGACCCGTAAGTCCATTAGCTCTTATCTTGCTGATATATACTGAGCAGCAAAAGAAACGCAAGTTAATTAAAGACAGACCGGAAAATAAGTTTGCACAAAATTATAATAGAAGAGGCAGTGGCTACGGTTACGGCAGAATTTCAATGCATTTCAATGTGGAGAGGTACGGCAGTCCCCATTTCAAGCCCTGCCCTAAGCTAAACCTAACCCTAACCCCAAACCCTAACCCTAACCTTAACCCCAACCCCTAACCTTTCCCCTAACCATAATCCCAAATCCTTATCCTAATCCCTTGAAATCGACTGCCGTACCAATAAAAACTGCCGCGCCTCTAGACACTGCGTATAGAAAATCTAATTTGTTACTAGCGTGCTGTGGAATAATACAAAACATCTTTGGTATTCTTATCATCTTATTATCATCTGAATTATTATCAAAACATCTTTTGTATTATCATTATTATCTTATACTGCTTAAAACATCTTTTTTGTCAATACCCCAAAGCTTATAAACCTATTCACCCAGAATGTGTGAGAGTGAGAGAAGCTGTACAGGAGGAGCAAGCTACAGGAGTGGCAGAGGAATGCTAGAGCCCTGCCAAAAGAAAAAGACTCGGCCGAGCGCTCTCCGAACTGTGGCTAAGAACATCCCTCTTGTTACAGTTTGTAATTTTCTTTACTCTTTGTCTGCTATAAACAACTATTTTCAACATTTGGTCTATAATTCTCTTATTTCTAGTCACTCTCTCCCTTGAACACGTCAAATCAGAGTTGACAAATGGCAAAAAAGCCCACAACGCGCATACTCGTTTCATCAAACTTTTCTTTGTTTTGCGGTATGAGTAACCATAAGAGTACATTAAGTATAGCGAACTTGCATTTCTTTTGTTGCTCAGTATATTTGGAGTCGCTAGGTTATTTTATTGAAACATAAAATAAGATAGCCAGCTTGATGGCCAAAGAGCGAGGAAGGGGCAATTAACCGTGGCCAGATCGCTGTGTGACTATATTACCTGCCCTCTGCGCGTAAGGATCATCTTATTGATCTCATGTAGCCAGTGAATTTGTGTCATCAGCTGTAAAGGCTCACTGTACCAGCTTCTTGGAGACCTTGCCATTTTATTTATGGAATTTGAAGAGAATCAAGAAGGTTGGTAAGCTAGTAAGCAAATGGCGAGTGCAATAGGTAGAGCTAGTCGACGTCGTATGACGTGTGGCATATAATCCTGATTTGGCATACTGGTATAACCACTGGATTAATGATTTGTCTTACAACACATGGTGTCAAACACCAGTTCAACGCACCTATTTTGTGTTCAAACTTTCTCGCCTTTCCCATTGTAGCCTCTTTTCTTTTTTTTAGGAATAATGTGGGATAGAAATATTGTTTGGAGAAATATAGCCACCGGATAACATAAATGGGGGATTAGGGGTATAGAGTCTTGGTACAAAACAACACTGGGAATAAGTCGGCTTTTCCAGTCAGAATTCACCCGCACCTGCAGCCTCCGCGCATCACCATCAGAATGCGTCTCAGAGCCCAGCAGGTTTTATAAATAATAACACAACAAACTTTAACTATCTACTCTGCTTCCTTCTCATTCAGTTTTTGCAATTTACCCCAAATATAACCATATTTTGAACATTTCATTCGGCCTTATTTTCCTCTGTTAGCCTACATATTTTTATTTTTAGTTTTAATTTTTTTTTTCTTGACGGAGAGGTGGGTGGACGGCATTTCCCTACGTCCCCCGCCCAGTACACCCCTGGATGCAGCGATTTCTGCCAGGAAGCTCTATGGAAGCAGAAGTGATCTTCACTACCAGCTCACAAGCTATTAAGTTTCAGTTGAATCTCATGGCAATACATCAGATATATTTCAAGTGGAATCGCTCCATCTTGGTCGTGCGCAGCCAGCAAGTTTTCCTAAGGGTCTGTATGTGCAATAACTTTCCTTCTGAACTTAACATTTCATTTACTGCATTCGATACAGTTTAAATGACCGATGCCATTGTCAAAGTTAATAACCCATCAGTCAATGAAGAACTATGGTGCAGTGTATTGCCTGCAGGGGGCGATAAACAGATTGAACAACTACTCACACCGCCCTTCCTTTTGAAACTTTTTCTCTGCTGATTTGATAAACTGTGTTGATTTTCTGTAATTCGAAGGTGGTGATTTCAAATTTGCCCAAAAAATGTGTGTATCACATCAGGTTTTTTGACAAATCGCGAATGCTTTTCTTCATATTGATATATCTGAGAATACACAATGATAAATGAAAGCAGAATGACACAGATTTTAAGCATTCTGCAAGATGTAATAAAACGAAATGCAGCTTACCAAAGGATCAAATTTTCTTGTCTTTGTGTTAAGGGAATAATTTCATTCGGGGCAGTCTTTCTATAGGCACCAACAGTAATCAGTCATCATTCAACAGGCAAAAGGCAGAAAGGGGATTGGCATAGGTTACTAGGGGTGTGGTTATTTTCCATGATGATGCAATACTTCGTGGTGGTGATTTGGAGTGTTTAATTCATGAGAAACAGCAGGGACTTACTATGCTTGAACCGGATTCTCGTAATACCAAGGGCAGTGATTTGTGACAAAACCTGACGTGATAGCCAAAAACTCACGTGATATTTGGATTCAGCGCCCAAAAATGACTTAAAATCAGGTATCAGCTCTTACTCAGCAAATTTCATGCAGGGCGGTGTAATCGCTGCAACTACAGTACCCTTACCTGCTCGTGGTACTCGATGCCCATGCTCAAAGTGTTGATAAGAATGGCGATCATAATTCCACGGTTGAAGTATTTGCTATCCACTATCCGTTTCAGTTTGTTTCTGAATTCTTCCCAGCACAGGACAACCCGATTCTTCTTTTTCAGTCTCCTGTGAGGCCTGGATTGGCTGGACTTGCCATCAGCTCCATGGCGCAGGTCCCGGGTGAACTCATGGACGCCATCGGCTTCTGAGCCAGCACTGTCCGAATCGCTCAGCTCCAGGTCGGGATTCTCCAGCGCCCTGATGCAGTACGGGCAGTTCATCAGCTCACAGGACAGGCGGCTGGACACTATCCCACCCATTGGGAAGGCCAGGCCAATGCCAGGGGAACCGCTGGGACCTGGACACAGTCCTAGATATGAAAACGCAAGAACATGATGATTGATGAGGACAGGAGAATCATTCGCCCTTCAAGAGAAGATTTGCATTAACTTTTAGGCCGAAATTAAGATAAAACCAGAGGTAATATAAGGCTAATGAATTAAATAAAGGTGCATACTAAAATAAGGGTGTATGATAACACAGAGGTACAGGCTGAAAAAAAGGGCATAGAATTTAATGAAGATACAGTCTGAAATGTGGGTGTAAAATGTAATAAAGGTAGATAATGTGAAATGGATGAAGACCGAGATGTCAGTAATGGCTGCATTAATGAGAAGAAAGACAAAGGGACTGGTTGAAAATCTTGTCAACAAAAGAATACTGGGTCAAATAAAGTTGTAGGTCTTTTTATTGGCACAGGTTGAAATGAATCTGCAGATTGAAATCCAATCGACAATTCAATCGGTGGAATAAGTCTTCTCCTCATTTGCAGCGCCCGCCTGGTTGGACTCAGTCCAGGGGCCTCTCAATGTGAATTGATAAGGGAGAATTCAGTTTTAGCACCATCATTCAGTTGTTTTTTTTTCCCCGGCCAGCGTGTTTAATGCATTTCACCCTGGTCTACTGAGCCAATTAGTACAGCTGTCCACTTCTTCATTTGACATGCCTGCTGGAGTAAACCGTGTACTAAGTCTGCATTAACATTTTGTGAACCGGTCAAGTATCAAAAATCCCAGTCATTTAAAAAATATTCTCTTGGCCAGGAAACACAGGCGAAGACTGGATAAGTAAAACAATCTCATGATAGTTTTTCTCCAGTAAAAGGCTTTTGTTTCCTTGGACTTACAAAAGCTGAAATATAACACCACTGGTTGGAAGGTGACAGAAATTGTTCCAACTGGAAGGAAAATACAGCACTCAAAAGAATAACGATTTTTGTCACCGGTTTCACAATATCTACAGAATTAATTAATTTTTGGCGAACTGCCTGTATCCAGGAACGGTATGTTTCTATAGCCTACTGAAGGTAGTGCCATGACTTTGAAACTTGAATCACTCAATAACATTCTCATTTTAATAAAAAGTATTTTTAACCTCTGTGAACTGAAAAAGGACGGATTAAATGCCCCACGACATATTAAAAAAATGTTCTGGGATTGTGTTTTTCTCAGCGATAACTCAAGAAACAAGTACTCTCAGGTCTCAGATAATGTCTTAGGCCTCGTCCACACAGAGACGGAGGTTTTCAAAAACGGTCTGTTTTTTGTCGTCTCCAAAAAATCTCCCGTCCACATGACATGGTTTCTAAAAATATCTGCGTCCACATGGAGACGCCTAAAACGCATGCTCGCCACCTTCGTCTCCGTTTTCGGTTTATTTCCGAAGAAACGCCACAGTGCCATACAGTGCCACACAGAGGCCCGGGGGCTGTGATGTGGGCTATCGCATCATCGTTTCCAAAAAAACCTGTTTTGGTGGTCCAAATGAAAATGCTGGAGTGGCGTTTTCAGATTTTCTCCCTCTGGAGCCTGTTGTCAAATACTATATCGTTTTCGGGCAGGGTTTTCGCTGCCTCCCTGTGGACGCAAAACCGAAACAATAAAATATTTATGCGTTTACAAAAAAATCGTTCTCGTGTGGACGGGCCCTTAGAGCTGAATCCGAGCCTAAGAGCCCAGAATGCCCCAGTCCTGGTGAGGTGTGATGTGATGCAGACAGAGGTTGGGATTACAGTGGCCTTACCCTGCTCGCCCACATACTGCTGCAGTTTGCTGTAAGGATCCTGGCCTCCGAAGCCTGCTGAGGCTCGATTCAGTTTCAGAGTGTTTGCCCTCTTGCCCTTTCCCCTGGGGGTGGCGCTACTACGGCTACAGATGACAGAGGGCATGATGGTGGGGTAGTTTGTGCTGCCATTGAGCCCACCCAGTAGCCGTAGACTCCCTGCCACGCCGGAAGACTTGAGACGGCCCTGGGGGCCCTGACAATGGCAGTCCGCATGAAACACGCTGTGAACCGATTTTGTCCCCCGTGAAGGACTCGTCAAGGGGGAGGTCAGCTTTAGCTGGGCCCCGGGCTTCAAGGTCTTCATCTCCAGCGAGTCGCACGCCTCAGAAGCCGCCAGTCCGGAGCAGGGACTGCCGTTACTGATGTGATAGTGGTGGTGGTGGTGATGGTGGTGATGCACCAGGTGGTGGATCCGCCTGGAGTTCCAGCGTCGGCCCTGGCTGTTCGCGCTGACCCCACTGCCCCCGCTACTGCTGCTGCCGGCGCAGGCGCTGTTGGGGTTCACCTTCTTCCTGCGCTTGTTCTGCCAGCTTCCATAGAGACGCGACACCCGCCGTTTCACCTTGCGGTACAGGTGACTGATGTACTTCAGCAACTCCTCGTAGCAGCTGCCGGGCTCGGAGAAGCTGGCCAGCGTGCTGTCGTTGGAGAGGTAGCGAGCTCGCTGCTCCTGCATCAGCTGGTTCTCCCTCTGCTTGGTCTCGGAAAACTGAGTCGCAATCACAACTAGGCACAGATTGATCATGAAGAAGGAGCCCACCTACGGAGCAGAGAGGAGTGAGCCCTGTGTTACTTCCTTCAATGCATCTACACCCACACTCATCATTTTCATGTTGGGCTGGACTGGCAACATCTTTAAAACCTATCGAGCCACGTGACAGTCCTCTGAGGCGCTGCATCGATTCCTTCGCTGCAGCTTTAGACATTTTATCATTCTAAATTCTAAAGGTTCCTTGTTTATTGAATTTGTGCAAGGCCTCCATTGCATGCACCTCATTACAGTCCGTCTTTATGAAAGGTCACACAGTGGGTGAGCTCAGTGCATCCCTCAATGTTGTACCAGGATTACACCGTCAAGAGGAAACAATGTGGAACAAGTGCTTGAGAACTCCTGCACCGCATTAACAAAATGCCTGACTGGAAGGTGAGAAAATGCAGCATACTTACTATGATGAGAAATATAAAATATATAAAATTGTAAAAGGAATGTGCATCCATGACATAGTACATTATATCCACCCATCCTTCCAGAGTTATCACCTGTAAAAAAGAACAGAAGAAGAAAAGAATAAGAACTGAGACGGGTCCCTGCATTCCTCAAGCTGCAACATTAATCACTTTGCGCAGAATACAAAATAATGCCAATTTTTCCTGTTATGCATGAGCCTATTTAGGCTTTAGAACTCAGCATTTGTGCCACAGAGGCTCTGAAAAATTATTCTAGCAAAGCACAACATTTGGAAATTCAATTACAGAATTGTTAAGGAATTCCATTTCAGAATTTACGGACGCCGGCGTCCATATCTGTGTGCAGGGGTTAATTACATCAGCTCTTCTGAGGAAATTCCGATTCCCGCCTTAGCACAGTTCCATTACAGCTAGCTTATGATGGGCTTATGAGCAGATACAGAGCCTGCCCTTTAACAACACCTCATTTCATCTCGCCCTGTGTGATGTACAGACAGTTGGCAGCTTTTACGGTACGTTCGACTACTGTGAAAAAATACAGGGGGCTGTAAAAGTCTCGGCAATCCTTTCATGTTGTCACTTTATTCTGAACTTAACGTAATTGGTAGACAAGGAAGTTGTTATTTACTGCTTGGCAGCAGTAACCTTGGATAAAACTCAATTATTAGAGTAAGTAATTCAATGTTCCAGTAAAATAGGGCAGGCAATAGTGCAACTGTCCTCAATACCCTTAAACAAAAACACTTTTTCACCTTTCCTCACACTATTAGGACCCATTGAAAGTGTACAGTGAGGGTGGGAAGGTCTCTTTCTTAGCTGATTCAATTCACAGGATTCATTTGAAGCACTGGATCGCACAGGAAATGCAGCTGGATCTTCACAGAGATTGAATCAGTTACGATCCATTCTTTTACAGGGTTTCAGATGTACCGAGGAAAAGACCAAGGGTATATCGCATTTAAGTGATTGGCAGCTGGCACAGCCTAACTCTTCGTTGCATCATCTGGCATGCAGCTAGCGTCATGGCTCTACACATTGGGTCTCTTTCTAAAAGGTAGGGCACTACTCCAACCTGGCATTCCAATAATACTTTAATGTCTCTTTGAACCGAAGGCATTGTTTCTTTCCCGCAAAATTTAGACCATCATATTTCTGGTTTAGTCTGTTTTATTGCTTATTATGGGAGTTCAAGTAAAATGGCTGGTCAAAAACGACACACCTAAAGCCCTAAAAATCATTATTTATCTATGCTTATTTAGCTATTTATTAAAACAGCTGCTCAGTCACGTTGCTTTGAGTATTTCAGCTCCGCAGAAGTGTGCTTCATAATATATTTAGTCATCATTAATTTATGAAGAGCAGAGAGTGTCCCAGGTTGGAAGTCAATGAAGACGTCACTGTTGTTAAGTGCTACTGCAGGCAATGTCACAAGTTCAGTCACTGCTGATGTAAAGTAATCAAAAGGCACTCCAATATTATAACCTGGAAGACACACAGCCATTACGCATAGTGATCTCAATTGAAACATCAGAGCTCATTTCATAAGTGCATGATTAATCATTCTCCCAAAGACAGATGCTTTTGCCATCGATGACTCAAGATTCGCTTGTCGAAGCATCAACAATCCCACATTTTTAACTAGAGTAGACAGTCTGTCTGCCTTATATAGATTTTGTTCAATCTATTCTGACAAAGACAGCATAAGATGGTCACAGATTAGGGGTGTGATCACAGTACACGAGATTGGAGAGTCAGTTTTCCCTAGGGGCTGCACCACAAGGATTCCCCCGGACAATTCTATCTCTTTCCTAACAAATCAATACTCAGGTAAATGAGTGGATGCATGAATAAAATTTGATTAAAAGCATGTACTTGATTCATCGGCCTAGGACCGATTAATTCCCTGAATTCAAATATGCTCTGTAATGTTGCTTTCTCTCTAATGGATGCTGAGTAAGGTGACATTAAAAGTGGTCGTGCCCAATTTGTGACAGCAACGAAGCCTTTATACAGCCCTAAATCAGCGAGCAGATTGATTTCGTTCGGAGTCTAAATCACTTAGCTCCAATCGCAGAGCTGTCTGTTTAATGGACACCTTTGGCCGAAACATCCAGGCCCTGCCCCTTGTATTACTGAACATCCCGTCCTGTCATTACTCCGGGCCGATAACGACTGGCCTGCCCCATTTGGCTCTGCTCCCATCTCGACAGCCGCGACCTCCGGGCCTGGCGCACTGAGAGGTTAATTCAGCCTCCAACTTATTCAATCCAGCTGCCCTTTCGCACAGACCTTGTCTCATCATAGTCTTTGCCCTGAGACTGCCGGCGCATATTAAATGACTTTAAGCAGAGTCCTGGGCTGCTCCTCAAGTCCTCGGTGACTCAGCGCAGGCCCGGGTGCAATCAATGGGAAAGAGTAATAAAGCGACCTGAGGAGAAACGCCTCCTCTCAGAAAACAAGCATCATTTCAATCGTCCCCAGTCTGACCATTACTGGAAACCTAATCTCAACAGTGCATGCAGTGGAGAGCATGGTTGGCAGAAGACCGTGAATATTTTCTCTAAAACAAGTCCCACACTTATGTTCTGCGGAGGGAGAAGTCCAATCTCTATTGTACGCAAATGGTTCTGTAATACAATAAATGCTCTGAGTCACTTAATTAGAGCTAAATGATGCACATTGTGTTGGCGGCAGTACTCAATGGAAGTTGATTTTTAACACGAAAGGATGTATTAGTGGCTATAGAAACTATTCTATGATTCTTCTTTATTGGTTTTTCAAGCTTCATTGGACAGGACAGTACAGTGAGCCGTGAGGAATTAGGAATGAGAGAGAGGGAGAGACACACGAACTGCCAACAACGCGGCTCGTAACAAACAGAGCACTACAGGCTGTGTCGCCAACACAACCCCCGCTTTGACCTTTTCGATTAATATTATTGCCGCCAAACAATGAACAAAAGATCTGAAGCTTCACCAGCTCTACTCAACCAAAGCAACCACAGCAGAGCAAGAGATTAGAAGGAACCTACCTGGAAAATAGCTATCCAGGCATAGCCAATGTTATCAAAATTAATAGCCCCTTTGTGCGGGTTGAGTTCCCCGGCCTTGCATACATTGTAATATTGGTTCCAGTTGATGCAGCCATTCTTGCTGGGCCCTTCCAGGCCATAGAGGGTGTGGCTGAGGTACTCTGAACTGAGTTGACACTCTGATCCGCTAACTCGCAGTCGAGGAACGTCGTGGCAGCGCAACATGCCATTGTCCCGGCTAGCGGAGCAGATGAAGGGGTTGTCCTCGTTCTCGTCGTGCTTGTAGTAAGGACTCAGGAAGGAAAGGTTGTACATACTGGAAGGAAGAGATCGAGAGGACATTAAATTACTCATCATTGGAATATTACTCTTTATCTATGCATTGGGCTGAGGCTAGGGTAAACAGTTCTGCTGAACTTAGAATTCAAGCGTGTCAGCAACGTTTCACAGCGGGCATTAATTTAAAAATTTTCTGCACTCTCTAGAAGACTGTACATGCTTGACAAATTACAAACTTCCTCACAGGCTAGGCTTAACTATGGCAAATACACAATAACAGCAAAAGGACTCTGAAATGTGTATATTCATTTTGCGCAGTTTTATGTGACATATGGTATGTTGCCGTTATTCACAGAGTGGTGTAAATAATAAAAGCACCCAGCATTTCAGTAAAAAATGTAGTGAACTCACTGCCTTATTAAAAGTAAAATCATTCTGACGGGGTCGTGCAAATATCATTTCTCAAAAAATTGGCTATGCTTGTTCCAGTTTGAAATTTGCTCCAGGCCAATGAATTCTGTGCTGTGAAATAATTCTCAGGTGCCATGAAAGGAGTATGCAGTTCTATTCACTGATGTCCACCGCTGTCTAAACCTTCTAATTTGTATGCTAAAAATTTCTAGTGAAGACAAGTTCCTTTAGAACTCTCGGAAAGTTTGGCTGTCTTAGCCAGTGAAGATACAACTAACGAATATCAAAGTTACAGAGGGTGCGACTTGGCCCAATTTAGCTATAATTTGAGGCAACAGGACCTATGCCGACTCTAGTCCCAATACCTCAAAGACAGCCAGTCTGTTAATGAATAGAAAAACATACCAGAGAGGTAACATGCGCTATGCACAAACTTCCATGTATTTCTGGGGCTTTTGCAGTCCCTCATTTACAGAAGTGTTTAGATTTTTTACCTCACTTCCCACCTTTATTGATATACGAGCCAAACATGCACATGTAAAGATATATGAAGAGTCACTGACACATAAACAAAATGGCCTACTTAATTTTTTTGCCCGTCTTTAACTTGGCACAAACTCCTTGTTATCATGCCCAATTTCATGGGCTGAAAAAATGCCCTGCCTTATTCCATCAAAGAGCCATCAAAACAAGGCAAGGCATGATTTGATGAATGGAAAGAAATACCGCCTATGACATGAAAGGTGTTTTTGTAACTGAAAGTGACAAATTGTCTCTCTTGGTGATGTCGAATGCTTCATGTTAATAGATCTGACAGAGTTGACCCATCGAGTTTCCACTCTAGTCATGAAAAAATTGCTGCAGCTCTCTTGATAAAGTAGTATAGTGTTTGACAAATGTGAATGCATTTCTCTCATCATATAAAATTCTTGTAAAAGTGAAAAAAAGAAACTAATTGCCAAGGAAATCACTTTCTTTTTCTTTCTTTCTTTCTTTCTTTCTCACTAGGAGGTAATGATTTGCTCTAAACATTAATTTCAGATACTGAAATGCAGCACGTTTCTCCACTTACTGGGACATTCATTTGGATGCTGTAAATAACGGGGAAGCCACTTGCATTTAGCTAGGTGAGGATAAACAGGCTTTGATCAGGAAAAAGAGTGGAGAGAGGATAGAAGAAAAAATGTATGAACCCCATAATATAGCAATTCATCAACGAATGACAGCCATCCGCCGCACAAACCCAAGGTAGATAATCTGAATATGGAGCTCATACAGGGAAAAAACATTGCCATTTGTCAACCAAGCACCCACTGAGAGTGAGTATCTTAAAATATTGGCTCATATATACTAATATCCCACAAGCTGTAGCTGACACTCTCAAATAGGCTGCGACTGCTGTTTTCCATAATTATTTTTCAGAACAACAGCAATATTCAGCCTATTTTGAGGCTTCCTTCTTTGGATATATTAGCCTGAACAATATTGCGTCACATTCAGTAGGATCTGGGTGATTGAGAATACGGGCGAAATTTACTTCAATAAGCACTAGCACTCCTTGAAGAAAAAATAACTCACACTTGTAACATCTGAGAGAATTGCTTATGATATTTCGGCAGCATGCATGCAACTGCATGGCACTCAAGATCAGTGTGCTGCAGAGTTGTTCTGCTAGAATGAGTCGTCCTGGATACAAAATGCCACTGCTGTTCGACACAGTTGCTCACCATTTCTTTCACATCCTTCGTGCCAACTGTATTCCAGGGAAATGTTGGCAGTCTATGTTGGGTAAAAACCGGGCCAAAATACTTACGTTTTGAAATTGTCCTCCAAGAAGCACCTGTTCCTCAGAAGACCTGCCCAAAGCTGTACTCCAACAATGCCAAATATAAAGAAAACGAAAAAGCACAGGAGCAGAACATTGCCTAACATAGGCAAAGTATCCAACAGCAGAGTCACCAGTATCCGCATACCTGCAAAGAGAAAAATATTGCTCACTTAGTCTCATGAATCTCTGATAAACATTTTTAGCTAAAAGCAAATTAGCTTTTCAATCTAAAAACAATGCCATGGGCTATGAGATATTTGCTATTTCAAGACGTTAGAATTGCAGGGTTCCGACAAACATTCTCAAAGTTTTGAGGAATTTGCTTGCAACATTTGGCCGCTCAGAGTACAATTAGGGAACTGGAACTTCGTAATTCTGATCTGAACGCAATTTAACAAATGAATTGAATACACACACTTAATCATTAGACAGAACTATTTATTACCAATTATGTGCATTTTAAGCATCCGTGGTGTCCCAACTTTTTTGGAATTAGGGTTGTAAATAATCAATGATAACTGGCTAATCTGCATAACATAATATGGAATTACAACCAAAATTGCAGAGGTTGAAAATTAAGTAATAAATACTGGTGCTTAAAATAATAGTGCAAGACCAACACAACCCTACCCCCTCACTTTCCGAACACTGATGCAGATAATTGGGCTCTTTGAACAGACACAGACACACGGGGCCTAATTTTGCATGAGCTCAGACAATGTGTGCAAAAACACTTCGTTACCTCTGTTCAAATTTTCCACCAGCCACAAAGACTAATTGGTTATTTTCTGCCAGCGGTACACACAACTGGGCAGAGAGTTGCATCTTGAGAGTACTGTTCTAATTTGGGAAAGGAGGTTCAATATGAAAGTGTCCTTTCGTGCTGAGCAATATGTACTATTTTCCAAGTTCATAAATCCGCATACTTTCGAGAACTATGTCTAACCTGATACGCAACCTGTTTTGTGATTCCGCTCAAGCACCAACAAAGAAGTGGACAAAAAAGACAAATGTTTATTGCGGCAAATAGAATAGATTGTCACAAAAAGTTATGAATGTAAATAATGTATCATAGGATTGGGTATCTTTGTGTCATCATCAATGTATATTAATGTACTTACTTGCAGGTATAATCTACATTTGGTAACAGTGGAACCCGTCTCAAATTACAACGACCTTTCAAAAAAGTTGGGATGCTGTGTAAAGTGTAAATAAAAGCAGAATGCAATTATTTGAAAATCATTTCAACAGTATATATAACTGAATATAATACAAAGACAACATTCAGAATTTCTATTGTTTTTTGAAAAACATTGCACATTTTGAATTTGATGCCGGCAAAATGTTTTTTAAAAAATATTAGGTCACTCTAATATTTACATATCGAGCTTCTCAACACCACTTTTAAATGTCCTAGTTATATCCAGCACTGCACTGGATTCCAGGTGCCCTCCTTAATTATGCACAGATAGGCATTAATAAACCACACTATTATCCTAAAATATATTATGACGCAACTTACATATCAAATGTGAAATCAAATACCTTACCCAGCATCTATCCAGCTAAGACAGAACCACCTCTCGTTAAATACCCCGGAGGATTCCAGAAGCACATCCAATGAACAATGATGAAGCAAAAAATAAAACATGTCTTTATCCATAAAAAACTATGGGCACACACAGTAGGCAAACAAAACTGCAAAATGTTTAAAATACAGACACATTTGCACAGGTATGTAGATGGCCACTCCAAGATGCACCATGCTTTCTGGAAAAAACGAATCCAGATGCATCAGCAATTGCGCTGTGAGCAACTTAGAGTGATTTGGCTGCATGACACATGAAGAAAGTGACTGACACTTCGGTTATTATGCGACAACGCAAATGGGAAGACACTTCTACCACCACAGATATGAAGGCATTTGCCATAGTTCCTATCAGTCAAGCAAGTGAAGCAAATAAGCCATGACTCTTCTGAAAAACACCAGTTATGTTTTTGGCAAGAATGCGTGAACCCATGAAGCTCTACAATGAGGTAAAGTGGGTTTGCTCAGGGCGGAAAGTTGGTGCGATTTGCCTTGTATCCATCGGTTAACTTCAGAAAGTCATATAAGATAAATGGCCGATAGATAAAAAAAATCGAATGGTTTTTCTTGAAATCCCAAATTTTTTACAACCAAGTTTCGTACCTGATCATGATTCTGGACCGTTTACCAGAGCAACCCGCAATATACACATATATGTAGGTGATTGAACATCACTGTTGAAATGTTTTAATATCTATAAAGGAACAACAACTAGGTTACCAAACATGAATGTCTCCGAGGAATTCCGAATTATAATATTCATGTGTTTTGCTAATTATGTACAGCATTAGTAAATTATTAAATTGATTGACTTTTGTAAATCCTGTAGTGTTGGCACTACTACTAGGGGGCAACCAGGTTTAAAAGGAGATGCATCTCCACCCCCACCCCTCAAAAGACCAGAGGAAGACATACCCACTAAGGCAACATCCCATCCTGCCATTCACTCCCAGCCCTCGACTGGGACTTGCCCCCACCAAACTAATCTGCTCTTACTTCAAAAAAACAAAACACTCTGTCAAAAATTCAGCTAAAGAGAGAGGGTACTTCTCATTTACCAATAATTTCCCC
Organism: Gymnothorax reevesii; assembly: GCA_029721435.1. Taxonomy (NCBI): domain Eukaryota; kingdom Metazoa; phylum Chordata; class Actinopteri; order Anguilliformes; family Muraenidae; genus Gymnothorax; species Gymnothorax reevesii. Next base: position 13,793,229 of record CM056592.1, read on the forward strand.
ACAACTTCCCCACTCTCCTTAACCAGATCCACTGGCTAGCCTCTTGGGCTCACGAAGGTTTCAATCACCTGTTTTTCCTGATTAGTAAAGAAGTCAATGTCGTGCAATAATGACCTTGCTGATCAAAAAACAAAACCATGGCTGCCAACTTTAATTGGCCCATTGTGTGGTATCCAACGTCCCTGTGAAAGATCAGCTGCCGAATCAGCATATTTGTTTTTCTTTTCTGTTCATACGCTTCATCAACTGTGCCCTCCCAAGGCATGGTTAATTCAATCATTTCAAATCATTTGCAAAGCTGAGCTGACCACCCATCCGTACAGCAAAGTCCACATGACCACGTTTTCTCCCACCATCACAGAGGACATCTCCTCCACTAACTTTAACCCGTCTCTAAGCATGGACTGCAGTTCTTTTGTTTTCCAAGAGTGAAGCCAAGAACCTAAATATCTTATTATGCCTCCACGTATACCCGTCTTGATTCAGACTAACAGAGCATCCTGACTAGATATGCAGTTGTGAGGGAATACCAGAGCACAGAGCGCAGTCTAGATCAGCTCCGATGCATTCAAGTAGATATTTTATTACCTCTGCCAGGAGGTTATCTTTTCGGTCGCGTTTGTTTGTTTGTTAGCAAGATAACTCAAAAAGTAATGCATCGATTTTGATGAAATTTTCAGAGAAGGTGGATATAAAGTCAAGGAACAGATGATTAAATTTTGGCTTATCTAGGCCAAAGTACAGGTGAGATATACGCCAAAATTCAAGATTTTAAGTCTTTCCAATGGGCCAGAGTTCCAATCGCCGTGCTTTTGGGTTTTGCTGCCCCCTGGCGAAGGTCTGCGCTCTCTGAGCGCTTTTCTAGTTCTACCTGTCTCCATATTCAGGATCAGTCTACAACTTCCATCTTTTCACACTTTCTCTTGATTTCATTTAACCTCAAGTCTGCCTTTTTGCATAGCGCTTCCACAGGTAGTGTAGAGACCCAACACAGAATGGCAGTATTGGTACTGAAGTTACTGAAGTTACTGAACCTCTTTTGACGGATCGGAGCTCTTTTATCGTTCCAAATTGCAGCCATCGCATCATATATGCACGTGTTTAAATTTACATGCAGGAAACACTCTCAGCAGCAGATCTCTGAAGTGTTTCTGAATGTCCTAGCATGTATCGCTTATGATTGGGCAAATTGGACCTTGTGCTATCCGTGCAAGCTCAGTGTGCAGAAATGTAACTCAACCCAGAAATAAGTCAAAAAATTTTCAAAACGGCACAAAAAGCATTTCATATACATTACAATAGTGCATATGAATGCTTAAAAAGCATGAGACAATTTATTTTTGTGCTTAACCAACCAGACTCTGTTACAACCACAGGGCATATCTGATTGTTACACTAACTGACAGTCGAAGCATGCAATCCAGAAATAAATGAAGTACACTCATTGGTTAAACATGGGCCAAGCCCAAAATGGTAAAATACAAAGCTTTTAATGGTCTAACAAGAAATCATTGCAAGCCAGAATTAAACAAATCGATAGAGTATGGGATAGCTTTTTGCTTTGATTTCTTTAACTGTCACCTGCATTTTCTCACATTTGGCCAGGCCCTAATTAGGGCCCAGTGACAGTTAAGGGGTTAAATATTTCAGCCCTGTGGGTCACCAAGGCGACTGCTTTTTGCAGAAAGTTCAACAATAACATGATTGTTCCTCTTTAGATAACAACCTTTTAATTGTGGCAAGGAAGCCTTCCTGCAATACTACCCATTACTCCCAAAACATTAATTGACTTTTCACAGTGAAGCAGATTCCTACTTTTTCTTTAACAGTTCACAGCAGCAAATGCTGATAACCTCACAGTAAAGAGGGTCTCAGGAGTGCATTTGTTTAATTCTAGATCATTTTTGGACCAATAAGTTGTTGTTAAGACCACTACCATTTTTAGCTCGGGCCATTTTGTGCCAGGAGTGCAAATAAATGAATAAACAGAAGATAAAATAAAGTGAGCACCATAATTCATTGGATTTATTGGCAAGTGAGACATTTTCCTTTTGGTCAAATAGTTAAGGGCACATCAGAAAATATTGGCCAGTTTAACATGATGGAGAATTAAGTGATCATTTTCATATTCGGTTTCATATTCATGTGCTTTGCACCCAATGAGAGCTGGATGTCTGGAACACAGCAACATCACCAGATGCCGGGTATCTTTCGAGCCTCAACTAGGCATCAGCTGCAGCCATCCTCAGTTCAAGAGAGTGCTTGAGAATTTGCCTGTAGTCTCCTCTTCAGCATGCAAAATGGTTGTTCAACTGGAGTCTGATCCAGTGATTGACTTGGCCGACAGAACCAAAATAATAAAAAGTGTGTCAACATCTACTGAATTCTGGTGCTCACTGTTTATGCATACACACAATTACATGGGTCAATGACAAATAAGCCTTTTAAAATTTTTTTTTTTTAAATAAAACTTTAAAAATGTACAGAATACATTTATTTGAAGTTGGAAGAGTGTGTTTAAATAAGTATTAATGGTTGCACAACATTAACAGGGTTTTAGTACAGTTTTAGACGGTATTTGGAATTTCACCAGCCAAAAAATGTCAGGTAGCGCAACCAAAGGTTTCTTGAAAAAAAAAAAAACACACTTCCCTCTTCTTTTTCGAAGTGACTTTCTTAAGTAAGTATACCTGAGAGTGTCCACTCTGCCTAAAACATTACTATTTTGTAGTTGAGCTGGGTATTAAAAGTAACTTGTGGATTCTTTATTGTAGGGGCGGGTATTTTGGTTTTCCAACATCCAACTTTAGATTTAAAATATGAATAAATGCTTTACAAATTTAAAAAGTATATTGTTGTATAGTATTATTATATATATCCCAATTTCCAAACATTTGTTCACATCAATCTACCATTTCTTGGTTTAAATTAGTATTATACCTGGTTGCACCACCTGACGATGCGGTTGCGCTGCCTGACAAGATTCATAATAACAACAAATATGTTGAATAATCGCATTGGTATTTCACAGAATAAAAAATCCCAGGTGTCTTGGGTCTATTCAATTACTAATTTGTAAATATAAAAACTTGTTATCATTCTATTTTGTAAACCGTACTAAACAGATCAGAAACAACATTGTTTGGGCAACATTACAGAACAAAAATGGCTAAAGTCCCAATCTGGCTCTTTCGACCTGCCACCTGATCATCCCCCGATTTAACTGGCTGTGCTAATTGCCCTCTCCCTCCCCACCTCAACCCCCAGGGCTCCCTTGAAAAAGAGATTTCAATCTCAACGGGACCTCCCTGATTAAATAAAAAATGACATTTCATATTCAGTAGAAACTGAATTGGGTCGAATGAAGTATTAATTGGTACAGATAAAAACTAGTTTTCACTTCATTTAAGTAAACTGCACTAAACTGATCAGAAACAACATTGTTTGGGCAACACTACAAGACATTACTTTTTGCAAGCGATCTTGCTCTTGCACCTGGATCATTTTTAATGCGCTGCCTGTGGCATACTGCATTTTCTTTGCTCGATAGTGGCATCTAAACTCATTGAAAAAGATATTTAAAAAATGTAATAGTAAAAAATTATTATATAGTATATAATGCAATCCCAATTCCAAAATAGTTGGGACTAAGTGTAAATTGTGAATAAAATAAAAATGCAATGACTTTCAGATCACATGAGCCAATGTTATTTACAATAGAACATAGATAACATTTCAAATGTTGAAACTGAGACATTTTACATTTTTATCCCAGAAAAACCTTATTTCAAATTTTCTGGCTGCAACAAGTCTCAAAAAAGTTGGGACAAAGACATAAAAGGGCTGAAAAAAAGCAATTAATATATAAGAGAATCAGCTGAAAGAACATTTAGCAAGTAATCAAGTAAACTGGCACCAGGTGTGTAACATGATTGGCTAAAAAAGGGATGTATTAGAGAGTCTCTCAGATGTAAAGATGGCCAGAGACTCTCCAACTGTGAAGGCTTGTGTAAAAAAATTGTGGAATACTGTAAAAACAATGTTCCTCAACGTCAAATTCTTTGAAGATCTCATTATCCACAGTGCATAACATCATCAAATGATTCAGAGAAACTGGAAAAATCTCTGTGTGTAAAGGACAAGGCTGAAGACCTTTACTGGATGCTCGTGATCTTCAGGCCCCCAGACGCCACTGCATCACTCACCAGCATGATTCTGTCATTGACATTACTAAATGGGGAATACTTCAAGAAACCACTGTCAGTAAACATAATCTGCCGTGCCATCCACAGAAGCCATTTAAAACTCTATTGTGCAAAAAGGAAGGCATTGTTGAGCATGATCCAGAAGTGCTGCCGTGTTCTGTGGGCCAAGGCTCATTTAAAATGGACTGTGGCAAAGTGTCTTGTGGTCAGACGAGTCCAAATTTGACATTCTTGTTGGAAATCAGGGGTGTCGTGTCCTCCGGGCTAAAGAGGAGAGAGACCACGCCTCCTGTTATCAGTGTTCAGTTCAAAAGCCAGCATCTCTGATAGCATGGGGATGCATTAGTGCATATGTTGTGTGCCACTTGTATGTTTTAAAAAGCATCATGAATGCTGAAAGGTATATAAAGGTTTTAGAGCAACATATGCTCCCCTCCAGACAACATCTATTCCAGGGAGTATTTCAGCAGGACAATGCAAAACCACATACTGCAGCTATTACAGCAGCATGGCTTCGTAGTAGAAAAGTCCGTGTCCTGAACTGACCTGCCTGCAGTCAAGATCTTTCACCGATTGAGAACATTTAGCGCATGATTAAACAAAAAGTCAGTCAAAGGAGACCCAAAACTCTCTGGCAGCTGGAAGCCTGTATTATACAAGAGTGGGATCAAATTCCAATGGCTAAACTCAAGAAACTTGTCTCCACAATGCCCAGACGCCTCCACTCTGTGTTAAAAGAGGGGATACTACACCATGGTAAACAGACCCCTGTCCCAACTTTTTCAGACCTGCAGCAGCCATCAAATTTGAAACTAGAGGCACTCGTGGAAACCTCCGCTAAGGCAGCACAATCCAAATGTGCATGAGTGGGAGCTATCGCGTATATAAGTTGAGTTATCGCGTGTCATAGGATTTCAAGATGGCTGCTGTGGCAGACATATTCTTTCACTGATCGCGTCAAAATCAATAGGGTCCATCCTTGATGTAATAGCTGTCCACCAACAAAATTTCAGACAAATCCATGCATTACTTTTTGAGTTATGTTGTTCACAAACAGACCGACAAATAAACAGGGGCAAAAACATAACCTCTGCCCTAACTTCGCTGGCGGAGGTAATGAGCTCATTTTGTGGATAAAATTGTAAAATTTCTCCTTTTCAACTTTTGCTATGTTATCTCTATTGTGAATGAAATACTGGCTGCTGTGATTTGAAAGTTATTGCGTTTTGATTTTATTCACAATTTACACTTTGTTCCAACAATTTTGGAATTGGGGTTGTGTGTATGTGTCTATGTATACTGTATATATACATATATGTAGTATATAGTAGCTATTAATGTACATTTAATTAATATCTTTAAAAATATACATTTGTATATCTCAGGTTAACATGCTTATTTAATCAAGAAAGGACATTCCTTCTGGTTGCACCGCCTGACTTACTGGTTGCGCCGCCTAACATTTGCTACTAATTCCCAATTATTCAGGCATCTATTTGGACACCTATATAACCTTTTCACTTTGCTAGCTAGTTCAATACAGTAAAGAGTTTTAGAATAAAATAGTTTTATATTGGTTGTACCAGCTGACGTAAACTGAACAAGTCTAACTATGAAGAGAAAGTAGCTATTTTTTCTCAATATTTGAGGGAGATCTACATACCTTTCACTTATCAGTAAAGGTCACTTGGGGTCCTTTTGATGATGCAATATCCTGTTTACTCATCTCTCTCTACAGCTGAAAATAAATTTGTATGAATGCGGCCGCGCCACCCTGACATTTCAGATATGCAGATTTCCGGACAAATTTGTTTTTAATATTCCAAACAATCTAAGAACAATAAAACTATTAAACTTTGTTTATCTGAAAGGTTTTCAACATACAATTATGACCCCATATTAACATTATGTTAATTCATATTTTAAATTACATATTTAATACATTTCACGTAGTGTTAACTTGCTTGGACGGTTGCGCCACCTGACATTTTGAGGGTTTGAGATGGTAAAACATAAAATATGCATCATTTTTATGATAAAATGGAAATATGTTCAAATTAAACAGGTTTTAAAGAATAAAATGATGCTCATTATGAATCATTTAAAATGATTTTAAACCACAGTACAGCCCTCGGACACAGAAAATCTGCATGTCACGTCATTGACCCACATACATACAGCACATGAATACAACAGCATGATCTAAACTCAGTTTGCATTATAAACAGCTGTAGGCAGCTCAATAAATTCAGTGCCAAAACTCTTGCAGGGACTTAAAGCACAAACTATGACTCACAGTTTTGGCAACCCAAGGTTCTGTCAACTTCATGCTCTATTTGGGCACCGTTCACTGCTCTCTATTAACACCCATGATGTTCAGAATCACACAATTAATACCAGCCTAAGACTAAGACTTAATTTGATTTCAATTTCTGCAAGCAGGAAATACTTTCACAAGAAAGTAATTACTTTCATACAATGAAAAATCAATGAGGCTGCTCTGCTGAATAGATACATAAATTCTAGCTGCTTGAGTGACTTCTCAATCCACGACTAAATTAAAACTAAAAAATGCAAACCTTACAATCCTTAAAGTTTTAGACAAACACTCTACCACTGAGCACTTAGGAAGCTTATATGCAGGCTCCCTCATGTTGGGATAATAAAAATTATGCACTGGAATCACTCAAATTGTAGCAAATTTTTAAAGCGCCGCATCAGTACAATTAAACACAGCCAGTGGAATAAATGGCAATTATGCAGCATGTGGCTGAGCCTTTCTTAGACTCATTTTTTTTTAATGCAACATGACTTTGATTCCCCAGCCACCTGCAGGTATATCCGCATTACTGTTCCAGTCATTGACTCTTTACATGATAGTCATTGCACGTAACAGAAGTCATATATCAGTGAACATTTCCCAGCCATGGTAAAATTAGGGCAGAAGATAGTTCTGTCAAATGCCACAATCCCCCCACGCCACAGCCATGCTGGGAGAGCAGCCTAGCATGGCTAATCACCATGGCAACTCGGAGTTGTCTGACTTGCCCTCCAGGCAGCAGGTATTCTTGCAAAAAAAAAAAAATCAATTTAATAATCAAGCAGACAGACCCCGCTGATGGTTTTCCTCTCCTTCAGGTGCTAAAATCTTGTCACGCAATGAACACTGTTCCCATGCAATTTAAACCCCTTGTACTAAACAAAAACACAACAAAAAGAAAAATATGTTCTTTCAAAGGTAAAACCGAGAGATTTTCACCCAAACAGACAGCAATTAAGGGCAGCAATTCAGACAAAGGGATGCCAGTAAAAGTAAATCAAGCCAGCAAAGAGGTGAACTGAGCAAAAAATAAAGACTATAGACTGTTTTGTGCTTCTCACTGCAATTTAGTTTCACCCTAAATTTCTCTCTCTGGTCTGTCACTACTTGTAACACTTCAGGGTAACATGAAATGTAACACATAGATTTTTCCGCGGTTCCTTCTCGCCTTCGGGAATCAGAATACTGTTCCTGGGTTGATTAGTATTGATCGGCCCTCATTACAATGACACATTTAATTCCTTCAGCACTTCCTTAATGAAGTGGAACCTCCAGGTGGGCAACAGCTTGAAAATTAATGGTTGAAAAACTAAAAAAAACTGAAAAAAAAGCTGTTCATCCATTTTCATTTGAAAGGTCAGTTATTTTGACATTTCACCATTTCCATCTTGGATTTCTGTTAGCTGACTGCCAATTGATTGATTCTCTGAAGCAGACAGAGCGACGCTCTCTCTTGATGGTCCAATGTCTTAACAATGTTGACTGCTGTTCGCCAGTCCCAACCCAAACAATGACTCCTAAAATAAAGGCTGATTCCTCAACTGCTGCTTTGCAACTTTGATTCAAATATTCTCAGCAAGTAACTGAGATGTAACTGTGCTCTTTGTGAGAGCATAAACTTATGAGGGTGTGAACAGTGCCTGCTCTTACCCAAGGCGATGATGTCATTACTCAATGTACATGGACGTCTTCTCATGTGATCATAAACAATCAAGCATTGTGCAATGCTAAAACGTCTGTTCATGTGTTTGTACTCCCAATAAGATATAACTGAAGAGGACTAATAACTCCTTAAAAAGGAAAATATGATTAAAACAATTATTATTTGTGTTAAAACAACTGAATTGAGATTCGGGTAACAACAAAAACCAATTATAGAATATATGTTTGGGTCCCCAGGACTGAGTTTGAAAACCAATGGTCAAAATAAATTGAGTGTGCTGCCAGTGTAGCCTTCAGCAGTTTTCATGACCATCATAAGAAAAATATCCCAATTATTTGGTTAATTATAAATGAATCAAAAAATAATCACACTGAGAGTGATAAATATCCTTGTGAAATATTACAATCAATATGCAGTTACCAATGATTGAGCACTATTCGTGCAACATAACCTAAAAGCTTTGGGTCACAGTTTTTGTGTAAACCATTTTTCCAGCTAAACCATGGCATCTGACACGTTTTAAGAAAAGAGCGCCATTTCCAATTTAACCCTTTGATCATTACACAATGTATTCCTATTCACTTTAGTAGAAGTAGAAGATTTTTTTTATAGCATCTTCTTCTTCCTGTGTGAAATTAAACTAGGACTGAATAATGATGCCCAGTTCTATTTTTTGTTATTTTTATTTTACCCTAACTAGCCCTAGAAACAAAGGAAAAACAGAAATCCCAAATGCCAGATTCACATGGCCCTCTGGATGCAAGATAAAATGGTGCCAGTTATTGTAAGTAGTAGCGTGTATACCTCAGGATGAGAGGGACAGCATGTTACAAAGGAGTCAGTTGGCCATTTTTTATGAGTTTGCGAGCTGCTTCGGCATTGACTGACACCCTGGAACCTCCTATCTGACCGTTTTCACTATACATGCATCAGGAGGCATAATCATTCTCCCAATGAAATAAATGATGGACACAACACTGGCCTGACAGCAGCAACAGCCAATGGGGAAGGGGCAGGATATAGATGACCTATGCTGACACATCCTGAAATAGTTCTGAATGCGTATCACAGCTCCCCCAACCGAACACACGCAGAATGAATATAAAAGATGATGTGATTCCATGTGTGACCATGATAAGCATCCAGAAATGAGACTGTGATACACCGTTGGAAAATAACTGTCATGCGCATGAGTTAGCAACCTACTGATGCTTTCTCAAAAGCAGAAGCCTGAGGGCCATATTTATAAAATTTCACTTCGTACAAATATATTGCAGTGGGATGACAATCGGGAAACCGGATTTTTTAAAATCCATGTGGGGGCACACTGTTGTGCAATGTTGCCTTTATAAATCACAACCTTTTTGGAAGTATACACACATGGATGAGCCTCAGATGCTGCCCTGACAGCCGTAAAAATTACCACAAACGGTTGACTCAAATTACCTCATAAATACATGTCCTTGAGGGTCGAGATCGGCTGGTTGCCCAGCGTATCTTTACCAATAAGTCAGATGTGAGAATAATCTGGCCAATCAGTAGCAAAACTGTTCACTTAATTACCTTAGAATGAAAAAAACCAGGGCTGGATTTAGATTTGACAGCCAGATTTGTGGATCTTTGGTATTACGTGTATCAAGCATGTTCTGAAGTGAGACCAAACAGAAGCAATCAAGATTAAACTAGAGCTGGACTCACTAGAGCCCATACCTCTCCCAGCATAGCTGGATTTGAACTTTTGCCTATATCTCAGCTGTACTTCAGCCAAGATTTGCCAAAATTTAATCACTTGTTTCTCTTGTGCAACTCTAACATCCCGCAAAGTTTTGTTAAAATCTATGCCGCCATTTATGAGATATCCTGCTAACAGACAGACAAACAAATAAATGAAAGCACCGAAGGTGCTGATGCCTTGGTGCTTACAGCAGTGACAAGTATGTCCCTTGATGAAGCTATAAAATTATGTGTGGACATCAGAGTGCCCTAGCTGTGAATCTATGCTTGACATAAGCTATGTTTCCATCCACTTGTCAATCGAATTACCTGACGTTTGCCAAAAATATTCATGCGAATAAAGGCGGTGAAAATGCATCCCACCTAACCTATTCAAGCGAATAAAAACTTGTGCGTAGCCTAATGACGTTATTTGCTGCTATGTGATCAAATCGGTGTATTGAATAGATTTGACATTTTAAGCTGTTTCTATTCATTTTCTCACTGAATCGCAGAACCTTCGAGTGAACAGAAGTAGTGTGGTAGGAAACAAAATTAACTAGTTAGCAATAAAATGCGGTTCAGCGAATCTAATAAGCGAATATAAACTTTGTACTCAAACGAACACCAAAAACTGTAATTAATTCAAGGTAGCTAAATGAACAAATGACGGGGTTATGCTAGATCATTAAGAGCTGCTCACGTCATCTACTTTAACTTGAATATAAATTTAACAGGTTGTTATCTGATGATCAACATAAACTAATGCAAGGTACAGAAAATGACACTAACAACAAAATTCATTAGAGGACAGCTAATGTGACAAATTTCCCAAAAATGCAGTCATTTGATAAACCTACCCGCAAGCCTGTTCCAATGAAAATCAATTCATTGTTCGGAACAATTGCTTTCCCCATGACACGCATTACTTCCGCGTTCCTCAATTCCTACTGGAGTCAATGGAAGTGTCAAATAGTGCTATAAGTCGAATACAAAGCTCTATCTCAAAAATCTGGCAAAGATATCATGGCATTTAACCCATAGATCCATATTCTAGGACTTAATTTTGACTGGCGGAGCGGCTATCCCGGTAACAGACAAAATGAATAAATGACTGACACACAAATTAACTTCCGTATGCCCCACTTGCATGCATGCGCACCGAGACATAATAAATGACTCCTGCTTAGCAGGACCATTGTCGAAATCGTCTGGTGTCTAACTCGAGACTAGGGTCAATTTCGTAACGTGTTCAACAGTTACTTAGTACTTTCACCTTTACCCCAAAACTTCAAGCGTATGCACGAGGATAACTGGATAATATAATACTGCTTAAGGGCACTCGGTAGAGCACATATCTCCGCCACGCCAAGGCAACTCTGTGCATTAGTTATTTTCATTGGCTGATATAGGGTGTTGCTGCATTCCACCGCCAGGTGACAGCAAAAGCACGCTGATTGGAAATCCGGCCCATTGGAAAGACTTCAAATCTCCACCAGCATAGTTGGATTTGTACTTTGGCCTATATCTCAGCTGTACTGTGGCCTAGAGATTCCTAAATTTAATCACTTGTTTCTCTTGTGCTACTGTAACATCCTGCAAAGTTTGGTTTAAATCTATGCAGCCATTTTTGAGCTATCCTGCTAACAAACTGACAGACAAACAGACGACTAATGGAACGAAGTGACAACAAACGGAAGTAAAAATATAATATCCTGGCGGAGGTAATAAAAAAGGCAAGTTTGAGGCATGACAGGTGGGTGGAGTCACTGACAGAAGTTGAGCACCTGAAGGATATGCTCCTTGATGACCTCGGAAGTGAGGTCACCAACAAGAGTAATAGTGACAAGTCCTCATACCCAAACAACCATACAGGATACAACACATGTGACCATTTCTAATGTGGAACACATGGAGTATTGAGGTGCTTGGTGTCACAAGTAAGAATTCCCTTTCATTTCAGTCATAAATACTTTTTGAAATTCACCAGTGAAGTACTTCCTGTTATTTTTTTACGCCTTCCAAAATTTAGAGATTTTGCATTATATGCACAAGTAACTACACAAGTTGTTTTTCTTGACATTGTAATTCAATTTATTTTTCACCTCATTACAAGTCCTAAATTGCCCTAGTCCAAACTTTCTTTTTGGAATGTGTTGCAGGGCTGATTAGCAGGAGTGGATATATATTTACAAATAAAATGAAGCTGACCAGACAAAACATTAGAAATCTTGCCTTCACACTGTCTGCAATGAAATACAAGTCAAAGAAAATTTAGAAATCACTGAAATCTTTCTGTTTTAATGCACATTCCTTAATGCTGTCCCAAGTACTTCCAAGATGCAACTGTAAATGAGGCCCCTGGCGATTTCAAAGTAGCAATAATCATGAGCACTAGAGCTCAAGAAATTTGCAGATAGTCACATTGTCAGCACCCCTCCCCATATCCGCATCTCACAGCAATTATAGCTTAAACTGAAGAGGAGAGCAGACTAATTGCAAAATCTCCACCGCATTCAATCCTGTTGAAGAGAACATGAGTGGATCCAGACTTCACTAAGCTGCTGTTCAAATAATGTCAGGGCCCAGTCACTCATACAGTAAACCCCACATAAATGCAGCCATCATCTTGTTCCTTTCCCAATTCAACCAGCATGACATGTATAATACCAGGCAGCCATTAGGACTCAGTGTTTGTTCAGGCAGCATGTACTGCATAACTAAGATGGCTGTTTGAAGGTGACAGCCCGTGAAAGCATTAAATTGTCTTGCATTAAAAAAAAATGGACTTCAAGAAGGCCAGAGTAAGCGCTGGAGTTTCAGAAAACCGAAGCCTCGTTTCTTTGTTTGGGTCTCCTGACTTGAATGATATTTAACTCATCTTTGCTCCATTCCTCCTTCTCCTTCCCATATGATTATCCACACATTATAGCCAAAGCTAAATCTTTTTTTTGGAAATAAAGCTATCATGGATGAGGCTTCATGCAAACCAGTGCAGGCAAGTGTGAAATGTTTGAAATAAACTCACAGCTAATTCTGCTCTGTCTATGCGCGCACACTTTCTGTTTCTGTTTCTCAGTAGCAACAGCACACTGTTTACTTTAACACTTAAGCTCAGAAATCAGACATATTATAACAACACATTCCGTCTTTGCCCAAGACTTGCTGTTACTGCCTAATTTATGACTATCTGTGCGGTAAGACGGAGGTAGAAACAATCTCTCCGTGTTTTTGGAATTTGCTACGCAACCCGTCCCTCACATAATCCAGACATGCACACTAGAGCATGCCAAGATTGCCAGCTCCAAACACGACATTTATTTTGGACTTTTCTAGCGTGCTGTACACAGTGCAGTCATAAGATGTTCCCACAGCTTTTAAGTGATATAAATATAGATTGCCTGCTTGACCAGTCATGCAGAGGCTACCCAGTGACCAATCTGCCCAATGACAAGAGCAATCTAGCTCGCACATGGCCCCCCAATTTCTGCCTCATGTTCAATGGCAGACTATTTTTTTCTGAGTCAGTGCTACTTTGTAAGACTACTGTTTGATTCCCTCCAGTACAGCTCCAGAGGTGCAGAATCTATATCAAAGTGCACTGATATTTTTTCCTGTTGGCTACTGGCGAACCAACACCTAACTAAGACAGGAGATACTTCATGGTGATATTTCCAAGAATTCGCGCAGTTGAACTGTCCCTGCGTGAGCGTGTTCCTCTTCGCTGGATACATTCAGTAGCCTAAATCGTTCTTTTCACAGTTCCAAATCAAAAAAGGGGAGCAGCACACCGGCGAGATGCAGCGCACTTACTGGGCACTCTGTTGATGGCGCGGAGGGGCCTGAGCACACGCACGGTGCGGATGGCGGAGAGGCTGACATTGTGGCCGTCCAGTGAGTATTCCATCATCCTGAGGGAACAGGCCCGGGTACAAGATCAGCGTCAGTGGCACGACACAGACAGGACTGGGAAGCGTTAACTTCAAATTGAGCTCACAAGCAATTACAGGAGCAAAACACAAATCTTACAGTGTTCAGTGTATAATGTACTATGGCAGAGTGGTAGAAAAAGAAACTGGAAATGAGCATGTATACTAGTTCCTTCCTCTCAAACCAAACTGTTCAAACAAATTAACACCTAACTTTAATACTAGGACTGGGGAAATGTTAATTCCGGGTGTATTCCCAACACGACACTCCATGGTCATGCCACAGAGTATAGAAGTGAGCTTTTTATTACCTTACAGATCTTATAGATTGCTCAGGTCCTCAAATCAAGCATTATAGGCCCCAGAGTCTATTTTGAAAACAAAGGGGACCTAGCTTTTTCAGTTAAGGCTCCAAGTCTCTACAATGGCCTCCCACTTAATCTCAGAGCCGCTGAGTCATTATCTTCCTCTAAATCCCATTTAAACACTTTTAAAGGTTTGCTCTTAGGGGCTAATATCGCATTCTCATACCGAAGAATTGATTTCTGATTTTATTCTGTGTAAGTCCAATATAATAATCCTGATTATTCCAATTTTGATGTTTAATTCTTATAATCTTTTCCATCTTGCGTTTCATTTTTCTATAAATCAGCATTTTTGTTGCTTTTTTAACCTGTGAAGCACAATATGCTGAATTACTTGAAAGATGCTATAAAAATGAAGAAGTACTATAATCATTAGCATTATTATAAGCATTTGGTCTTTCTTACAATGTGGTGGCAAACCTGCCCCCTGAGAATTCTGCTCGTCAGAATGTCACCATATTTTGCAAATTACTTTCTCTCGTTACGTATGCTCAGATTAGAGATGTCTAGTTCTCATTTTTCAGAGCATTTACTCTAAATGATGTAGCAGTGCGTTATAAATGTATTATCTTATTTAGTTTTAATATATACTCATGAGCTTATCTTACATTAATGAATCTCCCTGACAACAGGAAAGGGTGCTGCGTGCCATCTGATGGCGAATAATGTGGAAAATCTGGCTAAGAAAGTGTGGCGTCAAAACAGGCTAGCGACTTGCATTCCTACGCTGAGTGGCAAGATGTGACGTGATGTTAATAGTCACAAAAACATGCCCTCACAACCCAGCCATCTGAGACCAGGGAGAAAGAGACAGGACTGACCCTCCGGC
The DNA here is from genome assembly GCA_029721435.1 of Gymnothorax reevesii. Taxonomy (NCBI): domain Eukaryota; kingdom Metazoa; phylum Chordata; class Actinopteri; order Anguilliformes; family Muraenidae; genus Gymnothorax; species Gymnothorax reevesii. Next base: position 13,808,253 of record CM056592.1, read on the forward strand.
CAGAACACTCCTACTGACCCCTTATACCTATTGGAAAAATCATGCACTCATAATACCCAGTATTTAATCCCAGAAAGTATCCTTTTTATTCATATTAAATCTCGATTTACTGATGGAGAGGCTACACAAGATGGAGGATTATGAACCTGCTTTGGACCGCTGGTTAATTTAAGACACATGAGGTTTAAATGACAAGCATAATTGCTCATTTCTGTTCAGAACAATAATTTCACAGATAACTCAAAACTCTTACAGCGTCTACTTGACAGTTTGCCTGTGACTGAATATAATATCTTTCTGTTCATTAGCGAATGTGGAGATCCTCTACGGAATGCATGAATATCCACCCAGCTCTGGCAACAATATGAAAATATTACACAAAGATACAGTGGAAAATATCTAATATTAAAAATACAATTTACAGAGGGATATGCTTATCTGCAGCTTGCTTACAATGTAGAATGGAAATGCAGGAGCGCAGAGATGGTATTTTTCTTTCAGGATTTACTCTGCTGAGGTGATAAATTCACTGATGGAAAGATGAGTGGAGGTGTTTTGCGCGTTAGTGCAGGATGGAGACTGACCCTGCCATGACTATGAAAAAGTCGAGCCGGTTCCATGTGTCACCAAGGTAACACTTCTGCCCGAAAATCCCCAGGGCTATCATCTTGATAACCATCTCCACGGCGAAGAAGGCGAAAATGAAGTCATCGAATGCCTGCAGACAAACCAAAAAATAAAAAAATGTCAGCTAGGCCTGATAGTTTTCTGACAGGATACCACAATACACAGTCTCTGCCGGTCCTCTAATGGAGGCATTAGTAAAGTTTGTGCCTTCACCACAAGAGAACAAATCAAACAAGCTGACAGCGATTATGGTGCAGCGACTGGAGAATATAAATCTGCCGCAAATCCAGTGTTGTTTAAAAAACTAAGGCATTCTAAAATAGATGCCCTTTTGCAGGTGTGCTGCCATAAAATTATTCACAAACCAAACAACTTTTAGATCAAGTGAAACGCTTCCCTCTGGGAGCTGAATATTTTTTCCCTGTGCCTTCCTCCCATTTTCCCACCGAAGATGACACAGACCTTCTCCTAAATCCCCTGACCCTACTGGCACTGCCTCCCGGACCAGTCAGCTTTTCCCACAGTCCCAGCCTCCGGCCCTGAAACAGTCATGTGGGGGTGGAGCCGGCCAATAAGCTCCCAGTAGCATGCAAACAGCTAGACTGTTAAGCAGGGCTATCTGATGGTCTCCACCACCAACACTGCAGAACTGGAGTGGCAGTTGTAGCAGGCATGAATTGACAATGCAATGAGATCGTCAAGTCCATACAGGCGAAATTCATTAACCCTTAGAGCGCTACTTTGTTGCTCAATGATCTAAGATATTAAAATCAAAGCTGTTGCAAACCTGTCACGTGGCAATTTGTCTAAAAGACCTCCTGCAGAAGGTTTTCAACAACGCACTTAAATTTGTGTTTGGAAAAAAATTAATTTCAGCCCTCTAAGGGTTAATATTATACATTGTAAAACCATCAAACGTAAGAATGTCCCGGAAACACAATAATCCTCAAACATGATTCAGATCTTGTTGCACGTGAAAAACCCCTGAGCATCTTTACGCAGAGGTAACATATCGCAGCCTATGTAAAAGGTACCACTCTAGTATGAAACTCAGTGTCTTGTTTGTGGCAGGCAACTGGAATTTGCGGAAAATTTATTTCATTTGCAGGTAAATGCTGCAGATTTATTATACATTAGTGGTTTCAAGCGTTTGTAGGACCTTATTTTGAGGGACGCTTGAGGGTGTTATACTGCATTCGTTCAGGAGCACAGGCAGAAGAAACAGGTGCACGGACATTTAATCAGCGTTGACCCTGTTGATCCCTTAGGGTGATGGTTGCAATGTAAACATTTGAGAGGGCATGTGGCGGTTCGTCACCTGCAGGATGATGCACCAGTCAGACTGGCACTTGATGTCTTCACAAGGCTGGAACATTCCCAGGGTCACACAGTTCAGGAGAATGACCAGCATGCTCACATGCTCGAACCATGTGTGCTTGAGTTAAGGGAGGATGCAGGAGACAGCGACAGGCAAAAAAAAAAAACAATATATAGCAACACTGGCACTAACATTATTCTGATCTAAAGGGTTAAAAGCAAAGCAGAACATCACAATGCCATTGGTCAATATTCAAAACTTGCAGCGCACTGACAAAATTGGTTACCATGATATGTCCCTCTTTAAAAGATTTCCCAAAACAAAAACTGACAAATAATTGAAAGCCTTTTGATGTGAGGAGAATGTGGGTGCTATATAGTCTAGACTGATGAACAACCAAGTACCATTCCCGAGTCATTTTAATTACGAAGTTATGACAGATTCCCATTGAAAACTGGAAAAAAAGACTTTAATGCAAGAATTTGCATAGCAATTTATTCTTATCACTCTGGTTGGCAACTGGATTAGTGCAGTCTATACATCAAACATCTGAGTGGCACTGTGGCTAATACGGTGCTGAAAGTAAGTATCAGCAAAAAACAAAAAAACAAAACTGTGGACTTATTCATAAAATCCTAACACATCTGACATGGATGAAAATGCTCAATCTACTGTATTAATTGTTCATGATTCAGATGCTATGACATTAAATAATATACATCCTGCTCTATATAACAAAACCTACTGTGCATAATAGGATTTAAGGTTTATTCCCCTTCACTTATATGGATGATGTCTTTTGCTACTAAACTGCACACTATATTTTAAAAGAGTTACTATATTTTACTGTCGTGCTACACAAAAGTACATTTGTTCTCTTCAAAGCTGATTCTATTAAAATTTGTCATAATATCCCTTCCGCAAGGATTTTTAAGAGATTACCCAAAATGCATACAGACATTCATGGACTCACACATGCAAACACACACACACACACACACCAACACACACACAGTAGGCAAAAAGCCACATTCTTTTTCAAAGCCAAAGCCATTGTGCATTCTTAATGGCCAGTGTTGCTTCCATCTTCAGAGACATTCACAGCATGTGAGTCATGCAAATAACCTGGTGTCTGCAAAATTTCAGTAACAAACTGGTTCCTCTCTATGCCCAGCAGAAGCTGTCGCCGTGGCATCGATAATGTAAATTATTTACATTCACACTAGAATAAACATTAGTTGTCTCTGAACGCCAAAGTTGGCACACATTGAATGTGTCGTGCTGATGTACAGAGACACTCCCTGACCAACCATGTGACACTCCAGTCACCTGTGGAGATCCCAGTCCACGTGATCGTGTACCAATTCTGGAATGAGTTGTAATCCTGCTGCGGCCACCCCCTGTGACAGTAAAATCAACCAGATAGCCCACTGAGCCTGGGATGGACTTTCTACCCTCATTGAGTCTCATCCCTCAATCCGCAGCTGCTAGCACGCTTTGAGATATTTGCTAGTGCATGCGGCAATGATTGTCAGCATTACAGACAGAAATGCACTCAAACAAAACCTGTCCTCTTCACGCAAAACAGTATCAACCCGACAATATAGTGATAATCAATTCTCAAATGACAAAAAAGGAGTCTTTTACTGTCCTTATTTAATGCTATTGATAAACAAGATCCGGGAAAAGGATTTGTAATTTCATAAATTTTTAACATTGATCCAAGATCTAGATTGGGGCGAAACAATTGGTATTTCATTATTATTACACTGATCCAATGTTGGGATAGGATAAGGTTTCTTTATTAGTTATGTTTCTGTCGTGGTCGGTGGCGCACTATAAGGAGATACCGGGTTTAAGCCCCGGCTGGTCTATTTCCTAGTCATGTTTACTTCTGCTGCCAAATATTGACACTGTCAGCTTAGTATCAAAGTCAGTTGGGGGAAGGGGGAGGAGAGAGAGAATATGATGGAAATTATGTAAAATATGGAATACTTAACCTCTGCTATTAAAAAAGAGCAGAATCAAGCTAGCATATCAGCATTCTGTGCTAATCCACTGGCTGTGGCTATGTGCTACAGAGGCTGCTTCCCTGGACCAGCACGGTGTCAATTATCCACCACCACCTTGCCAAATGTTTCACTGCAAACTTAAATCCAAGACAGCACCTGTAAAGCATTAAAAACCTTTGACTGGGGAATATTTATAGGCAGAACAGCAAATATATTAGAGCACAGGCTCCAGGTCTTGATAAATGTTCTCATTTAAGTGCATAACATTGTGCACTACTTCCAACACTTGGTATACGTCTTTCAATGAACAATCTTAATCATTCCTTTGACCTTCTTCCCTCAAACGTCATGTACTATACATTTGTTGGATAATTCAGCACTGCAGAGCCGCACAGTACAAGAGGACTACTGTCAAGGAAGGCAGCAACTGACAGCCCAGACTGTGAGAGAAGTCACATTATGGTGGCTTTGGTAGAGAGGCAGGGGAGGTTGGTGGCATGTGATGATTTGCCAGCAATGCAAAATCACCATTGCTGGAGGTCACAAACCCTGGTATACACTTGACACAAATGCCTGGCGAGACACTGCGTCCCATCACGACACCGCCCGCAGATCACCCTTGTCAAGACAATCTGAGCTCTTCCCTGAGCCTGGACTGCAGAGCTGCAGCACACAGCCGCTCAGAAAGAAAGTGCCAACTCCCATTATTTCACATCACTCTCCAGTGAGCTTTTGGACATCTACTCTCAGTCCTCCGTGGGGGACACCAGCTTTCTCTGGGCCAGAACTGAAAGCTTGCTTGGAGAGAGAGGAATCGAGGCCACATGTTTTATGCATAGCCTACTCAATAATTACAGTGGCGCACATTTTACAGGACACTTCGTACCATCCATAGACACAAATTCTAGAAGAGTAACACTGAGCGGTTATATGAGCCAACATGGAGACAGATGAGATATTTTCACGTTATTTAATTTCCAATAGGGCTGGGCAATATATCGATATTATATTGATATTGTGACGTAAAGTAAAATATTGTCATGTATTTTGAATATCGTGATATCGTGATACAAGAGAAATGTTGGCTTTTCTGGTTTTAAAAGCTGCATTACAGTAAAGGGTTGCATTTTTCTGCTCTTACAAGACTGTTGAAGCTGTTGCCTGGTCATTATATCAGTATTACTAATAAATGATTATCAAAAATATCATTGTATCAATATTTTGTGAAAGCAACAATATTTGTTCTAAGAATTTCGGCAAAAAATCGATATCGAGGCATTCGGTCAAAAAAAAAAAAATCGAGGTATTAGATTTTGTCCAGCCCTAATTTCCAAGTCTCCAACAGCATCTTTCAGAGGTCAGCATGAAAAAATGAGGCACAAAAGCCAGTATCGGCTCTAGACCCGGAAATGGCGGGGCGCAGACACGTCCCTTTATGACAATTAGTCCTGGGTCGTTCGCAATCATTTTCCTTTACTGACGCATTTTCCAATTATCGTTCTTGGCAACTTAAGACACGGTCTCTCCATATGCGTTGAAACAGCGATGAAATCATGTGCTCAATTCAGCTCAGTGGCGAAACCTGAACTGAGAATTGTGACAAAACATCCGTTTAAAACAGTCATTAGTCCTGACCTGTTCTCAGTCATTTTCATGAGTGACCGAAGGTTCGCTCCAAGAGCACTCCACAGTTAACAGCTGCTGCTTGTTCTCCCCGATTACGTAAGAAGACAATCATTCATCTGGACGCTTATTTGCTTTATTTAAGTCAACGTTAGTCAAACTTGCATATCTGTCGCCTCTCACGCAAACAGCTTGAGCAGCATGCTGCTTATTTAACTGCCAAGTGCCACTTTTTTTATCAACCCACACAATACCGAGAATGAAAGGCGATATTTCACTGGAACACAGACCTGATCAATCAACGCGAAGCACTGGCCAATTAATAAGTTTTTTTTTTTTTCTGTACTGAATTTCGCCCATGATTTCATCGCTGTTCGATCACATATGGAGAGACCGTGTCTTAAGTTGCCAAGTACGATAATTGGAAAACGCGTCAGTAAAGGAAAATGATGGCGAACTACCCAGGACTAATTGTCATAAAGGGACGTGTCTGCGCCCCGCCATTCCCGGGTCTAGAGCCGCTACTGACAGAGGCCATAGGTCATGTGATCCACGTGTGAACCATATAAATAGAACACTGACGAACATTGAACGTATTGAAAAAAAACATTCGCTTCTCAATCATGGAACATAAGTCGCATGGGAGCTGCAGCAAACTCTGATACATATCTGATGCATTGTCCCTTTAGCCTTCCGCACAGATAGAGCTCAAGGCACCACTGACCACAGACGCAGGGCTGGTAGACTGTAGGACATATGACCCCAGCCAGAATAATTGACACACCCGAGTGCCACCGTGACCGGTTTCTCTAAATCAGCACAAATGACTTTTACAGGGGATATAATTTAAAAGAAATTTGGTGCCTTTTGGGAGAAAAGGGCTGGGGTCGTGTCAAGTGAACAAGCGAAGCAATTTCATGCCCATATACTGTGTGTGGTGTGTTCTCTGCACAAGGCATCCAGTAAAACATTATGGGCTGAAGTGACATAGGCTTGAAGCAGAGAGGAAAGTAAATCCCTATGTGTTGGTGTGTTGAATCACACTCAGTTTCATTGTAAACTACATTGTAAACTCTTTCGATATTAAAATTATGTTGTCCACAAAGATTGTATTTTTCAATTGTAAAATTAATACCAGTTCCTTTTGAAGCCAGTAATTTCCTGATCAGGCACTGCAGACAATTTTAAAGGTTTTGTTCATCCAGCTTTCTGATGTGAGAACCTTTTATTTGGGAATGTTTTCATGGATGTTATACCTTTTTCATACAAATGAGTAGTGTCGAGCATAAGGGCTCTGAAATTCCTATGGACATACTGGATATTTTATACTTCACAACAATTTGCTGCTTAAGTATGCAAATTACCTGTCTTGCCTGCTAAAAGGCAGCATTAAAAAAAAAATCAGGATTCCTTGCATGTCTGGCATAGTCTCAGAAAAATTAATGAATGCTGTGGTTCAAATAATTTAACTTTTAAATTTAACCTTTAAGTCAGCATTATAGCATAATGTATACAGTAGCGCTGAATATGCATTACCGCTACGGCACTGCATGAAAAAATTACTCTCTTCTTTCTGACGACAAATATGACTGATTTTGATTTCGGTTTGATGTCTGTTTTTATGGATGCATATTCGAGATAAAAAAAAAAAATCTTGTGAATTCTGAAACGATGGCTTGATTATCTCAGGGGTGGTGATTAAGACGAGTTGAGAAGAGAGACATGAGAGCAAAGAGAGGGGGAGAAGGACCTGCGATATTTAGGAGGTCACCACTGCACGTCCCACACCAGAGACACACGACACCCGCCTTGGACACCAGCGACCTTTAAAATGAGCAGATTTCCCCATCCTGCAGTTTTCCTTTACATAACAGACAGGGAGTAAATTTCAGTTCTTTTCAGAAAATCAGTCTGACCTCACAAGCAACATGAAGATAGCGAGAAGCCGCGAAGTAGGACAAATGCATGTACTCTGGGAACAGAATGTTTAGATAACCCACTCCGCTGTTGTCCTGAGGCTCCTGGCACACCATACATCTTTTATCCGGAATACTCCCCAGTTTGTAAGACCGGAGCAGATCCCCTAACTCAGGGGTCCCCCATCTTTCCCAGAAAGGGCCGGTGTGGATGCAGGCTTTCATTGCAACCAAGCAGCTACACACCTGATACTACTAATCAACCCCAGGATTCTTTGCTAATAAGCTTGATTAGTAGTATCAGGTGTGTAGCTGCTTGGTTGCAATGAAAGCCTGCACCCACACCGGCCCTTTCTGGGAAAGATTGGGGACCCCTGCTCTAACTGAATGACCTACAACCCCAAATCCGAAATAGTTGGGACAAAGTGGTAATTATGAATAAAATCTAAATGCAGTTAACTTTCAAATCACACCAGCCAGTATTTTATTCACAATAGAACAGAGATAACATAGCAAATGTTGGAACTGAAAAACTTAACAATTTTATCCACGAAATTAGCTCATGTCAAATTTGATGGCTGCTACAGGTCTCAAGAAAGTTGGCACGAAGGCCTGTTTACCACGGTGTAGCATCCACTCTTCTTTTTAACACGGAGTGGAGGTATCTGAGCATTTAACATACAAGTTTCTTGAGTTTAGCCATTGGAATTTGATCCCACTCTAGTTTAATACAGGCTTCCAGCTGCTGGAGAGTTTTGGGTCTCCTTTTACGGACTTTTCGTTTAATTATGCCCCAAATGTTCTCAATAGGCAAAAGATCAGGACTGCAGGCAGGCCAGTTCAGCACACGAACTCGTCTACTATGAAGCTATACTGTTGTAATAGCTGCAGTATGTGGTTTTGCATTGTCCTACTGAAATGCACAAGGCCTTCTCTGGAATAGATGTCGTCTGGAGGGGAACATATGCTGCCCTAAACCTTAATATACCTTTCAGCATTCATGGTGCTTTTAAAAAACATGCAAGTGTCCCACACCATATGAACAAATGCATCCCCATAACATCAGAGATGCTGGCTTTTGAACTAAACGCTCATAACAGGAGGGATGGTCTTTCCCCTCTTTAGCCTGGAGGACACAACGCCCATGATTTCCTACAAGAATGTGAAATTTGGACTCGTCTGACCACAGGACACTTTGCCACTTTGCTTCAGTCCATTTTAAATGAGCCTTGGCCCACAGAACACAGCAGCACTTCTGGATCATGCTCAACAGTGGCTTCCTTTTTGCATGATAGAGTTTAGGTGGCATCTGTGGATGGCACAGCAGACTGTGTTTACAGAGAATGGTTCCTTGAAGTATTCCTGGGCCCTTTTAGTAATGTCAACGACAGAATCATGCCGGTGAGTGATGCAGTGGTGTCTGAGGGCCCGAAGATCACGGGCATCCAGTAAAGGTCTTCAGCCTTGTCCCTTATGCACCGAGATTTTTCCAGTATCTCTGAATCTTTTGATGACGTTGTGCACTGTCAATGATGAGACCTTCAAAGCCTTTACAATTAGACTTTGAGGAACATTGTTTTTAAAGTATTCCACAATTTTTTTATGCAAGCCTCTGGCCATCTTTACTTCTGAGAGACTCAGCCTCTCTAACACATCCCTTTTATAGCCAATCATGTTACAAACCTGATGCCAGTTAATGTAATTACTTGCTAAATGTTCTTTCAGCTGATTCTCCTATATATTAATTGCTTTTCCAGCCCTTTTTTTTTTTTGCCTGTGAGACCTGTTGTAGCCAGAAATTTTGAAATAAACTCATTTTGTGGATAAAAATGTAAAATGTCTCAGTTTCAACATTTGAAATGTTATGTATGTTATTTTATTGGGGAATTTTTCCCAAAATTTGACAATTTGACAGTTGTACAGTGTGGAGAAGAATGGGGGACATGCAGCAAATGACCTGAGCCGGAGTCGAGCCCAGGTCGCTGCAGGAAGGACAAGGCCTTTATGGTGCACGCGCTTAGACCGATGAGCCACTGGGGCGCCCCATGTTATCTACCGTATGTTCAGTTGTAAATAACATATTGGCTCATGTGATCTGAAAGTTATTGCATCTTGATTTTCTTCACAATTTACACTTCATCTCAACTATTTCGGAATTGGGGTTGTATAATTAAAGAGTTAACGTGAGACTCTCAGCAGCGTGTTGACTGCATTCAAACACAGTGGACATTGTAGGATCAGATCTTGTAACAAATGTGAACTTTCTACGTCTATCTACGTAACCACCAGTGTCAGTCACATTGGCAGAAATGCAGTAATGTTTCATTACGTCAGACTTAAATAAATTCAGGGTAAGTTGTTCTGAATACAGCTGACTGTTAGGCAAAAATTTACCTAACTGCCACATGACCCCCACTTATCAGGGCAACAGAATGAAACAGAAAGGCTGAATTGATGAACATATAGCAGGATAACAATTTCCCTTTACTGGCCTTGTCTAATGCTTGGAAACCAATAACTGGATAAAAATTCTTGTTTCACTCTTGTTTGTATTCAAAAGAGATATTGTGAGAGCTTTTCCCTTCAAACGCAGTGCCCACAGGAAAACTTAAGAGCATTCAAGAGAATACTTCAGCAGAGCCTTAACAAGATGGGATCATAGGTCACGTCATCCAGCTCTTTCTCAATGTTTGTCTCATTCAGGTTGCAGTGCGCTGTTTGCATTTTGATTTTGACACGGGTCTTTGGTTGCTCTGCGCTGTCACTTACGAGATTATTCACCAAGATTGTTCCAGGAGTGAGTTTTCACTGTCTCCATCTGTGACGTTCACAGAGCGCAAGGCGCCGGCATCATTATCTACTTTCATGCTTAACCGAGTCGTGTTTAAATAGTAAAATGTGTATTTGCACTGAGGGCTCCATCTACGTATTGCCATCATAATAACACGGCATTTGTTGACTTAACTGCCACGCAAAACTCAGCCTTTAATATCTAATGAGCACCCAAATGTACATAAGCTACCAGAGACGTGATATTGCTTTTCTATGATTCATGCTTCCCTTTTCTGTTTGGAAGCAGTTTGCCCATTGAAATTTAATGGCAGCATCATGATGCCAAGCAATTTTTTTTTTTCAGTTTGCATCTATAATGTGCAAAATTCATCACAGGCCGTGTCAGGAGAGACTAACTAAGCGTCAGAGGCAGGTTGTTTTGTACTGTTCGGATCATTATTTTTCTCACTAACTGAGATTCTTGTAATTGATGTCTTATGTCATCATGCAAAACCTCAGAATAACTGGTAGTAAGAGACAGTCATGGAATACCTGCCATTAACACTGATTATCAAGCTTATATCTGAAATTAAGATTTTTATTCTTCCTTTTGCCCATTCTAATGTATTGCTCATTCAATGTACTTTCTTTATAACGACTTGTGGTCAAGATATTCACGTAAATAATAATCAGTAAAACAAATGATTATTGTAATTTAACTGCTAGGTTCAAAATGGTCAGATTAGATCATCTAATAACCCTATAACTTCTTCTTAAGTAACATTTTGAATATCCCATACCAGAATTTACAGTATATTTCAATATTAGCTGGCTTCATCTCAACATCTGTTATTCGATTACGCTGAAATATTATTGTCACCCTCAATAAATGTAAAATGCAGTCAGCCCTCTATTTAAAGGCATCTCATAAAACAGACACTCGTCTCTCAGCTGCCTGCTCAAGACTCGTATTCTTGGCAGATCTAAAAGACATTACAAGGCTCCCCTGCGCTGACACACGGTTGAAAGAATGGGATTAATTGCACAGCACCTGCCGGGGAAAAACGGATTAATGAAGTCATCTGATTGATTAAATCAGGGGGACTGCCAGAGCCACCCAGACAAATGCACGTCCCTGACATGGGGCTACTGGATCAGAAACACTTTATCATTTGATAATCAATTGGGACAAAATGCTCACACATTTTGATATGACTTACTCCCCGAACCTCAAATACAAGGGCACATTCCAAAAATTTTAAAGTTTTTTGGCAAGGCTCACTCAGTATCGGGACAGGACGCCAATCCTAAATGTAGCTAAACTGAAATCATTGTCGTCTCAGGATGAGATGTTCAAGATGTATTTGGCGCCTGCACTTCTGAAATAATTCCTGTGCCCCTGGTCTAGGTTCTGACCTTAACACACCCTGATAGTAGAGTGCAGGGAATCGTAGATATTTCTTACTCTCTGGCGAAATTTGCAGCGTCCATGGATGAGTACTGGGATGGAGAAGGGATTTAAGTATCAACAACAAACTAGGATTCAATCTAACAAATATGGGAAAGTGTAGTATAATTTTCAAAACCTTTGAGGGAAGGTCTACAAAAGTCTTTGTCCCTTTCTGACAGACAGACGCTGAAATACCTTAAAAATTGTTCACAATTTAAGAGTAATGTTTCTAAATGTAAAATTGCAAAGAATTGGGAGAGTTCATCGTCTACAGTATATACAGTATTATCATTTAATACAGTCGAGACCTGTCACCCACTGAAAATACTTGGTGCACTGTGGATGAAAAATAGGAAAACGAGGCAACTATGTGTTGGGCAGCTGAAACTCTGCATCAAAGGAGATGGGGAGACATTTTGCTTTTAAAACAGCAGCATTTGGTCTCCTCAGTCCCCAGACGATTGCAGAGTGTTATTAATAAAAGAGGTGATGCAACACAGTGGTAAGTATGTCTCAGTTCCAGCTTTTTTGAATAAGTTGCTGGCATCAAATGTGAAATGAGCATATAGTTTTCAAAAAACAATAGAATGTCTCAGTACCAACATCTGATATGTTGTCTTGGAGTATAAATGACTTGCAAATCATTGCATTCTGTTTTTATTTACATTTTACACAGCAATCCAACTTATTTGGAAATGGGGTCATGGTGTCCAGGATATATTAATGCAATTTGCAGTATGTAGCATACGTGCCATTCAAAACATGTTGAGGAATAGGATTATCATTTCAACAGAATTAAGTTAACAAAAAGCTAACTGAGGTGCAACTAAGCACCTGATTCATGCTTATAAATTCAGAGATTTTAATTTCCTTACGCTACAGTACCTGAAAACACCCTGGAGATGAAAAATATTGATAAATGATTTATGCCAATAAATTTTGTTATTCCACCGGCAGAGGAAAAGAGCTCCAGTCCCGCGAGAGTGTAGGCCTGATCTGTCAAAATAGAGCAATGAATGCAACAGTTGGAATATAGTATCTGCTCTTGCATATGGTTGATATGATTGATAGGGACCAATGATATTTACACATGAACAAGTGATCATAGCCAACTGGCAGATTTGAACGATTTTGGCCACAAGTTGCTGACACGGTCAATTTTCCGACAGACTAAGATTTATAAACTCAGTCTTTTGATAATATTCCTTTGTTTCAAGAAAAAAAAATCACCTATAGACAACATAATTCTTATAGCCCATTATTTTATACATTTCATACATTTCCCCTGATTTAGCTCAGCTACAGGGTCCGGCTAAACCATGTGTCACCTTGATTTTCAATTTTCCAGTAAATTAAATCACTCTTACATACTGTACATGGCAATGTAAAAATGCCACTTTTAAACTTTGTAAAAATGGATTCAGTTCTGGTTTTGAAAGATTTCAAAGTTCCCATTGGACAATACGTGAAAAGGTGGTGTGTGCAATTTGAGCACTTCTAATAAATTCAACCGCATATGCCAACTTATTCCATTTCATCTGAAGAATACACTTGGTCTTTTTTGAATTTCTGAGCAAAAAGAAACATTTCAAAGATCTGATGTGGATAGGCGCACTGCAATGCTGTCATTGAGGCCACATGGCGTCACTACACCTGGGCTCCATGAAACCATGCTGATCATGTCAAAACCAATATTATCGACTCTTAATCAAGACCATATGCGCTCTCATATTCAATTATCTCTTGGCTTCAGGAACACTGGGGCAAAAACAGTCATAGTGCAAGAAAGAGAACAATGCAAACATGAATTAAGATCTAGAAGTGTTTCCAGAAGTGAATCTTTTATATGGAACTGATAACATGACTTCCTCATCCTTCAGACAAGAAGATTCAGGGGTCAATAGGGGAGGATTTATAGGGAATATTATTGCGCTAGCCTGCATTTAGAAACTGTATGACGTTAGCATTTGTAACATGCTCTCTACACATTAAAAGTTGGAAAATAAATTTAATTCTAAGCCATCAACATTTAATAGCTCCCTCTGGGAGAGTGGGCATTTATCCTGTTGTATTCTCTGACATGTTGGCAACGCCAACATAATATCACTGGTGGTGGACAAAAATCAAATGAGCAGGAGTTAGCTAGTAAACAACAAGACTGCAAATCTCAGTTAATTAGAAAATAACAAATAATTTCTCTTGAATCATTCCTTAGTTACTTCAACAATATAACTCCACTGTGCTTACAATGGCAATGCTGATACTGCAGAATTATGGTGCAAAAAATAAAGAGGTATACTGAATGGATTTTAACTTACTTACTAACTTATTTTAAAAGGTCTTCCAGTGCCTTCAATAATGAAGTAGAAACGCAAAATGCTTAAGAGATTGATTTTGGAAGAAAAAATAAATTAATTCAATTCTGTACAGAATAAAAAAAAAGGCACATCGTTATAAAACTTTTCTCTGCAGTGAATTCTGAAATTCTACAAAAATGAAGATATGAAACACCATTTATGAAATGGGCCCTAATGAACAGGTATGGATGACAGGTGCACAGATGTCCCTTGTGAGGTTCAGCTTGCTTCCATGCTCCAATTAATCAAACTGTTTCCACGTTTGTGAGATTGTGAAAAGCCCATTGTCAGTGCTGTAGAAATCAATCCTCAGGCTAAACAATAGAGTGAACAAAGGCGATACGTACAACATTGGTTTTTTGTTTTGTTTAGTTTTTTTTTTGAAAAATTCAGACATTGTGCTCATGCACTTTTTTTCTCATGTCCATCTTTTTAATTATTCTTATTTCTAACATGAATGAAATGAAAAAAAACCATAAAACATACTGCCCAAATTATCCCTTTGGGAGCACATTAACTGCATCTGACTTAGACGTTCCCGATACTCAGGGAGGGACTTTCGGGGAAAGTATGTGAGAATTCACAGCCTCAACTTTTGAGTGCCCTGAAGTGCCCTGGAACAGGGTGGCATCTGGCGGCATTGGCTGCCTCGGCTGGCTTGAGTCCGACATGGTCGTCATCTCTAATGCGCCACAGTGTTTACTCAAGTCAGAGCAAACGCAAGGAGACGTGTCCCAAGCGAAACCCTTCTGCGGTGCCCTTGAACATATTTCTGTTCTTAGACTGCAGCTGTAAAATCAGACCATGAGTGATGATTTCAGAGGAAACACAAAGTGAATCGGGAAAGCAAAATACATTCAGCATTTAAGACAAGGGGGAATAGAATATGCCATCTGGACTGGACTATACCCTTGAAAGTAGTAGTAGCTCCATAAAATTCAAAAAAGGTTTCAATATCCCATCTCAAACATGAATGAATAAACCATTTTTTTATACCTGAGTGTTACGAGTGAACCAGTTTCCACTAAAACCTGCATAAATATACACATTCATGAATTTACAAACTGTTATGAATGATAACAGTTGATTCGCGAATCATGATAACTGAATAATTCGCTTAGCCCTACTACTTAGTGCAACAAGGAAGTATGAGAAAGTTGTCCAATCAGATGAGCTGCATTTGTTTTTCTCAAATGTTTGTCTTTGGAAGAGAAAGTAATGCAAAGTATTTAGCAAATGACAAGTTGGATAACTGGCCAGCAGGAAAAAGTATATGATTGAGCTACAACCTCGAATAAGAGATAGAGTGATGTTTCTGACGTGACTAGTAGCTGGATAATTGGATGAACTAGTAGCTACCGGCTTGCTAGATATGATGGCTGGTAACCAGAGAGAGCAAGGTTTGTGAATCATATGGCTGCTGGTGACCTGATAGAGATAGGTGGAATAGTTAAAGTCGAGGTAAAGCATATTGGAACTCTCAATGACTAAGAACTCAAAAGTTAAAAATGAATTCAATGCGGTCCAGAATCTCCAAATATGATCATTTGTATAGTGCCTTTTCAAAAATGTTGGCAGGAGGACAGAAATATGGGCATTTTTTGAGTCTGCAGTGAACTGTGTCTGGCAATAAAATAGCAGAATGCAGTCTCAACAGTTGAATGTGAATACTTCATGCCACTGAATATCCCAAGATAAATCCACGTTTAATTATGCAATCAAATATTCTACATCTAAATTAAAAACCAACAGCGCACGCTTGTAATCAACTGTAGAAAGGGACCTAAATTGATATTCCTGAAATCTGAGATGAATGTGAATTTACCAAAAAGAACAGCTTCATTCCTAAGCTTCAGTAAGCTGGTCGCCAACTATGTTATATTGTGTATATGGCAGGAATACCAGGAAACCAGCAGAACGATAATGAAACTAATTGATGGTTCAATCACCTCACCTGCTGGTTCATCACCTCACCAAAGCTGGTCCTCAAGCCAACATGAACCATCAGATTCAAAGTCTGTCAATCAGCAAAGAATTTAGTTTGTCTACCAACTCAAAGCGTAATATGCGCTCAGCACTGCACGCATTCCCAGTGTTAGTCTGTCAGCGGACTTCCAAAAGCCACACACTTTCCCTATAGCTTGTATAAAAACCATGGCTTGAGGGCCATTTTGTCATGTATCTGAGGCAAATCTGTGAAAACAAAAGCACTGACCAACGGCTGGATTTACATATCCAAGCATTCCAACTTTCCGAGGTGAAACCATTCGAAAGGGAAAAAAAGATGATGTCAAAACTATGATTAACATTATCTAACATAGATAAATGTGCCCATAAAAGACAATAAGACATATTAAGCGGTAATTCATTAAAAAGGGGACATATTAAAAACCCACTTTCTCAGTGCTTGTTCACGTACATTTTGGTATCTAGAGTGCCTAGCAACCCACAAACTATGAAATAAAACAACCCAGTCAGATGTTTGTGGGCTGCTTTTTTCATAGAAAATGCCATTACGATTTGGCCCCCATCCCTCCGTCACATGCAGGCTTGTGAGAATTGTACCACCCTCATCCGAATATCTCCGATACTCAACCAAGCAAAAATCAGCACCTGTGCGCAATCCACTTTTCGTCTGACGGCTTTGTACTACTAACCTGGGTCAGTACAACACGGTACTGGCAGCAAAATTTATATTTATGGGGACCTATTATGCTTTTCGCAAGATACAGAAGAGCAGTGGCCTCGATTTATTTTAAAGGATAATCTGTTGCTTGTAATAGGAGTAACAGGAATCACATTGCCTAGAAATCATTCTATTTCATTAAGTTATTTATTTATGCTAAAATAATTATAAACCTCCCTTCCAGACATCCAAGATCATAAATATCTTGGAAAAAAGAGGCTTATAGCTCCCCTTTAACTCAGTACTGCATTAATTTTGTTTTTTAGCGAATAAAAAAAAATGTTGGTACTTTTTCCAGTCACTTGGACTCAGAATAATGATGAAATATACTTTGCTGGTCATATCAATCCCATACCCCCAAAATACTTTGTTTCCTCAAGGCAACATTATGCAATTATAGCATACAATCAAGTAACTTTCCATGCCATTTTATATCAATGTTAAATAAGAAATGTTGACTGACTTCTGCACTCCCACTAAATGACTCGTTTCCTGAATCATCATACTATAATTTGAGGAACGTTTGTCTGTTTGTCTGTCTGCCTGTTTGTTCCCCTACTCTGCCGAGGTCCTCTGACGGATCTTCACCAAACTTAGTGGGTCTATGTAGGTTGTCCCTGGAATTGTCTTTGAGGGGTTAGTTTTTTGAAAGGTCAAGGTCACTGGGGTCAAAGGTCCATTCCATCTCCCATCTCCCTGGACAGATTTTCATGAAAGTTGGTACGTGGACGTAGGTTGTCACAAGAAATGACCGCGAGAGGTCCGTTCCATCAAAGGTCAAGGTCACGAGGGTCAAAGGTCACCCTATTCATGAAAGTTGGTATCTAGGCGTAGGTCGTCACAAGAAATTATTCTCGCCACGGGTAATTCACTAGTAGGTAAAAAGGGAACACCAACCAATTTTGGACATACTAGTGAATTACCCATGGCGAGAATACTTTCTTGTGACGACCTACGTCCACATACCAACTTTCATGAATACGGTGACCTTTGACCCTCGTGACCTTGACCTTTGACGGAACGGACCTCTCGCGGTCATTTCTTGTGACGACCTACGTCCACGTACCAACTTTCATGAAAATCTGTCCTGGGAGATGGGAGATGCGAAAAATTGACTTTTGACCCCAGTGACCTTGACCTTTCAAAAAATTAACCCCTCAAGGACAATTCCAGGGACAACCTACATAGACCCACCAAGTTTGGTGAAGATCTGTCAGAGGACCTCGGTGGAGTAGGGGAACAAACAGACAGACAAACAGACAAACGTTCCTCAAATTATAGTATTATAGTATGATAATAGAATTTGCTCAAAGCCGTGATCTTTCATGTTTTTACTATGAAGACGCTTACATAGAGATCATGTTAACACAGTGATTGTAGTATGCCCAAATATAATCTTTACAGTGCTTTTGTATAAGTGGTCTCTTCTCGCAAATATTGCCCTTACTATGTGCAGTGGTGTGTTGGTCCCTAGAGAAGTGGGCATAGTCTACTGGGTAATTAAATGTGTAGGTTACAGAAAGGAGAAAGTGGTTATACTGTCCATTGTATTTAAGTGAGTTTTTGGCTGAAAGGTGACGTGGATATACTCCATATACCTGCGCGCCCTATATGGATATTTAACCTAACATGTAATAAGCAATCAAACCTAGATTTATAGGCCACTCCTCCTCGCTGCTTATTGATGCCTTCCTTTCTGACCTCGTGAGTCTCCTTGCACCATAGAAAGTGTTAGTGTCATCTTTAGTGAATACTGGTCACCGAATTGATCCAAAAAAGCCTGCTAACATATCTAGCACAACGCCTGTCTCTGTCTATCAAGTAGCTCCATTACTGAATGACGTTACCCCAGGGCAGCATTGAAAAATCACCACGACTGCATAACTTTTCCAGAGGACAACACTGATAAATTCTCAATTTTCTTCTAAATTGTAAACAATCTCTCACTAGATCTTGTTAAAAATGTTCCTTGGGATATTCATGCATTGATATATTTTCATAAATTAGTTCTTTGAATGTTTGAAGTATTGACAGGGGACTTCCCCTCTGAGCACAGCATGTGGCACGGCTTCCTCTCCTCCTGAAAGGAGGTCCCACCCTCGAAATATGCATAATACCCCTTGAGCTGTGAATCCATTTGTCCATAATTTCGTATGTATAGATATAATTTCGAATGTATAGATGCATAGTTATGAAGCTGCGTTACATGAAGCATATGGTAAGTCATGCATAAAGTTTTAGGAAGACAGCAGGGACTGTCATGGAGAAGAGGAGGATGGCACTTCCTGATTAGTGTATTTTAAAGGCTAATATCTACCTAATTTTGATTTGTTAGGGTACATATATCTTGTCAATGTGTGACATTGATGTAATTTATATAAGCTGCATACTGGTGGTTAATGACAACAAGCATCCTTGTAGGCCTTTCTACTCGCATCATAAATTATTGGACGCTGCCGAAAGAGCTCTATCAGCTGTTCAGTCACACTGTCGGTTCGCTCACGGGACATAATAGACCAATTCAAAGCCACAATACAGGAAAATCTCCGCCTTTCAGTCGCCACGTGTCGGCCACATATTGTCGATATGCTTGCTCTTTTGTTGATAAAACTGCCAAATATTACGTCATCGAATGGGATTTCCCGTGCATAAAGCCTGCATGCCACGCAATTTTCGCTTTCGGGAGCAATAAATACGCAACGCGCAAGACACACTGCATACAATACGCACACATGGAATCGTTACTGCTTTCTCTGAATCATATTTACAGTGACACAATTACACATCTAACCAGCTACACATCTACGCATACACAGAAACGGATAAATGTAACCGTGCCCTTATTGCACCGTAGTGGATAGTTTTTGATCTTGGGAACTACCAATTTGGTATTTAAAAAAAAATCTAAATGCACCAGGAGTAATGATCTGGGCTTAAAACATTTCATATCTCTAAGCAACCTAAAGCAGTACAGGGTTAAAGTTCATGAACGATGCCTCAGGATCCTATGGCTTGCAAGTTTTATGCTTGATTAATTTATTGCGCGCAAGTAATACACACAGCATGAAAGCTGGAAATGAGTGCTGATGCTCAGAAAAAAATGCAATCAAGAACAGCACAAATATTCATTTTAATTACGCTGCCCTTGGGAGAACTGAGTGACAGCCAGAAACAAGAGGAAGCAGAAAGTGGCAGATGTCAGCTTCGTGAACTCACTGGTCACAGTATGGAGGAAAAGAAAAAATAGCAGTTGCTACATTAATCTCCCCCCCAAATACCCTGAAATTTGATGTCTTCGGAATCCTTCGATTAGCTCGTTAGATAACTTGAAATGAAGATTCTTCCTTACCCAGCATGCATTGTAAATAAAATGATACGTTTGTATTGACTAAAAACCTTGGTCATTAAGTTACTAGGAAAAAATGAGAATTCAAGGGACACTCCTGTTGATAAACAAACCAGATAATGCCAGTGTTCTCTTGTTAGTGTAACAGCTCATAAAATATCACTTGTGTCTGACATCATTATGCAGTTTCCTGGTTGCTAAGTAACAGCCAGGCGGTTTTTTCAGTGCTGAGTCCAATGGGCTGCCCGCAGACTCGGGCAAGCCCAATGATTAATGTAGACCAAAGTGAGGAGAAACACAGAGTGACACTCAATTACTGCCTTTCTGAATAACTACCAGGGATCTGCCAGCGAGAGATAACGCTCAACAACTTGCCCCCTCTGTCTTATAGTCCTTTTATGGAGTTGTCTAAAAAGACAGGTTATGGCTTTCTTTAATCCACTCACTGATCAAAAGTCATGTTGCTCACAGGAAGTATGCAGTGGAGATGGGAACAGACTGTATTGTAATGAAACAACAAAAAAATCTGATTTCCACACTCAGGCAATAGATAAATACTGAAGGAAGAACCAATGAGGGGACGCCTTTTCAAAATGAAATAGTGTCCACAAAGGATCGCCTCTTAGGACTTTCACAGACATTCCTTTCTTTTTGGCACAATTACAAGATTACCATTACATCTGTGTCTCTTAATGTCCGTGGACCATTATATCAACAGAAGTAAACACGAACTTCAATTGACCGAAAAGCACACAGGCCCTAATGTTTGCCGTTAAACCACACATAAATTGAGCATTTGTCCGGTCAGGAGCATAAATTCAAAACAAAAATATCCAAGAGAATAGACCACAAGCACTTTTAGCCAGAAAAACGATAGTTTCTTCAAAGGCAGCTACTAGACTGCCACTGCTATATTCAGTGGACAAGTACACTGCAAATAAGAGAACTTACTGTACAGTGAAAGCTAATTAAACAGTATGCCAGCATACTGCACTTATTAAAATCACTTTGATGCAAGAAAGCGACATGAATTCTCGTTTATCAAAGAGGATAGACATTAAAGTCTCCCTTGACCGGGGCTATTTAAAAAAAATCCGCCGAGCTTGCAGTTGCCACAGATAATCAGTTCTTATTACTGAACGTTCCACTATTTACACCTGAATTTTTTCTTATTTTTCTCCAAAAACAGACATTGAAACATCTGGGATATCACATCCGGGCTATCGTCATTTCCGTTTACATTCTAATCCGAAAACCTGTTCAGCAAACCCCGTAATGATTAGCATTGAGCTCTTAGGGATACTCATACCAAAGCCCTGAATTAACACTGGGGGCTCATTAGGGATCCCGTAAATGCATGGATTTGGTTTAATTACTCTTGCATTGGTGGTGGCCTTGGAATGAATATGCAGCCAAAGCACTGTTGTGTTGGGCATTGAAACAGGGAAACATTCTGCCATCTCTCAGCACGGGGACAATAAGAGCATCCCTTTATTGTCTTTTCCTGGTTTCACAGCCAATGTGTATTAGTATCCAGCCCAACTCAGCAAACACACAGCCCATGTGAGTGTAAATTATCAACTCCAGAGAGAGAGAGGGGGGGAGAGAGAGAGAGAGAGAGAGAGAGAGAGAGAGAGGTAATTAAATTCACTTCTGTTTTCTCAGTCTCCATAGGAACCCCTTTCTTTCTTTCTGAGGGAAGATGATAGCCTTGGCCTGCAGGACGCGGCTGAGCCCCTTCCACCTGCCCACATGCCTCAGCTGCGATGAACGCATTTCATATTCGCTCATCGTTATTATCGAGCCGAACTGAGACGAGAACCTTGAGGCTGATACTTCAAAGACAGAGAATTGAAAATGTTTCAATGTAAAAATTACCATTCATTTTCACTCATGAATAGTGAAACATGCATAAAGTACTGCGTATGGAATTGTTTCAGACAAACATTTTCAAATGAATGACAAGCAATTCATAGCTTCAAATCGTGTACTTCGACTGTTCCAGTACAAGCATTCAAAAAGATATGACATAAAACTGTGTTTATCCCCGCAATACAGCTCCTTCTTGATTGATTGATTGATTGATTGATTGATTGATTGATTATGAGCCTCCTTCAGCATTTACTAGATGCTTCAGCCTTCAGCCTCTGACGTGGAACGTATATCAGAACAATGATTATATTCAACGGCACAGCATTGCTCTGTACTTTTCAACCATTGGTCAAAAACTCCACAGTTGCTTCATTTCCCACACAAGGTCCCATATAAAATACCTATAAACTCAGTGTCACAGTGCCATAATAACAAATGTGCCACTACGAAGGAAACTCATTTTTCAAATGGCTAAAAGGTACCGCATGTGGTGTGCCCACCCACAGTAGATAATAGACTGAGGAGACTGAAGTGGAGGATCCTCATTGCACACACATACAGACATTAAAAAAAATACAGAGCAGAAAAATGATTAAATCCACTCATTTCTCTTTGTTTTATTGCCCCCTTTTGTCATTAGAGACTCACTGATTATCAAACTGACTGGGCAACACCTCTTGTAAATTAAACTTTACAGATGATAATATTCATACGATGCCAATAATGCAAGCGATAAGAGGCACTTCCCTCGTTCTAATTGACCAATGTGCTGTAAAAGGCACACCTGGATGTTAATGAAAATAGCAATGAACCTTATCACTGCAACTCAGTATACATTTAAAGCATGAAGATATGATTAAGTTGATTAATTTGTTTTTTGACTTAATGCACCCTCTGGCAAAAAAAGCTGTACACTGTTAATACCTTGGTGGACTGCTTTTGGCACTGGTCACAGCATGCATCTCTTGTGTCATTATTTCAGCAATCTTATGCAATGTTACAACATTTATTTCCATCCAGAGTTAGTTCATTTTTTGCTGAGATCCTAAACTGACAAAATGAGAGGCAAATCACTCCGTAAAAGCCTTCTTCAGCACATCCCAAAGACCGTCAACTCTTCGTGGCGTATTCATGCGTGAAAATTATTCCTCATGCTCCCTGAACCACTCTTTCACTATTTGGGATTGTCATCCTAAAAAATGCCTGTGCTGTCAAGGATTAAATAATCCATTGGTGGAACAACCGGTTCATTCAGTGCATTCAGGTACTCTGCTGACTTCATTTTATTGCTGCATACATTTCCTGAGCGTAGACCTGACCAACAGAAGCAACCCCAGATCATATCACTGCCTCGAGAGGCTAGTACAGCAGGCACTATGCATGATGGGTGCATCACTTCACGGACTTCCTTTATTACCCTGACACACCCATGGAATAAGGTAAGACAGGACTCGAATTAGTTTGTTCTTGATTAGCCTCACTAACCAGTGCCTTTCTTGTGGCCATACAGCTATTTAGTTCCAGTCCAGTAAGTTCTATGTAGTGGGCAGGGAAATGCACTTACTTTCACAATTCGAGGGTTTGGAGCACAAGGGGCGTAAGTGACATTTTCAGAATTTTACAGGAGAGCTAAAACAAACCTTCACTGATTGTAATTACTTCATTAAAAACAACATATTTGAGCAATCTATACTTTAAAAAGTAACTATTTTTGGGGGCATTTTAACCATTTGATAGAGCTCATCAAGACATATACATATGCTGTATAAATCTTATTTTAGCCCGAAATGTCACGCCCCTCGTGCTCCAAACCCTCGAATTACAAGCAGCCACGAGTTCCACAGTTTATTTTCAAAGACAAGACTTCATCAAAACTTTTGGTGATCAAGATCATTCGTGATCTTTTTCTGACCTATTTCTTTCATAAAGTTGAAGGTTCACCACTAACTTTCCAGGTTTTAATAATGCCCTGGACAGGTCTGAACCCTATTCCAGTGATTTCTCCTATCTCCTTTAATTGTTTGCTTCCTTTGATGCAGGCTAATAATTCACCCCTCTGGAAACATGGTACAATCATTTCCTAGACCATGAAATATCTCTTTTGATATGGTTATTTAAGAAGCTTCATCAGGGTTAAAATTTTTTTCCATACATTAACCACTGCAATAAGATTCAATTACAGGCTCTTAAGTGTTTGCCTACTAAAATCCAAATGGGTAATTTTTTTGGCCAGGCAGTGTAATAGCACGTAAAATTGGCGATATTTAAGTTAGTAGTTCCCAAACTTGTTCCTTGGGGACCATTATGCACGCTAGTTGAAAGAAACTGTAGCATACAGCATACAGTTACAATCTCAGAATTTCAACAGGCAGTTAATGTTTCTTAATGAGTTTCTTGGGACTTCCACTCACTTAAATTGTGTTATGACAGAATATCTATGCATTCCATGAACAATAAGGACCTAAATTCATATTCATATTTCATATTCTGTGTTTTCTATTTCCAATGTAACAACAACTTTATCACAGCTCAAATTAAAAACTGTGGTGAATCAATAAACTGCCAATTAAGTTTTTGAATACAGGAATTCAAGTTCTTAAATATGTTTTCCAAAGGAAAAAAATCCTTATCATTTTCTTGTCTTTCTTGTCTTTTAATTCTCAGAAATTATCTAATAAATTAGTCTTTGTTGTCACATGTCCACAATCTCACCACTTATAAAACAAACTTTCCATAAGTTACTGTATTTCTTCATTTTAAATATTGTACAATATAAATATGGAACTCCTAAATGCATAGCTATTTCTGACATAAAGTGGCTTGAAAGGGTAACTTATCTCTGAACATGAGGAGGTCAAAAAAGCAAAATTAATGACTCCTTAATATTTGGCAAATGTGAATGCAATAATGTTTGGAATTAAAACCCAGATCAGGTGTAGAAGGCAGCCATTAGGAATAATGGACTCTTGGATAGCGGGAATTGAGTTCACCAGTCTCATTCACGTCAGCACCCCCGGTATGTGTCACATAGAGGGCCCTAATTGACAACCTAAACAGAGTTGGCAAACGCAAGTACTAATGGAATTGCAGATCAAAACTGGGCCTGTCTAACTCCATTCCAGTAATTTTGTGACATGAGGCAATAGCGCAAACCAATGACACACACCAGAATGTAAAAATTGCCAATTAGCTATATCCCCATTTACACAATACTGGATAGAAATATTCAGATTAATTGCAAATAAATCCAAAACTTTCTCTGAATTACATCTGTTAATTCAGCATTGCAATATATTTTTAGCACTTGATTTCTTCAAAATGTTAAAAAGAATATACACTGATCAAAACTTCCAACGCAACATTTGAAATTTCAAAATATTTTTTGGTATGCCTTATTTTCTAACAAATTTCAGACTTTATATCCAAACTGCACCTTAAAAGCTCATAAAGTTTTGTTTAGTTTTTCGTCGGGACAGTCCGTTCCACTTGAATGCACACAGCTGAGATGTTTGTCACACCACTCAAGACTGAGCAGAACTTACTGACCAATCCTTTATGAAATGTGGCCAATAAATAGCCAGAGGAATGGGGAACTTAAATTTTCCTTGGCATTCTTCTAGTGCAACTTAAGACCATGGGACGTGTTCAGCAAAATCAGCGAGAAACAGCCATTGACATGCTTGCTGGTAGAATGTCACAGAGACGTGTTGCAGTGGATTTGGGTGTCCATTTGTCGACCATTTTGCATCTCTGGAGGCGGTTCCATAACACAGGAAGCACAAACGACCGTCCACGTGCTCCCAGGTTACGTGTAACCACCCCTCAACAGGACCGCCATATTCGTCTCCAGCACCTCAGTAATGGCTTCCGACCAGCCACAGTTACCGCTGCTCAGACCAAAGGTCATCACCAGAACAGGATCAACGACCAAACAGTACGCAATCACTTGCGTGAAGCTGGACTGAACAACCGATGGCCAGATCGTGGTCTGGTGCGGACTCCTGCTCGTCATCGTACACGTCTGCCGTGGGCAAGGGCACATTTGGGCTGGAATGCGCTCAGGTGGAGCAGGGTCTTGTTTTCAGACGAGTCCCGGTTCAAACTGAGCGTGGGTGATGGCCGAGTACGTGTTTGGCATAGGCGAGGGGAACGTTATGCCGACGCCACTGTCTTGGAGCGTGACCGCTGGGGTGGGCCAAAAGTCATGGTGTGGGCTGGAATAAGAGCCAGACACAAGACTGAGCTGGTTTTTATCGATGGAAACCTGAATGCAGCCCATTACTGCGACAACATTTTAGCCCCTGTGGCTGTTCCTCTAGTGAATCACTACCACTTGATACTGCAACAGGACAACGGGAGACCACGTGTCGCCAGGGCCTGAAAGGATTACCTGAGGCAGCACAATGTTCAGTGTCGTGATTGGCCTGCGTTTTCCCTAGATTTGAACCCAATCGAGCACCTTTGGTACATTCTGGGTCGTCAGTTAAGAAGGTGTGATCCGAACCCTCAACCCTCCGACAGTTACGCCAGACTCTCACTGAGAAATGGGACTGCATCACACAGGCAGAAATACGAAACCTGATTGACTCCATGCACAGGAGAATTCAGTCTGTGTGTGACACTTGAGGTGGGCACACCAGAACACCAGATACTGACTTCAGCAATCCGGAATACTCATTAAAAGTGACTTTGCAAATTGGAACTTGGACTGTGTTGTTCCTCACTAATTGTTCTAAAACATGGCATTAAACTTGCAGGCACATTTGATATAACTTTTCCCATAATAAAATAGTTTGTATTGAAATAAAGCTGAGCGTTGCGTTGGAAGTTTTGATCAGTATATTTAAAGTTGAAGAAATCTGTTACTTTAGTTTGAACTGTGACCACCAGAAAAGTCCTCCAACTACACTGATGTGATCATAACGACTGCCGGTATCCCACTCACGGATTAAATAGATTTACTGAAATAAAGGTATGTGCAGATATATTTATACATTAAGCGAGCAGCTAAAAATTTGTGGTTGTTACCCAGCCAATCCGTCAATTAAAGTGGAAAAAAAAACTTCTTCAGTACATCAAATCTTCCCAAATGTCAAGGCAAAACAGCGCTACTTAAAATTAGCTATGCAAACAAATTTGGGAAAAAACTGTGTCGTTATATGAGCTACATTAGTTCAAAATCATTGAAAGACATATTGGTGATTTAAGTCACCATTAAAGTGGTAAACCATAAGACTTCCGTGTCCTTACTGTCTGTTGAAGGAGAATTCCGGTGCGAAATTGACTTGGGGTGTATTGTAACATGATAACAAGTAGTAACTTTTGTCTTTTTCGAAATATATGGCTTTTTAGCTAAAGCCGATTGACGAGCAGGGACGAATAGATTGTGATCTGTTCCCCTATCCTTCCTATTCGTTCATGCTCGTCAATCGACTTACAGTGACTTTCAAGACGGAGGCGACTGGAAACTACCTCAAGGTACTGTTTGCATAAATAGTCTTTTTTAATAAACTACCGGTGCATTTTCAAAGTTCTCAGTGCCTCGTTTGAAATGTCAGGGCTCTCGGAATTCTACCGATGAAGTCTGGAGATTCTTTGAGCCTTGTTAATGATGAAAAAAATTGTGATTTCTTTGCATGACAACGTTATGCCTCGTTCACTACCAATGTAAGCCTGCTGGGAGCTTCGGATAAATAGCCAGTTATTTCGAAATGTTGCATGCGTACGGAGGTGGGGTATAGGACAAAAGTTAGTACTCATTATCATGTTTCAATACACCCCAAGTCAATTTCACGCCAGAATTCTCCTTTCAGTCACTGTCTATCAGAGAGGGGGGATAAAACAACGGTGATTGGGCCTATGACCCACTAATGAAAGCACTTGTATTTCATTCGTTGCCCATTAAAGCAATCAGTGTGTCTGTGGCGACATTCCTGCTCTATATTCTAATTCAAATGCACATCTAGTGACGCTTTTTACGTCAGTAAGCAGTGTTTGGACCACAGAGATATATCTCTGTTGTTTGGACTGTCCAGAAGGTAGGAGGAGCTGCAAGCTAACTAGAAGGAAGTTAGGAGCTTCCTCACACTATATGTCAGTTTTACTGATGGAATTAAGGAAGGACCGTTAAAAATGCAGCCGTCCATGAAGCGGAAAGTACCGCTACTGGATCCCTTCTGACGTCTACTCAATTGCAATGGCAAATACCATACTGTGTAGCTATACTGTGCACAGTAGAAACTAACCTTACCTGAGTCTCTGTTGAGGCTACTACCGAAAGTAAAATTATGAAGTAATTTCAGGAAGCAAACGGGAAAAAAGCTATGTTAACCACCTCGACAAATTATTTTTATTTAAAAAAAAGAAGTTATAACGTTACCTGTTAACCAACTACCATTTTCATTATTTACACAGGGCTCTCAACTTTCACATATAAATGACATATTCACATTCCCGTGCTGTAGTCAGAAATTATTATATCAGACTGTTTGTAGAGATTCTCAGGTGGAATTGAAGTCCTTGTGCATTGAAGTTTATCAGTTTCACATGCGTTACGGTGGATTTCGCCACTAGTAACATGAGAACAATTATGATTCCGGAATTCTCACACTTTTCTTCACTCAGGGGTTGGAAGCAGTGGAACTGCATAAAAATGTTTCAAATGTTATTTCATTTAAACAATTTGAACGCAGTGGTTAGCATTGCTGCCTCACAGCAAGAAGGTCGTGGGTTCGAATCCGGCCTGGGGCCTTTCTGTGTGGAGTTTGCATGTTCTCCCCGTGTTGCGTGGGATTTCGCCGGGTACTCCGGTTTCCTCCCACAGTCCAAAGACATGCATATCAGGCTAATTGGAGACACCAAATTGCCCATAGGTATGAGTGTGAGAGTGAATGGTCTGTGAATGGTGTGTGCGCCCTGCGATGGTTTGGCAACCTGTTCAGGGTGGGTCCCTGCCTTTGCCCGTAGTCAGCTGGGATAGGCTCCAGTTCGCCCCGTGACCCTAGTGAGGAATACGCGGGTATAGAAAATGGATGGATGGATAATAACCTAACATGTTACTGGAATGAGATGACGCTAATGGATGGCTATCGTCACATAATTTTTACTTTTATTGAGTTCAATTGCCCTGTCAAAGAGCATCTCTCCCTTCTGCATGGGAGTTGAGGAGGCGTGGAACTGGTAAGAGCCGTCAATTTACCGACATCATACAGGCGACGCTGTTGGGTCTCGACAAGAGTCATGGGAAATGAGGTCCAGAAGCGCACCTGCAATTTCAGCTCACTGCCAAAGATGTCAATATAAACAAGCCAATTCAAATCTTACAGATTACCACTTTAATGAGGCCAGAGAAACCCCTCATAACTTTCTAATGCATTGAACAATAACGCTATAAAAATAAATTGGCCAGTCATTCGAACTAGTCTCAGCAAACAGATACCCTGCAAGCTCGTTAATAAATCATTTATACTTGGAAAATATTTGTCTGAGTTAAAAAGCAAACATTGCTTGTGGCTTTTTGTGCTTCTGCTTATTCCACCTGAAAGTAAACATCCGTGTTTTCATTACTGGAGCGCGGTGCCCACTCTTCCGAGTATAGCACATTCAGTAATTAGAATCATTACTGTACCAAAACGAAGCAGTCGCAGTGATGGATTGTTACATCAGCAAATTGAATCATATGCAAACATCTCAGCTGGCATTCCCCACAGGCTATCATTTTAAATAACTGGCCTGTAATCTTGAGCGTTATGCGCATTGTCCCTCTGTCATGGCTCGGTAATTGTTTGACGTGCTGCTTTTTTAAAATAAAAAAAGATATAATACATTAGCCCTGATGAGGAACAATGAAATCACAGACACAAAGGAGCACCACAACGGTGCAGAGAATACATCATTTATTATTGAGAGGAAAAGGCGGTCATCTTTTCCAAATTGAAGCTCAATATCTTTAAAACTGCAAGAAAAACCGCATCTTTAAAAAAGCCAAGCCACGAACATAATTCTACAAAATAATTAATGAAATGGATGCTGAATTTAAAGGGCATCTAAAGTCAATTCTCAGATGGGACGTTGAACGTCCAATGTTTACAAACATGACCAAATTCATTCATATAAACCAATGTTTTATGTACATGCGTAGATAATCCTTCTATTTCGGTTCCTTGGCGCAGGTGCGGCTCGCTGATTGGCCGATACACAAAAACGATGGAAATCGACTTTAGATGCCCTTTAATTCAGTGTTCATCTAGCAAATAAATTCTTGCTCATGGGATTACAGCCAGAACACAAACTGTGGCCAAACGCTTTGGCAGAGGTCATATTTTTGAGGACCAAAAGTACTTTTTATGTCACAAAAATCATAAACTCTAGGGCACCAAGCACAATGTTGTCCTGTTGTCTTTATCTCATATTTATGCTAATTTTGTTGCCGCAGTCTGTTTCAAAACAATATTTTTTTTTTTACAAATGACAACAAATGGATGAAAATTATGCTGAAAAAACATATGCTGTTCACCTAAATTTTTAAATGTCAAATAGTAATGAATATTCAGCGGGACAAAGCCACAGGAGAAGATTAGAATGTTTTTTTAATGATTTTTACATGCTATATGGAGGAGGGTTTTGAGGGAGGCCTTCTGAGGATTTGTCACCAAGACTCACAGGTTAGAGGCGAGCGGGGATACGTGCAGGACCCCAACCTGCCCTCCGTCTCTCCCCGCCTCCGCTCAGCAGGGCAGAAACGCAGTAGGTCAAGACCAGTAAGCCACAGCTGATGAATGCGATACAAAATTTGGCCCGCGAAGTGCCTTCGCTCATCGAAAAATCCCCTCGCAGCGCATGCTGGAAATCCCCTCTCAGCGAGAGTGGCATTGTGCCCGCTCAGGGATTGTCCTCCTACATGCCTTCCCGCCCTTGAAGCGCTTTATCCAGCTTCCCCGTCTCCGTGAGAAACCCAAGCCGCGGCCGCCTCCGCTCGCCGAGAGCTCGTGCGAGAGAGCGCTTCCGAATGAATAATGCAGCAGCCAGAGCATACCACGGGGAAGCAGAATTCAATATAACAGGAAAGACACCGCAAACGTAGCAATGCTAATTTGGTGAATCGGCGTCATCAACTTGAATTAGCGGTTTGGCCGTCTCTGAGGTCTTAGGAGGGCCAACCAAACTCTGCATACTGGGCAGCGAGGCATGTCAACAGTGATCTGACCAGCCGACGTGGCTCGGATAATCAGCTCTACTCTGCCTTTATCTTTGCTCTTTCCTTATCTCTGCAGAAAGAGTGAGCCGAGCTCTCTGTGCATCAGTTGGCTCAAAAAAGATCAGAGCAAAGAAGGATGAACTGTCTTTCCAGGCGTCCATGTTGCAACGGCATCAGTGTTAGTGCAATTTAGCAGCACATACCCATAGTTTCTTCTTGATGCTCCAGATCAGGGATCATGAAATGACAGCCCTCAAGGTTAGAGAAGTGGTGGTTTTCCATTTATCTGCCGTTTACCAGGAAGTCAGATGAAAAGACAGCATGGCCAACAGGGTTGGGTTCATTTACTTTTTTCGATTACGATTACAGTAATTGTAATCAATTACTTTTGTAATTGCAATTTAATTTTAATAGATTTTTTTTATCAAAAAGTAATTGTAATTGTAATTCAACATTCTGTAAAGAAAGGAATCAATTGTGACTGAAAAAAGCCATTGAACCCAACCCTGATGGCCAATAAGAAACGCTAACTGTTGACTTAACCATATGAACACACCAGATCACAGGCGCACTGCTTGATTTAAACCCGTGGCAATGCACTATTTAGATTGGAAAACCTAATTAAAATAAGGACATGCAGCATGTACATGTCAGACTATTGTGTATTCAATAAATCAGATAATTTTTCAGAAATAATTAGTCGCAGGAGGCCATTTTTCCTCATTTGCGGGCTTAGCTGTCTACTTAAAAAAATTTGGTGGGTTTTAAAGGGGTGATTCCTTAATTACATGGAGGAAAAGAAAACCAGAGCTAAATTTGGATTTGAGGCCCAGAATTGACGATAGCGAACACAATTACTCTCTTCTTCCCCTCTCTTGTTGCTGGTCAACTGGCCAGCAGACTCACCTACTACTAGTCCGGCTTTTTCAATTGTACTGTAGTCTGGCAAAGTTCACTCTCCATTTGTGTCTCACAGTGACTACGGCAAGTGCTGTATCCATATGGGGCTACATCTCAAGGCAAACTGGTGGCATATTAATCATCTGTAGCATGCATTCTCTTTGCCAGCCAATGACACCAAAACCCACAATGTGGAGCTGTTTGTGGGTGAGGAGGCAGGGACAAGATTAGATGTATCCCAACAGAGCAGGCCAAATCAAAACACAGGTATTCCCTTGTTGGCGGGTAGTTCAGCACCTTGTTTTGCTTTACTGTGAATTACTAGCCTTACAAATTGCTTTCAGTAATGGCCTCTCACAGTACAACAGGGGCTAAACACACAACAGGCCCAGTGAATTACAGCTCACTGGGCTTAAAACCTAGGAGCCATTCCTCCTCCTAATGCCTCAGGGAAACGCAAGTCAGGACTTTGGCCTTCAAAGCAATGATTTCCGCCAGCCGTACTCTCTCTTACAGTAATTCACAAAGGCAACACCTTCAAGTGATTCCATTACTCAGACCACTGCTGTAGGCACATACAGTACATACCATTGGTATATTATATCTACCGTGAAGTCTCCCACTCATCCTACTGGAATTGTCAAAACCTCCATTAGGCCAGGTCTGGATCCAGTGTCACCCATCTCCTTCAAATTAACACACTGTTAATGAAACAGTGCCGGCCATTTTGTAATCAGAAATGAGTGAGCATCCTGTAATCACTCATGGCCAGAGTTGCAGAAGAAGGTCACAGCGAAAAACTATGACTCTGGAGAGCATCACTCAGGCCTGGTGGCGCAGCCAACAGCTCTCTGCTGTTTTTTTTGTGCCTGTCAAGATAAATGGGCATCCAAAATGGCCCCCAGGGAGCTTCCAACCAGCTGCGTGTGGGGTTTCCTACAGGTGCTGTGACTGCAAGCCCGATAGCCAGCTTTACATCCTTGGTTTGTTTCGGGAGAATCCAGGACATGGAATCTGACGCTGAATTTGTTTGAATCTCGGACCAGGACATGTTTCATTACAAATGGAAGCAGAGCGACATTTCCTTCTCATAGCCTCTGACCGGCTTTGACACGCTGCTTACTCAACCCAGGCAGCCATTTAAAGGGCTGCATTTGCAGAACAGACAATTAGAATGGGACGACTGTGTTGAACTGGTGTTCTCCATGCCTCCACTCCATCACCAGCACATCCGCACCGCCCTCTGACCCCCAGCCCCTCTTAATCAATCACAGAGCCAGCAGGGGTCTCCAAGAGGAGCTCATTAATCACGACGTGCTTACACGCAGTATGTGGCGATTCCACAGCGAGACGCGAGGGAGCCGTTTTACATCGCACATTACATCAGAGCTTTCCGATCCCAATACAGCCGGCGTATGCAGTGGAGACAATAATGCACTGGGATGGCTGTCTGGAGTACAGTTCCTGTTTTCAAAATGAGGCCAGAGGCTTTTTCGTTTCATTGTAAACCTCTCGCGCAACACAATTACTCCATCTTGGCCTTCTTGTACCTCTGTCAATTGCATATTCAATTCCTGAAGAGCTGCTCTGCAGTCTTAATCTCAAAACGAGCCTGGATCCGTCCAGTTATTTTACAGCATAAACCAAATTGCTAATCAACAGAAGCAAAGTACTTGAGCAATCCCATCGAAAATGCCTCCATAGTGGCACTGTTGCATGACACATTGAATCATCCATAGCTAGATGAACAAGCAAAAAAACTCATGTCATACAAGCTAACATGGCCGCCCACACACAGAAGCCTGATAATAAATCTGCCCAGATAGAGAGATGTACACCATACTCCCCGGGACAGGACAGCCTCCAGGCTCCCCGTGGTCCAGCACCCACTTGTCACCCATCTCTCAACCCTGCATGACAGGATGTTGACAGGGGCCATCACATTCCAAGTGGAAAAAAAACCTCACAGAGCAGTTCAGGGTGCATTATCACTAACATCACATTCTCAGGCGCGCCGCGCTACATCGCAGATGGCGCCGCGCTTTGCCGAAATCCCCCTCACGCTCGAATCTCTCAGATGCAATGCGGCGAGATGCTGCGTAGAAAACGCAAAGACAAGAGAGGAGGCCTCAGAGGGAGTCCTTTATTTAAGCCCGCCTCAGATCCGCTGCTGTTTGTGATAGCGTCTCGCGGAGAAGCGCTCTGTGACATCAGAAGCGCTGGGGAACGAGACTCGGCTGCTTTTGCTTCAATAGAGGCGAGGAATAGCGGGCCCGCGAGAACATTTGGGGGGTCGGGAAAGGGATTTTCTCGATGCTGGCTATAGGCCGGCCCATCTGGTTCACTGAGGGCGGGGTGGATTCACACCAAACAGCGCACAGAGGGACGCGGCTTTGAACGGGAAGAGCAGCTTGAGGACGGACGAATTAGGCGCATGTTTGTTTGTTTGTGTTTTCTTGTCGCTAAGCTCTAATCTGCAAAGTGGCCGATGAAATAACCAGCTTTATAGGCATTCCTTTGCTCACTGCAAAATCACATTAGGCCAAATTTGGCCATCTAACACAAGGGTAAGCACTTGAGCCCCGGCAATAGTCATATGTTACCTTCCTGCATTATAAAGGCAGTTAATTTTGAGCCTCAAGGTCAACACTGAGTTTTTGCCCCCAACAGATAAATCGATTAACCGCTTTTTCAGTGAAACAGGGGACATCTGTCACGTCAAGGTTATTTTCTTCATTCTGAGTAGCAAGGATAACAACTTCCAGAACCCACGAGACACGCCTATGACTTTTATTATTTAATCCTGTTGGATTATCCTTTCTTTCACTTTGCTCAAAGTTTAATCCGTACGGGAATTAAACAAGAATTCCCTAATTAGGAAACCCTTTGTAAATCAAAAAGCTAATTAAAAAATGCACCTA
Source organism: Gymnothorax reevesii (assembly GCA_029721435.1). NCBI lineage: Eukaryota > Metazoa > Chordata > Actinopteri > Anguilliformes > Muraenidae > Gymnothorax > Gymnothorax reevesii. The sequence goes on from CM056592.1 coordinate 13,843,249, forward strand.
AATGTCATGGAAATATTAATGGGGAGCAACTGAAGGTACTGTATAGAGAAGCAGATTTCAGTTCCATGCAGTCAGGCAGTCGACTGCACGGATAGCGAAACTCGGGAGCAACTCTGCCGAGGGGATAGAAATCCTTCAGAGTCAAAATATTAACGCACACAAGTGGCAGAGCATTCCCAGGGAGGAACTGTGGGAGGGCTGGGAGGATAGGGGGTTGTTCTAATTCTGTTACAGTAAATTGCACCGCAGCGTTTGGTGCCTTCAAAAGACTGCCTTCACCTGAATCTTTCTTGTTCTGAATGTGGATTGGGTTGAGGGTTCACTTCTAACGATAGAGATTTTGCTGGCATGGTCCCAGGAAGTCAGGAGATGAGACCTGATACAAGAAGGTGCCGGTGAATTCTTTCTTCAACATCAAAACCAACTAACACTTTTGAGGAGAGATTATCAGTGGTGGAAAGTCCAAGGTTCAAAGAGAAAAAGTCCAAGAATTTTTGTCTTCTACTCATGAACTCAGGCCACCTGATTTCACTCGTTAGTTCTACGTCCTAGTGGAGGGACTGTGCACAGGACCAAATCAAGGCAATTGGAACAAAAACTGTGAAGGACCTGCAATTTCCAAACCCGGATTTTTAAAGTCTTTGCGGGATGACAGTGAGCGAAACAGTCTTGTTCAGGTCCAAGCATAAAGTGCTGATCCACAAGCGTGATGAAGAGGTGCTTCGAGTACAATGAGCACCTGCACCGCAACTCTACACGGGGAATTCCCGACTGTTCCGCCCCAGAGAATCATGGGTAACTGCTCCTCAAATGAGGCCCACTGACATGGGAGGATTGATGAGAGCTCAACTGAAGCCTGGCCTCTGCAGACACCAGGAAACAGCATTTGTGTTGGACTGTCTCGTAAGCAGTGGGAATTATCAATCTAGGTACATCGTTTCCATCGACATTTTCCTCGGCATGAACCCGATGCCCCGTATCTTTCTCATGCTCTCAGCCAAAACTACACTTCAGAGGGTACAAAAAAAGAAAGTAATGTCATAGCAAGGGTCAACCCGGTTCAGCTTACAGCATAAATACTTGTCCATGGGGCACTAATATAAAATAACAAATGCAAGCATTGGTTGGTCAAATTACATGAAGCAAACAAATGACTCATACAAATGCTAATACTACAAACCCTGTGTTAAGTTCAAAACTAAATATTAAGAAACAGTTTAGGGATTGAATGATAGAAAAGCATTTCTGGTTGCAATAATTTTTCAAAGGATACACTTCCAACGACATAAAAAGAATTAGTTGAGTCAAATCAAATTTGTGACACCTTCAGTACGAGATGAGCAGAGAATGATGACTGAGTAATACAGGAGTTACACTTTTGTGGATTGGCATGTAGAGAAAGATGACTGATGTAACATTTCAGTAATACTGCTTATATAACCTGGCAGTGGCCAGAAATTTCCTAGTAGACAACAAGACAACTGATATCACATATATCTGAACTCATTCCCTGCCGCATGATAAAACATAAACCACCTGCTAAAAAGGCCTTTCGGACTGTTTGATGCAACTGCAATCTGCAGTGTGAGGAAAACCCCCACCAGGGCTGTATTATTTTCGAATGAACACAGGAAAACAACTTTACATCCAATTTATTATTTGAAAGGTGTCAACTAAAGCCTAAAGGTGGCTCGTTTAAAATTTTGCGGGAAATTATGCAGTTGAAAGTCAATATCCAACTCTTATCTTTTCTCCTGGGCAAAAGTAAAATGTATTCCGCATCAAAGCAGAGGCAAATATTTGCTAGGAAGTGGTGTCATGAGCCAAAGTAAATAGATTTTGGGACTTCCCTTTTCCACCCACACACAAGAAAATGCAACATGCTGCTGGGAAACTGGTGGAAAGCTTCACTAAAATGCAACAGATCGATCACGAGGCGCCATTAATGTTTCACCAAGCTAATCTTGTTATTATCCATTGCCAACACATAAACAGTCTTTCACTAGGTTTTAAAATGATGCTGTTTCATATTTAAATATCCTGTCGGAATTACTAGCTTATTTAATGGTAAGTTACCATTTCCCTTCGACCATCAAATTTTTACGTCCAAACATTTTTTACCATCAACATTTTTACAGTCACTCAACCTTGTGAAAATGTTCCGCCAAGTAGAAGACAACTCTTCTTGTTTTAGGTATTTTAACAATGTACTTCATAAAGTCCTCTTTAAATTGCACCACTCATTATTCCTGGCCTCCACAGCAGCAGAAAATCTAAAGCAATAATCAAATAGATTACAGGACCAATAAAACAAATGAACAGAATAACTACATAAACAAAAAAACAGAATACAGAACAAAACAAAAATTTTAACCCCCCCCCCCCCCCCCCCCCAAAAAAAAAGGCCAGCCCTTTGATAGGGCTTGAAACTGAAATTCTGCTTATCATGTCAGATAATGAAACAACAGCTCGAATGAAAACATGCCCAAGCCGTAACAAGAAAATAGATGACTATTCATGGAGTGCTTTACGGTGGTGACTGAAACAATATTTCTCACTTGTCGGCTCAAGATGGGGGTACTTTTGTGCTTTTGTCAACTATACGACCGCCGTAAATGTATAACGCACAAAGAGCAAATTGAGTCTCACAGCTCTGGCATAAAAAAACACTCGAAGAAGCATCATAAAAGTGAAACATATCCGTCGGTGTGGAGAGTCCAAAAACAAGATAAACAAGTGACAGAAATCAAAGGGAAACCCAGGCGAAACATCAAGACTGACAATATGGCTGAAATAAAAACTAACCATTCAGAATGCACAGTCACGACATTTTATTGATTGATTATTTCTTTCAGAAAATCTTCTCAAGCAGTGGGACAGCCAAGTGGGCCAAAGCTCTTCGTTTAGAGAGTTTATTAGATCACTGTCATGTCTACCACCCTGTCAGATCACAGCAACACTGCTTAGAAAGAACATTACATTTTTAGCAGAACTCATGACGCCACCGTGCAAAGAGGTGAGAGAGCTTCCCTACGCAGGCGTAAGGTCCGAAATCTGAGCGAAGCTTTTCTGAGCGCCTCGCAAACACCCTGACCCAGGGATCTCTTTAATCGCCCCGCTGCTCCCTTTCACAGAGGAAGGTTATTAAATAAGATGAGCTCACACAAGTCCGTCTTCATTTGATCCCACTCTTCTCCTATGTCTCATGAGCCGTCATAAAATTTGTTGCTCAGTAATTTGCTGGAAAAGACAACAGCCAAGAGACATTTTGAAAGCCTTAACTATCTTCATGACGGCGTCGAGAATGTCAGTGCGTTCAGAATTCAGCATTATTCTCGCCAAGTTAGGAAGGTCTCCACTGTGCAAAACAGGCAGGAACACCAACCCTCACAACCTTGGTCTATTCTAACATTCGTGTCATACCCAGTATAGCGACAATTAAGTGACTCATCAGAAATTAATTAACGTGATCATTATCCTTAATGAAGAGACTTCATGTGCCTTTTCCATCTAAAAAATACATTATAGGTCCTAGATATAGTCACCAATAGACTAATTTCATTCAAATTTAGGTCTTATCTTTTGTGTGATGAAAAGCAATAAGATGTGCGCAAAAGATTTGATGTATTGAGTAGGGAGAAAGGCTACATGTCAACAACCTGAGTCCATCTGTGTAACATCGAGCACGATAAAGTAAAATACAGTACATTCAACTGGAAGGTAATAATCAATTCAGTGTTGAAATTACATTGCAAGAGTTTCAGGAATGAAAAGAGTATAGTGTAGGTTTGAAAGCTTTACAGTAAATTGCCAAATGACAAACAGTTCAAAAGATTTGTCTAAGGCTACGTTCAGGCAGCAGGTCTTGATGCACAAACGGATTTAGGACCGCATATGAAAGTGGCCTGGGTTGGATTTGAGAAAATCAGATTTGTGCCGTTCAAGCAGTCTTTAAAAAATCGGATACAGGTCACATATGGGCAAAAAAAAATCAGATTTGAGCCACATTTGCCTGCTGTCTGAACGTAGCCTTAGACAGGGGTTCTAAAACACACATGCGCACATAAATAGGAAGAAGCACTTGAATCTTTTTTATTAAAAGTTTACCTTTAATTTTGCTCGGGTGGAGGTTGCCTAGGTTACAAACCCAGTGACTGACAGAGCGACTGCTCAGAGCTCTGACTGGATTAACCCCGTCCATTTGGGCTACTGTTGTCTAGGGTCCAATTAAGTCTGTTTCCTCTCTGTGATTTCCAGGGAGCGGAGAATCCCTGGTCACAATTAGAGTCAGCTGTGTTCCAGGGTCTGACAGAGCTGTCGGTGTGGAACAAACAGGAGCACTGAAGCATAGTGCTGCCACAGGAAGCCCTGTGAGAGCAGGTCTATCCCTCATGAAAAGGCTTACAGGGAGCACTCTATTACCAAATCCTTCATGCCTGTATTATGGTTAAAATGTTTCACAGCTATGCAAACTCCCTGACTGTGGAATTTGTCCCTGCTGCTCAGGACTACAGCACAAATTGTTTGTGAGTGACTGTGTGGCAATGTTCTGTTCCAAAAAGAAAACTCATTTTTGCATTGTACACTCATATATATTTTATATTTTATATACACTCCACTCATACACTATCAGTCAAAAGTTTTTGCGCATCCTAAGATCTTGTCAAGTCTTTATCTTACATGTATGTTTACAACAAAGAAATCACTGGAACCCAAAACTTGTTTATTACAAATAATTAATTTACATGAAAAATCCACAAGGAATCCAGCACAGGTGATTGGAGTGATCAGTTCACTATCAACCCCCTGAAGCTACTTGATAATGAGTGGATCATTTGAATCACCTCTGCGGTATTAGTGTGATACGCCGACCCCAGTTGATTTCCGTGACCTGGCGGAGGACATGGCCACATTTAGTGGCAACACTTCTCTTAATTTGTTTTGTTATGTACATGGTTTATACATTGGGACTGTATTCTTCCCTTTCTGTTACACAAGCAATATGAAACCATATATATATATATATATATTTAAAAAAATGTAACAATTATAGAAAATATTGGGGTGTGCAAAAACTGTTGACTGGTAGTATATATTTGCCTGATAATACCTCTGCTTCATACTGTATATACATGTTGGTTTTGCTCTTAACAGCTTTCCGGAGAACTCAATTATTTTCATTATCTTCACTTCATTACTAGAGCCGGAAATCGGCCCTGAGCTGGGCCATCAGGGAATGAAGGGTCTGAGCCATTCTTCTGTAATTGCCTCACCGTAAGAGAGAATGTGAAATGTCAGAAATGGGTGCCTTCTACTTCAATTGAGACTTGAATGACTATTAATACACTTCTGCTATTTTCAAACGCGTCAAAACAGAATATTCTCCTCACTTATAATAGCACCATTTCTAAGTGTGAATACTTGTTCTTTGAAAGACAACACCCCCTGTGCTCAATACTTCCTGACAATTTGGGGCACAGCCTCAAGTTACAATCACACTGTAAAGTGCATGATTGCTATTACCAAACAGCAGAATCCTTCTGGCTAGGCAATAGAGTTTTAATGGGCACTCGTCACTGGCAGTTAAAGATCGCGTGATGGGCCAAACTTTCCTCTGTGCATTTCTGAAATGTAAATGCAAATGTGATTGCACCAATAGTAATGCCCTTAAAACTAGACTTTATACATGCAACATGTAAAGACTGACCATTTAAATAAGTCAAGAGCGCATTTTTCAGAATCATGCTCAATAAATTCTTGGCAGCTACCACACACATAGATTTCATTTCGCTAAGTATTTGGTTGGATGTGACATATCTCTGCAAGAATAAATGGGGAAAATATACAGACAGGTCCAGAATTATTGGAACAATTGATAAAACGGGAAAAAAGGAAACATATACTGTATAACACAAATAGTAATATAAACTTTATGCTCAAACACGGGAAAACTATAATCTTTTTTAATTTAAATGCTTTGCGGCGTAGTCATTCATCATTTATATCAAAGGTGCCAATAAATCTGATTAAGAATCCATCCAATGGACACTAAGACAAAGAGGGGTAAGACCCTACAGCACTGTAGCCAGAATCAGACACGAGGTCCAAACAACACTCACTCACTTTTCACTTATTTCTGCCCAAGAATAGAAAATGAACAATAAGCAGAAATGAGTCAGTCTTGCCAAGTAAGTTATTCATCCTCGATCTTATCTCACTAATAATTATGTCTGATCTCTGATTATACATATATAAGGGATATACCCTTTTTTATTCCACTCATAGCACTAATTCAGTGAACAGCAAGGCGTACTGCATCACTCTTTGAATGTTTTATAATCTTGTCCACTGTGTCCAATCCATATATTCTGAATTAAACGCGAAAGTACAAGATAATAAAGCTAGAAAGCTTTAATGACAAATCAGTAAATGTCCATGGTTCCAATAGTTTTACATTTAAAACATTGTGTTAGGTGATGTTTTTATTTTGTGTTTTTTGCCCTGCAGCAAAAGGAAATGAGCACACGCCAATAAATAACTTATGGTAGCTCCCACGGTTGGTATTGTATACCAACAATGGAATATTACTGTCAGCATTTTGCTGCACTGGGTTCCTACACTTTCATATCAGTCTGGAAATAATGCAGTAATCTCTCTAGTGAGTTCACTCACTGAGTTAGGTATTGTTATTTAACCTAGCCTCGCTATATTGTACTGCAGCATTTCTGAACAGGAAGCAATGACTCACACTGCGTTAGCGCATAATCAACAATATATTAACTTCAATCCATTTCGTACAACTGCGCGTGTCTTGATCTATATTCACTAGCAGCTATTTGTTTCATGACATCGGGATCATGATTGACATAATTAGGCTTGATTGAATGGTTGATTTCACTCTCTGATGACGGAAAACTTATGAATGTTTTATCTGGTGTTAAAAAAAAAGTCAAGGCGCATATATAGCAGTGCGGTAGCTAATTAGGAGAGTGGGTAAACAGAGCTTGGAGGGAACATGTATGCTAGCTGACCCAATTCTCCACCACGCTCAGAACACCTCCCACCCTGTGCGCCCCTGAGCGAGCCCAGCAAACTGTCAGATTTGATATTCCAAATAATGTTCACCGTTAGCACTGAAGCATGCACCATATTTTATTCCTCGTCCATTATTACTCCCCTTTAATTACATTAAACTGGCTCAAACGGCACAGAACGTCTCTTCAGCCACTGACTCTGAAAGGCTGTAGCAAACAACATTCTTCTGAAGGGATTCTGCATTTTAGAGAGTGCTTAATTTTAATTATGACGAGTTCCAGAGGGGATATTCCCAAACACGTTCCAAACTATAACATAAAAGTGTAAACCACTGGGAAGTTATCCAAGCCATAAGAGTCTTCAGTAAATCACCAAATTCAGAAACAAAGCTGAACAGCACGAATGCTAGAATGCAGACCTTGTAAATGACCGAAAGAGAAGGAAATTAATTTGCCAGTTGTCTGCGTATATTTTCTTTTATTCTGTGCCTGCATGCGTCGGTGCGTGTGTGTGCGTGTGTGTGTGTGTGCGCGCGCATGTGTGTGCGTTTATCATCCCTCACCCTTGACAGACTTGACAAAGCGGAGAGACTACAAGACTAGCCGCTGGATAAACTGTATTTACAATGTTGGATGAACTCTATTAGAGTGTTTGGAGGAAGAAACAGTCTGTACAATAACACTCTCATCCTGGTACAAAATGATGTATTGTGCTGAAAATATCTCAGCGAATTTGTTAAATACTCAGCTTCCAAAGTCTGCTCAGCATAGTTTACATCATTAATTAAAGAGATTAACAGAAGAAAAATCGGTATTACATTACACATTGCTGAACATCAGCCTATTATTCATTCAATATTGACCTTATGAAATAACCTGGCTTCAAATTCTGCTTTTGCAAAACTGATTTTGAAAATACAGATATTTTACAATGGAGACATTTGAGATTCTTGCTTTAATTACATTTTAACAGATGCAAACAGTTCCATGTATATGGAATGTTTATGTTAGCCGGAGAGCCAATAGTGTGATGGTTACTTATTAACATTTGACTTAGCCACACGCTATCAGAACAATTAGCATTATGAAGCAGACTGATTGACCAGTGAGCATCCTGGGCTGGAGTACTCCATGCATTATCCATGCCATAAAAATACAGCACTATCAGCAATTTGATCTAAGTCCCAAATAACAAAACGGTGATTCTGTCGTCATATAAACCAAGTACGCTCTACAAACTGGCAAATTTAGACTGCAGGATGCAACAACAGGAATTTGTTTAAAGACCGCATGACGCAATTTCTTGCATGCAAACATAACACGCCATACTGATCTTCCTTCTTGGGTATAGCAGCACAAACTAATGATCTTCTCCTCTCTACTGCTTTCCAAAGCACAAGGAGCAGATGATTGATTTCCCTCCATTAGACATTTCCTGTACATTCATTCGTTGCAGTCACGCAATATCAACTTGGACATTATATCAAATTAAGACCTTTCATTATCCAACATATCAACGCTATTCCGCTGTTTCCTCCCTTTCAAGCTGTTTGTTGTTACTTAATTATACCCCTTTTTGACAGCGTTCTATTCAAGCACAAGTTGCCCCCACAATTATGCTTTAGCACAGATAAACATGCTGTATTTTTGCCAAACAAAAATTATTTGTCAGTATAATTTAGCTTCACTGTCGCAGACTGTTTAATCTGGGGCTGCTGAAAATGTGTCCAGATCTACATCTATTTAAAATGCCTGGATACAGGTAAATATTTACGGTACTGAATCAATTCAAGTTATTTCAAGCTATCGTTTACTTCCTAATCTATTAAGGGGGGAAAAAAATAAACTTGCCTCACCACTAAAACATGCTGCCAAAGCAAAGTATGCGAAGATTACACAAACACGATAATAGCAGAGGACAGGCAGACCCAGTATAGCAGAGGGTAGCCAGATGCGGCAGGACTCTGGAGAGAAGGCAGAGTTGAATGCGGTACAGTAGCGCAGTACAGTCAGGAGCACCGCGAACGAGAAAAGCATGAGGTTACAGACACCCTGAAGCAGCGAAATGAGGGCGAGTACATCGGCATAGCCTGCCCTAAATATCACTGGCAAAGTATCCCCAAAAATCTTGAAAGACATTATACGACATACATCCGAGTGAAATCAGTCTTTCAGCAGAATTTTCATCGGGAGGGAAGTCGATTTGATTGATGTTAAACGCAGACGTGTGTTTCCAAACTACGGTGTGTTTGAAAATGCATGAAAAGATGTTCGGAGGGAATGGATAACTGACAAGTGCACTGATCAACACCATGACTGCTGGTAATTTATACTAAAAGAAATACATCATATAAAAAAATTGTTACAGAGGAAAAGGGGAAGTAATCTTTGATGTGAAAACATGCAATAACACAACTGAATTGTTTTTATGGAGAATACACTTAGAAATATTTTCATAATGTTCTCATTTGATTAGTCAGAATTGACAAAATTGAGGAAAAGGTGAATTTTGATTGAACCTAATCTTTAAACAGTTGTCTGTACTCTGTATGGCAATGTAAAATAATCCTCCACACTGAAAATGGCACTGGGTTTTAGCGGGATTTAGTGTCATTTCATTTGAACTTCTGTATTTTCCATCCATTTTAGTCTACTAAATTTATATCTATATTGAACGTTTTGTCTGGCTGTAGCCCAACACAACACACTTTTGACTCATCAGTACACAGAATATAACCCCAAAAATCTAGACGGTAAACCAGATTTTTTTTTGCCAAATGTGGGACGAGCCTTTGCATTCTTTTTGGACAGCATTGATTTTTGCCTCGCAGCTCTCCAATGATGCCGTTCTGGTCCAGGCTCCCTCTTACAGTGGAATCGTGAACACTGACCGTAACTGAGGCAAGTGAGACCTGTGGTTCCTTAGATGTTAGATGGGTACTTTTGTGACCTTCTGGATGAGTGGTCGATGCGCTCTCCGAGGAATTTTAGGAGGGAGGCCACTTCTGTGCAGGTTCACCACTGTTATAAGTTTTCTCCATTTGTAAATAATGTTCTCACCGCAGTTTGCTAGAGTCCCAGACCCTTTGAAATGGCTTTGTAATCCTTTCAGACTGATAGATGCCAACAACTTTGTTTCTCACCAGTTTCTTGAATTTCTTTAGATTGCAACATTATGTGCTGCTTTTTGCCTACCTCACTTTGCCACACAGGTTCTATTTACATGATGTTTAGGTAATCATGCTCGGGTATTTTTAGTGAAATTGAACCCAATTTTCAATTAAATTTGCAAAATTGGTTGATTTGGGGGGCATTTACACTCTCAGAGCCAGGTAGGGATGGATAGCTTTTTCCTTCAATAATAGAAACCATCATTTAAAAACTGTTGAAAAACTTTAGAAAATGTTTTTAATTTAAGGTAGTCTTTGAGCCTGTTAAACTTAGTGTGCATGGGCTACAAAATGAATCACCTATATTATTAATTTAGGCCAAAATATTAAGCATAAGAATAGCCCGCCTTTGTTGACGAGAAGCCGCATTTTTTTTGTGGTATTGACAGTCTGCCAGAAGATATGCCAATTAATGTAGTCATCAAATGTCAAGTGCAATTTTCTTTTAATGTGAGACCAACGACCAGAACGATATTTATGGCATTTTAATTCAGTTCAGTTTGCGAACAGTTCTAGCACAGAAAGACAAGGGCGAAGAAGAGTCAGAGGTACCGTAGCTACTCAGAGTTATGTTAAAATTCCTCTTAAACACAAAAGCGGGATATTCTCAAAGTTCTGTTGGAAATCTATTGAGACATTGGAAAAGGCATGTCGTTATTCAACTTGCCTCACCGCAAACAAATGCCTATGGTTTGTTTCTTTGGTTTCAGGCTCAACAAGATTCCAGACTAAGAGAATTTGTAGACAGATTCTGATTTCCAAATAAAAAAGAAAGAAACACAAAGGACAGTCCTGTTTGCATAGTTCGTAAACTGAATCTGATTGCCAAAGCACTGACCTGGGTTTCCCAAACACATTCCAAGACAAAGCTACACTAAGCCACATCGCTCAATCAAAATGGTGGATGATAAAATTGTATTAAAAGCAGCTCACCAAGGTTTTACCACACCCCAAATCCCCTTTGCCCTGCAAACACATTATTCATGAATAATGAATAGTATTGACTTGGCAAAAGCATCCTTGGGAGATAACTGGTTTCTACTCTCTAGTGAAAAGTGAGGGGTTTTCACAAGTCTGTTGCCTGGCAACCAGGTGGTTCCTTCTAAGTGCTTTTCCTCAGAGAAATCCCCCCACTTTTTAATTTACTACAAGAATCTGTGACTACCGGCCCAGTTTCCTCATGGCTGAATTCTGGATTTCTCCCTTTTTTAGTAGTTCAACAGCTCAGTGAAAACCAAACTGAGCACACAAAAAGGACACCTTGCCCAAAATGTACATGAAAAAAAAAAAGAATTCTTTATACAGTTCTTACCGTGGGTTAATAGTGACTGTATTCCAGGTACAGGACCAAATGGCAAACAAGAGGACGAGATTTTGACAGATTAACAAATAGAAGCAGCATATGCACTAATATATTGCTTCTACTGTTTTCTACACTCTCCTTGAAAGCCACAACGGCCAGATATTACTGACAGAGCTCACACATTCACTGCTGATGCGCAGTGGATCAGCCGGAGCTTTGAATTGGGCCAACATTAGCATTGCCATGACAACCTCTGCTTTCAGCTGGCAAAAAACCATAGAGAGTCTTTCCCTCATGCAGCTCCTCATTTATTCAGCAATGTATATATTCATTATGAGGTGCGGCACTTCCAAGGCAGTGGGGAGGGAGAGGAAATATATCTGTGCAACAGAACAAAAGCAGGACCTCAGTACCTTTTAAAAGAAATTTTATCCCATATGAGCCAGTTATTGCATTGTTTAAAGCACATGGCATGGAGGCTTACATTACACAACGCGATGAAAATAGCATTTTGTGCATCATGTGGCCCATTATGGTAACAGTGATTACAGCCTCAGTCATTTTTAATACAATTGGCTTTGCCCATTTTCATATTAAAATGATCCATACTTGTAGCAGTGCAACTCGGATATTGCTAAATAAACCATACTTGTTATCGTATGAAAGCTCTTATCTTTTTCGTTCACACATGGTTGCCCCATGAGCAGCATTTCCTGACAACAGCAGTAGCAATCATAATAGCAATCTATTATTAGTATAGACTATACTCTCATGTGCATTATTGCACTTTTTTTTTTTTTCAAAATGAGATAATCCATTCGCTAAAAATGCTTCCAACAGCTGCAAACATTCTGGTCTGTGAGTTACCTTTACAAAGAATCTAGTGTAATATCTACTCTTTTTGTTCATAGAGAATTGAAAATAACACAAAATTATCACTGTGTGCTCATCCATATGGAAAGAAGTCACTTCCAGTAAACAAATGAGATTGACACCCAGGATACACAACAGGCTGACACAAGACCAACCATGATTACAACCTGCAAAGAGTTGCTATCATCAAAGCTTAGGTGGAGCCATTATTCTGGCACCCTGTTATTAACTCTTATCACCTGGAACTAAATACTTTCGTTTACGTTAGTGAATCTACATGGTCTGTATCTCTTCCTGGATCAAAACGGCAGCATTACTGCACCGAGAATGGGCTCGTGGAAAGCAGACCAGGCATTACAGTATGAAACCATGTGGAATTGTTCCACGCTGAACTGCATTTTTTAGTCACCCCACATATGTAACCGCTGTTTTTGTGGAGTTGCTTTTCCATGCATTTTTAGTGGCTTGAACACAAATCAGGGGCTTCCAATATCCTTTTCAACCTGAACTTCCTCTAGAAGGGACAGTATGTAGACTGCAAATAAAAGCCGAATTAAGTGATTTATACATTTTTTTATCCACATTTACAGCATAAATAAGTTTCACTGTACACCAACTGTGGTGATTTTTGTGAAAATTTGTGAATTTTGAATTTAATGCATGCAACATGCTCCAGAAGTATTGGGACAGGAGAATGGAAAGACTGGAAAAGTCCTGGAATATCCAGAAAAAACACTTGTTTGGAGCATCCCAGTGGTAAACAGATGAATAAGCAATACAATTATGATTGGATATAAAATGAGCAGAAAATCTGAAACTCTTCAATGTGACAAATAAACAAAAACAAAAGCAGAGACCCCGGACTGTTGACCAGTGGAAGTCCTTTGTCAGGCAAGAATGGGAGGAAATTCTGCTTTCATACATCCATCAATTTGTGTCCTCAGTTCAATCGACCACCGATAAATGTACTGCAGTACCATCGCCAAAGTTGCACATTAAAAGCAGAATATAATTACCGCCGCCAAGGAAGTTGGGGCGGAGGTTACGTTTTCGCCCCTGTTTGTTTGTCTGTTTGTTTGATTGTGAACAACATAACTCAAAAAGTAATTCATGGATTTGTCTGAAATTTAGTGGGTGTATTGCTATTACCTCAAGGATGGACCCTATTGATTTTGACCATGATCAGTGAAACAATAAGGACGCTATGGCAGCCATCTTCAAATCGTATCACTAGAGAGAACTCAACTTTGCTCCCACTAATGCATATTTGGATTGTGCTGCATTGGCAGAGGTTTGCACCCTAGAGTGCCTATCTAGTTTGGAAATGTATAACCCATACACATGTCTGAGGAAAACATGTAGGACACCAGATAATTCTATTGAACCAGAGGATGACAGCTAAATATTTAGTTGATGCATTAACGTTTAATGGCTTAAAAGCTCTGCCCTCCATAACAGTCATTATTAATTGGGTTATATAATTTCCTTGTGGGAAAATATAATGCTGTGTTCATGCTAGAGAGGACACTGTTGGCAAAATCCTTTTTCAGAATCCATAATTCCTTGCACGGAAGAATAGCATTAGCAGCATTTTCGGCCAGTGCAAATAGATGATGGTCACATATGACCCACAGGAGGCCTGAGGTGCTTTGTTATGTCTTCTCAGCAGTTTCATAAGTTAAAATGCTCTGTATGCCTTCAGCAATAAACGAGATCCGATGCACTATGTCAAGTTCTTAAAAAAAAACAGTGGTACACAATGATACAAAAAAAGTATTTGCCCCCTTCCCTATTTATTTTTGCTAATTTGAAATGTTTCAAACCATCCAGCAAATTTTAATATGAGACTTAGACAACATAAGTAAACAAAAGGTGCAGTTTTTAAATAAATTATATTAATTATTGAAAGAAAACAGTTGACCAAAACACATATCACCCATGTGAAAAAGTATTTGCCCCCTACACCTAATAACTGGTTGTGCCACTCTTGGCGGGAACAATGTTGGTGACAACTGGTATCGATTCTTCTTCATCACTTCGGGGGAATCTTGGCCCACTCTTCCTTGTAAATTTGTAAATTCAGCCATACTGGAGAGTTTTCGAGCATTGACTGCCTGGATAAGGTCATGTCACAGCATCTCAATTGGATTCAAGTCAGGACTTTCACTAGGTCACGCCAAAACATTCATGATGTTTCTTTTGAGCCATTCAAAAGTGGACTTGCTTGTGTGCTTCAGATCTTTGTCCCACTGCATAACCAAAAAATTATTGGGCCAAACAGCGCTTAATTAAAAAAAAAAACACTTCTTACAGTAACTCCTGTATCACCCTTCTCCGTATTACATAGCACTGTGGTAGCTCAAGTGCCACATCAATCAAATATCCAGGTGTAACGTGACTGAAACCACAGATGACTCACAAGCACATCGTTCACACAGCAAATATCAGGCCACTCAAATGTACTCTGCAATAATATCATTTGTTCTAGTCCATACTAAAATTATTATATTATAAAACAATCACAACTGGGCCTTAACTGGCATATTGCTCACTTCTGCCGAAATCTCAGTATTACTTGATCTGTTGTTTACTACTGAAATTAAAATCAGTGTGGGCCCTCATCGTGAGGCCAACTTTCTTGAATGGAATTGAGCCCTTTGCGGACACTTCGTGGAATTTGTTGCGTCTGAAATCCACTTTATTTGGTGTTAGGCAGGAACCGGGGATAAGAGAACTCTAACCAGAAACTTTGCAGTTTTAAAGTGGATGAAAATTGAGGCAGTTCAATTACACTCCTAAAGTCACACTAAATCCTTCTAAATCCCAGTGCTATTGAAAGGTTGGAAGATTATTGAACATTTTCATACAGAGTAAAGACAAATGTTTAAAGATGAGCTTTCGTCAAAGTGAACTTTCATCTCAATTTTGTCAGTTCTGACTAATAAAATGAAATTATAAGGGAGATGTCTCAAAGTGCATATTCCTTAGAAGGCAATAAGACTGAAAAAATGTTCCCACACCAAAGATTACTTTCTTTCTTCCTGGAAAGCAATTTTTTCTTTAACAACCCCTAGAAATAATTATGGAATCGAAAGTCTTAGAGGAAGTTCATCCAGCTTTTTTTAATTTTACTTCAAAGCAAATAAACAAATTGCAGATATGACACAAAACAATTTTTGTTCAACAACTCAACAGTCTGGCTTCATGAAACACAGCTAAAACAAATTCAATTATTTGAAGTAATGGCATATTTCTTTGCAGATCAAGTAGAGGCAAAAATATAAAATCACTCAGTGTTGAGGAAAATAATGGAATCGCCAACAAAAAAACAGAATTAGTGTTTTGTTGCTCCTCCTTGGGCTTTCATGATGGCCTGAATTCCCTGATGCATAGACTTTACTGATGAAAAACAGCATTCACCACCAAGCTGGTTCCCACTTTCTCAAATAGCAGATGACAGATCAGCTTTGTTGGACGGGGACAGATCACCATTTGTATTTCCTTTTTTGTGGAAAAAAAAACAAAGTTTTTTCTTTCAACTTGACAATACATGAAACACAGCAACTGGAAACCTAAATTTGGTAGAAGAGGACATTTAATTTCCTCATCAACTGGTTAACCAGTGTCTCTCTGAAGACCATTTGGGCCTGAGTCAGTGGTGTGTTTGAGAAATACTTTACACAAGTAACATACAGTGTATGGAGTTTGAACACTGTCACTCTCGATGAGGAACTTCTTTAAGACTTCATTTGCCTAAACTTCGCCCAGTGTGATACGCAGATGATAGGAATCTGACCGACCGACCGCTACATTGTTGGTATTTGAATAATAAAATAATAACAAAGACAACAGGATGACTAGCATTATGTTCACAGAAAAAGACGTTTAGTTAAATTACAATGCATATTTACTCATAAAAGCTGATCTATTGTTATTACGATTCCCGGTCCCTCCTACTCCTGCTGACCTTTTTTCCTGCCTCGTCCCAATCATGTGATCAATCATGAAATTGACACCCATTCTGCGGGAATCCAACAGGAATCCCATGACCCACATTTGACAGACATAGCCATGCATGCCATATAGAATAAAAACCTGTTGAGCATTGCATAATTTTTTCAATATTGCAAGTCATTGCTGATAATATTTTTATACAGATCAATTTAGACACGAAATATCTTAAGGTCAAAATAGCAGAGGGTAATTTTACAGAAAATCAAGATTGGGACTGTGTAGATTCGGAAAAGGAGTAAAATGCAATAAACACCTACAGTAATTTCCAAGTAATTTCTCTAGGATATGATTGTTTGTACAGCACTTGTACAACTTCATAGAAGTTGTTTCATATCGGCAAATAGAATAACAATGCAGTGTTACTCACATGGGGCTAAATTAACAAGTTTTTGATACAGAAATTGAGTTAAGGCATCCAGTAGCATACAATAAATTTTTCCTTCACACAAAAAATCACACACACACACACACTCATATGCACACACACATAGGCACACACATACACACATGCATACATTTTGGATCTCATTAAGTATAATATATTCCATCTTTGTGATTTTTTTGATAAAGAAAGGGACTGCGCTTTTACCACAATAATAGAACTGAATTCATTTGTGCATGAACTACTTGTACTGTAAACTCGTGCCATAAGGATGTAATACTGCCAATAGCAAATTAAGCTCAACTGATGATTGTCTACTGAAAGGAAGAGCTAAATTCGATACAGATGAGGCTATATACACATATATATGTAACAAATGAATTTGATCCACAAGATGTGAAATCAGAAGCCCAAATGGTCGGTAACTAACGACTGTACCGGCCAACAATGTTAGCTCATGATCTCCATGAGAGAGCAGGCAGTCCGTACAGAAATTCTGACATTATTTAATTTAGAGAAGTACCGCTGAAATTAAATGAAAAATGACTGCCTTTGTAACCAAGTAATCGTAATCAGCCAACATGAATGAATGCTCACGCTACTTCTGAAACACGTTCCCATTAGTTCTGATGTCGCAAAAGTACCAAGCAGAGCCCCCTTAAAACAATTATCAAGGACTGAAGGGGGCTTATCATTGTGGAGAACAAACAAGGTTAAGGCGCTCCACTCCCTCTCTAATGCTGTTCCCCTGCAGCCTCCTTCTAGAGCACAGCACATTTTTCAGTGCGACTCCTTTCCTATATTTCTACCTCTCAGCTGAGGCATCCCGCAGCGCCCCAACCCCCACCCCCCACCCCTGAAATCCTCCTTTCTGCTGAGAATGGAAACGCCATCCCTTTGTACCCCAGGAACTTCAGAGAGCCCAGCTACAGAGGAACATTATCAGAGACTGGTTAGGGAGGGCAATGATGCCAGTTTCTCCACTGTTGCTCACCCATTCTCCATTTCTTTTCATTGATGACAGTCAAGAAAAAAATTCAGTTGGACAGGATATTATAATGCAGAACATGGCTTAAATAATACACACCAGCAGATAATAGCCCTTGAGCTTGTGGAAATATATGTATACAACCTCACAGCAGGTAAATAGGAAATATTTCATTTCCTCCAAAAAAAATGATATCATTCCAGAGATCCACGCTCAGTAAGACTAAAAAACCAAGCCTCTAAAGGCCTTGGAAGAAGGAATGAGCCTTAGTTTCCAGTTTAGTTTCCCGTCGCCTCCGTCTTGAAAGTCACGATAAGTCGATTGATGAACACAAACGAATAGATTGCAATCTGTTCCCCTATCCTTCCTATTTGTTCGTGCTCGTCAATCGACTTATCATGACTTTCAAGATGGAGGCGACTGGAAACTACCTCAAGGTACTTTCTGCATAAACAGTCTTTTTTAATAAACTACCTGTGCATTTTCAAAGTTCTCAGTCCCTCGTTTTAAATGTAAGGGTCCTCGGAATTCTACCAATGAAGTGTGGAGCTACTTTGGCGCCTTGTTAATGATGTAAAAATAGCGATTTCTTTGCATGGCAATGCTATGCCCCATTCACTACCATTGTAAGCCTGTTGGGAGCTTCAGCTAAAAAGCCATGTATTTCGAAATGTTGCCAGCGTACGGAGGTGGGGTATTCAACAGAAGTTAGTACTCGTTATCATGTTTCAATGCACACCAAGTCAATTTCACACCGGAGTTCTCTTTTATGTAGTGCCCAGAGATAGACATCAACTAATAGTTATTTTTTCCTCAATAAGTGGCTCCAGCAATGCAGAGATCTACTATAAACCACATATAATCACAAAAAATTAGCTCAGTGGAAGAAACAGCAATCTCAAACAGATATATAAATCCTCTTCGAGAGAAAATGCTATGTGGTATAGGCACTATTCCCAAGGACAAATGGAAATAAAGCATTCAAGCACAAGGAAAGCAGAGAGCTTATGAACAAAGCATTTTCCAATGATGAGGCTAATCGGCTCCTAACAAGTGGATTTGTCTTCATATAGCGACATGTCCCTGAAATGTGCCGATATCAGTCAGCGTCAGAGCATCTGGCCAGCTGCCAGACCTCTAATACGGAGCAAAAGGCAACACCAAAACATGTAGCTATGCATGTAGCGAAGGAAACAACTGCACCATCAGTCAGATTATGAATGTACATCGTCATTACAAACAGATGTACTGTACACAGTCAAAACATGGGCTATGTTATAGTGACATCCATAACTGACATTCCTTGGTTCAAATATAATGATATTGTTCATTTAAAAGACAAAAGTCATTTGAATGAGTAGGCCCTAAAGTGTACTGAACGTTGTCAGCCATTGCCAAGTCAGAAAAGTCAAATTTCATTGTTTGCATTTGTGATTTCTGCCATTTAAAGAGAGGTTCACTGCTAGTTGACCTGTTTATTTACAGAGCACGAGCAATGCCTGAACCTTGTGGTCCAACAAGCTAATTCATTTTGTAATTATTGGTAACCTGAATCACAGTCCAAACTGAAGGCAAGACACAGCCAAGAGTCTTCTGTCTTTGATCAGTGACCGTCACTCACTCTAAAATAAATGAGGAAGTGTGGGTAATGAGGAATTACACCAGGGGTTACATTGGTGCAGCCAGCCTGGGTATTAGTGACTCTTGTTGCCAAGGCAACTGCTGCTGATACCCTGAGATGCTGCAATGACAAGCAACAATAACCCTGGAGATTTATTAGTGACAGGACGGCCAAGAGGGAAAAAAATCTCCTTTGGCCGCAAAATTCGGCGACCGGAAGCAAACTGTAGGTCATCTGTGTTCGTGTCAGGAGGTGGTTGGTGAAGAGGTGGAGGTGAGAGGGCCCTACAGATTCAGGCCCCAAGGATGGTCTTTACAGATTGTGGAGGAACAGCATGAGCTCTGTCATGTCTTCACATGAAAGAGGATTGGTGTTAAACACCAGAGGTGATGAAACAGCATTGCTGATGTCGACGAAAAACGAAGAAACAAACTGTCAAAAATATGTGATGGCTCATTTGCGTCTCTATAACCTGCGGGCCCAAAAACTGAGAGGCATAATCCACTGTGTATGAAATCAATCCTCGGCGCCTTTCTGAAAGGACCGCATGCAAATGAGAAGCTAGCTCCCTTGGCCAATGACTCGTTCTCTGCACTGCTGGAGCCGAGAGCTCCCTCATAAACATCACACAGCCGCCCACTAAAGCTGAAAAGGAGTTGGGCATTCCACAAACTGAGAATCCTTCCCCCCACCCCCGCTCTGACGGGAATTGGAGCAGCAGCATGCATCTCGAGCTCAGATCTGACGCCTTCATATCAGCACACCACAGCCTCCTTCTGCATGGGAAAACCAGGGGGACTGCTGTTTAATTGAGGAGTCAAAGTCATGTGACTAATAAGGTCCACAGCAGCCTTTGCACATGGCACAAGAATATAGCTACACACAGACACCAAAGCTATGTTTCTACCCGTGCAGCAGGCTTAAAGGAATCCATTTGCAGATTACAGAGATTCACAGAGATCGCTTGCCTCTTATTTTAATGTGTTTTCACAAATGATCCCTGTTGTTCACCCATTTACTCAGTAAATTGCAGAGTTGTTGCAAAACAAAGCAGATTATAGTATATGCCCGACTAATGAATTCATATAATGGAAAGTAATACTTTGTGCACTCATTTAGAAAGTGGCCGTCAGGCCATATTATTGTATGAATGCTTTATAGTAGCATAGCTTCACAAAGAAGCTTATGATGCAGAAATACTGCATAACATAATCAGAGGGACCATAAAACGCACAAAATTTCACTACAGGTGATCTGGTTCTCTCAATCATGTGCAATAAGCCGCCATTTGGGGTCAATTTAGTCTTTTACTGAATCCATTTTTCCTGCACCATTCTGCTCATGTTTCACATAAAACTAACCATGTTCAGGCAGTTGTTCCCATTAAGTTATAAACAGTTTGGTCATAATTCATAATTTCAATTAAAGATTGCCGACTCTAGTAAGTAATGTGCCGCTCTAAGTCATGTCGAAATTCAACATCTGGGGGAAAATGACTCAAGCATTTCTGGAATATTGAAATCAAATACTTTATAAAGAATGTGCACTCATGCAAATATTTAAATAATGCTATTCTTACAAACTGTTTTAATTTTCTTGCCTTAAGCTTTATAGCGTGACAGAGAACAAAGCCAGCCTAATATTGTGAAACACTGAAACGGTGGGAATATTCTAATTAGCATGCGCAAAGTACAGGCTCCACATTACACCACACACACACACACACACACACACACACACACACACACACCCTAACCTTAACCTAACCCTAACCTTAACTCCTAACCCTAAATAGCTCAATTTCTTCATGGGGACCTGAAAATGTCCCCATGAGGATGAAAATATCTGAAATTCCGTGTCTTATGGGGACATTTTGTCCCCATAAAGGTAGGTAAACACAAACCACACACACATACACACACAGACACGGCAATGATGTTAAAATTTTAAAATGATCCTTACTTCCGGTTGAATTCTTGTGTTACACTAATAGTAAAGTTTCACACGAGCACAATGCATTTTAAAGCAATTCGTTTTTAAAAATAGTGCCACGGGCCCTGTAGCTCACCTGACCACTCAAGGGTGTGTAAAAAGCTGTTTAACTCAAACTAGTACAGTGTGTAAGAAGCAGGTTAACTTAAACTAGTAGGGTGTGTAAGAAGCAGTTTAACTCAAACTAGTCATCAAAAACCCAGGGACTTTCTTGCATGCCCACTTTTGACCAGCAGCCAAAGGCAAGATTTCAGCTTGTTTATTACCTCCAGTGACCTTGACATTTAAAACCTGAATTATATGTCATGTATCTTGCTACCTACTACCTACATAGCAAAATTGAGCTGAATATATGCATTAATAGCTTTCAGATGATGATTAATGTCATTTTCGAAATGGCCGCTGAAGCAGCCATATTTGAAATTGGATCGAAACGCCTTGAACAAACTTTAAGTGTCCTCATGGGTAGGAAGATACCTGCCAAGTTTTAGCTTCATTGGCCGAGTAGTTTCGGAGAAGATGATTTTGAAAGATTTCAATGTAACTCACAGGGGTTGTATAAAGTTGAAGGTCAAAGCAAGGTCAAAATTCGAAATACGGAAAAAGCCGTATGATATGTGATGCGTCTTGCCACATACTAACTACATTGCAAATTTCAGCTGAATATGTGCATAAATAGCTTTCAGATGGCCAATTATGTGATTTTCAATATGGCCGCCATGGCGGCCATGTTTGAAATAGGATTGGAACGCCTTGAACAAACTTTGGTGTCCTCATGGGTAGGAAGGTACCTGTCAAGTTTCAGCTTCATATGCCCAGTGGTTTTGGAGGAGAAGATGTTCACAGACGACGAAGGACGACGACGAAGACGACGACGAACAACGGACAAACAGGCCATGACATAAGCTCACCTAAGCTCATCTGACTTCATCAGGTGAGCTAAAAATCTACGGAAAAGTAATCAATGTATGATATATCCACTCATAGAAAGGAATGAAATGCAGCAAAATATTTTCTTAAATATCAAGTAATTATTAATACTAGATCTGGATTAATCATTCTTTTGATATTTTTATTTTATATTTTCTTCCAGAAGAGTCAATTTAACGCCAAAGAATTGTTAATAACAAAGGTCACAATATTTTTTGCAGCGATATTCACCCAAAACAATTTTTTTAAACCAGTCATGCGGATATAGCTACAGAAAATAATCAATACCATTTTCAGACATATTTCAATCACTTTCTCATCTATTCTGAAATTTCTTTTGATCCTGACATAGAATGTTACTTGTTACTGACGATGTCACATGGTAGTAGGTAGTGCTAGAGTGATGTTTCCGCTGTGTTCACATTACAAGCCTCGTTGTTCAATTTGCTCAGATCAGATTTGCCTATCTTGATGATTCACACTCATGATTACAAGTGACCCATATCTATCTGTGATGTGAATGCATCTGCTCTCCGAAACACCAGGCATGCACGCACTGATACGTTTTTGCGCAAGTCATTTGGACTACGTCACAATCAACAATAAACGGGATCTTTGTGAGAGTAAACATGGTATTAAAACCTGATTCATTCCAAGAAAATGGACGCACTTGAAGCAGATGTACGGACGGAATTTGGCTTAGGATGACGGCAAACAGTTTGTCAGCTGTACCTCATGAGGTCAAGAGGACAAAAAAGTCAGGTTTTTTAGGCTTTTTAGCGCTTAACCCATGCATGCAGGAAAAAAGCCACATGAATTATGAACTAACCGTTCTTATTCATGTCACATGGCCATGTAGCAGATTCGTACCCGATCTAGGATATATGAAATTGGCTCAATTCTAATTTGCAGATTGGATGTAAGATCGATTTCTGAGGCCGCATGGCCCTGAAGACAACAGATGTGTGTCACATTGAGGCAACAAATCACATTTGAGTCACTTCAGCCTGTTAATGTGAGCACAGCATTATATTCAACAAGACCAGGAGTAATCAAACCTAGGTGTGTCTTGTGTAATTGTCAATTATCGATTAAAATTGATAAACTGACTGAGTGGCGAAGGGGGCAATCACTTTCTCAAACAGGAATTGTGGGTATTGGATAACCTTTTTCCTTTAAAAACTGTCATACTCATTTAACAGTTGCATTTTGTGCATACACTGGTTGTCTTTGTCTCACAATGAATTTAGTGTGAAGATCTGAAACACTGCAGTCAGACAAATCGGCAAAAATATGATAAATCAGGGAGGGGAAAACCACATAACAAACAATCATAATCTATTCAGACTATCAGGAAAGCTTTACGAAAACAAAGACCTTATAATACAGAATATTCTTTGGCTAGAGCCACTTGATTCTATGATTTGATGTACATATTGGGAACTACGCAGGCCTACAGGAAATGTTTTGTGGCATAGGAACAACGGAAACTGTACGACGTACAAACGGTTCCATTAACGCTATCCGGGATGACTGAATCCCAGATCTCACGTGGTCACTGTGTACATTTGTAGGAAGTACACAATTTATTAATCTCTGAGCTTTTACCGATGAATAATGTACTCTTGGACACTGCTGACAGAAAACAGATCCTTTGAAACTGAGTATGACAGTTTTCTCCAGGACAGAAATACGGTCAAATGAGCAAATATCGTGGCGGCACTACAGAAAATACCACATAATTGTATATAGAATCCATTAAAATTTGAAAAGATTTGTGAGCCTTGCAATTATTGCCTCCATTCAATCAATACCACAGCTTTGCAGAAGCCTATGTGGGAGGGGAAAAGGTACATCTGCAAGGACTATTATTTAAAATGGGATTAAGACAGTTTCTTTCTAGTGGGGTCAGCCGGAGGGACTTTTATCTCTCTCCTGATTGTGTACCTTTATATAGAGGTGAATGTGGGAGATTCTTTCAGTTTTTTGACATTATAAAAAATGTATCTTTGATTCCACAACTGTGCAGTACATTCCACTTCAGTGTCAAAGTCTTATTCAAGTCATTATTCAATAGAACGTATTCAAAAATATAGCTGATGTAAAAGTTCCCACCAGAAAAACTAACGGATGGTTAGGCTCAGTACATGATGACATACAGTATATCAGGATCTTAACATCTCCTGAATTAAACACAGAATTTCTCTAAGATCTGCATTTTCTCAGCACTGTAACTGGTGAAATTAATCCAGTTCAGAGTCTCATATCAAAAATGGCTCGTCAATATTTAGGGGCACACAGCTATCGTGTTCTTTTAAAACAAATTGTGAAGATTACAGCCTCCAAGTGAAGCAGAAAAGGTGCACAGAATCGGCTCAGAGCTCGAGGAAGCGGTCCCACTCGACTAGATCCCGGCAGCAGCTGATGGCACTCGTCTCCATCTGCTTTACAGGCAAACGCCGTAATTGGCACTGATGAAAACTGCACACGTGAGAAACAGGAGGAGTTTGAGGCCTCTGTGTCACACAGACAAATTAAAGTCCACCCAGAAGCTCTGCAAACACACGCCCAGCCCTGGGTAGAGCAGAGAGAAGGATCCCTTTATGAGGCTCTATTCTGCTCCTACATAAGCCTGCCAACACACTACTGTGACATTTACACAGCTCCTCTGGTCTTCACCCTGATAAAACTCAAACCGAATCTCCCCGTAGCTTTAACGCATACTATGCAGCATCTTATCTTGATAGTATTACGCAATTCCAAAAAAAAGGTTAACATCTGCAATGCACTGTCAATCTCAAACATTCTGCATACAGTCCCATTTCCAAAAAGGTTGGGATGCTGTGTAACACAAAAGTCGACAATTCGCAAATATTTTCAACTCATTATTTGATTGAAAATGGGACAAAGACAGAAAATCAGATGATGAAACTGAACATTTTATTATGTTTCTTTTTTTAAATGTGGTTATTTTGAATTTGATGCCAACAACATGCTTCAAAAAGTTGGAGCGGGGACATGTTTACTATTGTGGCGCATCACCTCTTCTTTAGACCACACTTTGTAAGTGTTTGGTAACAGAGGAGACCAACTGCTGTAGTTTTGAAATCAAAATATTTTCACATTCTTGATTGATGCACGATTTCCGCTGGTCAAAATTTAGCATTTTATATCATATTTTTTGTTTCATAACGCACAAAATATTTGCAGTGAGAGGTCTGCACTGCAGGCAGGCCAGTTTAGCACCCAGACAGTTTTACTATCGAGCCCTGTGATAGAATTAGCCGCAGCATGTGGTGTTTGGCACTGTGCTGCTTAAATAAGCAAGGATTTCCCCAGAAAGGACACCTGGATGGCAGTATATGCTCCTCTAAAACCTTTATATATTATTTGCCATTAATGGTGTTTTCACAGATGTGCAAATTACTCATGCCAAGTGCACTAATGCACCCCCATATTATCATGGGTACTGGGCTTTAAACTGTGCGCTGATAACAAGTCAGATGGTCCCTCTCCTCTTCGGGCCAGAGGACGCAGTGATTTCCAAAAAGAATTTAACAATTTGATTGGTCAAACCACAGGATTTTAAGATCTGGGTTGATCTTAAAAGAGCTAAGGCTCCACCGTTTCTGGTAATTTTTTATCTATGGTTTTGTCTTTACATGATTTTAACTTGAGTTTGCGGATGCAGCGATGACCTGTGTTTATCGACAATGGTTTTCAGATGTGTTCCTCAGCTCATGCAGTGATATCTGCCACCGAATCCTGCCTGTTTTTAATGCAGTGCCACCTGAGGGACCAAAGATCAAGGATATTCAGTACTGCTGTTTAGCCCTGTCCTTTGCAGACGGAATTCAGTGGATTCTGCGAATCTCTTGAAATATCAAATTCTTCACAATTTTTTGATGAGAAATGTAATTCTAAAATTGTTGAACTATCCCTCACAGAGAGGAGAAGCCCTCATCATCTTAACTTCTGAGAGACTCAGCTCCTCTGGGATGTTCTTTTCATACCCAAACGTGATTGGCCAGTTGCCAATTAACTTAATGAGATGTTCTGCTAGGCCTATTTTTTTTAGCATCATACAGCTTTTCCAGTCCTTCTTTGCCCCTGTCCAAACTTTTTTAAAACGTGCAGCCGGCATCAAAATTTAAATGAGCAGATATTTTCCAAAAAACAATTAAACTTCTCAGTTTCAGCTCTTGTTATGTTGTCTTTGTACCATTTTCAATTAAATATGGGGTTTCAGTGATTTGCAAATCATTGCATTCTGCTGTGATTTACCTAATACATAACGTCCCAATTTTTTGGAGAAGGTGGTTGTTTTTGCCCGTAATTTTTATTCCATAATGTGTTCAGGATGTTAATTGCTCTGATTTTGTTTCTGTGAAGCAAAGAGTGAGTGTTGCTACACAGCCAGTAGGATGGGACCAGGGCCGTGTCTGAATTAGCACACTTGCTTACTTGATTTAACTGATTCTGTCAGTTGAGCTGAGTTTACTTTTTCATAATTTTTCAGAAAATTGACCGTGCACATAATGCTTGAATGAAATACTTACGTCCACATTTTTAAGTATGTTTATTCAGGCGCATACTGGCATTCAGGCACTATGTAAATACTTTGGATCCTTAAATGACACAGCTTTATGTGGTTTTCCATCAGCAAACACAGCAATAATTTTAATTACAAGTGTAACCAGGACAGCAATTAAATGCATGCAGTCAGTTGACTTCATTATAGATATTAGAGCTGATGACGCACTGTTTTGTTTTTAAAGACTTCAATACCAGTCAGCCCCTACACGCCAAATAGAGTTAACCCACCCAATGCTAACAGTCAAACAACTACACCCAGTGCCAACAAGCACACAAACACAACCACAACTTACTGTCACGAAAAAACACCCTGAGCTGAAAGATACACAAAAAAACACCAAGAGCTGACAGCTACATGAAACATCCAGCGCTGACACGTACACAAAATATTCAGTATTGACAAGCGCACAGTTGTACACACTGGTGACAGCTGCACAAACGCACCAACAGCTGACAGTCACACAATCAGGCCTATTTCAGACAACACACACAAACACACCTTGTTGACTGCCTCAAAAATACCCCCGGCACTGAAAAGTAGACAAATGCACACATATTGGTGACAGCTATTCAAACACACTCAGCAGCAGTCAGCCAAGCAACCTAACCCAATACTGACAGGTACTGAAAAACAACTAGCGTGGACAATGACAGAAGTATATCCAGTGCTAGCAGGCGCCAACACATGACCAGAGCTGACAGCTACAGTGTTGTGAAAAAAGTATAAAGTAATCATTGAAACATGATAACGAGTACTAACTTTTGTTGAATACCCCACCTCCGTACGCACGCAATGCTTCGAAATACATGGCTTTCTAGTCAAAACTCCCAACAGGCTAACAATGGTAGTGAATGGGGCATAGCGCTGCCATGCAAAGAAATTGCTATTTTTTCATCATTAACAAGGCTCAAAGTAGCTCCACACTTCATGGGTAGAATTCCGAGGGCCCTGACATTTAAAAGGAGGCACTGAGAACTTTGAAAATGCTCAGGCAGTTTATTAAAAAAGACTGTTTATGCAGAAAGTACCTTGAGGTAGTTAGGTTATCTTTATCCAGCATCAAAATTAGTTTGATCTGAAACATGAAATTGTGACAAATACGCAAAGATATTAGAAGGGGGCGAATACTTTTGCACAGCACTGTGTGCAAACAGCCCCCAAGTTAACAAAAACTCATCAGGAGCTGACAGGCACAGTGGCACACCCAATGCCGAAAGACACACGAAACCACCCATAGCCAACAGGCTCACAAGCTCACTTAGGGCTGAAAGTCACACAAGCACACCCAGTGCAGACAGCCACACAAGCAATCCCGCTGCTGACAAATGCACAAGCGCACCAATTGCTGACAGGCTTCCATCTGCCACTCCCGCAGTCACACACCACACCATGTTCACACCAATTACAGACGCAGAGCAAGCATAACTGGCGAGGGGCTTGCACAGCTTCTCCGTCGATTAATTCCCATCTTTTTTGTTTCCTACAACACCTCCAGCTACACTGCCCTAGGGAATTCACATAAAGATAGTGAGCACACCAGCTCAGCATGAAGGAAGGATACTTGCAACCAAGATAAGGAAGCAGAAAATGGCTGAATTTGATCCGCAACAAATACAATTAGAGGCAAGCAAAATCTGTGACTTGGGAGGGTATCGTATGCACTATGCAGCGAGGCAGGAGAACACTGTGATAAATTTGATTTCAGATTTACGAAGGTTTTGCAGTCTGAATAAGTCTGGACATAGCTCAATGCCTGACTCAGCAATGCAAGAGAAGATTCGGAGCCTTCTGAGAGTCGGATTTTAACAGGGCTCAGAGCAGAGAGAAAAAAAAACCACATTCTCAGGAAACAGTAACGCTATGCAAGCTCTACTGAACTAATTTCTTCAAATTTCTTCTATTTCTGTCGATTTTGTGGCCACATAAAATAGCCTGTTCGAGTCTCAACTGAGAGCTACTCTCTGGATATGAGACAGCAACCAGCTATCAATTACAGAGAGTAATTTCTAACCTAGGGAGAGCATAGCGTCAAATTACTCTAGGCAGCTTAGTCTCAATGCCCATTACTATCACAGCACTGAATTAATTTAAATCTCTCTAATTGATAAATACACTCTGTATGTTCCAGCACAGATTCCAATCAGTGTCTTTCCAACCTACAGAAACTGAAATGTGACTGTGACCTGTAAGCTTTGATAATACAGACAAGAAAACTTACTGGGCACTATGTAAATGAATTAAATGCATGTATGGGCAAGAATAAAATAACATCTTCCAATAGATTCATGAGACAAGGATCTTCTCTGACTGATATACATTAGTTTCTTGCATTTCTATTATCTCTATTTTATTGCACAAATACCTCCTGTGGATGGCTGATGAAATTATATATCTTCCTGAAAGACCACTTATACAGGTATACATCGATTATGAAGTCTATTATTTCACAAATTCCTTAAAAGTGCAAACTCCAGAAGCTGATCAGAGTTTTCATATAGAACACTTTGAGCATCGCACAAAGCATATTTTCCACAGCATTTCCTCTAAAGGACCCTCAAAGTTGTTAATTATAAGGCTGAAAGCTGCCTCCAAAGTGAACTTAGAATTTCTCTAAATGAATAAAACTAATCTTGACAGTACCTAAAAAAGAGCACTGAAAAACAAATTCCATATTTTTTTCTACTTTTTGATTTTAGCTCATTTTAACTTAGTGATGTTGAAACAGTACTGTTGCAATAAACAAGTTAAATTTGATTTTATATACTCAATTAATATGATATTAGGGATTCAACAACGCATGCACAGACCAATACAAAATTTCACAGAGAATTCAGCTGCACAGCTGCATGTGTGCTGAACTCATTCTGCTTCAGTAGAAAAGCTGGTTGTGTGCAACCACAGGTGTACCTCTGTACATCTGCGGCTTTACTTCCTGATGATCATATCAGGAACGATGGCAAGAGTAACCATATGGTTATTGCGTAGAATATCAGCCCCTCCCATTTTCAATCACAACCTGATGTTGCACCCACGAACAGTGGCAGTGCCACACTTCAGCATAATGGGCCCATGGCCAAGACCTTTCCTGGGGCCCACAATTGAAGAGCCTAATGCTGAAAGTATTTCAGTCACATTTCCATGCACCATGTGGTAAGGATGGGAAACGTCTCACGTAGGTCAATTTCCTTGGTTTTCTCAAAATTGACATTTTGTGACTTAAGTACTTTTAGCACTAGGGTCTTCAAATCTTTTAGTACAAGCATAAAAATGAATTTTGTCCTGTCAGTAAAGTCTGATTTCTTTTCAGGTACTGTATTTCAAATTTGAAACCAAGAAGAGAATGGGGCCTTATCCATTAATAAAAATGTAAAAAATATTAATAATAATGATAATAATACAAAACCCAAAACCAGTGAAGTTGGCACGTTGTGTAAATCGTAAATAAAAACAGAATACAATGATTTGCAAATCCTTTTCAACCTATATTCAATTGAATACACTGCAAGGACAAGTTACTTAATGTTTGAACAGGTAAACTTTGTAATTTTTTGCAAATACTAGCTCATTTGGAATTTGATGCCTGCAACATGTTTCAAAAAAGCTGGCACAAGTGGCAAAAAAGACAGAGAGTTGAGGAATGCTCATCAAACACTTATTTGGAACATCCCACAGGTCAACGGGCTAATTGGGAGCAGGTGGGTGCCATGATTGGGTATAAAAGCAGCTTCCCTGAAATGCTCAGTCATTAACAAACAAGGATGGGGCGAGGGTCACCACTTAGTGAACAAATGCGTGAGCTGATTGTCGAACAGTTTAAAAACAACATTCCTCAACGAGCTATTGCAAGAAATTTAGGGATTTCATCATCTACGGTCCGTAATATCGTCAAAAGGTTCAGAGAATCTGAAGAAATCACTGCACGTAAGCAACAAGGCCGAAAACCAACATTGAATGCCCATGACCTTCGATCCCTCAGGCGGTACTGCATCAAAAACCGACATCAGTGTGTAAAGGACATCACCACATGGGCTCAGGAACACTTCAGAAAACCACTGTCAGTAACTACAGTTTATCTCTACATCTGCAAGTGCAAGTTAAAACTCTTCAATGCAAAGCGGAAACCATTTATCAACAGCACCCAGAAACGCCGCCGGCTTCGCTGGGCCCAAGCTCATCTAAGATGGACTGATGCAAAGTGGAAAAGTGTTCTGTGGTTTGACGAGTCCACATTTCAAATTGTTTTTGGAAACTGTGGACTTCGAGTCCTCCGGACCAAAGAGGAAAAGAATCATCCGGACTGTTATAGGCACAAAGTTCAAAAGCCAGCATCTGTGATGGTATGGGGGTGTATTAGTGCCCAAGGCATGGGCAACTTACACATATGTGAAGGCACCATTAATGCTGAAAGGTACATACAGGTTTTGGAGCAACATATGTTGCCATCCAAGCAATGTCTTTTTCATGGACGCCCCTGCTTATTTCAGCAAGACAATGCCAAGCCACATTCTGCACGTGTTACAACAGCATGGCTCCGTAGTAAAAGAGTGCGGGTACTAGACTGGCCTGCCTGTAGTCCAGACCTGTCTCCCATTGAAAATGTCTGGCACATTATGAAGCGTAAAATACGACAATGGAGACCCCGGACTGTTGAACAACTTAAGCTGTACATCAAACAAGAATGGGAAAGAGTTCCACCTGAAAAGCTTCAAAAATGGGTCTCCTCAGTTCCCAAACGTTTACTGAATGTCTTTAAAAGGAAAGGCGATGTAACACAGTGATAGAAAGGCCCCTGTGCCAACTTTTTTGCAATGTGTTGCTGCCTTTAAATTCTAAGTTAATAATTATTTGCAAAAAAAAAAAAAAAGTTTCTCAGTTTGACATTAAATATCTTGTCTTTGCAGTGTATTCAATTGAATACAAGTTGAAAAGGATTTGCAAATCATTGTATTCTGTTTTTATCTACGATTTTCATAACGTGCCAACTTCACTGGTTTTGGGTTTTGTAATAAAAATCAATGGCCTTTGTCCTCTCATCATAAGCAAGGTCCACATGAAATTTGAAATTGAGGGGAGAAACATTTTTGGCTCTAGTGTTACATGTAAATAAATCTCAGTGGTGATAGTGCAACAACTGCTAAGCTACAGTATCCCAAAATACTTTCAGAAGTGGGATACAGTTAACTAACTCATGGTTCATAATGGCAAGAAATGGACTGAGCCTGTCATCAAGGAAAAATCAGCCCAACTACTCTCTTCAACTGCTATGTTATGTAGAAGGTCAAGCAAACGTGGGGAAACTGAAGTTGAATTGTACAAAAGAAAGTAAAGTAAAAATATGTTGAAATACAAAGTATGCAATGTACCACACATGACTAATAAATACAGAGAAAAATATAGTGAGAAAATTGAGCCAGAGCCAGTCCAAACTATATAACAGCTCAAAGTACTGAATTGCTTAATGTAGGGCTATTGTATTTCAGTTTTCACAGTTATAATACATTCTATTCACATGAGTGAGTCATAATGTCTAGGTTTTCCATTGTAGAATAGCTCAAACCATCCATCCGTCTATCTAAGTAAGAATGTTTTCTCAACAATAACTGTGACTGAGGAGATCACATTTTATGAAGGACAATTACTGTTTAATACCGTCAGAAAAACATTCCTACTCTAAGCTAGCAGAGGAAACCAAGCAGACCTGTCATTGGGAAAAGAGGGATGGCTTTCCTACTTAATGAAAAAAGCAAATAATTTAATAACTGAGAGTATGCGCTTTTGCACACTCACTTGTCAAAATAATAAAATGACCTAATAGTGCCTTCAAGGTTCTGGTTCACAGAGAGGGCCATTTTTCAAAGGCAGCAGACAGCAAAGCAAAGATAACGCCTGACAGCCTGTATATGGTTCCATGGGTACAATCAAATGCAACAGCAACAACCACTCTTTTCAATGACTCTGGCATTGCATTGGTGGAAAAAATTTGCAGCATAAATATTAAGCTCCCTAGATATGCAAACAAATGCGAGAAGGTACAGCTATTTTAAAAATAAGTAACATTAACATTACAACAAGAATTTTTTTTCAGACCACATCCAGACCACCAGCAGTGGAGTAAAAACACCTTGAGCGTCATCAGACACAGCAGTCAGCAAATAAAATAGGACAGTAAAAAGGACTGCACACTAATGTAGGCCAGAGTGAGTCCAAAATTCTTCATCAATTCTTTACCCACAAGCACAAACTGGCTCAGTCTGAATCATCGCAGCTTCTTATTATGATGAAATCTGAATACACTAGAGGCTTTCTGTCCAAAATAGGGATGGGTATTGCTACAAAAAAAACAATAGGAAATTACAGTTCTTAGCAATTAATTACTTTTTAAAGTAAAACAGAAGAGATATGGCATATCTTTACTTGTTTCATAACAAAAATACTTTCTGACAATCTTGACATAATTTCTTCAGGAATGGAGCTAAACACTCAAAAGGGTAATGTCTTGCAATATATTCACAGATTAATACACCACACCACTCAGCTGTAAATTCTGCGGTTACAGCTCAAATAAGACATGTCCCCTGAAGCTGCAATTACAGCAATCAGCACGATATGCATTTTCAGTTACCTAAGTATCACTGTTCATAAACCACTTCACTTCTGACAGCAGCTTGTGGCAGAAAAACTTAATATCCGGGAGAAAACCGCAATTATCACCAAAGAATGTTCAACTTAAAAGCTATAAGTAACAAATCTGTGTATGAATTCAGTTGCAATACATTATCAATTTATCATAACGAAATATCGCTAAGTGACAAGGCCTACGCTACTCCACACAAATGACCACAGCCTTAATTTTCTGGTGTCCAAGGCTAATCTTTCAAATCACCGCAGACAGGTCCAACCACCCTATATCGACTGCCACGGTGACATTGGAGCACGTGTTTTAAAAGGGACACTAAACAAAATACTTGGAATGGCCGTTGAAGTATACTGCACAAAGGATATGGATTACAAACCAGCCTCAGACACCAGTTACGGGGATGAGTTGTCTGCTTGAGGCAGAAAAAGACCACGGGCGCTAGAGCCGGGTAGGGAGGCTGCTCCTCGTCATCCGAGGCCAGGTCTGGAGCTGGATCACGGCCACTTGAGTCCCGTGATCCAGTACTCCCCTGAGTTTGGTGTGCGGCACTACCTCCCTTATGCTCATCTCCGAGGTCCTCGCCCTCTCCCGAAATCGGTACCCTCACCTCTTCGCTCTCCGGATAGTTAAAGTGCTCTCTTCCCTCGCCATCAGTCATGATAGCGCGACTGGCAACGGGACCCTGCGGGAAGCAGCAGAGAAAGTAAAGCTAACTTTATACGAAATCCGCAACGAGACGAGTGGAGAAAACACTGTACAATTGTAGAGATAGTAATTTCTCGAAAATTACTGAAAGTCACAATGTAAAGGGAAACTCCAAACATCGGCAGTTGATTTTGCAGCAAAATTAAGCATGAAACACGTTTCAAAAACAGTATATGTACATATTGAACTCACGGCACACGAAGAAATTGTTTTAACGTGCAGCACATAAGACTTTCACAAGTATTAACTAGGACAATGTGTCGGCTGCAGTATGTCACCGCATAAGTGTATGTATTTTTTGCCCAGGTGCGTAGAATTGGTTTAAAAATGAGGGGACGTTGACAAAAGAACAATATACAATACCTTACAGTTGCGGAATTAGCTCCCATAAGCATCGCCCCCTATATCCAATGTTGCGATGGCAAATCCTCCATTGAGCCAAACATTGTTTTATTCCAATCCATCAGTGCGTTCCCAGAATATTTTCTGCGTGGCAAATCAGAAGGTACTGACAATGAAGTTAATAAAGCGTGCGAAAAACCAAGCCGTAACTATTGGGTGATTTCTTCTTAACAAGTATCGTCAAAATGTGCTCATTACTGATGATGCAAACAGCCGGAAGCGACAGAAAAGCGCCCGCATCGGTCGAGGGTCCGTGTAGCCTAGTTCTGAGACGCCAAACTTCTGGTTAACCGGGAGCTCTGAAACACGTGATGCTAAGTCTGAGACCTAGAGGACGCTTGGAGATCCCGCATCAGCACCGAAAGCTCTGAGTAACTCCATCGCGTCTCGGCACGGGTTTGGTTTCAGTGCTTCTCTTCTCAAAATATTGAAATTACTTTAGATCTTATCAAACCAATTAATATTGAGATCATAAAATTTGAATAACACACGAGGAGGCTGCATTCTATGCATAATTTGTCTGCAATTGTAGGCTGCTCAAGTAAGCGCACAGTCGGGGTTTTTAAGCATAATGGGCTATAGGGTACTACAGTGGTAAGTTCCGCAAAATAAATTCTTTATCCCGTTGTAGTCTTTGACTAAAGTGGAGGCTGCGATTTTATGAGCACGACTCTTTTTTATTCTATGTTACTTTCTTATAAGCGCTCAATCGAAGGATAGTGTGAAATGACTGCATATTCTACCAAATTCATACTTTTATGTCTCAATCAAGTTACGCAGGCGATCAACGTGTTCATTTTGATTATAAACTTGAAGTAATTAAAGAGGGGCGCGATTAAATAGCTGTTTACAGGCATTAATTTTTCTTGGTTTCGAATAAAATGCACCGACTATTCTGAATTTCTGTTAATAGGCTAGTTTTAACAATAACGTCAACCCAGTGAACGTAGCGCGTTTACAGTGCGCCGTCTCTCCAGCCCTTCATGAAGCTCAACGCTGGCACCGAGTTTCAATTCATTTTCAGCGGCTGTGCATTGAGGGGCGAGAGATGGGGAACGGCAAAAACTAAAAATAATATAATGATAAGAATATAATTTCCCCTCTGGTTAAAAATGAAATAATTATGAATATTTGACTGACAAGCCTCTGTGCGACGCGTTTTGAAAGAATTCTCCAGCTTTGCTGCTGAGATTGGCTTGATTTCTTCCACGCCGGATTGCACACGCCCCCGGATCAGGAGACGAGGCCAAGTTACAGCGGCGTGGTCCGTAACATCATCAGCGAATTAGGCTCGCTTGCGTGAAAGCAAATGTTGGTAATCTATCACTACCGAGACAACATGGCAACTTATATAAACATCCATGTCATTACTTTGTTTTAATGTTTCTCTTATACATTAGTAGTTGTTTAATACTAAAATAAATAAATAAACAAATAAAATAAGGGATTAGAATGGGAAGAATTTACATGTGTGTTACTTTGCACCGAAGGCTGCTTTTCTCCTATCTATTTCATGCGTCACACTCATAATTCGCCTTTTATCGTAATACAAATGGAAAAAAAAAAACGTAGATTGCTTGCTATCATTGGAATCCCCGATTGAAACCCTTACATTGAAGGCACTCATTTAGGCCTACCTATTATCTATTTCCAGATTTGGATGATTTTATTTTCCAAGGTCCATATCCTCAGCTACTATATCACAATACGTTTTTATTTGTTTTATTTTCTGGACGGGCAAATATATCTTATGTGAAAAGCCCCTGCTGATGTATTACTTAGGTTTCAAATGACAAGTGGCATCAAAGTTACCGGACCATGTTTGACATTTGACCTTCCAAAGAGCTCTTGTCTGTGACTGTGCAGCTCCAGTTGCTCTTGTGTGTTAAGCTCTTTGAAGGTTTAGCAGGAAGCATCTTTCTGCCACGTGTCGCAACAGCTGATTAGTGCCAAGACTCCTAACTTACCCATGGTTTCCATAATTGAAACTTTGCATATTACGGAATAGAAAAATGCAGAATTAGTTGAAAATGACGGGCATACAAGATTACAGTCTAAATTGTCACTGCAGCAGCCATATTTGCAAGGGACTTGGTTGGTTACCAAATCAACAGTATTTGACCCACCAATCAAACCTCTCAGTATAATCAATTTTTTGCCTCCATGCACAATCTGTAGAATTACACCAGCATAGACTTTTGCAAATGATCTGAGCTAGAGGAAAAATTCCTCTCAATGCATGTAATGTTTCCCAGATTAATGCAGTAAACCATTAATGCAGCAAACCATTAATGCAGCAGACAATGGTGGTGAAATATGAATTACTTAGAGGCTGAGCAGTGGGATTTCAAAAGGCCGTGAATACTTACTCTTTACCGGCAATTGAACTGTTTTAATACAACAGTGAAGATTTTCCAGGACACACATTCAAGCAATTTCACAAAACAACAAATTATATTGACAATGGGATGCTGTGAATAGATAGCATGACATGAGGATTTATTATCATGTTCAATGAAAAATGATATTGGAAGCAAAGTACAGCTTGAAATTCACATTCTTTGAAATAATAAAATGGCAATTTAAACAATGATTTATTGAATTGGCATTACTTAAAATATATTATTGATAGTGCTGAGCTATGAAACATCATTTTTTTTTCAAGCAGTAGCCTAGATCAGCATGCTGCCATATCTCTTATTTTTAAAAAATGGGTGTAATTACGTAATTTATTCTCATTTTGAGATTTGATTGCAGATTGAATAGTATGCCTCGCAATCACCCAATTCTATTTGGTGGGCTTTGGAGGAATTAATTGTAAACACAAAATAAGTATAATCAGCTAATGAGGTTGATTACTTTATTTTCCATTCTATTTGAAACCTAACCTAAACTCCTAACTTCTTTTGGCAGTCTACACACAATTTTGTTGTGTTCCAGACCAGGAAATCAAGTGCAGTGGCGGAGTACAATCCAATAGGTAGGTTCATTGACAGCAGCACGGTGATGTCTGGCTGTGGCATAGCCAGAACTGAAAATTGAGGGGGCTGAGGACATCCGTTTGAATTAATTATTAGTCCTGACTTGTTCTCAATCATCTTTCCTAATTATCGACACATTCACTCCAAAAACACTCCACACAATTGGGTGTTGCTAGTTCTCCTCGTTTAGCTAAGACAACAATTATAAATGTGGCAGAGCAATTTTTTTATTTCAATCAGCTTCACTCAAAATTGCGTAAAGGTGTTTATAATCCTTGTCTTTGATTTAATTTCAAAAATTTAGATGGTCATGATGCGCAGATTAGTTTGCCTGATATGCCATAAAGGTCATGCGGAAGTTCTAGAGCAGTTTACTGTTCGTAAAGCTTTGGCCAACTTCTGAGTAGGTTATTTTTTCTGGAGTGAATTTTGCCTATTATTTAGTCACCCTTAGATTGCATTAAGAAATAAGCTGTAATTGTACAGTAGTGTGCAGTGATGATCATACACCACCATTTTTGTCTTAAGGGGTTTTCAGGGTAAAAATTTAATTTTTTTTGGAAAATTTTAATATTTTTGATTTTCACATAAAGTAAAGGAATTCAGTGAGATGCCCGTAAACACCAAGAATCTATTTTTTTCCTCTGCCTCAATTGTTACTTGTGACTTTAAATGCAAATTACCGAAAATCACAATTTTGACTGATTTTCAACCTTGTGGAATTCGTTGAATCATTAATATTCATCTGATTGGCTTGATATTTGGACTGAAGTTGTATCTGTTGGAGATCTATGAAATTTTTCCATGGCAACCATTTAAATTTTATCAAAATACTACATTTTATGAGGTTAAAATTATGTTCAGTATGTTTATTTCTTAGTTTTTACTATATTATGGTAATTTCTACACTTAACCCTGAAAACCTCTTCAAGGGGTCCTAATATATTATATCGCTGTTATTTTTTGGTGAAAATTGGATAACTTCTGCAATTGAACTTGTTTTTCTCTGAACTGGCTTTCTTGTGGCCACGCTGCTGTTTTGTCCCAATCCTCCAAGTTCTTGTTGCACTGTGCATGTATAAATACTCTTTCCTTCATAAGTAAACACAGCCACGAGTTCTACTGTTGATTCTTTCATGATGACACTTCACCGAGCATTTTAGTGATCTCCAATCAGGATCAGTCATGATTTTTCTCGAACCCCTTTCTCTCTGGAAGTTTACAATTTACTACTATCTTTCCAGGTTTTAATAAATAGTTGGGCAGTTCATGACCCAATTCTTGTGGTTTCAGCAATCTCCTAAGCTGTTCTTCTTGCTTGATGCTGGCCAATAATTTTCCTGTGCGGAAACAGTAATATCTTTTCAACAACCATCCAATACGTCTTCTAACATGGTTGTTTAAGAAGTGAAAAGTTACGTACTGAATCAGCTGGGATTAAATGAATGCTGAAGCCTATTCATCACTGCAAGAATGATTCAATAGGCTCTTGAGTATTTGTTTATTTTTATCCAAAAGGTGATTTTTTTTTTTGGATGGGCAGTGTGTTTTCCCTTTGGAGTGAAAACACACAGACAGCTTGTGCCTGCATCATTAAATCTAGCCCACCTGAGCTTCTGGAAAGATTTGGCTCAGGTGTGAGGTAAAAGGTATCACAAGACACTGCTTGCAAGGGGACACTGTTGGGATGACACTTGACAAACAGCTGAGAGTGGCACAAACTACCTGGGGGAAAGACCAAAAGCATTGAATTTGTGAAAAAAAATGCACAATAAAATCTAAACAACAGAGCTAGGCGCCGACAAGACTGTCCAGTCCTGGAGGGCTGACCTCCAGCTGGCCGAAGAGTGTGAAGCATCTGAATCATGCCAGCACCTGTTTATGTTTCATGCCAAAGCGTTAGCCGCGTTTTAGCCATCCCATGAAACATTTCTGATTGTCACAGTTTGCCTAAGGAGGTGTGAATGGAGGTATCTCTTTAACCCCTTGAATGTTAAGGCTCCTCTCATATTAAATCTGATTTTTCAGATGTTTGCTTATTTGTCATATGCAAATGTTTCAGATCATCCAGCTCATTTTAAGACAAAGACGACATGGTTCAAAACAAAAAGCAGCTTTAAAATGGCCATTTTAATCTTTGTAGCTAAAGCCCTGTGTGAAAACAATAATTGAAGCACCTATTACTAAAACCCCGTAAGTCACACTTCACTTGACTTGACTTGTGGGGTTTTAGTAACCAGTGCTTCAATTGTCCCCCTAAACCTAATTACGGGTAGTGCCGCCCTTGACAGCAACAGGTGTATTCAAATATTTGTTTGAATTGTTTTCATTCAGCCACAGTTCAGAGTTGCTTCCTGTTTAAGGTTATATGCCGTAACATCTCAAGCAGATTCAAGTCAAGACTGTGACCAGTCCAAAACCTTCATTTTGCCTCTTTTCAGCCATTCAGTGGACTTCCTTGTGCGCTTTGGATCATTTTCCTGCTGCATGACCTAAATTCTCTTTTGTGTAGGTCACAGACTGATGGTTAGACATTCTCCTTCAGGAGTCCCTGGTCGAGATTGGAATTCATGCGGAACCCATGTTTTCCAAAAGTTCACAATCCAACAAGTCTTTGGGGTGATCAAGATGTTTTTTGGCAAATGTGAGTCAAGCCTTTGACTTCTTTTTGGTCAACAGTGGTTTTCACCTTGCAGCTCTCCCATGGATGCTATTTTTGCCCAGTCTTTTGCTTATTGTGGAATTATAAACACTGATCTTAACTAAAGCAAGTGAGGCCTGCAGTTCTTTAATGTTAGTCTGGGTTCTTTTAGGACTTCTTGGATGAATTGATCAGAAATATATGTGGATTGCCATGTTTGCAGCAGCTTTACCCAGACTGCTGTAAATTTGATTTATTGTTTTTGGGTAAATTTATGGGTAAATTTTATTGTAGGGTAACAAAGTATTTCTTTACTGCCCATGGGATTTAGTTTTTTCTTCTTTTTTTTTTACATCTGGGTTACTAAGAATTGTTCAGTCAGTTACAGGAAAATCAGATCTTGCATCTCTTGCAGCTTGAAACTTCAAAGAAAGATCCTGACTCTCGATCAAATTTCTCAGTGTCCTTCGTTACAGTTTCTTCAGCCATTTTTTTTTTAATTTAGGAACCGCATTTGGTAGCGAGCAAATTTGATTTGTAACCACAGTGATTCCCCACACTGCTCAGCTGTTAAAAATGCAATCTGAGAAAAATGTCATGCGCAGACCGCAGAGCGTTCAGTGGGACCTTTCCACGCTGTAGTATTTTGGGGTACATTTCCCAAATGCACAGATGCTAACTTATATAGCTGGAACCATTGACTGTGTATGGTCTGTACATTATGCTTTTGGCAAATGTATCCCTGCATGAAATAAGGCCATGTATAGACACTTGGTCCACAGAACGCCGCCAAATTGTTAAGCTTCACTCTCGCATTTTTTGCATGATTATTACCGATTCACGTTGAATTTACGGCGATTGCAAGGTGTCAGCCTCTGCTGACATCACGGGCAAAACTGATTGGGGCGCTCTTACCTTGTGTAAAATGCAAATTCCTCAAAAAGAAGCTCTTACTAACAGGTGAAGCCTATATTATTCTGACCTCAAAGTGATTCACTTTTGATATATTATTTGTACCCTTACCCATTTGGGTATATCTTTAAGACTACTGTCAGCATTACCAATTGAGGCTATTTACTACCAAAAATTAGAAATTTCCTCCAGAAAT
Organism: Gymnothorax reevesii; assembly: GCA_029721435.1. Classification (NCBI taxonomy): domain Eukaryota; kingdom Metazoa; phylum Chordata; class Actinopteri; order Anguilliformes; family Muraenidae; genus Gymnothorax; species Gymnothorax reevesii. Next base: position 13,884,627 of record CM056592.1, read on the forward strand.
TCAAAATTTTGTGCCTCAATGCATCTATATCCTGCTGAAAACCATTAATTTATTCATTGCATGTGCGAAATGTTATACAAAGTGCTGGTTAAATAGATTCCATTCAACCGGGGGTTTCAATATTTATGAAGAAATAAAGCAAAATGTATCAAATTTATATTTCCTGAGCTTTCCAAAAATGATCTGAGGTTCACAACTGTATTTACTCGTAGGTTACTTGTACATTATCTAGTTGAATGTGCTGAATCTGAATAAAGTGACACTTTTGCCATACATTTTAAGTTTGACTTTTTGCAGTTTCTGGCTCCTGTAGCGGCTGTCACTTTCATCCAGAAGTCTTGAAAAATTACTTTATTAATTTCTTTTGGTGCAGTGGCTTATCAGAAAGCAAATTGTTTTCTTGCAAAATGCAAATACCTTTCAGACCTCCTCCCACATGATAGATATGCCAATGATAGAATGATAAATACTGCTGGCTTGGATGTTTAGAGAAACAAATCCCCTAAGACACAGAAGTTTTTATTTTTCTAATTTTCATTTATTTATTTATTTTGCATGTGCAAGTTTATAAAATATTTGAGGCTCAATGACCTTTCTTTTGTTAGTTTTGACTTGATGCGTATTTCTGCGAAGGGTGGCCTATCGTCCCTTGCTCTGTAGAAGGAGAATATCTGGCATACAATTGGGCATGTGATTCATTTGCTCAATATGGTGCAGCGAGTGTGTAATCAGCCCAGTGCTTCAGTGCTGAGATGAACAAATCATGGCCGATTTCATGTTCATCAGACGGAATGAGCCAATATGTAATCTATGTGATAATTTGACAGAACTGGCATCAATTTATGCTGAATCTTTCATGTGCAGTATATGAAACGGGACCCCCGAGCAATTTTCAACCCGTATGAAATCCGGCCCCTACCAATGAGGTCTCAGCAAACATGACAAGTGGCTGTCTAAGGAGCCATCATTTTTCATAAGAACATTATCTTGTCATAATTAAAAAATAAAACGTTAGCTAGCAATTTCGTATTGTTTCCTTCCAATGACAAAAATCACAATGTTTCAAAAGCTAAAATCAAGTTTTCCTTTTAAATTTAGATGTATGCGCTTTAACAGACAATTTGAAAATTTAAATTATCAGTCAACTTCGTCTATCTGGTACTACCCAACATGTCACAACCCTGTAAGAATTTGAATTTTTATGGGATTACTTTTAATCAAATCTTTCATTCTCATGGTACAAAGCAAAAATTTAATGGGATTAAAAACTGATGGATTAATCCATTTTGCTATTGCCAAATGAAAATGTATTGGTATGGCATTGTACATTTCGAAAGTGACTGAATTAGTGTGCCATAACAGAGATGACAACGCAAACACTGAAAAGTAGGCTTTGTGGACAGCGCGTAGTTAAACTCTTGACACCCTGAGATTTTGTGCGATTAGCTCATTCTTTCGAGCAATGTCCATTTTATATGAACGCTAACTTGAGTGGGGAATGCTGGGTTGGTGGAGTGAGGTTGGCCCCACTCAGCTGTATGATACTTGTTATCTGTGATGACCATGGTAAGGATTTGTTGACTCTGCTGTCTTAAACTTTGATTTTCTTGGTTGAGACATTTTTCTGTTAAAGGCACCAGCATATAAAGCTCTGTTGACATTTCCAAAATAACACAACTTGACAATTAAGTAGAGAAGCTGTTCTTTTTTCTAAAAGCCTGTGGGTTTTTGGAATGAAAAACAAAAGAATGTCTGAAATTTTACAGTGCCCTGCACAAAACACCAGCAACCTTATTCAGAAAATATTGTAACTGTTGCATCTTAAAATGACTAGAGTCAGCCATACATTTTCAAAAATGATTGCACATTCCAGACTGCAAGCCTTGAGCCAGGACCCTTATTTTCACTGTGCAACTCATGTTATTCTGACTACCTCCTTGAATTATGCAAAGCAGTGACATTGCCTAGCCTCGCAAGCTAGCTTGGTCCAGGGCACCTCATACACTGCACAATGATCTCCAGAGAATAGCAAAGCTTGGATGTCCACTGAACAAAAATATAAATAAATTATGCAAAAATCATATGCCACTTCTTCGTTGGTGAAGTTTCAAAAATATCATTTGGTATTTGCACAAGGAAGAGTCACTTCTGTTGAATTGCATAGTGAAATTTGCTCGCTATTTACTCATAAAATGGATAAATCCACCCGCCATACAAATGTTTCACGTTCAGATAATCTTCATGAACTGTAAACACGACAAAGACAATCTTTTTTCTGGTGACAATAAAAAGGCCACCCCAAATGACTGAAATGTGTCAGACGTCTAGATGTCACAGTTGTTGCGAGTCATGTGGGAACATGTCATTGACATACTGGATGCAGCGATCCACCCAAGCAGTAGCTGGACAGCTGAATTTCCACAACTTGACTATCAGCCACCTGAGACACCATCTTACTGACACTGGCAGTACAGCCAACTGTCCGCATGCCCGCAGACCACATATCGCAACGCCAGCACTAAACCATCATATCCACCTCCCCTACCTGCGTGATTGGGTCAGGCCAGCAACACTCACAGCTGATGAATTGATCGGTTTGCATAACTGGAGAAATGTGGCACAAACTGTCTGTAACTGCCCGAGCGAAGCCCAGCTACATGCTTGTCTTCCACATCGCAGGTTAGACCTCGCTGCCCTCAGATGTCAGAACCGACTGATCTGGGGAAACAAACATGTTTGAAGGTCTTTTGCATGCTGGAGGACGGTGCTGTTCACAGACGAGTCCAGATTCTCCATCTGCTGGGCTGATGGTAAACATTGGGGAACAGTCTGCAGATGCCAGGAAGGTGTGTCAGTTTAAGGGATGTAAATAGTCCACACACTCAATACTGACTGCTGAAATGTTGAGAATTGACCCCTACTGTGTGAGAAAGGACATACTGAACTTTTAGCTGGGTTTTCAATATTCTGCCTTCTTACAATTGTGTTGACTCGTGTAATAAACAAATGTCTTTATTACTATTTGTGAATCACTGCCTTCACTATTTTGTAAAGATTATCATGTAGTGTCTTTGTTTTTGCTTTGTGCATTTGAACATGCAGATAAATCTGGTGAATTTGGTTAAGTGGCTTTTCAATTTATACCAGGAAATCAAAGTTCTGTACAAGTTGCAAAAAAAATTTTTTTTTTCCAAAAATGAACTGGATTCAGATCAAGATAATGAAATGATAATAGCTGAATGCCATTTATTAATGTTCCTATCAGGCCTGGAAAGGCTTCACAAAGTTATAATGGCCTTGTATCGACTCCACAATGACTTTCAGCAGAGTAAGCTTGCATAATGATTAAAAGTGACAAGCCACTAACGGACTTACATTAACTTCATTCCCACACTCTCCCTTTGCAGGGCTAGAACAAGTCTCTCTGCTCCAAGCCAGAGAAGAAGTTACGGAGTTGTCTCTATTAAAACTTTTAAAGGGACCAAATCCAAGGTTTCATACACTTTCTGACCAAAAAACAAGTTGCGCACTGTAATATTTTGTTGGACTGCCTATAGCTTTGATCACGGTAATATTCCTCATTGCATTTTTTTGAAAATTTCAAGCAATGTTACAATTATTTCCAATCAGAGGTGTATTCATTTTTGGCTGAAATCCTGTATTGGCGGGTCAAACCACTCCGTAAAGCCTTCTTCAGATCATCCCAAAGAATTTCAATCAGTTAAGGTCAACTCATGTGTGGAAATGATCTTTCATGCTCGCTCAACCCAGCACAATTTTTGCCCGATGAACCTTAGCATTGTCATCCTGGAATATGCTTACACCCATAGGGATTAAAAAATCGATTGATGGGATAGCCTGGTCATTCCGTAAATTCAAGTAGCCTGCTGACTTCATTTTATCGCTGCATATTGTTGCTGATCCTTGCCCAGCCCAGTTGAAATTCCAGATTGTAAGGCTACCTCCAGAGGTCTGTACAGTGGGCTCTATGCATCGCTTCATGGGCTTCCTTTCTTACCCTGACACGCCCAAGGCACTGGAAAAGGCTGCCTGGATTACATGACCTTTTTACACAATGCTAAAGGTACAAATGTATCTTTAATAGGTACATATATGTACCTATAATACATGAAAGCGGCCAATTTTATGTATGTCGCATATATGCGAAATCTGTATGTGGCCCTATATTAAAACCTATATGTTTATATTGGTTCTTTCCATGTGGGTGGCAACTGAAGAAACGGTTTCTCCAGAGGTGTGTAATCCAGGGGTCAGAAAGTAAATTTCCTACCATGTTTTCATTCCACCCGTAAACTCCTGTCAGCAGATTTCACTTGTTAGTTTTACCTCCCAGCTGAAGAATAGGGCCAACTGACAGGTCTTTTGTGGCTGGAACAATATCCTGGGATGGACTTTTACTTTCAGAACCTGGATTATACACCTCTGGGTTTCTCTCCATATGCGATCGAACAGTGATGATATCAAGGGCTTAATTCAGTGCAGAAAAATAATTTACTTATTAGTTGGCCTATGCTTCGCGTTGATTGATATGGTCTGCATTCCAATGAAATATTACCTCTCACTCTCAGTATTGCGTGGGTTGATGAAAAAAAAAAGTACACTCTGCAGTTAAATAGGCTATACAAATGGACAGGTATGCAATTTTGAATAACGTTGATTTAAATACAGCAAATACGCGTCCAGATGAACGATTGTCGTCTTACCTAATCGGGGAGAACAAGCTGCACCTGTTAAGTGTGGAGTGCTCTCGGAGTGAGTGTTGTCATGATGGGACATATCTGTGCCCCCCCAATTCCCAGTTCTAGAACCGCCACTGCACCAAGCGTTTCAGTGATCTCTGATCACGATCATTCAGGATTTATTTCTGACCCATTTCTTCTGCGAAGTTGACTGCTCGCTACCATCTCATAATTTGTTGGACAGTTCTTAATCCAGATCCGGTGATTTCAGCAATCCTCTTGGTTCTTTTCTTTGCTTCATGTTGGCCAATAATTTGCCCCTCTTGAAACACAGCAACATCTTTTCAACGACCATGGAATAGCTTAGGTCTTCTGACATCGTTGTTTAAAAAATGAGAAGCAAATCACAGCATCAGTCAGGATTGAAAGAATTGTTGCAGGCTGAAACTTACTAATCACTTCAAAAAGATTCAGTCATAGGCTCTTAGGTATTTGCTTATTTAAATTAAAACTTTTTTTTTTTTTCGTCCAGGCAGTGTATGAATGTGTTCGATGCAGTTCGATGTGCACAGTGAATTTCTTGATTTTGGGAAGTGTCAATATTTGTTGTATTTTTGCGAGGAACATTGTACATGGAGTTGAACTGAGTGGAAAGGCACTGGGTTTCTGCGACGTGGGGAGGCTCGGAAAGGAACCCTCCCCCACGGCCCTTTGGAAATGCGATGGAAATAGATCAGTTGGAAATGTAATGGAAATAGATCAGTTCTTCGCTGAATCAATGACCCTCTGCTACCCTCTGCCCATGCCTCTGGCAGCCAGTGTAATCCATTAGGTTGGGGGTGAGAGTAGGGGGTCATTTTCTTTGATAAAGAATCTGTATATGACCTCTTTCCAGTGGTACCCAAAAAAATACAAACATTGTATTAAAAAGTTCTAATACTGACGATATAAGTATTACTTCACAGCACTTTTAGTGGCCTCCTGAAAAAGCAGCTTTATCCACTACATTTCTGACAGTGTGAGGTCTTGGGTCTCGGACTCGTCCTGTTGTTTTATTCATGAGCCTCGAAAAACTAGGCTATGGTTATTTTATCCATGGATGATGCACTGCCTGGAATGAGTTGCCATAGCGACCAATTAAAGCGCGTAATCTATGAGAAAGCATTTTATTAGGTCTCCAACCAAATAAGGAAATTGGGGCTGGGAATCCCTGCCAAAGTAATCTTGTGAGTAACGAGGGGAGAGCGAAAGAACCTTCAGGAGCGTCCCGTACGGTCCCTTTGGGAGTGGCTGAAAGGGTGACTGCTCCTTCCGCGCCAAACCTCCTGCTATCGCCAGCACGGGATTTCCACCTTCTTCCAACGGCGCAAATCCATCACTGCACAAATGAAGCGTTCAGACCACATGACCAAAATACATTCTGCCAAGTGATAATGGAGATTATCATTTTATGCCTGATATAGAATGATTATGAGCATTGTAACTTTGTCTCAGGCCCAGGTTTGGTTCATTAATTTTCCATGAACTACCCCCACAATAACACGGACATGAATGCATGCATGCGCACACAGTCACTCGGATACAAACATGCACACAAACACGGTCCATTTGGTTTAGACATGATGTGCAGTTGAGAAGGGCTTCTTACAATGCAGTCAGTGTGCGGTCTAACAACAATATGTGCATGATTTTGGAAGTTCACAATACTGTTTAAGGCGTACAGTGACAGTATCTCACATTAAAGTTAGTTCATACAAAATTGAAGAATTTTTAAAAAATAATACATCCTGAAAGATGCAGATAAAAACTATTTATCAGACTTGAAATTGGCATTGAGGATGGAGTCCAGCTGTCAAGAAGTGCCTAAGTCACAAAATAACACTTTTGAGATTTTGGGGGTCAAAGTTTTTCAAAACATGTTGTGGATATATTTTTTAAATGGTAGCGTACTATAGAGTTTATTTCTGTTTCCGGGGAATACAGAGAGATGGCCAACCCTTTTCTATGGATAAATAGATTATGAATGAAAAATGAAAAGTGTATTATGAGGTAAAAAAATAATTAGTTTTGGACTTACGTGCTTTTTTCTGTTAAATACTCAGACTTAAGTACATTTTAGACTTGAATGCTTTGAATAGATGAAGCCAACGCGTGCTCGTTATTGAGGGCCAAACAATGACTTTTGCGGTGTTTCCTTGCCTTTCTTGATTCAATTATATGCAAAAAATTTTAAATATAAATAAGTACTTGTTGCCATTCTTCTTTCATATCACAAGTCCCTCATTCAGAAAAGTCTTTCTGCTTAGAAAGTTTGTGTCAAAATTGAACCAGATGGGAAATATTGCAACAGAGTCCACTCTAAGCATCAAAAATACCATGGCTACTTCCATCAACATTTTTTACGGATTTACATCCTGGATTAATTGACCCACTAGAAAAACACTACCTATTCCATGTATTCTGAACTCTCACGGAGGCGACACTGCTTTAATTTTTCCCACACTTGTTCTAGACACACTTGTTAATATCATCCTCACCCTTGTCATCACCCTTAAGGTGGTGGTAGAAGGTAACAGTCGGGGGCAAATCTATGTGGTGTAACAAAGTTTTCACATCATTAAGCTTTGCAGTCTTAATGGGCAAGAAATTCACGTCTGAGGTGCGGACAGACATCATCGCTCCTTTGAGTTGCTCCAGTTTCACACTGCGTTTCAGGAAGGTGACAGTATCTGCCCGTTCCCCTGTCATTGTGGCACGGCTCTTAGGGTGTTTCCTAGGCCTAAACAGCAGGCCTTGGAATTACAAAAAATTGCCAGCTTGTCATGTGAACATACTAGCATATTGATTGGACAGTCATGAACTTAGGCACATCCTGCTCAAATAATATTGACTTATTGACATATTTCTTGCACTAAAGTTTATTGAATTTGACAATATCCTTCTCTTTCATTTTGAGATATTATTGCATGTTTTTTTATCACCATGTAGAAACAGATTTTTTATTTATTTATTTTTTTGAATGAACTCCACATTTCAGTGCCATAAATGCTTTGGACAGGGGGTTTTGCAGTTGTTTATGATTAGTAAGGCGTGTTTTGCTATTTTGTTGGCGAAGGCGCTAGCCATCTTTCAGAGTCTAATCTTGTTCCTTAGCTTTTAATTGCCTGTCACTTTTGTCCATGGGATTGAGCCAAGAAAAAAGCCATTATAATAAGGCTGATTAAAATAAAAATGTCTCTAGCCATTCATCTAATGCAAAGCATTTGCAACGAGTCCAAAATTTGATGAATTTAAGAATAAGTCAATTTGTATTACTTTTAGTTCCCTAAAATGAGTGGACTGCATATAACAGGGCTGTAATTACCTCTAGGATCACTCATTATGGATGTAAATATCTTGGAATTAAAGTTGGCAGTCATGATAATTGGCCTTTACAGCTTGACAGTGGAGCCAAAACAAAAAAAGTTGTTACGGTCTGAATACTTGTGGATTGGTCTATATGTATACATGCATTTACTTTTATGACTCGTACAGAGTATTAGATGCACACAGGTGTTTTGGAAAAATAATGGTTGTAGAATATTGCAGCAATGTTTTTGGTGTTCTCTGAAGGCTATTAACAACCAGTATTGGGTATCCCTTATCAAATGTTTGCTACATTCAAAGTTAGAGCAAAACTGCATTATACTTTATGGTAGTCATTCTGCTTTAAACAGATTTCACAGCTTCAGCCATCTGTGGTAAGTGGCACATATCTATAATGAATGTAACGAGTCACGCATAAATGAGAGGTCACACACAGGTCAGGCCTGTGGTTTTTTTTTTCAGTCAGGAGAACAAAACAGGGGCCAGGGCCGTGTCCCAGCAGTACTGCAGAACTGTAATTAAAGTACAGCCACTTACATTGCCCAGGCAGATGCTGCTCATGGGCAAACATGACAAATGGTTTGAGGGCTGCAGCACTGCAGCCTCCGGAGATTAGCGCTGGACAAGGAGAGATGGAGGATGCGCCTGTACAGATGACTACAGGAAAACCTTTAGTACGGTGGAGCTGAAAGTGTGGATTAAAATGTTACTTGGTAGGAAGGGACCATGGCTATGGTGGGGTACAAAAGGCTATAAGCATTGGAGTATAGAGAGTCACGAGCGTGGAGAGGTACATAAAGGTTGTAAGAGCAATCGGATGTGGAGGACTATAAATGGGATACTGAGGAACTCTTAGTGTAGTGAAGTGAAGAGGACTGGAATAGTGCGGTACATGGGCACTGTTAGTGTAGTGGAGTGCGCAGGGATAGAAGTGTAGTGGGGTGCAGAGGGGTCATAAGTGCTGTGGGGTGAATAGGTGCTTTATTTGTCTTTACTTTCAAAAGGCCAAATTGTATTCATAGTTTCGTATTAAGAACATACATTTTGCATCAACCCAATATGTAGCCCTTCATTTCAGGTTCTGATCACACCAAATGAGTTATCTCTTACTGTGCACTCAGAGTCTGAAGCCTTATTTAGAAATGTACGCAAAAGGACATCAATGCACACAAAAACCACATTTGGGGTTTGTGGTCTTAACCTGTGGAGCAAGGTTTGCCATCTAGGTCAAGCTATAAACTCTGGGCTTAGCAGCAAGGGAGGGAACCAAAATTATTTTTGCTCTTGGTTTGTTCCAAATGTAACAGTCTTCCTCATTTTTTTATTTTTTTAGTTCCTCTATTGGTTCCCTCCACTGTTTAGCAGATATTCATCTAAGAGACGCTAACAAAAAACCCAGAGAAAAATGGCACCACTTGGTTGATGGGTTAATGGGATATTAATTTACATTTTTAAAAATAAGATCAGGAGTATCTACAAAATCACCAAGAGACTTGCTACTAATAATTTTCGTATCTTAAAAATGACTAATGTGTCTTCTTATATTTAACATTATTGGCACCCCTGATTTAGTACTTTGTGCAAACACCCCTGACCTGGATGACAGCAATTTATCTTTTTCTATGATTAATGTTTAGGTTAGTGAACACATTTGGGAGGGAATTTTAATGACTTGTCTGCACAGGAATTTTCAAGATCATTGATATCATTGGGTTTGCAATTAAGGACAGCTTTTCCTGTGCCCACTTTAAGTTCTTGATAAGATTTAAGTCCAAAGACTGAGGTGGTCATGGTAACACTTGTTGGTTTCACTGAAACATTTCCATTTCTGTGTGGAATTTTATGTAAGTTTGAAGTCCCTGTGCTACTGGAAAATACAAAAAAACAGGCGCACAGATCTAAACTGAGCGTATTGTAAGAGAAAAAAAGGAGGAGGGGACAATTCCAATCTTCGTATAAAAAATGGTGTTTATTTCCAGTAAAAAGGGCAGTAAACAAAAATAAGGGTAACGTACTCTGGGTTCAGCGGCCGGAGTCAAAGTGAACCCCAAGCCTCCCCAACGTACATTTCTTTTACATGAAAAAGCCTTTGAAGTTGGTCAGGCATGTTAAGTGTATTCATTACTTAAATAATGCTGATCACGGTCTCTTTGGATGAAATAGCTATCCGATTGCTCACTCCTGGCCGCGACAATATTTTTGATGGCTATGCCAGGCAGGTGCGACAAGCTGTTGTCAGAGATTACCAAGTGTATTGTACTTATGATAAGAGGATCCTGACCATTTGGCTTACGGATGTGTCTGATTCGCAGGGTTTGCGACTTGAGTAGATTAGCACAGGAATGAGAATCTTACAGTATCTAACTCCAGTCTGCTACTTTAATGGCTGAAAGTTGTGGCGCAACTGTTATGATCTTCAAAATGTGATTGGCCCCAGCTAAAAGTTAGTCTCTGAAGTTAGGCCAGGGGGCTGCTTTGGCCCTCAATGGGGCCCAGGGGTAATGCCCCTGGTGGGGGTCAAGGGGTCGAAGCCCTCAAATAGTCCTGCAATTTAAGGATTTTAGGAGCTAAAAGAGTTGCATTTACAACATGAAAATACAGAATTCATTCCTTTCTTCGTGGATTTATGAAGTGAGTTCCGATGTTAAAAATTGTGTCCTTGTTTGTTTGCGTTGTTGTGTGTGCATGCAGGGGGAGCATTTGTGCACGTGTTTGCACCACATTCAGTGCTCTTGAGACCATTTCATAATGCTTTATAGAGTGCCCCAGTTTTTCCATTAGAATTACCAATGCATGTTTGAACATGAATATAATGAATATGAAATTATTTACAATTCACACTGCTTGAATCTAGGTTGCTACAGTCAGGTACATTAGTGCTTGGATCATGTGCACCAACACAGTAAATTTTAAATGAAACAATTAAGTTATGCTTGAGGTGTTAACCTTCAGCTTTAATTTAAGGGTTGTGTCAAAAATATTGTATGAACCAAGTATGAATAACAGCTACTTTGTGCATAATACCCCAATTTTAGGGGCTCAAAAGTAATTGGATGAACTGACATAATCCTAAATTAAATGCTCCGTTTAAATAATCCGACACAAGTTCAGATGGATTCACGTTCATACAGTTGGCTTAGTCATTGAGCAACATTCCACTTCTTTGCCTTACAAAAGTCTTTGGATGTTTCTGTCATAACGCCTTGGGTCACTGTTCATCGGAACTGTGAAGCACCATTCAATGTGGTTTGAAGCATTTGGCCAAATCTCACCAAATAACAGGTAGCTAAACTATTCAGAGTTTCCCCTGCTGCTTTAGGCAACAGTCACATGATCAATAATTAAAAGGAAACCACTTCCATGTGCAGCCAAACATGCTAACGCTATAACATTACCTCCACTCGGTGCTATTCTGAAAGCATAAAGCTCAACTACAGGACACCCGCATTATATGGGCACTTCCTCATACCTCAGCAATCGAGCTGGTATTTGGGCTCCAGGTTGGTCCTTTTGTGTGCATGCGTTTGCTGGAAAGCCTTATATGTACGCAGCAAAACAGTATGGACTTTTTATAGCAGCTCATTTCCATCTAATTTATATCTTTCATGGGTCCTAAGTATATAAATCAATAAAACATTTGTAAGAACCTAGCATTGGTCTTCGATTTCTATTCAGCTCCATTTAGGAACATTAAAAGAATACACTAATGATGGATATTCCTAGCTTCTTGTCTATCTCTCAAGTGGGCGCACTGTCGGCTGCTCTGGTCCAACCCTGTTACATATATCTCCAGCCCGTCCACTATCAAGGACCCAGGCTCACATCCATCTCTGTGCGTTCAGAGATGCTTCATTACACTGTAATGAGTCAGAAAACTGACACCTCCATCACATTGTTTCTAAATGAGGCCAGAGTAGGTTCATACCCTCCCTGTGCTCCATCAATTCTTCAGAAATAGGTCACACATGCAGTCAATCAATTCATAGCCCAGGGCCTCTGCATCAAACCATATTAAATGATATTTTTCATTACCGCCTGTGAATCATTTGTGAAAAGGTATGAAATAGTAATAACTGTGGTTAGCCTTCTTGGATTAGGTAGATCCATTAATCGTATAAAGGTAGCAATATAGCAGGGAAGGCTTGCGTCTTGAGCCTTAGCAGAGGGTTGGTTTTATTTTCCATCTGACAGAGACCCTTTGTCTCTTTTGAACCCCCATGAAAGCACGGCCATTTGTCACAGCTCTAATTTGCTTCTGATGAGCGCGTTTACACTGCCTTGCCGTCACCCTGTGTTCTCTTGGAAACATTTTATTTCCTCGTCAGGCCTGTCCTCTGACCTGAAGTTTACATGGTGAGGAAATAACAGATGGTCCCTCTCGCAGGATCCTCAACGATGAAACTAGGTTACTGCGCAGACGTGACAGTAGAAAGAAGGCAAGGCACTCTTCGAATATTACCGTATGTTCTGTTTACGTATGCATTCAAGACTAGATTCAATAAAACAAAGAAGGTGTGATACACTCTCAACTCATTACCGGTGCCTTCTAGCCCTTGTTACTTATGTTTTCATTGCAATTTAAGTTTTGTGGAGCCTGAAACCTGTGAGGATTTTAAATGCGTCAGTGTGGTGACTTCAGAAGTTTAAACATTTTGGGATGGTTGGTTGGATTCATAAATAATTTCTGAAATATGACCTATATAAAAATGCTCTCAGAAGATGTTTATATGTAGGCGGTATACTTCTTTTCAATCATTCTTTTAGATATGTCCCTCGGCTGCGGCTCAGCGGTTTTCTGTGGTCCTCATATTCATTCTGCAGTTGATAAAATCCATTTCTGATGTCTGTGGCCACCATGGCTGACTGCATATGATGATGGTTAACTTCCAGCAAACTGTAATTAATTTAATTTATTAGAGATAAATCAATTTTGTAATCCTCCCAGGAAGAATTGAGTTATGCTGAGCACTGATTAAATCAAACTGAGAATTTATAATTTGTTTCAATTATTATGTTTATTTTTTTTGAAACATCATGAATAGGTTACTGTTGGGTAAAATAGAAAACATGATGATCTATAAACCCACAACTGCTCATGAAAATTTATAGGCATGAAATAAATGACCTGTTGAAGTGATTAAGGTAAACAGAAACATGTTTTGATTTGCTTTTAGGATTACCAGCAACGAGACAAATCGATGTGAAGCAGACGGAAGGCTTTGCTCAATAGTATGATATTTTTTGTGAATATTTGTAAGGCAAGGATGGGCAACTGTAGTCCTGGGCTGCCGTGCGTGCAGCAGTTTGCATGTGTTCAAATCAGATAGCAAACACGCCTATAAGCCAATCAGATATCCAGATATCCTGACCACAGGACATTATTTGCCTGTTGATTGGCTATGCAGCACCCCAAGGCTAGATTTAAGTACCAGGGAGGCTCAGCCAGGCAAACCTTGGAACATTTTGTAGTGAATAGAAGCTGAATGGCCAATAGACACGTCATGCTGGAGGGATGTAGGCTGGAATACAAATAAAGAATCTCTGTAGTTTGCCAGCAGAGCTTATTACTGTGCCTCTGTGCTGCCCATTGTTGCTCATAGTTTTATGCAAGAATGTGTGTGTTTTTTTGTTTTTTTAATTGGCTGAGTTTCTGGTGAATCAAGGACTGTCATGGTTTGGGCCCGCTGGCAAAAGACAATAAGCCGGCGGGCACTGGGACCATGTACCCACACCAAGCAAAAGGGACCCAAATGCACAGGCTGAGTAAAATTATAAATAAATATTTAATTTAAAGCATAAAAACAGAGAGGAGGGCAGCAGCAACAAACGGGGCTCCATTAGACACAGAGTAAAACACAGAATGCAGCTGCACTGCCTGTTCGGCAGCGAACCATGAATCATCTCTGGATGCCACTGCAGATGACAATGACTGCAAGTGCAGCTCAGTTTCAGTTTTTCAATAGGGATGGCTGTAGACTTTCTCTTTATATTCTCAGAACACCCTAATCTGTTCTGTTTTTACTTGGACTACAACTATAGCCATAAAAAGTTAATCCTTCTTGCATAATGAAGTAAATTCGCTGTAACGTCATGGAGATAAGTCATATTTCAAACATTTTATTACAACATGAACTGGTAATATAGTATTTGAATCTCGTAATCAGTCAGCTCTGTGAACGTTCACTGCAATGATTTGCTTGAAAGTATTATTGTAGCAAGAACATTAGTCCTGGTGGTAAAACCTGCCTGCAGAAGTCAGTCAAATGGCATGACTGTACTTTTTAAATTCGTCTCCTGCTTTCAGTCATTGATGCAGTAACACCACACAGTCATTTTGGTGAGCCTGGTGGAAGCTACATTCCTCTAAAATTGCGTCATTGCCTGAGCACTCATGGAGTTTATTGCATTCCCTATATGGTCCCAGCTGCATTCTCGCCTCCTTTAATGTTGACCTTGCCTCCATTGATATGTGATGTTTATATTACTGTATATTTGGAAACTTCATCCTCAAGCACTTCAAGTATCCTTTGAGAGAAAATTGTGATTGCAGAGAAAGAATGTAATTGCCATTTGCATTGCTGGAACCTTTGACAGTGGAAATAATATGAAAAAATAATTGGACATTTTATCAACAGAGCGTATTGAAAACAAGGAAAAGCTGAAAGTGCTTGTCAGGGATACAAAACAGTATTTTGTGAATTCTAGTAAAAGATTAAAATATACTTTCTTGAACCCTGTGAGGTAATTTTCCCCTGCATTTGACCCATCCTATGTAGGAACAGTGGGTAACCATAATGCAGTGCCCAAGGACCAACTCCGGTTCTGAGGCCAAAGCCTTGGTTGAGGGCAGGGTATTCCTATGCTGATGATGCATGTCTTTTGGGTTCGGTGGAAACCCAAAACAACAAACTCCACACTGAGAGGACTCGGCAAGATGGTAAAATGCATAAAACAAGCAGAAAAGAGAGGAGAGGGAGAGAGTTTTAAGCTGAGACACTAACAAAAAGACAATTTGTCTTTTTGTCTAATATTTTTAGACAAATCTAACCAAAATTTGTATACACAGCAAGAAACTCTTCATCACTCAGCCTAATGTGTATTGCAGCTTTAGAATGCATGAACACTTTTCTGAAAAAAGTTTTCTGGTCCATTAAGGACTATTCTACTATCCAGGAGCCAGCGAATTGCGATTTAAAGAATCCATGTTATGGAAATAATTTTTCCTGCTTCAATTCCCCTGTATAGCAGTCCCTGCTGTTCCGAACAGCCCCGGTGAGTGTTGTTTAGAACCCCATCTTTTGCACTTCAGCCTTAGAAACAGACGGTTTGAAATTGGTGCTGTTTTCTACATCACAATCCTGCCCCGCATAATTCACCTACCTAGATCCCTCCCACTGCCTTGCTTGACTGCACTTTTCTGTTCACGTTATGCTCTGTTCACCAGAAAGTCATAACAGAGCTCATTATAACACAGAGGAGGTCCACTCAAGACAACCTGTTCTTCGAAGGACTGAGAAGGCAGGCGGCAAATGGCCTAGAAATGATTACATTCTACAAAAGTTTCCAAATCTACCAAGAATATAATAACTTGGCAGAAAAAAACAGCATAATATGGGATCTTTAATTGTTTGTAAAATATGCTTGCTGCTTTTTATTCAGCTAAGAATTTTGGCTGCTGAATTCCATTTAGGATGTTGCCGGCGTTTCAAACGTTCTTTGAAAATACGGAGATAGGGCATTGCTTTAGTAAGTAGTGAGCAATAAAAACATGAGCTATACAGCAGGGTGATAATGCACACGGGGGAATTTCAGATATCATTTGAATATAATGCACTGCTCCCAGAATGTTTATTTTTATGGCTGAGAATATGACCACGGAGCCCTTAAGTTGACTATGTGACAGGTAATGTCAGTGAGAGAGTAAAAAGGTTTAAAAAAAAAAAAAACTAGCAGCATGACTGGCTGCCAGACTGTTAGAATGCAGCATAAAATACAGCATTGCAAAGCTCCCAAATGGTGTGCCATCTTGGCTGAAGGAAATCTAATGAAAAAGAACAGCTGCTATTGTGTACGCTCATTTTATCGGAACATATTCAAGGGAATGATTTAAACTGTGTGCATCAATTCAGCTAGCAGCAATAACAAGACACTCAGTATTATGTTTGATAAGTTTGGTGTCTAGACTGTCTCGGATTGACCCCCACTTCCTTCAATTTTTTTTATCGCCTCTTGCGAAAGACGAGACATCTGAACGTCAAACTTATACAAAAAGGTGTAGAAACTCATGAATAAGCTAGTGCTCTCACGGGGCATGTTTCTCAGCCTGCGTTTTTGTAAGGTTATATTTCAAATCCCAATTACACCGGATCCCTCCATGTTGTAAATTTCGCAAATAAAACGTGTTGTTTGGCTCGCAATCGCTGAAAGCTGTGAAAGTGATGGTTAGCGTCTGATTTAAATCTGAATGGAGCAGAGTTTACACCAGGAATTTATACTGATGATAATATTCCTTTTGTAAAACTTATGGGCAATATAATCCTGAGAAGTCATGAGTGCCCCCCCCAGCCCCCTCACAGTAATGCAGCATTCAGTCACCCTGTAGTTATGAGACCAGCGTGGGCAATGAGGGCGTGAGATGCACACATCAAACAGTACATTTTGTGTTTGTTGCTATACCTATACATTAAAAACTATACACCTTGTTGCTATATATGCTCAAATTTTTCAGAGTACTCCCTAATGTCTCTCGTTACGTTGAGCATGTATGCTCAGCAGTCAGGCAAACACACATCACACATCTACACTGCTGACGAAGGCATTTTCTCTGCAATAAATTGGGTCCCATAATATAAGTGTTGAAGCAGCATTAAAGGTGTCTGATGTATGCTGTGCATTACCGAGGCAAAACTACTATAATGCACTTTATATCACAGGGCTGTGGCTCTGTTTCAATCATTACAGAGCAACTCACTTTGTTCCTTCTGTCACTCCTTGACATTTGACTTACATTCTGGCATCAATATTGGACGCAGTGTATAGAAGTCCTGTGTGTTACTGCTGCACACATGTTCAAAATTGATGCGAAGATTGAGGATCTGACTTCAATATTTGTTGTTACCACAACCTGATTTTAAACATGGCCGTCGTGGAGGCCATGTTGAATAAGTGCCTTTAGCCTGTGTGTCACCTATTATTGCTTCAAATTAGTTGGAATAACAGGTAGGTCAAAAAAAAGCGTGCTCAGTGCCAAATCTTACACATTTTATTATATTTTTACTAACTGGCCTTAATGTCATCTCATTGATGTCCTGCACATTGATGAACCCAGGATTCCCGGTGAGCCACTGCGCTGTGGCTCTATTTTTTGACTGGACTGCTACTAAGGCATTACTGTGGAGTGCAGCTTCATTGAGGTCCATGACAGCATCAGTGCTGCACTGTTGAAGGTCCTCGGGGTTCTCCCTCGGGGCTGAGGCCAGATGTTTCCTTGAGCCGAGCATCCCCCAGTCAGGCGCCTCCCACGGAGAGTATTTCATCAAAAGCTTCGCAATCCACTCTCAGTGCCTTTTGTTGGCAAATAATCCCTGTCAGGTGAGTATTAATGCAATTTATCTTGCCTTCCACAAGTAAAAGCTAAATTACCGTCTTTGAGCACAAAACCCTGCTGGCGTGAGGGAAATTTATTTATTTATTATTTAGAAATTTCAGTGTTTCTGAGCAGCTTAAATTGAAGTGAATTCAAATGCTAGTGAATTTCTAAAGACAGCAAAACTCTGAGCCAAATGACTGCGGTCAGCAATTTAAGTCCCAGCTTTCACAGTATCGTAATTTAAATTAAACAAAAAAATTTTTCAAAGCATGGTGCATTTGCGAATGATTACAGAAGAGATCCTCTGAAAAAATTCCATTGCCATTCCTTTTCATTTTTATAGGACGTTTGCAAATAAAGTTTTTTTCTGTAAGTAACCATTCGGTCCCCTCTCGTGGCCATCCATTGCAGCTCAGTGCCCTTTTCTCCATTTTCTGGGCAAGAATTGCTGTTTCTTTTCCAGAATTATTCTGAGCAAAGATTAAGCATTCCCTTATACCACATTAGTCTTTGTTAAAACTTCAGATCTGTCCTTGCTCCTTTGAGGTAATGAATAAACATTAAGGTTGAGCATTACTCACTGCCACACCGTAACACCTGACCCAAGGAACTGAGACTATTTAACACGATGAATGTGCGGCTCCTCATTTTAATGCAGCAATTACAATGCAAATCGCCCAAGTTCTGCTGTCTCCCTCAAAATCTCCCCTCTGCTCCCGCACACGGTAGCTCCGGCGTCGTTTGCATGCTAAATAACTGCAAAAATATCAGTGTCTGAAATTGTGTCAAAGCGTTTCAGTGGACGATGCCGCATTTGAAATGAAAGTCATTTGTGGCATTTGATGAATGACCTGTGGGAAGAGGGAGTCACCTGTGAAGAGCTGCGACCTTTTTGAGGTCAGCTGGTCTCTTGTGAAAAAAGGGGAGCTCCAGACTGTGCGAGGCGCTGGGGGTAAAGACTGTTTAGGGGTTGAGCCAAATTGACGGCAAAGAGTTTGGCTTAATGATTTTAGCTATACAGGTCATGAAAATATTTTTACACATTAATATAAATGCTGTGCTCATTACTGTCCCTCATAGTAAGTGGGTAGGAAAACATTTCTACAAACACACGAGCCAGTCTTTTCAAAAAAGCGTTATCACAAACAAATACTACATGAATAGTCAAAGCCCATCGAACTAAAACAAATCAATTCTCAGCACTATGAAGAGTTAGATATGGCTCTGTGAATTAAGAAGGCACTACATTAAGTGATAAACTCTGTAAGAGGCCCTCTGCTGACCTGAATATGGTAAGATAGGCGACCTGATAAGGTAGGTTATAAATATGCAGTACTTTGCAGCTCCCAGCTACAGCTTGTCTGTTAACTCCACCTTATGGTAATATGAGCTGTCAAGGCTAAATGACAGGTAGCCTAGTTTTCTTGATTCTTGCCCCGCTGCCCTATTCCGGTCACTCATCATTATTTCAGGGGTAATAACCACCTGCTTTTAGCATGATGTGTACCTGACCTTGGGTCACTTCTAGCGAGTTTGATTACCGAAAGAGGGACTGGAGGTCTGTGTGTGTGTGTGTGTGTCTGTGGGTGTCCGTGTATGTGGGTTTGTGCGTGCGGGTTCTTCGTAAACGTACATACATGTGTATGCGTTTGTGTTGTGTGCATTTTTTTGTCAGTCATTATTCAGGAACTGCCGTTGCAATGAGGG
Source organism: Gymnothorax reevesii (assembly GCA_029721435.1). NCBI lineage: Eukaryota > Metazoa > Chordata > Actinopteri > Anguilliformes > Muraenidae > Gymnothorax > Gymnothorax reevesii. Next base: position 13,903,989 of record CM056592.1, read on the forward strand.
AACCATCAAAACTGAGAGGTATGTTTTATGCATTCTATATACTGTACATCCTCCCGTACATTATTCTTAAAACTATAACATTTATTGGATTTGAGTCTCATCGAATGGTTTGCAGCCTATTTAAAAGGCCATGACATCATGCTTATCTGACTTTCTGTTATGTAATGTTAAGTTTAGTGTTTCATTCAGTTCCCATTTTGTGGAGTCAATCAAGTATTGTGCTGCAGGATGTCTTGTTAAAATGTTTGTGCCTGATTTTCCATTTTTTTTCAGTTGTTAAACCTACAAAATCAACATCAATTCCCTTTCTTAAAAAGAAATAATAATTTTATGTTTAACTTAAATAATGTTGAAATAATAGAATGCTGGTAATTATTTGGAGTAAATAATAATTTAAAAAGTAAGGAAAAATATGTTTTCTGCACAGCTGAGCCATTTTTTATTAAAGATATACTGTATTGGCAGTGGCATGAAATTGGCTGTGATTCAGAACGGCCGTGCAAGACAGCTTGTTCCCTACAGAACGTCCTCCCTGTTTTTTGAATCTCTGTAAACATTATTCAGCAGGACTGTCATGGGCAAGAGATGCGCAGAGGCTGTGGGGGATCCAGGAATGCCGTGTTTACATTTTCATATTAAATGTGGGCCAGACGTTTCAGCACCCAGTCCCGACAACTCCCACCTCCCTGCCCCTACAGTCTCCACTCACTGCTGTCTGGCTCTACTGTTATGTATGACTCAAGCACCAAGCATGACCCGTTCAGGGAGTGATTTTATGAAAGAGTATTACTGTAAGTTAACATTCCTTAACTCTGAAACAAGCTTGTTTCCATACTTCCGTGCCCATTCTGAGGGTTCAAAATAGCTGGACACTTTCAAGGTGAACCGAAGTATTTCATGGGCTGTAAAAGTGGACCTGCACAACTCATTAATTCATTTTCTGCAAGATCGTGAGGCATCGTGAGTGCCGGCCTGACACTTCCAATGTTTTCATTCACCTTCAAGGTGACAGTCAGCATTAAAAACGTGTTTTTTTTTTCCACAGGCACCAGCACCTCATAGAGAAGTATTAACTTGAATCAGGGTATAGATTTATGTATAAAATGTAAAAAACTTTTATCATCTGACTCATTCTTTTTGCTGCTTTGAGCTGAATTTCAAGTACTGAGGTAAAAAACCTTGAAGCTGTTCCAGCAGCGATTTGCTGATTCTCCCTAAAAGTTCAAAAAGATATCTGAGAAAAAGTAAAATCTCAAAGATATGAGAATTCAAGGAAAAGAGGTTACTTTCCCCAACATGGAAGGGTAAAATGGAACATGACTACAGCTCATGAAAAAGGTGAGAGCTAGAACCTTTACAGCCTTAAGTCAATAGTAATAAGATTTCAGTTTGGATTTCTACACTTAGTTTTACGTTCAGAGAGAAATGGCCACCCCTAATGAGATAGACAGGATGCCTTTGTTCTTCCAGCGAGCTATTCAGCTTGTATGATGTGTGGGACAATTGTTCTCTATTCTCAATTTTTTCTGCGAAGCTAACTTGGAATTATTTTGCTCCTATCGCTCCATTCTTCGTGTTCACTCTGTTTTTTGTCTGTTCAACATCGCTCTGTGCATATTGGAGTTTAAACATTGGTTACTGAACCAGACCGCGCCTAAAAATGTCACCGCGTTCATCCAAATCTTAACCAACCAACCGATTTATACCGCTTTCCTTCCACAATGCTTGTTTGTCTCATTCAATGTCCCTCCCTCCGATTCTCTTCTATAATTCTTCTATAATGTCTCTTCTATTCATCTCTCGCCCATCACTCAATAGGAGCCCCTGGGGCCTTTATGACTGAAGGAAGAGACACAACGCCAACCCTGAGTCTCGTCGCCTGGGGCTTCCCGTTATCCCACAGTGGTCTCCACCTTCTCGACTCTATTCCGTCCTTCATCAGTACTAACTCCCATGCTCATTCAATTTAATAAATATCATTGAGTATTATTTTAGGTATGTTCTGGAATTCATTAATTGCTCATCGCTCAGTGTATTACCTGCTTGGTCGTCTTTCCTTTTATTGACTCACCAGCTGGCCTTGAATCACAGTTCTATTTGGGACAAGGTGAATATCTGACAGGTCTCTTTTATGACAGGAAGATTGTTGATGACTTGCATTAGCCGTTTTGATTCACTGCCAAAATGTTTTTTTTTTTTTTTTTGAGAAGCCTCTGTGACTTGTATGGTAATGGAAGGTGAGGGCATAATATTTCCATTAAAAATGGAGGCAATTAGCATTGCCATATAAGTGAGGAGACTTGTGACAACAGAGCAAATGCATCTGCGCTGCGTTAATAAATGTCGATCATAAGGTTAACAGGGCAGAATGGCTCCGCTCTAAGACCAGATAAATATTCGGTGCGAGAGAACAGGCGTGTAATTAAACATATGCAGAGCAGACTGGCTGACTGTAAAAATAGTACTCCTGGGAAAAGGGGGAAAAAAGTGCTTGCACCTCAGACCAGAATCAGGATGAATTTTTAAAATTCTTGGTGGCAAAAATTGTGGTCCCAGCAGACCTGGCTCCGCCATCTAAATGTCAGTTTTTTCAGCCTTGACTCGCATCCATGAAAGTAACAAAAATTAAAAAGAGGAATGATGAAGAAACAAAATGTCTTTTTAGTCTCATAAATATAATGTGATGCAGAGTGCGGGCTTTCTGGAAAGTCAGTGGCAGACTTCGGAGAACAGTCCACATGGTGCTGGAGGTGCGGATGGTCAATATTACATCTCAGCGGCTGGACTGTAACCATATGTGCTGCCAGTCCGAACAGTTATAATGCTGCCTGAACATGCTGCAGCCCTGTAGATAATTGAAGACTGCAATGAAGGTCTTTTTTTATTTATTTTTTTGGCAAGATGACACAGAATGCAAAACGTTTTGTGCATCATCATTACAGTGGCACTGTGGTGCAGTGGGATAGCACTGCTGCCTCACAGCAAGAAGGTCGGGGGTTAAAATCTGGCCTTGGGCCCTTCTGTGAGGAGTTTGTCAGGTTCTCCCCTGTGTTCACATGGGTTTCCACCCACAGTCCAAAGACATGCATTTCAGGCTAATTGATGATGCTAAATTGCCCATTGGCATGAGTGTGTGAGTGAATGGTGTGTGAATGATGTGTGCACCCTGCGATAGATTGGCAAACTGTCCAAGGTAGATCCCTGCCTATTGTCCATAGTCAGCTGGGATAGGCTCCAGGCCACCCATGACCCTAGCGAGGAAGAGAATGAAGAATGAATCATCATTACTCTGCGCTAAAGTCACAAAAGGTGATAATTTTTTCAGGTAACTCGGAAATTTTCCAGAATTGCCAGAACCTTGTGGAAATCTAAGAATTCTTTTATGCCCACGAGTCAGATCAACCAAAAAAAAGGAAATTATTTTTCTCTTACCTAGAGTGTCTGCACAGATTTGGTGAGTTTTATAGATGCAGTTCAGTGTGATGCAAAGATTTCCACCTGACCCACATTTTTTGGTGCAGAATGCACTGAAGTGTGTTGCTTGTATGTAGGACTAGTGCACTCACTTCTGCCACTCTAGGCAAATCACAATTATGCTGCCCCTCTATTTACAACCAGTAACGTGCCATCAGTAGTGCGTTAGGGTATGCAGAATTCTCGCCTTTTTGGGCTCCCAACCTGTCACTGTTTACTTTTTCATTAGCTGGTAAAGCATCGGTTGACTCAATTACAGAGATAAACCAATTTAATTCCTCACTTTATTAACTTGCATTGCATTCTTGCTCATTGCATCTGAACCTTAAATTGCGACAGATGGCCAATGTGATGCCATATCCTAAGGAATTTAGAAACCCTTTTTTATGTCACATTAAATGCCTGTTTACATTCCAGATGGTCTTTTCCGCTTTCAATTCATTTAATGCTTAAAACTAAAGTACTGTGCAAAAGTTTTAGGCTCATTTAATACTATTCAGTAAGGCAAAGATGCTTCTAAAAATCATGAAATGAGGGTGTCTTAAAATTGACTCCTATTATTAGTTCAGCAGGGGCCACAGTCTGATTGATATATAGTAATCAGCATTAACCCTTTGATCGCTGAATACATTTTCAAGGAATTAAAAATGTAGCTATCCTGAGCTGTTGAAAACCTACAGTATGTGACAGCGGGAGCTCTTTTAAACAAGTTGCCACTCGATAGGTTTTCAACAGCATATGATTTTGATATCTTACATCATTGGGCAACTATAGTTGCCTATGACGTTGAAAGGGTTAAATTTTGCCACAAAGAAAAACAGTGAAGTATCTTTGATGATGGAAAACCTGGCTTGTCAAGTCAAGCTAGTTATTAATGATGAATTGATTCTAATACATTGTGATTTAGCCCACGGTGCAGATCATCTGCCTCGATTTACAGATGGATTCCCATGAGAGTGAACCTGAAGGAAAGGCAGATGGGAGATAATCTAAAGCAGATTTAAAGTAGCATTGTTTCTGATGAAGGCTTGAGGCAGTATGTGTGCTCTACATCACGATGAGTGGACCTGCTACTCTCTGTGCTTGAACAAGCTGTAAAGTGAAAAAAAATCATCGCATCTCACCATGCGTTCGCACGACATTTTTTTCCAGTGGTTTTCTCTATAGCTCAGCCAATCACTTTTTAATAAACATTTTTTTTTTGGGGTCCATTTCTTGGAAGCTGTAAGGATGGGATTAAAAATGCTCAGTGTGAGAGAAAAATAAAATTGCTGTGGAATGACTATTAGCTCTTATATAAGGCTAAAATGGATGTATTTTTTTCCCAGTTTGACACCTTTCCCTTCAGTTTCCTGAGCTGAAAGAGTATCAGCCGGGCCCAGCAGACCCCCTACATCCGTGTTACTTTTCAGATAACCCATCCTGACAGCAAAAACTCCGCCTCTCTGCATCCTGCATCTTTCCCACAGGACGAGCCGCTCATAAGGGCATTTCAGCAAGAGAAGCCAAAAAAAAAAAAAAACAGGAAGAAAATGCACGGCAGGTCCAGGGCAATCATGTAAAGATTTTGCACCTATCTGCAGTTTAATGCAGCGCTGCCCCCAATAGAACTCATCTTTTATTAAAAAAAAAAACACAAATGTTTGAATTGAATGCATAATTGCAGCTGTGCTTCTCCGCTGATCTTAACAACGCATCACTACGGACTTACAGCAGCATCACTGCCTTCACCTGAACCCCTGCTCATGTAAATCGCAAAATCACACTGATTGCGCATTTCTATCAAATGTTTTTGCTTTTGTTGTGGCCTCAGACCCCTGACTTCCGCTCGTGGGCAGACTGGGGAGAGAAATCAGCCGGGACTTTGAACATAACGAGCCAAGCCATCTCTCATCAGATGTGACAGGGCAGTGTGTGGGCGAGCGGGAGACCAGAGGCTCATACGTTTGCATGGCTGCACTGGCGGGCTTCTACCCCCCTTCCCTTCCCTTTGATGGAACTGGAGTGAAAAGGCATAGAGCAGGGAAAAAGGTGTCAGTCAATTTCAAAAAAACCCTCATTAAAATGTTCATAAACACAGAGTTGCGGTATCATTAAGAGAGCATCAAAATGCCTGTCTTCCCTTTTAATCCCTACATGAAAAACAGAGGTGATTTCTTTTCTCTTTCAAAGTTCCTTCAAGCACGGGGCACAGCATGCATGCTAGGCTAATGATGAAGGAGAACAGATCAACATCATCATGATGCAGCCACGCAGGAGAACTAGCCTTTTTTTCACAGGACAAAAATGTAATGGAAACATTATTGTGAGAGATATGGACCAAGTTCAGAAACTAGCTGTACTTTCACTGAGTGTTTACAGACTGTACGACCATATTGCACATGACCTACATTCCAATCACTGACAAAAATGGAGAAACAAGAAACTCACTGCAGCATAGATCATAAAGGGAATGGGCTCCATAGTCCAAATTATACAAATCAGTATCGGGTATGTCCGTCATTGGCCTGCGGAACTGCTGCACATATCTGCTGTATGGACAATACTGCTGTATGGGATATCTGTTCCCAGTCTTGTTTAAGAACTGCACTGAGTTGGCAAATATTGACTAGAAGGGGGGCCGATGATGAACTTTTCAGAGCATCCCAAAGATACTTAATGAGGGACCAATACGGGGAATAAGCTGGCCATTCAAGCACAGCAATGTTTCCAGCCTCATGGGGCTATGTGCCTACATGGGCACTGGGGGCTCTGGCGTTGTCATGCAAGAATATGGCGATGCTTTTACATGTGAATGGTATAAAGGTATTAAGACATCTCGCTGTAATATCGTACTACATCCAAGTTACCATTAATGAAAAGCACTTAAGTGCGGTATCTATGAGATAAATATATAAATACCAAATCATCTGAGTGTTAATGCAGACAGAAAAATACAGTGAGGAAAACTCGAGCAACGAACTGTAAACAAATCATCAGGAAATGACTGAGTCATGTACCTTGAAACTAATGCCTAGTGTGTACGTTCTCGGCCACAAAAACATCCAGTTTTCTCGAATGGTTTTTTTTGTCAGAGTGAGGGCTTGTAGTCAAGATGGCATTGTGCCATCGGCCACTGGACACATCTGTTCACCCAGCTGAGCCGATTTCTTCATCAAGCAGGGGTGAGGTCCAATCTAAAGAAGGCTACACGTGAGGAGATGGACCTCTTGGGGATGATATCTACCGGTTTGGGCAAAAATATGGTGATTGCCGAGACCAGCTGTTTGAACTGCAGTAGCAGTTTCTGGTCTAAGACAATCAATATGAGGAAAAGTTCAGATATAAAAATAATAATATATCAGTTTTATCTAGCACTTTTCTGGGCACTCAAAGACACTTCACACATTCACACTCTGATGATGGTATATTACATTTTTTTAGCCACAGCTGCCCTGGGGCAGGCTGACGGAAGCGTGGCTGCCAGTACGCGCCTATGGCCCCTCTGATCAACCACCAAACATTCGCACACAGCCATACAGGAGGGTTCCAATATTGCATGTTTTGTGGGTGGGGGAAACCGGAGTACCCAGAGGAAACCCACGCGAACACATGGAGAACATGCAAACTCCACAGAAAGGCCCCAGGCTGGATTCAAACCCACTAACTTATTGCTGTGAGGCAGTAGTGCTAACCACTGTGCCACCATGCCGCCCAAAAATGGGGCAGGAATCGTCACATGTGGTTGTTGCACGTGTAGCCAGTTCAATGTCGTGCCTTATTTTTCAAAACAGTGTCTAAGGAGACTGATTGTTGAAGCATGGGCGTTAAAATGCCCTTGCGACAGCCCTGAGAGACATTGTTGCAGTGTACATGCCAATGGCATGCTCCCTGAGGTTTCAAGTCACCTGATGCATTTTGAAAAATGGCTGCACTGGGATGTTAGCTAAGGCCTTTTATGGACCAGAGGACAGTGGGTGTTTGGGCTGAGGATGCCTGATTTCAATAGCTCTGGATCAAGCCCCATCTGACTGATGGGCCAAATTTGACAAAGGGAACGAAATTGACCATGATATGGCGATGGTGACTGAAATGCCTACGGACCAGTAGCACACAACCTTGGTCATGTAATTAAACCCTACCAAGTCAACTACAGAAACAATTTTGAGAAATACTGAAATAATTAAACTGTTGCATTTTTTTCCCAGTGCAATTTCAAATAAATTCCTCTGAGACAACATGCAGAAACAAACAGACCTCACCAGACCTAAGGGAACATTTACAAGCCTGTGTTGTAAAGAGGGATGGCGGTGTGGACTGGATAAGTCATGGGTGACAAGGGACAACTCCTTATTAAGTCTCATTTAAACTAATTAAAAAATTCAGAGCTCTACATAGACAGGATATTGTATATTTTACACCATTTTCTACTGCCCTTTTGAGAGCCAAATCCTAACATATACTTCAGAGAAAAATTGCTCTTTTGATTAATGTCACAAGGTTTACACTGCACCATACATGGGCAAATATGTTTCTTTGGGGAAAACACTGAATGAAAAGGCTTTCTGCAGTTACTACACCCTCAATACTGTTCATCTGTGTTTATCCTTTGGTGCCTCTGTGCTTCCTCCAAAGGGGCACCATTGATATCATTCATTATAAAAATGTAAATCAAGACTGTTTAAGAGTACAGTCTTGAGCAAATTAATTGGATAAAGCAGACCGGAGTGGGAAAAACCAAACAATAAAGGTTTTTAGGCTTTTTATTACTTTAATATAATCTACATTCAGCACTCAGTACAAGATGTGTCCTCCACGGTACTTGATAAGCAGTTCCACTCATTTCGCCATTGAGCTGACCAGGTTTTTGCAGGCGGCCTTGATTTCTTCGTCGTGATGCCGCACCTGGACAACTGCATCGTTGACTTTGGTTTTTGTGGGTCAGTCCTTTTGCTGCAGCCTTGACTTGATAATGGACAAGAGATTCTCAATGGGATTGAGGTCAGGTGAACCACCAGGCCAGTCCAACGCTGTTACAGTACTGAGTTGATGATGCAACCACATTAGTTGCATCAGAAAATTCAAGGAAATTATTGAAACATCGCTAAAAGGAACTATGCAGTGATCTTTGAGATGTCTATTTGCTCTGCATTCAGCTCATTCAACTGATAAGCACCTCTACCCAATTAATTTGCACAAGGCTGTAGTTTACTGTGGAAAAGAGCGCAGACAGTGGGGCCATCGATCCCAGTCACATTGCATGTAGAATTATATAATTACAGCATCCAATGCCTGAAAGCAAGGGTGAAGGGAAAGAGGTAAATGTCACAACCCTCATGTCAATCCCTGTCATGTCTCCTCCCATCCAGCAGCTTAGGTGTCTTTAACAAAAGTTCTCGTTTGATTGGTTTGACGGCCAGCGTGCCTCCCCCACCAGGTGTTATTCATTCATGTTTTCCATCCCCTTACTCATGTGTTAGTGTGTTTATAGCCCCTATACTTTGTCCAAGTACCTGGATTTTCACTTGATACATGCCCTTAAGCGACCAGTGAGTATCTTCATATTAGAGGTTTATTTTAGGAAATAGTTTGTAATCTTTAATGATAGTTAAAACATGGAAGTATTCTTCCTCGTCTTACTACAACCCCAATTCTGAAATAGTTGGGACAAAGTGTAAATTGTGAATAAACTCAAAGCGCAATGACTTTCAAATCACACCAGCCAGTATTTTATTAACAATTGAACAGAGATAGCAAATGTTGAAACTGAGAAATTTTACAATTTTATCCACAAAATGAGCTCATTTCAAATTTGGTGGCTGCTACAGGTCTCAAAAAAGTTGAGACAGGGGCCTGTTTACCATAGTGTAGCATGCCCTCTTTTTTTAACACAGAGTGGAGGCGTCTGGGCATTGAGGGGACAAGTTTCTTGAGTTAAGCCACTGGAATTTGACCACTCTCTTGTTTAATATAGGTTTCCAGGTGCTGGAGAGTTTTTGGTCTCCTTAGATGCGCTTTTCGTTTAATTACGCGCAAAATGTTCTTAATCGGTGAAAGATTAGGACTGCAGGCAGGCCAGTTCAGCACACAGACTCTTCTATTATGAAGCCATGCTGTTGTAATAGTTGCAGTATATGGTTTTGCATTGTCCTGCTGAAATATACAAGATCTTCCTGGAATAGATGTTATCTGGAGGGGAGCATATGTTGCTCTAAAACCTTTATATACTTTCCAGCATTCATGGTGCTTTTTAAAACATGCAAGTGTCCCACACCATTTGCACTAATGCATCCCCATACCATTTGAGGTGCTGGCTTCTGAACTGAACGCTGATAACCGGAGGGGTGGTCTTTGTCCTCTTTAGCCCAGAGGACACAATGCCCATGATTTCCAACAAGAATGCCAAATTTGGACTCGTCTGACCACAGGACTACTTTGCCTCTTTCCTACAGTCCATCTTAAATGAGCCCTGGCCCACAGAACACGACGGTGCTTCTGGATCATGCTTCAACAAAGGCTTCCTTTTTGCATGATAGAGTTTCAGGAGGCATCTGTGGATGGCATGGCGGACTGTGTTTACAGACAGTGGTTTCTTGAAGTATTCCTGGGCCCATTTAATAATTTCAATGACAAAATCATGCCGATGAGTGATGCAGTGACGTCTGAGGGCCCGAAGATCACAGGCATCTAGTAAAGGTCTTCGGCCTTGTCCCTTACGTGGAGATTTTTTTAGTTTCTCTGAATCTTTTGATGATGTTATGCACTGTCAATGATGAGACCTTCAAAGCCTTTGCAATGTGACGTTGAGGAACATCGTTTTTAAAGTATTCCACAATTTTTTTTCGCAAGCCTTCACAGGTTGGAGAGCCTCTGGCCATCTTTACTTCTGAGAGACTCAGCATCTCTAAGACATCCCTTTTATAGCTAACGTTACACACCTGATGCCAGTTAACTTAATTGCTTGCTAAATGTTCTTTCAGCTGATTCTCTTATATATTAATTGCTTTTTCAGCCCTTTTTTGGCCTGTGTCCCAACTTTTTTGAGACCTGTTGCAGCCAGAAAATTTGAAATAAGCCCATTTAATGGATGAAAATGTAAAATGTCCCAGTTTCAACATTTGAAATGTTATCTATGTTCTATTGTAAATAACATATTAGCTCATATGATCTGAGAGTCATTGCATTTTGATTTTATTCACAATTTACACATAGTCCCAACTATTTCGGAATTGGGGTTGTAATAGGAACAAGCTCCTAAGCCTTTCTCTCGGTCTTCAGGGTGGGACCCTATTCCTACTAATCACTCCTCAGACTCTTCTTCTGCCCAATTCAGTAGGGGCACCACCTAAGCCGTCTGCAGTCATCAGGATTGAGAATGCAATCCTAATTAACTCCCCTGCCCTGCAAACTGACTGTTCTACTGTGGTGACTGCATAATCTATTGGCCAGCTGTCCCAGGATGCCACTGGCTGGCACAGACGCGCCCCCACACATAAGTCTACTTTATCTGAATTGAACTATGCCATTCTGCTCTGCACAGCAAAATGATCAGAGTTAATTTGACTCTAATGGAGTGGAATTTACTCTTACAGAGTCTAGTTGAGTCCAGTCTTGCCAAAGTTGGACCAAGTAGACTCTTTAAGAGTTGATTTTACTCTGAACATTTTGCTGTGTGGCCTCTCTCCCTCAGTCATTACCGTATTACTACCAATAAACCCTACAACTGAATTATACTCTGTGTCTGCATGCAGTTCCTTGTCTGAATTATAACAGCTAAAACGTCAGGAAATTTTGGATTTTTATACAGTTTACCATATTCCACCATAAATCTTCTGTAGATCTGTTTTTTAGTCATCGGGTCTCCGCAAATATTTTTGGCAGTGAAAATGTAAACAAACAGGCAAAAGGAATAGTTTACAGACATGTTGCTACAATGTGAACACATTGATTTTTTTTCAAGAGTAAGTTAGCAAATAGCATATCATAAGCTTCATAGCATAATTGCCTGTCTCATTTTTTTAAGGTTTTGAGAAAAGAAGGAAAAAACATATTTTTTTAGCCAACACAAAAGAACAGGCAGCCGATATCTCTATTTGGCAACATATGACTTAGGCGATTGTGCTATGATGGTAATGATATGTAACGAAAGACCAAATATGCTGTGGTCTTTCTTTGTCATGCAAGTCAGCAAACTGGATCGTCCTGGATCAAACAGGGTTTGCCAGGAAGGTCACTTGCGATCTTGTGCTATCCATGGGATGTAATGCAGTTTGACAAAATGATGACTCAAATTATCTCAATATGATTTTTTTAAATACCTTTTGAAAAAAAAATACCCATCCAGATTCATCTTTGGGAAGAGAAGATTGTGAATTTAAAAATGCTACCTGTCCCTCCACAGATACAGATCTGTAGTGTTTATGGGCTCAAATAGTTTGATCGAATTGCCATAAGTCTCTAATTGTGTGTCTATATGAAATTTGATGGCAAAGAATTTCATATCTTATATCAATGGGTAAACTTAATTCACCCTTGTAAAACAATTACTATTTGTGCTGCCATAGTAAACAGTCATTTACAAGGTCAGAACTTTTTTGTTTTGTTTGTGTTTTTTGAGGTTGTTCATTTCAGTTTATCAGAGCCCCTATCACCGAGACCAGCAGCGCTGCTGAATTTATTGATCTTGAATTCTCAAATTTGTGTCACAGGGAAAGTGTACAGGGAAACGTCAAAGAGAATAATAAAAAGAGATCGGTTTTATTTCATTTATTTTTTCTGTTTTACTGGCAACTATGGTTTGAAACAGTAATTACAAGAAAAATGGAAGCAGGTTCATTGCTAACCTCTACAGGGACCTCTCTTTTCACAAGGACTAACTACTGTTCCATTGCCAGCACTAATACGTGACCTTTGTGGCTTAGCCTTGGGTCGCCAATTTCGAATCTGTCCTTTTTATACTTCATAAGAAAAAATGTCTGCTGATTTCCCAGTGTGACCCGGCCATTTTTAAAATTGGCCCCCATTCTGGTGCAACAAAGTGTAGCACAAAATGACTCTGTCGCTGCCACTTGCAACCTTCCTATGAGTGTGTTTTAGACTGTGAATAAATGGAGTAAGCTGAAGCAGATGATGAGCGTCTGCTGGTGTCCTTGGGAACCGGCAGTAAAACAAATACACACACACACACGCACGCACACACACACACACACACACACACACATACGTGTCACCGAGGATCTGTAGCGCCATTCATTTCACACTGAAAAGAAACCTCTCTCTAACTAAAATATAGTATATCCACCCCAATGAACCCCCCCCCCCCACACACACACACACACACACTCAAACACACACACACATGCACACCCGCACACACACACACACACGCATGCACACCCACACACACACACACACACACACACATGCACACACACGCACACATACACACACAAACATTCGTGTCACCGAGGATCTGTAGCGCCATTCATTTCACACTGTAAAGAACCCTCACTCTAACTAAAATATAGTATATCCACCCCAATGAACCCCCCCACACACACTCAAACACACACACACACACACACACACACACGCACACACTAATCTCACTATTCAGACACACTTTTCATCCTCGCAACATTCCTCAGCTTGGCAAACAGCAGCCCGCAGACAGACAGGCCTGAAGGAAGCCTACTTTGGGCATGAGCGCAGAGCACATGCTCATTTTTGTGAGTCAGAGAGGACAGTGTGTTGGTCAGCTGGTGTAACCAATACAATCCTCATCTGCGCTGTCTCCAGCCTTAACACTAAAACACACTCACCTCACCCCCCATGTCAAGGCTAACGCTTTCCTTTTATCAATGGGTTACAGTCACTAATGTGTATATTAGTAAAATGAAAACAATGCATTTACAGTTGTAAAAATGAGGGCGCATATCGAAAATATTGATCTCTTTATTACATCTGAAAATATAAGCAGTTCTGTCAGCCAACTTACGTATAAACCTTTAACTGCAGTATTAACAAATAGATACTATGCTGAGGAGGAGACAGAAGGGAGAGTCAGGAAGTCATCTTCCTCACCGGAGGAAATACCGAGTCCGCAGGTTGATAATAGTGCACTACGCTTCATAACAAACTCACACTGCCGCACACACCCCTGTAAACTCTATAATCTTGTTTCATGGCCTTCTTTAAGCTTAAGGAGTCGGCATCATTGCTTTATTATTATATATAAGGCCGTATTGGGTAAATGACCTCATTACCTCAGTGGCCTTTTGACCCCACTCAGCAACCATTACCAGCTTCGTTCCACAAAAAGTTACTTTACCAGGTACCTCAGATTTCCTCAGTTCTTGGCAAAAGCGCCTTTTCCTATTTTGCTCCTTGGTCTTGGAATAACCTCCAAAATACTGCACAGTTGAACAATGTAGTCTCCTGGGGTTTGTTTAAGCATAGACTAAGATCATTGTACATGAATGAGGTGTGCCGTTGTTGTCCTTAGGTTTGTATTTTGTGAACTTATTGTATTTTGTCACTCCTGTTGTTACACACTTTGTAATTTTAAATGAAATGGTGAGCTGTCTTGGCCAGGTCTCCCTCGAAAAGGAGATTTTGAATCTCAAGGGATTTTCCTGGTTAAATAATGGTTAAATAAAATAATGGAGTGGAGACGGGACGTTAACTAGCAGCAGGGAAGAGTGATGCAGCAGCAGAGGGTGATACACTGCAGCAGCAGGCAGAGGTATATTTGCCATGAAGGCGGAGCCACTGACACGCGTCGGAGTGTCTGTATGGGAATCTGGGTTTGCCTCAAGTTGTCTGCCAGAACTTGCTCTGCAAGCGATGCCCCATTTGTAAAAATCAATTTCACAGTTTATAGACTCTGAAAACTGACATACAGTATTTGCAGTATTTTTTTTTGTTAGAATAACACTGAAAAATCAGCCAAGGGGCCTCTGGGTCATTTATCAAGGCTGTGTTTGAAATGAGCTTTGGTGCGCTCACAAAAAAAGAAACAGCCACTGGAAAAAAAGAAACACCAAAGTTACAATGACTGTTTCAAAGGTTATGAAATTGAATGCCATTCATTTTACTCTTCTTAAATTCATTTTGATTTGCTGCAGTTCACACAGTTGTTAGAATGCCTGGAGGAAGGGGACAGTGTCATAAGTTAGTTGCTAAGCAACCAGGCAGGGCTGTATGAAAGCGTCACCGTCCTTTCTGTGTCATAATCTGCCAGAATAAAAGTTCACACAATAAAGCGCATGGATAGCTGTCCTCGCCAGGAAGCATCTCATTGTCCATCCAGCAGAATTCAATCAGCTTCCAAACACATAATTCATGAAAGTAGCATCTAAACTCTCCCTCTGACATCCTTACTTTAGCATGTTGATGAAAAACTGTGCCGAACAGTGTGCACATAGAACATTTTAACTGTCGTAGGCCTTTCTGCCGCACAGACTGTCCTTTATATGATCAATATAATCTTTTCCAAGTCATTGGTATCAAATGGAGTAGAACAAGATGGACCCTCTGGGTAAAGTCATAACATAAACAGAATTATCTGCTCACCAAGACTTTACACTAAGAGTTTATGTTTCCTGGGCTTTGGTTTTTCCTTCTGATAAGCAGATACACTCTTCTCACACTAAATATTTTTGCATAAGGCTTAAATAATCAAGTAAAATTAATCAAATCTCGAAAAGTAATAAAAAAATAAATTAAGTTGCACATTCAGGAGCATAATTTGGACATTGACAGCATAGTTGTTATTTTAGATGTCCTCCACGGCATATTGGAGATATAATTAAATACTAAGTTTGAGCGCAAGGTGCAGATTCTCAGCTTTAATTTTGGGGCACTCGCCTCCCAAATAGATGAAAGGTGCAGTAGTTATGGAATGGGTTTACAGTGTTTTCCATTTTTGAAGGAGCCAAAAGTAATTGGACAGTCAGCTGCTCAAGTGTTAAACAGCCAGGTGTGTTGCAACCAAATAATTAAAAGTGTCAATTTCATTTATGGTAATGCCAGTCTGTCCAAAATCATTTGACAACCTTAATATTGGGAGAACTATAAATAAAAATGGTTGTAATTCCAGCACTGTATATTCAATGTTACAAGCAAAACTTGCCAAGCACACATAGATTAATTCAATTCACATTTATTTTGGATGGATTCAGAGTCAAAATGATGGAAGTGGTGTAACTGTCCAAGTTCCTATGAACCTAATGATGTAAAATTATAAACGAGTTCCTGTGCAATCATTCCCAACTGCCCTATACAGTATAAATATAACAACATGTCCAGACCTGTCATCTTAGTGGAGCAGCCGGTCATTTCACTCCTGACTGATCCCAATTCCAGATGCTATGCATTAAAATCATTTGTTCAACATGATGAATATCTTTAAAACTTGATCTACACGGGTCTCTTTGTAACATGGTCATATCAGAAACTCTCACACAAGGTAAGCAGGCCTGTCAATCCAGAAGAAATTACGGCACAGACACCGCAGAAAATATATCAAACCATCGTTACATCACTCGCCCATCCCATTTTCCTTTTCTTTTTTACCAGAGCAATAGACTTTGTAAATGGATGACCTCCAACTGCTGGTCTGAAATGAAGAAATTATATAACTGCTCCACCAGCAGTCTCTGTTCGTTATGCTCAGTTCCCACTGTTGTGCGCTCTGTTACAAACGCCACGATTGGCCATTCGTAGCTGATCGTGAAACTTCTCTGAAGCTGCTTTCACACTGGATGTGAAACAAATTTTTCGCCCGACAGATTACCATACATGCCAACTCTACCACTTTTGGCGGTAGACTACCACTTTCGGGGCGTTTAATTCTGAAAAAAATGCCCCAAAAGCGGTAGTCTACCGCCAAAAGCGGTTGAGTTGGCATGTGCGGATTACATTCAAAGTCAATGCAAAGACGCGAATACACGCAAAACGCTTGTATTGGTGTCTTTGCATTGACTTTGAATGTAATCTGTTGTGCTAAAAATTTGTTCCACTTTCAGTGTGAAAGCGGCTTAAAATTTCAGGCTTGGATACAAGATGATGCGATGATCACGATTAACAATTAATCCTATTGATCTTAGAAAATTTTTGAACCATCCAAAACTTTTCTATGATCAACACCATTGCCACAGCTGACCTCAAGATCTGATAAGATCTGATAGGATCACCACGATTACTCAACGATTAAGACCACGATTCCAATCGTGCCGCGAATCGTGATAGTGGGAACCTAGCATTAGAGATGTTTCTAGCATGTCTTTTTCCATTGTCCCACCATATTTCTGTGAAGAGGCTGTGATCTGAATCGCGAACCAAAGTAAATACTATCTTGTTGTGATAATAGTGAATTAAAGCATTTAAACTATTATGTTCTCTATTCACCCACCATATTTGTGGTTTCAAGAGCCAGTATAATTTTTTTGTCTCCTGTTTTTTCAATATCACATTGTGAATAAAGATGTACCATAAAATAATGAAATATGTTGTTTTATACTTTGTGCTTTTTACTCTAATTCATTTGCTCAAATGACATAATACATTCCCTGACTACTTCATGAGATACACCTGCATGTGTAAACAAGTGGCTTTCTGGTCTATGCAGTGAAAGAGCTGTAGCTACAGCTCAATTTCTAAATCAAGCAAAGCAATTTGGTGCATATTTTTACCTCACTAAAACTCGAAAAGGGGAAGTGGGGTGAGATTCGTGACTATGACACTGCCATGATTGTTGGTGCCAGACATGGTGGTTTGAGTGTCTGAGAAACGACTTCTTTGGTATTTTATGCACCGCAGTCTCTTAGGTCAACTGAAAATGGAGTGGTAAACAAAAAAAACTTTGTGATCATCACTTCTGTGGCTGAAAGCTCCTACATGGAGAGGAAAAGACAAAGTTTAGAGGAGAATACCTACTCTGGTTTGAGATACCAAATTAAAAAAAAAAAAGAACGCACATATATGATGCTAAAATAAAAGCTGTTTACAGCTGTGGTGGGCAGGGCAGGACGGCATATCTGAACAGCACACATTGATCCTTGAAGTAGATGGGCAACACAAGTAGATGCCTCGTTCAGCTTCCCTCAACAAAGAAACTCGGGCAACAGCGGGCAAATGGTAACCAGATCTTGACCATTGATGATTTTAAAAATGCCATCAAGTAACATCAATGTTGTTTTTGGTTATCGCATGCACATTTTTGGGTCAGAACTTATTGTAAGCAAAATGGATCCATGGCGTTTCATTTCTCAGCAGTGCAGTTGTCATTTTGTGTGTGTGTGTGTGTGTGTGTGTGTGTGTGTGTGCAAAATGTGTAAAATGTGCAAAACGTTTTCTTGGAGTTTAATCAGACTGTTGCCAGATAGATACTTCCAACATGTTACGGTGCTATGTCACAGAACACATATCAACTCACATTGGTTCAGCAATACCCAAAACAGTTAACACCAATGTCCAGAACAGACCCAGATCTCAAACCAACACAGCACCTTTGGGAAGTGGTGGAACTATAAGGTTGCAGCATGAATGTGGGGCCAAAAAAAGTTCTGAAACAACACGTTGCTAATTCATGAACTGTGTTCCCAAAGGAACGTCTCCAACATCTTTTTTTAATTTTTGCATTGAAAAATTCAGGATGCTCTTTCGATCAAAGAAAATCCCGCCCAACTTCAGGCAGTATACCCACCAAAGTACTCCGGGAGTGTATTTGCCTTTGTTAAGAGATGAACAGATGTTGTGTATCATTGTGTAGGGGGGAGTCATATTGAGTGATGAGCACAGTGGGGGCTGCCAGAGAAGTGATTGTCTTCTTGTTTGGGAAGCTTTTAAAGGTTTCTGTTTATTGAAACAATGTGTGACTCAGCATCTATAAGGAGGGAACAGAAGCACTGATGCAGCTTCAGGGTAATTTTCTCCCCAAAGAAAAGCAATCAAATACTGTCCTCACAAACATAGATACACATGCATTCTGGCACATGCAAACTATTTCAAACAGATTTATGATCTGTAGTGGCACTGTACTATCTAAGCCCCAAGATAACCACATTTTTTGTATTTGCTCTTATTATTTCTTCATCTGATAGTTTCACCTGCAAGTGTAACACAACTTACACACAAAACCAACGTTAAGTGAAAGAGTTATTCATATGGAGTCCAGATTTTATGATTTGGATTTTTCGTGATTTTTTCTAAAATTGTTCAACGCTTCGAATAACGAAAATGCAACCAAAAGAAAAAAAAAACTGGAGGTCACCATCTTTCCAGCCTGCGAAAGGGTATAGCCAATCAGAGGTCGAGGAATGCTTTGGCAGTCATGTGACAGTGACATCGAATGGACATAACTTAAAATTTCACTCCTTTGAGTTGCCTTGTTGACTTAAATTGGTTAATGCACCAGCTAGTGCATACCCTCCCTTTCTGTTGATCCTTTTATAGTTCTGAGATCTGGGAGGTTCACCGCAGATTTCATTATTATACACAGCAAGCATGTCTAGTGGAATAATTTATGTTTTAGCTAATTTGGTTGGTCTACTTGGCATCATTGTTAGAAATTCAGTTTTATAAATATATATATATATATATATATATAGAGTGTCTTATTTTTTCCTTCAAAAAAACTATACACATATTTACTGACCCATGTCTATTCATGCATGTGACCATGTATCCCTACTGAAGCGTTATATAAGAGGGTGCATTCTATCCTGCCACCTGTCTGTTTCTTACCAGAGCCTTATAGCTTCTAAACTCCTAGAATAGACTTCATTCTCAGTGTATTTCACTATCAGCTGTTTGCGTGTGAAATGTTGACTCATCCTCACAGTGTGGACAAAGAGCTGTTTTCGTAGTGTTTTAAAAACACTAAATTTGTGTTTGTTCAGTTATGTAGCAGAGCATTTGTTGTATTGGAAAATATGACAGATTATTAAAACGCCGGTGTGTTTGGCTGGCAGATGTCAGAACACTCATTGGAAAGCAGACACTTCTGGTCTTCAGCGGGAGATTTTTTTTTTTTTTTTTACCTCCTGCGGTTGGAGAGATAAAGGACATTTGACATCACAAAAGCTTGCTGCTATTGAGAAAATGGCAGATTTCATGAGTTTTGATCTGGATGTTTTAGTATTTATCACTTAGTTCGGTTTTGTCTTAAAATTACCACAAAAAAAAATTTGAATACCTAAGAGACTGTTTGTTCATTTGCAGTTCACTTCTGACAAACATTGTCTCTGCCTTTCAGACAGAATTTCCTGTGGGCCCTCCAGGTTCTTGGTGTACACATAAGCACTTTAATATTTAATTGTTTACGTTACAGAAACATAATCAACCATACAAAAATGGTGCTGCACTGCATTATTGCCGAAAAGATTCTACAGCAGGTTTTTCTTGAAAGATTGCCCTCCCGTGTGTGTGTCCCATCTCTCTGGTGTCGGATGTTGTAGGAAGCCGCTGTCATCTCCCACTACCTCCCCTCCTGCTCCTCAGATAGATGAAAACAGAGGACCGTACATACTGCACCCCCACGGTCCTTCCAGTCTTCACTGCATCCTCTCGCCGCCTAATTCGTTCATTTTTTATTCATTTTGTTGGCCAGTCAAATCACCTGCACAAAATCAATTTTTCTTCTCCCCATTTCTGCCTTTCTCTTTCTCCTGCTATAATTTTTAGCTAAATAATGTACTTTACTTCTTTTCCATGCCTTGTTCTTTAATCTCTCTCTCTCTCTCTCTCATTGCACCTTGGATACACATTTGATGTGACTGTCATTTCTGATATTGTTATGGTGAAGCCCAATGATTATGAGCAGATAATAAAAAGGAAGAAAATATGAGGTTTCATTACAGTGAAAAAGAATATATCCTGCACCCAAAGCTGCACTGCACAGGGCACAGTGTGCGAAAGGATTTATGATAGAAAAAATCTTTTCAGAGAGGAAAGCAGAAATATATCTCCGCTACTACTTTCAAAAGAGAGGGTGCCTCCATCTTCCACCATCCACACTTAGAACAATGTGGACCAATGACCGCACTCAGGCCATGAACAACAGCTGCAAGAAAATAGATTTCAAAGCCAATAGGATGCTACTACATTTCATATAACATTAATCCAAGTCCCTCATATTCACATTGGTTTTCGCAGATTCTCTGGAGCGGTACTTTTTTCTAATAAAGTTTATCCCCAGGCAGTCTGCCTGTCTTATGAAGGTTTTTATTGGCCTGCCTCCTACTGTAAATTGCAACTATTACTGGAGTAAAAGCCAGTCCTGAGAGTTGGAAATCCATTAGCAGACATGTGTGTCTCTGATAATAGGCATTACCGTTAGATTTCTGAAAGGACCTTTTACACTGTAACCATCATTAAAGATTTCAGTTCATGGGTTTCGAGGGAAATACACTGAAATTTCCTGAGAAAACGTGGCGTGACCAAGGAGCTGGATTTTCCTGTTTAACAGTTGAGTAGTTTCGCACACACTGTTAAAGAGAATGTGTTAATATATTCAAGACTCTTTTCGGTGATACCTGGTGTGACTTTCAACACATTTCCTGTAAAATTTGCAAATTGAGAAATCTGTGTTACAAAGGGATTATTTTTGCAGTGTATAAAATGCGTTTCCCCTTTCTCACAAAACATGTAGACGTTTTTAAAAATGACTGGTGCTTGTTGTTTTTTAATCGCAACAGCTTTGCTTTTATGAGAAAGCACATTTAGGAATTCCCATGGCGAGCTAGAAAAAAAAAGCGTTACAATTTCTCATTTTCAAATATATAAATATTCCCTCTTCACGTAATCACAGCTACACATTTTCTGAATGCAGGATGCCTGGGACACATGGATACGAGAGAACATCTCAAGTAAATGTTTACAGACCTTAATCATCAGCGCCTGAATTCAGCGTAGTACGGAAAATTGAGATGAAAGAAAAGCAAATTTAGTTTCTTTAGTACCTTGAAAAACATTATCGCGAAAGACACCCTGGAAGTCATTTCAAAAATTGCTCAGTCGTATAAACACGAGGCTTTCTGGGTAAAAATATTTTTTTTAAAACTTCACAAGACCTGGTTATTAGTCATTATATCTTATTTTTAAAAGACTCTGATGTCCAGCTTTTAAAAATGCTGGAGGAGGGAAAATGCGGCAGAGAAATAAAACTCTATTATCGTGTGATGGAGGGCAGTTAGTGTTATGATCCAGCCATGGAACCAGACAGATTCAGAGTGCAGGCCAATGAGGAGTATTTATTGATTAAATAAGTGTGGTAATAACTGGAGAAGGGCCGAGCCCAGATGAGGAAAGGGACGGCCCAGCTTGGGTGGGACGGACTGGTGAGGACAATGGCCGTGTCCGCGCCCAGTCAGTGGCGTCGCGGGGCGGGAGCCTCGTGGTATCACCCTCGCCAAGGCAAAAATGCTAGACAATGGGTCCAAAGGGTGTCCATTTGAAGTAACTGTGTGGCCATGAAAACATGGCATCTTGCGTTTGAGTATTTTTCTCAGTATGACTGTGATGTTGCTTCAGTGAACATACAAAATATGTATGTGACATCAAAAATAAAAGAAAAGCATTTCCTGACTTTGACCCAACTTGAGGGAAAACTGATGGGAAAACTTAGAGTTTAAGGGGTTAAAACAGCTAAATGTTAAGCTTTCCGATGACTTAGTCAATCAGCTGCTCTGTGTCAAATTGACCCTGCATCTTACAGGCTGAAAACTGAAGGTAAAACACCTCAAGAACATGCAAGAGCTGAAGCTGCTGTGAGGGCCTGGCAGAGCATCACCAGAGACAAAACCCAGCTTTTTGCCATGTCTATCAGTTCACAGGCTGAAGTTGCAGTGAAGCTCTAAGAATCTTTAGCCATGACATCAGGGAACCCCCTATTCTTATTGATAAGTGTCATAGGATCTTTAGCGACCGCAGTGAGTCAGGACCTCGGTTTAACATCTCATTTGAAAGACGGCGTCGCCTTCAGTACAGTGTCCCCATCACTGCACTGGGGATTATTGAACCAGAGGGAAGATCACAACCTACTCGCCACCAGCACCTCATCCAGCAGCACTTGGTTTTGTCAGGTGGTCTCCCATCCAAGTATGAACCAAGCCCACACCTGCTTAGCTTCAGCCACGCAGATCAAATTGTGGTATGGCTGCTTTGTTATTTGTTCACTTACAGTATTTTCATCAATATGATCCAATATCACATAAAATAAATATTTGAATATTACTCGGTTTTTAATTTATTTTCATTTTGTTAAGTGAATAATCATCACTGCACACTACTGTTCATAGGTACTGTATGTTGTATTCTGCCGAGGAAGGCAATAAAAAAAAAGGCATGTTTTTTTTCCCCATGGTATCTCACTGATGTTGTTGTTGTTCTTGTTGTTGTTTTTTTAAGGTACAGGATTTATTTCCCTGTGTGTTACTGACAATAAATAATAATGCCCGTGGGAAGCCAGAAATGCATAGCTACAGTATATGCACATATAATTTTTATTTCCTTTGATAATTGTTAACAATAATGGAATCCCATTTCATTGTTTGCTACCTGCGCCAAAGGTGCAGCTGGGGTGTAAAACAGACACATTTGGATCAGAAAGGAACAGGGATAGAATAATCAATTTTGAAAAAGGTTGGGGGAATTTGGGCTCAGTTGAGATATAATTCTTGTAAAGTTCAGCTGATCGATCTCATTTGGTAAGCTCCGGGAGGATATGAGGACCTCCCGTGTCTGTGGACAGATACACTGCTGCGCATTCATTTAAATCAAAGGCCCAAAAGCATAACAGGCTGTTCAGTTATCCCCTCCCCAAAATTGCTTTGAAGTCAGAATATATTCACTGAATCCATCACCCACTGACTTTGATAAGATGATCCCACGGCGGCAGACTCTCCTGAACAACTAAATATTAGGAATAGCAACCACCGTGCACAAAAGAGGGGATACTCAGGAATAGGAATTTGCAACCAAGTGACTCAGATTTAAAATAAGATTTTTTGAAGTAAAAAAAGGTCCTTGTTTTTATAACTGGCAAATGTCACTCATTTCTTTGCCCAGTCTTGTCACCTTTCTTCTGATTCTGAAACAATACTCAATGTGCTTGTGCTTGCTTTTACCTCAGATCGTATACATAAATCAAGTGTTACGACCAGCCTGGCTCAAAGCTAGTGCAACCAATGAGGGAGACCACACAGATGGACCAATTAAACTCACCACTCACAAGACAAGAGAGTGGATTGAATGGGTTTGGAGCAGAGGGGAAAGCAGTCTTAAGCAGGCAGAGTATACACCCGGCATGCATTCCTTTTCAAGAAAAAGCATTGGCGAATATTTAGTCAAATGCCATCATGATGGCACAAAATCTCATGAAACTTCGTTGCCCGTTCTAATGCAAAGCGTTGTCATCTTAAAGACAAAACCAAACTAAGGATTCACTATTTGATCATAACGATAGCCAAATAGATTGGCAAATAAAAACGAGGAAGAGTCTACCTTATGGTCTACAACAGGTCATTTTAGACAAGAAGTTCTTTTTTTGTCTTTAGAGCACTGGCGCCTCTCAGCTTTCAATTGCAGAGCATAGATCTGCCTTTTTTTTTAATCTGGCCAGGGATTCCCACCAAAAACCATAGAGTAACTTAGTCTGTGCAAAACTAACAGAGGAACATGGAAAAAACAGAACAAGGAAAAGAACAACTCAAGCATCACTGTACACATCACAAAGAACTCTATGTTTGTTATTACTGAATTGCTCGGCACATCCATGTGGCGCGTGTCGGGATTACAACACCACGCGCATTTCTTTATTTCCACTCATATCTCACGGGAAAAGCAATAAAGAACCGATTGATTCGTCAATTTGCAACAAGTACATGCTTCACTGGTGCGTTTTTAATTGCGTAAGTGTATATTTTAAGAATATATTTTAAAGAAGCAATTGTATTTACATGTTAAAACATTAAATAATGTGATTACACTTTACTTGAAGGTACCGTCATAAGAGTGACATGACACTGCCATAACTGTTACATGTGTCATGTGACAGTTATGACAATCTCACGTCACTCTTATGACGAAGTTGTCATAATCAAGACAACCCAAACAATGTCAACTTATCATCTCAAAAACCAAATGACACTTAATGACAAAGTTTATGACATTGACATAATGTTTATGACATGCTCATGACTGTCTCATGTCCCTATTATGACGATACCTTCAAGTAAAGTGTTACCAATAATGTGCTGTTGTACTGTTTTCAAAATGATGCAGGGAGAACATACTACTCAAATCAGCCGCCTTCGATTTTATTTGCATTTTCCATGATATGCCAACTTCTTCAGAATTGCGGTTGTACTTTTGGTTGTACCATGCACAATGTCATCTGTCATAACCCCAACCGTCTGTGCGACCCAAACGCAGAATGTTCAAGGTTTAAATTATAGAACAATTGCAACATGATAAGGAAACCTAACCATGAGCAGCACTTAATCCAACACTGGCCCTTCGCTTCCGAAAGAGGTGCGATAAGAATAATTAAAACGTCTCCTTGTTATCATGCACATTTATGGGGAGGAATGACCAATCAGCTTGCCACAGGCTGGTAGAGAATGAGATTCATTTGAGCCTCATTAATTCACCTTATAACCATTAAATAACAGCCTCCTCTCTAATCCTCTGTGTGACAGAGTAGTTCTGAGTCTCCTAATATCTGCAGCTGTGTGACAGCAAAGGTGAGAGAGGAGCCAGGCGAGACCACTCTCCACTCCACATCAGAACAAGATGGTCCACTTCTGTAGGAAGCCTGAAAGGTCAAAGTCTACAGCCGGTCTGCCTCATCTTTTTTAATATTTTTAATTATTTTCCAATATCATTACCATGAAGGTTGAGGATGAAGTAAGAAATGCAACATTTTCTGCCTTTTCAGAGACATTGTAAATAGTTTTGAG
Source organism: Gymnothorax reevesii (assembly GCA_029721435.1). Lineage (NCBI taxonomy): Eukaryota > Metazoa > Chordata > Actinopteri > Anguilliformes > Muraenidae > Gymnothorax > Gymnothorax reevesii. Next base: position 13,929,404 of record CM056592.1, read on the forward strand.
CATGTGACTTGGAAAGGAAGATTTTTTTTTTTTTAATGTGTAGGACGATTCAGGACATTTTTTTCAGGCAGTGGGGACTGTATCCTGGCTTTAATGCTTCAGTGACACTAATGAAGTAAAGGTCTAGGCACAAATGTGATGTTTCCAATTCAATTTAAAACTGAAGCGCCGGCACTTTGTGACTATGTGACCGTGGCCCACCAATCAGGATTTAGTTTTGGCTCAGCTTTAGTCCAGGGACTGAAGACAACAGGAAGGAGTGTTGGGAATTCTGGCTGGTGTCTGCGCTGCATTCCGATCACATAAAGGGGTTTCTGTGCTTAATTACTGAGAGAAAAATGACCAGAATAACCTCGGCACAATGCACAACCCTGTATTTATACCTTAGTTTCTCCCCATTTGGGCAGGTAACCATCGCCTGGTTTCCCCATTTGAGTTTGTAGCGCTCCCCTTTATGTTCTTCCGAAGTTTGTAGTGGTTTGTTCATCCCTGCACTCTATTTAATAAACTCCACGTCCCTGCAACTGGGTCCTCCTGTGCACTCCTTGCCCTGGTACCATCCTTCACATCCTGGGGTGCCAGGGCGTGACAAATGCTGAAATTCTGGTTGACAAATGAGGAGTCATGTGCACATTCATTTCTCCAGGCCCTAATTATTTTTAATACTTTATTTTACAAATCATGTTACTGAAAAAGAAAAAAACACTTTGTACTGAGCTTATTCTTCAAAAATCTGGCAGAGGAAAACATAATGAAATAGATTTCACAATGCTTCATTGCCAAATTTAAGATAAATATTCTAGGCTGTTTAGCTCTTTTTTTGTTGCTGTATGTACCAATATATGCCCAGAGAGTGCAAATGCAGCAATAACTTAGACTAAACAATTCTGTTATAAAATGCTGATGGGACAGGAATATTACCCAAAGCCACATAGTTTCCTCTCACATATAACCAATACATTTTCAAGCATGAAAAATGGCACTGTACACTAATGAAATCATAGCACCCTTCCCTGAAGGCAGATATCTTGGTGACAGCCAACCCTGCCAGTGCTCGGAGTTGACCTCCAAAAAATAATGACAGATCAGCATGTAAGGAGTAATCAGATCGAGCTTTCATATCAGATAAAAATAAAAAACTATCCAGCCACTGTGTCCAAAACACAAGAGGCAGCCACCGGCACATGACATATTCTTGACATTTATTCATGGAGTTGACAGTTGGTAAATGATCTAGAGATCTCTGGTAAATGTCAATAGATGTCAATGAGATGTCAAAAGCGCTTTTCCTAATTGTGCTACAGGCAGAGCATTCGTTTGGGAAATACAGCTCGCAAGAACCAAAATAGATACCTCAGGAAAAAAAATGACCGGCAGAGATCGGAGATGGACGCAACTGGAGCAGTCAAAATCTTTTTTCTGAGAGGTGTACGTTTAACCTCCAACATTTAAACTGCTGCAGACAAGTTTATGCTTATTAATAGAGCTGAGCTGCAGACCCAGTCCTAAAATGGCACCATTTGGGACAGCTCAAACTGGGACATTGTGATGCAGTGCAGTGACAGCTTCTGTTTTTTGACATTGAGAGACTCCTCCATAAGGAAGGGGATTGCAGTGGCCTCTTTATGCATGAGTCATGCGAAAAAATTTAATAACGCTTCAAGGTCGCTTCAGAAGTAAGAGCAAACAAAAATCGCTTATTACCTAGTGCATCTGTAGCCCCAATTTCCTATCTCATCTCCTTTTAATTGCGGCTTTGTCTATCTTTTGGCAGTTCTGGACTGATTGCTAAGCTGATTTGTTGCAGTCGGGGGTCTCAGTGAGGGCGCTGTGGCTCAGTCCTCTGAGAGTGCAATCCGATGGGATTGGGAGGCATTGTAGTTAATGCTCTCCCTGCTGATCCACCAGAGACATCCCACTGCAATTCAGCTGCCCGTGCCTTTTCTGGGCAAATATGGAAATACTGGCCTGGAATATTGGGATGGAAATGCGAATATTGGAAAATAAATTCAATATTGGGACATTCAGCGCATGTGTGAGATAGGATTTTCAGCATCTCGATATTCCTTATCTGCATAGTGGGTTGTGTGTTGTCATACTGTGACATATCCAGTGACATTAGTAGTTCTGTGTCTGTGGTGGTTGCTGAGTTGAAAACGGAGGAACGGAAAAAATCCCGATAAACTGGAGATTAATCTTGACCCACTTTTAATCATTTTCCTTTATCAGCAAGTTTTCCAGTGATGCTGATAATCCAATGGTGGTGAAACCCACCGCTTCCTTTTTTGTTGGGGTATTTAAAGTCCAGATAAAACAGCATTTCAAGAGTATCTAGCTTCCATCTTGTGCCGCATTCCACAGTGAAACAGGATAAGTTGTCTCGGCATCACATTGAGAGGAATTTGATTTGAACATTGAAAAGGGGACGTGTTGCTAGCTGGCTTCCGAATTAATTTTAGCTCAGTGCTGATTGATCGATGGGGTGGATGTCATGATATTATTGGTTGAAATTACTTGGTTCAAGCCATGTAAGTACAGGTCATAGTTTGTTTTACATGAAGAAAACATGATTGGATTGTGACATTTGAATAAAAATAAATGGATTGTTTTGTAGTTTTTGCCATGTATTGTTAAATAGGTGGGGATGTGAATGAGACTGAGGGTGTGATCAAAAAGGTTAAAAAGGCATTTTTCATTGCATCTTGACATTGAATAATTAATTCTATTTAAAAATGTTTAATTCCCTAGCCTAGGCAATACTTTACAAAAAATATAAACCTTCTCTGGAACTTCCAGGTTTACTTTTGACACAAAAGAAAATGAAGATCGAAATGCTCACAAGTTCATGTCCAAATGAAATGTTTTCATTTTGTATTTTACGCACAGTATTGGTTACACCAGAGGGAATTGAATGCTCTCAGGGGGTTTTCACACAGTCCCTTTTAAAAGAGCCAAACTCAGTCCTCTAAAAGTGGACCAAAAAGAGGACCAACAGAAAATGAACTCACTTCTTTTTGTGTTCACACTGTGAGTTTATTGCAAAGAGGACTGGGTTCTCTTTCTGGTCCACTTCAGCTCTGATGGGTCCTCAGTCCTCTTTCTGTTCACACTGCAGTTCCTCTAAAGCTCTCAGACCTCTACCGAGTTTTTCCGCAGTTTTCCCAACTACAGTCATGTGACCTGTCTATGGCAAGCGAAGAAGGTAACAGTACAGAGCAAAAAGGTGAAGTGAACCCGGCGTGCTTTGAGTTCGCAATACGTAGCTTAATCAACCCGTACTGTGGCTTTGAAGCGAACCGTACTGAGACCACCTCGAGAGGTGGTCTCAGTACGGTTCGTTTTAAAGGGGTCTGAGTGCGGTTGTTGTGTTCACATATGCACACAAAATGCTGAGTCATCGATCTGAGTTCGTTTTGAGGACCAAGTATGAAAGCACCCTCAGAGTTAAGCCACTTTCACACCGGACGCGAAACGAATTTTTCGCATGACAGATTACATTCAAAGTCAATGCAATGATGCAAATACATGCGAAACGCAAGTTATTATCATGAATCTAGACAGATCAAGCCTAATCAGCCATAACATTATGACCACCAGCCTAATATTGTTTAGTTGTTTAGCCCCCCTTTTGCTGTAAAACAATCATGACCCCTGAACCTCTGAACTCCCCTAGACTTCTAAATGTGAGCTGTGGTATCCAGTATCCAGCAGCAAGATGTTAGCTGTGGAGCCTGCATTGATCAGACTTGTTTATTCAACACAGAAGCTCGACTGCATTGAGATTTGGGGATTTGGAGGCCAAGACAACACCTTCAACTTGTTGTTTTCCTCAAACCATTCCTGAACCATTTTTGCTGCATAGCAGGACACATTGTACTGCTGAAAGAGGCCACTGCCAACTGGGAATACTGTTTCCATAAAGGGATGTACTTGGTCTGCAACAATGTTTAGGTCGGTGGAACTTGTCAAAGTAAATTGCAGAATCCGAGGATCACTTCCTCTCTTTTGGGCTCAGCCCAGGGTGTTTCAAACATCTACCTACTCCCCTGGCAGGAGCACCAAATTGAAAAAAAAAAATCTTGTATTTTGTTGCTTTACAATCATAGATTATCCACAAAGCTTATATATTCAGAGCAACTCTCGGACACACCTCTGTTTGGAAAGGCACAGATATAAACCGTTTTATAAGCAATGTATAAAGCATTTTATAAGCAATATCAAAGCTCTCTTAAAATCCTGAGTGAAAAAAACAAGATTACACTACACAAGATTATGTGAAAGTATGATTCTTCCTCAAGTAATATAGCTAGTGGAGAATTTCAGGGGATCTCCTCAACTTGGCTTATTTACTATACCATGATGTATTCCCCTGAGACAGGAATATGAGTGGATCATAATTCATGGTGCAGGTAAACAGCTTATGCAACGTCCTGTCATAACCAGAAAATGGGCCATTTTTTCTGTCCACAATTTTTTGAAGATTTACATTGCTGCACAGAGTATACTTCTAAGCAGTATTCATATCTTATTCTTCGTAGGTTTTATATTGCTTCTGAGTTTGGCTGGAAGTAAACATTTCCTTTTGTGATTAAGAGAGGTGTATCGTGAGGTGTATCTCCTCTCATTTCATCTCTTACATGGATTATTATTCACAAAGCACACAATAATACCTGAATCATGGAACCATTGCTAACTCTGGTTAGCCACTTGCTGGTCTCATGCTCATATCTATCTTCTCCTCCAAAACTACAAAGCCTCCAGTTAAAGTGTCCAAGCATGCACACTCTCTTTTGGTCAAATGAATGGAGGTACTCTTGGACACTCCTCTCATTTTCACACCGACTTCCCTATGAGAGACCTCAAAACTGCCTTCCTGTCAAAACCTTCGGATCAGCTCTCTGTCAGTCCTGCTTCCTCGGGAGTTAATACCACCTGACATCTGCTGCCGGATGCCACTGGCTGGGCGTCAACATGCCCATTTCCCTCAGCCCTTTATACCAACTGAGCTGGATTGCACTCATCCTGCTCTGGGCTTCGACCCTTCTCCTGCTGTTACCGTATTACTATCAATAGCTAACTAAACTAACTTCCTCATTGGATTGTATCTTGAATCTGCATCTGGTTCCTTGTTTAGACATAACACCTACCCAGTATTACTGAGGGTACCTAATATATGGCAGGTAAATTCATATTTCACTACATCTGAAAAAATACATTATTTTATTTCCTGATGGAGCAAGTTGGATACCAGAGGGCCAATGTCAAGTGCCAATTATTTGCCAGGTACTCATACTAGTGTTGCTACAAGCCACAGAAAGGAATCAAAACTCAGCCCATGTCAAATATTCTTGCATAAACTCAAAATGATTTAAGACTGATGGTGACACTGGCATTCAGGAGGCTGAGTGGAAAGCCTCAGAATTGGATGTCATTCAGGGTACTCATGACTGTCAAATTGTCTGCAGTCTATCATGTAAATAAATGACAAAAATATACTTTGCATTCATTCAGTAGTAACGCAAAACATACGCGCACTCAGTAGTAAACCAGCAACATGTTTGTTGATATTTGTTTGCTGTGATCACTCTAATAGATGGAATGCATTAAAAAACCTAAGATACTCTTACTCTTTTAATATCGTTTAAAAAAAAACACTTCCCAAAATTACTTCAAAAGATGTAATAAAAACATTTCCTCAGAACTATACAATCCAAACTTAATACATCATTAATTTCTGTTTTCCTCACTCTTTTCCTGCTGAGTTCAGATGAAAATGGGAGGTGTCACTAATACAATTCAGGGAGGATCATTCTGCTTGCTCAGTCATATATTTGCTACTGTAAATGGGACAAAGAGGCATTCTTTACTTTTATACAGAATATGTATATCAAGGGCAGACAACTGGGGTCAGCTGCAGCTGGGTAAAAAGACTCAGAACAAAGTCTCTGATCTTTCCACCAGGTTAGTCATTACCTTCTGGCACTGACATAGTCGGTCTTATTTTGCGCATTGACCATGAAAGACTACAGCGTATTACGGTCTTGCAGTGCAAACTCAGCAGTTCAGGAATCTAGGAACTTGGAATGATTAGAGAAAAGAAACATTAATTCCACTGACTACATTATACAACTGATTAATTCAATTTGTCAGGGAAGCATATTTAATAAAAATGATATATTGTTAATATTAAATATATGAACAGATGAGATATACTGCTTTGTTTGTTGAAATGGAACCCTTTTAAACTGTGCTTTAATTGATGAGGCTTTCTTGTGTTTTGCCAGTGTGGATCCCATACGCACAAAAAGGTTTAACTGAAAAAGCTGTATCTTCCTAAAAGGTTTATCTATTTTAAAGCATCTGTCTGAACAGATGTGAAGGCTGGAATTCAAGAATGGACTATGCAGGGTCATCTACTGGGGCATCTTTACAACCATGCTGAGCACTTATTTTATTCACTTGGGTTATTTTTTATGAGCGTACACTTGCAGCAAGCTGGCAATGGAGGGGTTTGTTTTTGAATCCCTTCCTGCAGCTAATTAAGTTGAAGCTTCACAGAACAACCTCCTGGCCTTCCCGTGTGGAGAAAAACTTAATTAGACACCAAGGATCTGTGCAGGGGTGCAAAATAAAAGGGCCGACATCCCCGTCAGCTCAGGTTTGAACATGCATTGAAGTCTCTACATTATTGCATGATATGATTGTGGAGTCAGCAACAATGTACAATCTTTACTAACTAACATAACTCATTACCGTTAACAACACACAAAACATAACTTCAGGCACAATCTGATATCGCCAAGAAAATGCTGTTTCGAGATCATCAAAATAATGCTCGTCCAGGAGTAACATTATTGTCCTGCGATTAATGGAAGTTCTAAAGACTATGCAAATGTGCACCGCACACGGCTAGCAAGGACGTTCAGCTAGCAGTTTAAACAAGCGAAATCCCCAGAGGTAAGCAATATCAGAGTGAAAGTGATGTGAAAATTACATAAAATTCACAAGGTAATTTTTTTTTTTTTGGGGGGGGGGTATTCCCGGTCACATTCATCTCTGCTAGTCTCTCCTCCGTAAAAGTAGCGCGAAAAGTAGGCTAACATTAGCTGGCTATCTGTGGATAATTAAAACATGTGAAATTTGCTAGAACAGCATCAAAATATCAGAACTGCTATTCTATTGGTGGACTGTAATGTTATTCTAGGACAAAGACTATTTTGTTGATCCCAGAACAGGCCATTTCAACTTGTGCTGACTTAAGCACAAACCGTATGCATCCCTTTCTAATGTTTTCCTTTACAGACTCTGTCAATGAAGTCCACTCTAGCTTGTACTAATTTGGATGAGATCTCTACTGGTCAAAATTGTAGCAAGCCACCACTGAGCAAAACCCTTCACCTCTCCTTCCTCTACAGCTTTCTGCTGCCAACATCTGTCACAAATTGTCAGAGCCTCACCAGTCAACCAAATGCATTTATCACAGTGGGTGGTACTAATCTGTGATATAAATGCACAGTTTTTTTTTAGGTAGGCCAAGAAAACTTGACTCTCACAACCCCTGGGAAAGGCAAAATTCACACAGTATGCAAGGTCAGAATGAGGGTGATAGCAGCTGGTGTCACAGACCATAATTCACCGGAAAAGCAATAGACTATTGCTGTCATGCAAAAAGGAGTATAAGTGACAATCAAATTGTGGGGAATTATCATTTTATTGTCATTTACACTCACAGCCACGGGTTGGGAGGGTGGATTACCTCTCATTTTTGCATATTCTCAATTTATTAAGCTAAATATTTATGGGTACATTTCAAATTCACTACTGACTTTCAAGAATGAAAAGGTTATCTTCAAATTAAATCTTAACCACATTCACAAAGCTAGCCTATATTTTGTTGCATGCAGGTAATTTGTTGGCAGCTCAGTCAGAAGTAGGACATTTTGCTGAGTGGCTCAGCAAGTTGGATTTTTTAGGTACTGCAATTTTAAAAATGCATTTTTAATTTGGAATTTTGGTCTGACAAATGTAAAATTGAAAAAAATATCTTGATAACAGGTTATATGTTATCAACATCTGATGTTTAATTAATGGCTTTTTTTAATGATACCGGAAACTCCTGAGTAATTTTAGAAAAAAAGTTCATGCAAGGTTGGAAAGAAGTAAACTTCATCATCTAATAAGACGGGGTTGTCCAAATTAGACCACGTTACCATAGATATCTGTTATATTTACGGATCATTAGCAGCTATGTAATGCCTGGGGAGTAAGATGTTTGTTGAGCAGATCAATTAATTAATTTGATCATGGTGCAAAAAACACAGACAATTAACTGGCGCCGTTGACCTCAAAGACTGGTTCTCACCCCTTCGTCGCAATAATTGTAGGTTCTAAAACCCTTGGGAGCAAAGAGCGAATGCATCTCACATGTTCATTGGCCAATGGGTCAGGCCTGAGATACCCAATAATAGATTGACTTTTGTTTCATAGCAATTTTGACTTGCATTAGAATTTGAATTTGCAATGAGCAGATTTTTCTTTGGAAAAAAAATGAGAAGGTAGAATACTTCATAAATTGAAAATACTATTGAAGCAATTCAGAAAACCGTTTTCATGCAAGATTTGAGGTTTGGGCTGTGTCTCTGTGTATTGATATGGTCAGATTTGTTTTTCATTGTCAGTTACTGCCATCTGGTGTCGCTTCTATTTTTACATACAACGTTATATATGCTCTCTCTCTCTCTCTCTCTCTCTCTCTCTCTTTAGAGAAACGAATTTCGTAGTTTGTCCAAATGAAGACCCGTACAAGAAAGCGTCCCTAGCATCAAAACAGACGTTAGCAACGAAACGCGGCGTCCGTTAGACGCAAATGCTGTCTATTAACTTGCATTACCGTTTTCTGTTTTTTCTACATAACACCACAGTGATATGGCTGCCAGCAACCCATCGGTTTTTCTTCTCATGATCAACGGACAAATAGAAGACGCTAATGTGAGTAGCGAGCTAACTACATTATCCATAAGATTTCAATCTGCAAGCTAGCAGGCGTTAGCGAACTAAGGCAGCGATACACTAGCCACGTCCAGTCGGACCCTAGTGTGCCAGATTTCCTGATAGTATGCTGCTGAATTTTATTAATTAGCTCGGAACTTTTGATGTTTCGAGCGATGATTTAAATACTCAATCTACATTTTACCTGAAACAGTGCCTCAAAGAATGTAGCTAGCCTGCTCATTTCCAAGTTAATATTGTGTTATGTGGACTAGCTAGTGGACAGAAAATGTGCTTCGAACTTGATGTGATAATTTAAAGTCTAGCTTTCCTTGAAATTCTGTTCAATGCAGGTTTGCCTCGCCTGCTTATGTTAATAAATTAATACTCATCTTCAAAATGGCTACTAAAAGTAATTATATCTAATGAACTAGTTTCCAGAACACGATGACCTGTACTGCAAGTATTGTTTTGTTTACGGACACGACTGGGCTCCAACTTCGGTGAGTGACAGTCCTCTGACGCGTTTCTTGCATGAATTGTGACTTACAGGGGAATCTCTGCATGACTAATGCAGTGGAGTTGGGGGCTTTATCCTCCAATGAGAGCAGAATACACTTGAGTTTATTGGTGTTGTGTTAATTGGATAATTGAAACATACTCTATATGGGCAAAATGACGCACCTAACACCTTCGAGATTATCTTGAATGTTGATTGCCAGCCGGGCTTTCTCGTTCAACATCAATGCCTGACCCCACAAATGCTATTCTGGATGAATGGGCAAATATTCTGACAGACTCAAAAATTTTGTCAAAAGTCTCCCAGAGGAGGGGAAGCTGTTAAACCTGCAAGGAGGGGGCCAACTCACTATTAATGCTTGTGGATTTAGAATGGGATGTCCTATAAGTTCCTTTAGGAGTAATGGCCAGGTGTCCCAATACTTTTATCCTTATAGTGTAAGTTACTGTGTATTAAAGAATTTGATAATAGCTAGAAGGTAGTTCAATGTACAGACTGTTGACAAGCTAAAAGAAAAAATCTGAGTAAATGAGTGGAAAAACAAGGAAAACAAAAGCTTTCATACAGGGAGTGATGCAAGCATTGATGCAGTTAATAAAATTACCCCTACCATGCCCTGCGGCAAGTGTAATAATGCTCATCATTTGTCTGGATTCTGGATCTTTATGTTGGATCAAGATTGGCAGAGGAAATTATCTTAGTGACGGTGACTTATAAAGAGGGTTCATTTTTGGGGCATCGTGGGTGACAGGAGCGTTAATCTCAGTGGCCATTTCTGAAAGCGCAGGCTGCACTACACTCTAAGAAGGAATGTGTGGAAAAATTATACGTATAGCCCTCTACTAATTTTGTGTCAATGTTGAACAAAATTGTGTTGCGAAAATTCAGTGAATGTGTCAAAATCAACACAATAAATGTTGTCTCTAAACTCGCTCACTGCTCTGTAAGAATTCAATTCATTTTGTGTAGCTTTTTCAACACATTTTTACAAAGAGTGTTGGGAGGCTGCTAAGTCATCATAGGCTGTTCCATTGCAGAGGCACTTTAGACAGTATTCAAATGCCCCTTCACAGTGGAACAGCTGCAATGATTTAGCTGCCTGGAAATGCAACCTAATTCGGCTGCTGCCTACGCTTTGAGAAACGGCCAGAACGACCAATCCTGGTGAGAGTGGTCTCTTCTAGAATGATCCCTAGGGCAAGCAGAAATCACTAAATGACTTGGTCATTACACAAATGTCTTGAATCATGTGCTATAGCCTCTGCAGTCACCCCTTGAACAACTGTGGGAAATATTTGAATTGACAAGGTAGACAAACACCCTCAACCACAATAATCAAAATAGTTCATGAGGGAGTATCCTTTGGAAGAATGTGTCTGTGAGAGAGAATGAGTTAGTCCTGCTCTTAATATTGCTCTTCTGTATTCAGGGCTTGGAGGAGGGGATCTCACAGATCTCATCCAAAGGCAGCGGTTCAGTGCAAAACATTGTGTGGAATTTCCCACTGGACATTACCTTCAAGAGCACAAACCCGTTTGGCTGTGAGTCATACGCCATATGCTCATCACTCAGGGCCATTTTCCAGCCCATCACTTCTGGTTTTTACAGCAGGAAATTGAATGTGTTTTTATCTTTACAAATTTGCATATCTGTAGTTTAGGTCATTTTGTAAATTAAGTTAACATGTGTGGCAAGGACAGCGCAATCAGTTCAACTAATCTTGCCATTTTCCTATTACTTAAGTGTGCCTGACACTCAGAGGTCATTTCATGTCAAATGTCCGAATTGCTCCCACTTGACCATCTCAAATTTGGCTGAAAAAAAATCCAGGCAGTGCATTCACCTCCTAGTAGGAGAAATCCAAAATTGTAGCTTTCAGCTCCTTATAGTTTTGTCATAAAAAATTATTTTTGCAACCAAGTTCCGGCCATTTTTGAACAGCGATTTCTGAGGAGCCACTTTCACATGGCTATATCTAAGAAAAGTATTTCAGCTAGGTCCTTCAAATTTTCAGGGGTGAAAATCTGCCACTCTAACTTGAGGAATATGGACTAATGAATGTGTCCCTTTAGTTCATCATATGTTTCTGGGTGCATAAGTTTGCTTGAAAATTTTACTCTACACTCTGCGGTCGCATATTTTTATGTATCCCCCGTCAGGGGGAGCATGTATGTAACCAGTAGCGTGAAGCCGCCGTCGCCGCAAATGTTTTTGCTAATATCTCCAAGAGTATTTTGAGCAGCCTTTAGATATTGACCACCCATAGTGACCAGGCCTGGGGAATTTTGTTGGGTATAGTGAGCTTGACCTTGGCCTGATTTTTCAAGGTCATCTGGCATTATGGGATTCTGGGGTTGTGCACTCTCTAACTTTGGCGGGATTTGAGCTACACACTTGAAATTGACACCACACATGAATCTCTGGAGGGGCTCGAACAAGTTCGAACATGGGTGACCTTCACCTACTTTTTCAAGGTCATTTGATAGATTGTCTAAATTTGGATTTTATGGGTTTTGAGTTGCCATTACATATTGACCACCCATACTCATCAGGCCCAGGGGATTTTGTTGGGTATGGTGACCTTCACCTTGACCTGTTTTTTCAAGGTCACCCTATGACAGCATCAGCGGAATTGGCTGTGACATATGTACTATCACTTTCCATCTCTATTGTTGATTTTCTTAGCCTAGGATGTCTCCAAGTTCAACTGGGGATGGGCTTCTCAGGGGATGCATACTGTATGTTTTCGTTTGCGAAAACTAATATTTCTAGTTGAATAACTGTAAAAAGCGTAACGTCTAAGACAGGGATTTGGCATTGCAGATACAGCTTCCCATATATATAGTCTATTTTGTATTCTAATTCTGCCCCTCTCTTATGAATAATCTAGAAAATATTTTTAACATTTTATACAAAAAAAAGACACCACCCACCAACATCAAATCGCTGTTCAAAAAAGGCTGGAATTTGGTTACAAAACTATTTTTTTTATGACAAAACTATTAGGAGTTGAGAGGTAAAATTTTGGATTTATCTTATTTGGAGGTGTATGCACCCGCTGGACTTTCTTTCAGCCAAATCTGAGATAGTTAAGTGGGAAGTTTCTCTGAAATTCAGACATTTGACATGGAATGACCCTTGGGATATTTTAGTGGAGAACAGTGTGACAGATTTTTTTTGTTATAGAGCAGTGTAGATTTGCTTGTGCTCTTTACAGGGCCGCAAATAGTGGTGTGCGTTTATGGTGCGGACACCTTTGGGAATGATGTCGTTCGAGGTTATGGTGCCGTTCACATTCCTTTCACCCCTGGAAAGTGAGTGCCTTCCCATATCCGATTCAGGCATTACAATACTAATAAATGTATAAGTTACAATACTATGTTAAAGAAATCCTAAATGCAGCTGGTGCTGTTTTCTTCCCAGACACAAGAGAACCATTCCAATGTTTGTTCCTGAATCCACCTCAAGGCTTCAGAAATTTACGAGGTAATCCCTCAGTGTCAGACATCAAGGAAAGGCAGAGCCATTTTATCTGCTCTTGGAAAGCTAACCCAATTTTTAAAATTTTCTGAACATAACTTTGAAGTAAATGTCCAATGTGGAACTTCAGGTTTAAAGTAAGGGTTTTGTCAAAAATGTTGTATGATATTGCATTGCGTAGGAATTATTATTGTTCTGATGCAGTTTTTGCGCCTTATACCACTGGTTTGCATCCTGCAATAAATGTTATTTACTCCAGTGAAGCGTTTGCTTGATCGTTGATTTACACATCTATACTTTAGATTTTTGACCAGGCCTGTGTTTGTTTTTTGCCAGGGTAAAATTTGTTTTGTTGTCCACGAGAGGTGTTATCCATAGTCTTTTGTTATTTTTGGTCCTAAGCTCAAAAATGTGTTCTTTATTTTTAAGAGTGAACCAAATAGTTAACTTTGCCATTTTTGTGTTTGTTTCCATTTTTCTGCCAAATGAGAACTTGCCTCACTGGCAGTGACTTGGTCTTTTGACTTCATATTAAAAGTTAATTGCAACAGATTCCAAAACTCAAATTGCCCTTGAAATCAAGTATAGACCTTCTATCTGCTTAGTTGTAAATGAAACGAGGTTGTAATAACACACATACTTATCTTTAAAAGGGGCGCAGTACGGCTTACAAAATGTGTTTTCACTCCGACATCATTCACCCAATGAAACACTGCAAATTACAGCCGAAAGTCTGCCCTCAATTTTTATATAATTTCAACTCCAATATAGAGTGAGAGAAAAAAATACACACTGTCAATGTACCAAATGTTTATGGATCTCACTGCATTTTCTCCAGTTTTTCCATAGTGTGGCCCGTCACTGCACATTGTGCTCAGGACTGTTTGGTGGGTCTAATGCACATAATACAATGAAGTGGAAAAACCCTCAATCCAAATGCTCTGATCAATAAAAATCAATGTCTTTGCAAATTCCATCATAAGGAATCATTCTCTGCGAAGGAGTCTGCGCACAAACTGCCATACATGTCATTTCCTGCTTCCAAGTCTGAAAGTGTATAAATACAGCCATTGATGGTGCACCACTGGGGCACAGGCCTTTTAAATGGTTTTGCTCTCATTCCAGCTGGCTGATGGGAAGGCGACCGGAGTTCACAGATCCGAAGGTTGTTGCGCAGGGGGAAGGAAGGGAAGGTAGGTCCTCGGCTTGGGGGCCACCTGTATCCGCAGCACGGGCACACACTCGCCATAGCTCAAGACAACAAGGAAAATTTGGTTTACTTTAATTCCATGGTAGCTGCTGTCATCTCGCCTCGTCATAAGTGTTAGTGCCACTAATGTAATACCCGATTATTGTGAATCAGACATGAAATACTTCATATAAAGCTTCATTTGCATAATTGCGATTGCTTACATGTTCTTATGGAGGCTGGTGGTTTTGAGCAAAATATTATGTTAACATTCCTAAAGATGGGAGAAATGCTAATGTACAGCAAGGCATTTTTGTGCATGATTCCTATTCGCCCAACCAAAATCAGCTGGCTGCATTAATGCAACTAGGCATCCGAATGCGGACAGTTAGGCTGTCGTGGATTCTTGACATTAAATAGCAGCCACACAATGAATACAACCTTGGGTGAATTGTGAAGGTGTAACTGCAGTACATGCATTGTTCCCGCTACTTCTTAAAGGGGTACTCCACCACAAACATCACTTGGGCTCATTCTCATTGATTTTAGAGTAAATATACCCCTGCAGATAGTTTTGTAACCTGTCCTTTAATTTTATCTGGAAACCTGTTTGGTTGTCATGCATTTGCCTGTTTTAAGCCTTCATGGAACAAGCACATCGCATCCTACCATAATTTTACAACCCCAACTCAGTAAAAGCTAGGAAGGCATAGAAAAAACACATATAAACAGAAAGCAGTGATTTCTAAATTTGCTTTGACTTGTATTTCATCGCAGATAGTATAGAGATAAAATATTTAGGGATAAAACATTTCCTATTTAATGCCTGGCAATGCACCCATGGAAAAAGAGAACACAGACAGGAAACACAGGGGGGCAACACTGGGCACGGAGAGGTGGGGCAACCAGGAACAACAGAAAGAAAAAGTGGGAGATGATAGCTTGAACAGGCAGGGGGCAAAAAATAAAACATTAGCAAAAGTGCATTTCATGCAGCAAGGCCAGGTGTTGGAATCAAGGAAACACTCAAGGGGCGAAGCTGCATGATAGAAACGGGTACAACAAATAAAGGATTTTCTATTTTAATAATAACGAGAGGCATTCCGAGATTGTAAACCTCCGCCAAGGCAGCACAGTCGCCCAGAAAATTTGTATGATATCACTGGGAGCAAAGATCAGTTATCGCGTGTCATAGGATTTCTGGATGGCTGCCATATTGTCTGACAAATCGCAGTCAAAATCAATAGGGTTGACCCATGATGTAATAGAAACCCATCCACAGAATTTTGGATAGTTGTTTATTACTTTTTTTAGTCATCTTGCACACAAACAGACAGACATGCAAACCAATGCCGGCAAAAACATAACCTCTTTGGCGGAGGCAATTACTGCCTTTTAATTACATGTCCAGTAATATAAGTATGTTAGGGCTGTTTGTCCCCAGCCCTTTCAACTTCTGACTCACTGCCGACACGCCATCGTTCCATTTAGAAAACTTGTATGTTCTTTGTGATGTCCCCACACTTGACTTATGTGAAGTCTGCATGTTTTTTACAGTCACAAGGGTTCGATCTCAAGGATTTGTCACACTCTCTTTGAACATCGTGACCAAGGACATGAAAAGGCTGGGATACGATACCTCCTCATCGGAGGCACAGCAACTGCCGAGCCTGGTGACAGAGCCGAGCTACACTCTGTGATATTCGGCACAATTGGGCTGCTTTAATATGTCTCGCTGTGTTTATGGAAAATAATGGACAAATACTGTAAAAAAAATCTTGGTAATAAAGAGAAGTCCAAGAGAAAAGAGTGCACAAATAATGGCAGCTTGTACGCAGTTGGAAATATAAATAGGCTTGTACCTTTATTGTATTCAAGAATACATTTTTTTGTACATTTGATATTTATTACAATAAAATTACTCCCGCCCCCAGTGTTGTGTTTATGCAATAACACCGGCTTCCTCGTCATCAAATCCAAAGCTCACCTCTGCATAGCCAATCTTATTACAGTCCTATTGCACAGTTAAGTTACTGTATCAACAAATTTGCTTGCAATACATGTTAGTGCTTCCAGGTATGGATTTACTATTATTGACAGCATTATAAAATAGCCGCAATAAATTTTGTGGTACAATTCTCCCTTCCACAAATACCATGCGCCACCTGGTGTTTATAGATTTTCCCTTTGAAAAACGTCACTTCCATCGATTCCTTGAGAGTGAAGTATAAACGAGAGTGGTGGCTGATGCGCATGCCATAAAGCTTGATTCTCAAACTGGTCCGTAAAAAGGCCAAGGGGCTGCGGGTTTTCATTGTAATCAAACAGAAGCTCACCTGATAAAACTAATTGACTGATCTCTGCCTGCACAGTTGATTAGTTGTATCAGGTGTGTCTCAGCTCAGCTGGAATGAAAACCTGCAGCCCTTTGGCCCTTGTATGGACCAGTTTCAGACCCTATGCCACCGAGGCTTCAGAGCCCTGTGATTTTTCTCGGGGCCGTTTCCATGCTCATATCTTGCATACTTCCAAAGATTGTAAAAATAGATGAAATAATGAAATGAAAAAAAAAGACTGCAGTCACTTTGTAGCGGAAGCATTTTCCGACAAGACGGCATCATTTTTCAGAATACAGGCCTGCATGGGGAGTAGCAAATCTGTCCCGGAATGCACTGGGAAAATTATCATTATGCCACCTGGTGTAAATGATTGCAGGGTATATGGAAGGGAGAACTACGCTGTAGTGTTATAGCTTATCATTTGCTGCTGTTTGAAATGACCACATCCAAATTTCCTGCAGAACCCACTGCATAAAATATGGTACGGAACAGTGTTTTTACAAAAGTACAAATGATAAATTATACTATAAAATCTTGTAAACAGGTTGGGCACATACTCAAAAAGCAGCCTGCTTCCCCCCAATATGAAAGCATTGTAAATACACAAATACAGTAACATGAAAAATAATAGATAAATAGCTTATGCTTCTCAATGTTAATGTTTGACCGCAGTAAATAAGTAGGTGACCAGAATGCTAGACAGGTACAAACAGGAAAAAAAAGCAACAGACAATTTGAGCTTGATAACACATGTCATTTGACTTTCTAGGCTTAAACAAGTTTTCTGCAGCACTAAAGCACGGTTTCTTCAGCAAAGTTTATATCTCTTAATATTTGAATGATCAAACTTCAAGAAGCAATTTAAAACAACCTCCCACCCCAATTTGTGTAAATACTTTGGTTATGTATCGTAACAACTAGAAAATACTAACAGGTCATCATTACGCCCAGTTCATACTGTGGTACGGAAATCCCAGCAGTAGATACTGGCCAACAACCGTGGGTTAAAAAAATGTCCATCAATAAGCAGCGCGTCATGCATTTCAGCGCAAGTCAGATACATCAACATAGCAATAGGAGTCTAATGGCACAAATCTCATCTGAGTAGATTGCTAGTACAGACTTTGGTGATCACGCTTCACAAAATGTCATTCCAAAAATACACTTTCAAACCCAAGTAATATTCGGCAAAAAATGCTCCCATATCAAAGCCTTCTGATTTAGCACCCATTTCCTTTATGCAAGAGCTTGGACGTTAGACTTACTATGATTACTGATAACACCATGCAGCTCTGAACGCTGTTCGATTCAAGCTCCATCATGTCTAACAAAATACAATCTTGCAATTTAAAAAAAAAAATAAATATCACCCTATATATACAATGAATGCCTATCTCCATACTAATAAATTCTCACTCATGAATAAAAGTAGCATGGAAAGAACCCCGTTCTCTCTTGATGGTGAGCTGATTATGGGATCATCATGCTGATGAGTGGAATACTGTCAGGGGAGGCCAAGTGATTTTACAGACCATTTTAATGACACCTCATCAAAGGACTATCAAAGCAATTGCTTGTGACTGAAATGCTCTGCTCATTAATAAAAAGCCTGGAATTCCCCACTGCTAAATAATACCCACAGACCTTTCAGAACCGCATCAGCCATCCATGCAGGGGCAAGTTCCCTGAAATAATTTGGTTCAATGGGAGAGTATATATATATATATATATATATATATATATATATATATATATAAACGAACTCCTCTTACCCCATTTGATACATTCACACTGTATCAGACAGAAATGGCGCGCTATCAAACCTCAATACCTACTCTGTGTGCTTGGTTTTATTGTGAAGGTACACATGCGCACCTGGACAGGTCCTGAACATGCCTTAAAGGCTTGGAAATGCATAGGAAGTTAGAAAGCAACAGCTAAGACAAGTAATACTGTCAGCTGATGCAATACCAGTAACAGGATTCAGTAGTAACAGTATTTGAAGTGGCATCATATTCCCTGATTTCCACTGTTCATTTTCAACATGTAATTCAAATCCATTGGTAAAATGGAACATTGATGGATACTTTTTTGTCAAAAATTGACCAAAGAGAGCAAGGCAGAGGAGTTGTGCTTAACTCCAGGTTCTTTTACTCATACAGTGAAATGCCTAAAAAAGGTGCGCCGAGCGAACACTGATATATTTGAATGAGTGAACTCAAAATACGAAAATATCCCATAACACCTCTACCCTGACATTCCAATAAACCATTATAAGATCACCCTCAAATTTGGCAAGATTTGAGCCATTAACAAAGTGCACTTCTCCGTGTCCCACAGCAGTAATGGCATAGATATTTTATCACCGTTTTCATGCTTGTATTGCATGTAGCTTCATTATGAGCCACTGATTGTAGCATCAACAACTGAAGACTCGCAGTGAATCTACAGTCAAAACATTTCAGTCCTGTGTAAACACTGCTTTGGAAACTGAATGAATTTCCCAGACTGGGTACAAAAATCCAAGTTGTCAATACAATGTACATACAGTAATGCAATACTTAAGGTCATATAAATATAAATTTAGTTTAACGGAATATGTGGTTCAAATGATATAATATGAAGAAATAAAACTGAGCTCTATTCATGGACTTAAAACTCAATAAGGATAAAGACACATACAGGGCATTAACTAGGTGCACCAAAACCTCTGGCTTGTCCAGAGACAGTCTGTGTCACAAAGAGAGGGTAGTTGCAAAATTAATTCCAGGAGATGCAAAAAAATAAAAATAAAAGATAAAATTAATGCACAGTACCAAGAGCAAGCAAAAGAAGACAGGATAAAATGGTTTGCCAAATAAAATCTGCGGCTACTAAAAGAGTCAGAATAAAATGGCACACCAGTCTGAAAAGATAAAAGGTCGCCGCGTAGTCAGTTTGGGCAGAGGAGATCATGTGAAACAGCTAAAGTCAGTTTTTCAGGAGAGGAAGGGGTTGGTGGTGCTGCTCTGCACAGTAGTAGCTGCAGGGGGCAGCGTAGTGCTCATGAGGGGCTGTGGGATGGCCATGGTTGCCGGGAGACCCATGCCAATGCCGGGCATCATCATGCCCATCGGTGCCAGCTGCATGGGCACGATGGCCACCGTCCCCGGGGGCGGCATCGACAGAGCCAGGGGATCGATGCTCATGGAGGGGATGCTGCCGAAAGCCTGGCTGCTGAGGCCCATGACAGGGGCCACTCTCAGCTGGTTGAGGGTGGGGGCCTGGGGCTGGTTCACCTGGAAAGGGTTTATCTGGGGTACGGGCGCGGGAGCAGCACCTATGGGGGCGGGTACAGTCAAATCTCAACAGTACAGTATAGGACTTTTTTTTGGAAACTTTTGCTTACCAAGCAGCATTAAATTAAATGTTACAAGTTATGACTGTTTGAAACAACCATTTCCTCATTGTATGCATATGTGAGCCGCACAAATGAAAAATTCAAACTGTTTGTGTAATTTAAAGTGTGTGTAATTTTTTTTTCTGGTATTTGGTTCTTCTACATGGGTAAAACAGCATTCTAACATTAAAACACTTCTAAAATTTCATTTAATCTGTTTTTTTTTTGCATGAAAATATACAACCATTTTCACTTGAAAGTTTTAGCGGGGACAATCATCATGTGATGTATCCTTGAGAGGTCAGTTCATTTGGCAAACAACAAAACACGGCGGAAAGCAAAAGGAGGGCAGTGAAGAAAGGTGGCTGATGTGTAGCTGGAACGCCGAACAACCAGAGTTGTGCGAATTCGTTTTACACACGAGGGCAAAATGAGTCACATTTGTGCAGCGGCACTGCATTGATTTCAGCGAGCAAATATAAGTGAAATGACTCAAAGCTGAACCATGCAAAGACTACACTGATGTCCCGAGTTAGACATTCTCGGACCCAGTCTCTGGAACAGTTTTAGAGGGAGAATCTGCATTTCTGGCGGCAGAAAGTATAGAAAAAATAAGCTCCAGCAGTCTTTCTGTCCAAGTTAGATCCACTCTGATCATTTCTGAGAGGTCAGTAATGCACATATTTGTATGAAATCTTGCAGTTCTTGGCAATGTCATGAATGAAATTGCCATCACCAAAAAAAAAAAAAAAAAACCAAGTTTATTTCTCGTCATTTTTGACCCCTTGGGTCAAACATAAACCATTTCGTACTCCCTGAGAGAGAGAATATCACGAGGGACGACAAAATAACACAGCAGCCACATTAAAAAAATTTGTAATGATGCATTCAGACCTGAAATACCAACTCAAACATGATTTTTTATGGTCCCAAGTTGCAGCCAAATAAGATTTAACACAATGACATGGGCTCACCTGGTAAGAAGGGGTTAGAGGCAACAGCGGGTTTTGGTGGTTTGCTGACTAGAGATTCCAAGTTGACCAGGGCAGCATTGGGGCCCAGGAAGGACTCGGGGGTTTTTCGGGAACTGCTGCTCGCGCTGCTCGGGGCGGAGATTTCCTGCTTCAGTTCCATCAGGTCAGGGCTGACTGACGCACTGCGCCGCGCAGGTAAAGAGGAGCTTCCACTGGCTTTATCAGCAAAACAAATTTCATCAATTTCAACCACTTAATTAGTTAATTGTCATAATCCTGGGTCTTACTGTTAAGCACCACAACTACCACCATTGTAATATCTCAGATAATTAGACTGAAGAACATAGGAAACAACCTTGCAGATTCAGAATACTCCATAAGGGCCTAAGAATTGATCAAAATGATTTTTTTTTTCCCCACAAGAATAACATTACAGGTGGGTTTAAGTGAGAATAGAGCCTGTAGAGGCCAGCCGAAGACAGTTTCTTAATTAGTTTTTTTAAAGTTTCTTTATTAGTCATCAATTTCTCATTCCGATGACAAATGACCATGCACATAAGACGTGAGAACACCAACCTAGAAAAGAAAGGTAAGCAATTAAGAAGCCTGACTGTGCTTTTCACCTGTCACATTGGAAGATCGAAGGCTGTCGAAGTCTGAGAAGTCGTCCTTGGAGTTCCCATTCAGTGCACTAAAGGGATCAAAGCTACCTTCAGGGAAATAAAGGAGGAAATAAAATATTTTATTTTGCTTCATCACGAATTAACTGAAAGAACTTAATCATTATGACACGGCCTAAATGAGCACAAAGTTACAGCTGTATGTTAGACTGGAGTGAAGTGCATGCTTTGGTAAAACCACAGACAAGTAGAGAAAAATCTTACTTTTAAAACAACAAATACTGCAGCTTCACAGCTGCACTGTATACCACAAGACCTGCAACATGAAAATATCCATCAACTGGTTTCTAGCCCAAGCACATAAAATGCCTTTAAATGAAGTTCACAAGGGATTATGCTCTCCTAGCTAATAAATGTAACTGAATCAGTTATGTTTACAATTGCATTAGAAACACTCTGGCAGTTGTAAAAACCATAGTCTTCATGCCATTAAGTTGTTAGCATGCCTTTAACTCCTCTCATACTCTCCCATGAAAATGTAAGGTACAACTCTAACCGGTGCTGGAAGTCTTAGGGCTGGTGCCAGTTCCGGATGCCCAAGGGTCTGGAGCAAGTCGCGCTACAGGTGCTATGCCAGCAGAGGGCGCCCAAGGCTCAGCACACTTAGAGGGTGTGGCTGAGGAGGCAGGGGACCCCCATGGACCCGCAGGTGGCACTGTCCCAAAGGAATAGGTGTAAAGACCAACTACAGCACAGGTGAAGCACTTCCAAACAAAAGACACCTCTACAAAGCATGAAGTCAAATTAAAAAACAAAAAAAATCAAAACTAGCAGATACAATCCACTGCTTTTGTGCAATTTGCAGTGTTACATATGCGTCAGGTGAAAGACACTGCCGCTAATGCAGAACAACAATCAATCAATGACTTACCGACAACATTAAAAAATAATATCAATAAATGAAAAGACCAAAATGCAAAGTGATTAACAATTCAGAATAATAAACAAGGGAAAAAGCAGACAGAGTGTATGAAACCCCATCAAAAAAGGAAGGTTCACAAAAATTCCATGTGATTCAATATTAGTAAGTTACTGACAGATGGTGTAAAGCTGTTCACTGGCAAGTACATGACATGACTGAGGTCTGGGCAGAATTTCTCTATAAGCCAAGAATAAAAGTAACTATGACTACAAGTAATTCAAGAGATAAAAAGGGCCAAGTTATGCGAAGCAGACAAGTTTATCCAGACACTTATGTACTTATGGGCAGTCAGCAGACAAGAAATGTTTTGAAGGCGTAGAGTAGAGGGAATTAAATTGAGAAGGGTAATGAAATACTGGGCTTGCTGCCATTTTTACACGGATGCAAATGACACAAGATGAGCAGAGCTCTGAGAAAGCTGCCAGAAAAGTAGGTACGGCTGCAGATGATGGTACGGTAACGTGGGCTCTGCTGTTGGGGCCTGCTATGCTCTCACTGTACAGAGCAGCATTATGATTCCAGTTGCGCCGACTCGGGCCCTAAGGGCCTTACCACGCAACTGCCAGGGGTCTGGAGCTGTGCCCCCCCAGGGATCCCGAACCTGATCAGCCAGGTGCTCCGGTTCTACGTCCATCAGATCCATCAGTGCCGACTGGACAGAACCAGAGAGAGGAACAAACAACAGGGGAAAATGAGGGGAATTCTACATACCTTTAACAGCTTAGCTTGCAAGTCCATACAAAACCCAGAGATGTGGAGCCATGCTTAGTGCATTGGAAGAACTGTCGAGGCATTTTGAAGTTTTCAATGTCAGTGCACAAAATGTTACAGTGACCATCCCAAGGGAGACTAATCCAAACAAAATAACATGACAAGACTTACTGGACTACTGCCATCTTTTTTTTTTTCTCTCCATTAGATAAAGTCAAGAGGACACTGAACAATCAAACTGCAGGCACCTTTGGGAATTGTTACTCAAAGCCGAGACAGCTAGGAGATAACATGTATTTTCAGAGTGTCCCACGGGAAATTATTCTGAGCAGAAAGGTCTGGAGCGCACAGACAGCTGTATGGGACTGCAGCGGAGAGTAATGGTCTCATGCAGTTCAGAGAACTGACAACTGGGAATTAGGGGAAATACGACAGTATCTGGTGCCAAATCATCTCCCATCTGCCACAAGGGTGAATCTGGAATACTGGACACGGGTTTACAGGTTTCATCCAACGAGTTCGGAATATAGCACCACTCCAAATGTGGAAACAAGGCTGAAAAGTACCCCTTATTTCCAGTTCCAAGGCAGTTCCAGACATAACCAATATGAAAAACTGAAACAGAACAAAGTATATTGATTAGTGCTACCATTTTTTTTTTTAAGTTTTACATGACCACGAACACAGAGATTAGATCGTACTTAGAAATCCATCAAATCGGGTGGAGGTGAAAAAAAAAAATTACACTGTTTGGCTTAAATGTAAAAAGATTTAAAGGTTATACCTTCACCCAAGGCTACTAAAATAATGTGGAGTCACCAGTTTACCTTAAGCTGGATCATACCTCTGCCATGCGATTGAAATATTGCTGTTATATATTGAGACCATAGACCAGGGGTGGCCAATAACGGTCTTGGAGGGCCGGTGTGTATGCAAGTTTTTATTCCTATCAATTACCCTGACTAATTGAGTTAATTGATTGCATGCACAAATATAGATTTTTGCAATGATTCCATCAAAGGAAAATGTTTTATGAAGGGAGACAAGACTAGTCTTTGTAGTTTCATAATTTAAAAATGTGCGCAAGAAACGTCAGATTTCATAAATGGTTGGGCTAATTGAGACAATCAACTAATTAAAGACCAGACGTTGGTGTGAAAACCAGGGACAGATACGGCCCTCGCTGCCCACCTCTGCCATAGACCATAGACAATGCTCAAATGACGTATCATTTCCCTGCTAGTTCCCCATTAATGCCATACATATCCTCAGCCACACCTCTTTTTTCTTTTCTGCTGTCGCCGGGACGCCCTCTTTGCGACTCTCCTCAAGGGCCATCTGAAGCCGGAGGTCGTCCCCTCGCCGCATCCTCTCCTCCTGAATCACAGTAAAGAGAGAAAGACCTTATTCCTTCGGTTTGTGTAAGTTTTGACCACACACCTCCACCAGACCAGACTGAGGAAAGCGTTCTGTACAGGACCACGCACTGCAATCTCGGAACACTGCGTGATGGGCGAAGCTGTTGGTGCGTGTGTGGTACTTCAAGACTTTCAACAGCATAGTCATCTATCCTGGCATGGCATTATATCCTCAGTGAAAGAAAAATTTATCTAAGGATATTTCGAGCTCAGAAACGAGGAACAAAACTAATGCATATGTTAACCTCATTTTAAAATTTGTTGAGTTGTTTTTTTTTTTTTTTTCGGATCAAATTGTTTTGATCGATCGTCGTGGCCGCACAAAATTTTGAATAAGAGGCCTGATTTTAATGAGTTCAATGAGTGGACACTCTACTAATGTTGTGGCTGATCGGTGTTTACACTAACATCCCGCAAGGAAATTGGCCTATGCTGTCACTCAGTTTATCCAAAATTCACATAATTCAGAAATCGTTCATATGGTCAGCATGAAGCTTTTTTCCCCCCACAACAAAATCAATGAAGAATCAAATTTCATCCAATAGGATGACAAGGTATTAACTGAAGGCCTTAAAATGACGATTAAAGCAAGCAGACTCTAAAAAACATAGCAAAAACTGAAGCGACTGTTGTAGAGGGTAACGGGACTATTACCTGCTCCGCTGCCTCCCTGCTCATGGCCAAGGCCCACTGCAGCTGTAACTCCTCCTCTCCGCTCGTCTGAGGGCGAGCCTGCTCCAGCTCCGAGGAGATGTGGTAAGAGGTGGCTGAACGACATTAAAAACGGTACATTACTGTCAGCAATATGGAATACATGATCTCTGCCACTGTATTCTGGCCTCATAATGGTCAAGATGAATTGCGAAGCTGGAAATTCCCCTCGTTTTGAAATGTTATCAATGCATACCGTCCAAATCCACAGGAGAGAGGATTTTTACATACGCGCGGGAGAAAAAAAAATAAATAAATTTTACCACATTTACAAGGAATTTTTCAATCACTTAACCCCCTCCCCCCTTGTTAGGAACCACTCATGGTTGTAAAAATTCACCTGCTAGCTAACCAACGCATCCTTCTTGTGGAAGTTCCAGACTATTGCCTGTCCATGAAAACTTAAAAGAAGTTGATTTGTCTGATATATATGAGTGAGAGCTCACTGGATAAAACACTGACTGTTCACGAGAACAGCAGTGGGGGCACTTATTTTGTTCTTAAGGGGATACCATACAACCTACAGACTTGCATCCGCATGTAAAAAAGGTTTCACGGTGAAATTTGCTAAGACACGCAGCTGCTGTCTATCTCAAAGTGGTATGAGTGATGTTCCCCCGAGCTTGTTTATTTCAAGTTTTATTTAGATCGCTTGGCAAGAAGACCATCAATATCAATATATATCGACAGATCTGTGCAATGCTATGCAATCAGGCCAGTCAGGCAGAAGGTTGCTATGAAAAAAAATTTCAAATAACGTTTTGGCTGTAATATTTGCTTCATATATTCAAGTGAACTTCAAGCACAATTGGACTGCCACTGTTCCACACCCATTTTGGACTGGGGTATAAGGCTGGAAAAAAAAATGATGCATGCAAAGTTACCATCCAACTGCATCAATATAGTGACCATTAGAGGTTACAGGTTGTTTAAATCTGTGTCTGTGAGTAAAGGACTGTCGAAGGACATAACCGTTTTCCAGAAATCATCAAATCCAGTAATTTATGGATTGAGACATGTTGTTTACTACTTGCATACCAAGTTTCTGCACTTTATATCAGGAAGGTGAAAAATGAAAACATCAGTTTTTCAATATGACCACCCTGCCATGCCTAATTTCAGGGGTGCAATACCAAAAATGCAATCCCAAAGTAACTTGCAGTATTTATGGTAAAGATGTTGCTTACCAAGTTTTACCAAATCCGTTACATATTTGTGAGCAGTGGAGGTTACCAAGTCGTATTGTTTACAGAGCACAGACGACGGAAAACAAGCGACAGGCGAAGACAACGGACAGCATCTTAATGTCTTAATGACCAGTTGAGTCAAAAATGGCCCCTGCAGTTTAAATGTTGAGTCTTCGCACTTTACAACAATGTTCTCCCACGCAGCACTACATTTGACTCTTTGACAATGTAATTATGCCTAGGGACCCACCCTTAAGCCATTGCACAACAAAGGGTTAATATTCTTTCCAAATATGAGGGAGGGGTCCGAGAAAAGTAGCAAGAGGAGAACCACATAAATCAAAAAACAAATTACCAAGACTGAGCCTCCTTTTTTCAGCATGTATTTTGGGTTTTAGTGCCAGCAGCTCCTGCAGGAGAGAGATTAGGACTGAATTCCTATTACTCATGTCAAAAACACCATCATCACTCTGTCAACCAGCCAAAGTGCTTGGGTCCTCTGTCACTTCAGAGAATCTCTATTCATTAGAAACTGAATAAAGCACAGGACAGTGGTACATCTACAATGAGCCAAGAGTGATTTATATGTTTAACCTTTGGTTGATTGTAATTCCATGACCGAGGAGCGTCTGAAGCTCAGCCGACATGAACATCCTCAAGTGCCTTTTTAAGCCCTTTTCAGAAAAACCTCACTTACTAGAATAAATACTGCGCTTAATACTTCCATTTCAGCACAACCAATTTAGAAATGGGTAACAAATGATCGAGATTCACACGTGCCGAAACATTCTCTCCACGGTACAGAGCGGCGGCTGTCAAACTGTGCCTCAGATTTGGAACCCAGATCATTATACGGCCTGATGAGGAAATGTACTCACTCATTCCATTCATACAATCAAATTTCAAATAAAATTTTGAGGTAATCCATTGAATAGTTTTTTAGTAATCCTGCTAACAACACACACACACACACACACACACACACACACACACACACACACACACACACACACACACACACACACACACACACACACACACACACACACACACACACACACACACACACACACAGATTCCTTGCTTTCTAATAGGATTCCTGTTCCTAAAAGTCGATCTCTGTCAACTCCTTCCCGCTACATCGTTGACAGATGCTACGTGATGATTGGTCGGGGACTCACACGCTGTCTGTCATGTCCAACAGCCAAGTCACGTCAAGAATTTCTGACTGTAATCACCTAATCTGATCAAGTGATCATCGTTACAGACAAAAATATCACGTAGTCTGAACCCAGCATTAGAGGTCATTCTAGGACTTTCAACATTCACAATAGATTCTTCTACCACTCGTCACGGAAAAATGCACGTCTTTTCAGTCTGTGTAGGGTGTGTATTTTTTTTTTTTTTTTGGTATGAGCCAACTGAAAATCTGAAATCGCCCAATCACCGCAGAAATGCAAGCCCAGTCTTTCCAGCAGTAGTTGTGTCCGTTCTCTGCAGAAACTCAGACTGGGGTCTCGGAGCACAGCTCAGGGTAAAGGCCAAGTGAAATGGCAGGAGCATTTTCCTGTATGAACAATAAAGGGAAACGTGAACAAGAATTTCAAAAACGCCCTCCGGACCAATCCTGTCGCACATTAAGCCTGGTCTCGACGGATTTACAAACGCAAAGCAGACTTCCTCTTCGTTCTTTCCTCTTCTTTCAGAAACGATTCATCCGTTCGCACATCTGCTATAATCACATCACCACATCTCTTTCAGAGAATCAGGTGGACAGTAGACCCTGACAGGCAGACCCAGTCTGGTTACACTTATGCAGCATTTTACAAGCACTCAATCACAAAGACATTAATTACAGCAAATCACAGGAAAAACTTCCCAAAGACATATTTAAAGGTGGCAAAAAATCACAAGAGCCATGTATAGAACAGCACTGCCACTGAGCCCATTACTGTTGGGCCTGCAGTCCTACAGAGAGCCTCAGCTGGCATGTGCTCCACTGAGTCCAGCAGCCACAGGAGCCTCCAGCAGGGGAATGCAAGGCTCTCGATACAATCTGGTCTTAAAAAAAAACCGCAGGCTCGCGTGGAGCGCATGACTGAATGCACGCATGGCATGCAATATTGTTTTCTTAACATCCCCCCCATCTTTGGCACATGAGGACTGAAAGTAACACTGAAAATATACTTGGCAGAATAGCTGAGGAGGATCATGGGGAAAAAAGGAACAGGTCCACTCACTGCAGTTGGGTTCATTTATGTCATTTTGTTTTAATGGTTTCCCTCTTCACAGCTTGCAGAGGAATCTAAAGGATGTGACATCTCTTCAGGAATGGGAAGATTATCAAACTTTTTTGCCACGTGGTCATTCCATATGAAAATCACCCAAAATGGGGGAACCTCCCACCTCGATGGTCTCAGGTTTACTCCACTCTTTGATATTTTGGAGCCTGTTGCAGCAGAAGAAAAATGCAGTTGGTTTCATCTCGATATCTCACTCTGTTTGGTCTTTATAGGGGTTTGAAAACGAGGGCGGGTCCGCGTAAACCCTCTATGACCCTTTTGCAAGCAATTGCTCCATACATTTTTGTGGCAGTGCGAGTATTTGTATAACTACTTGCACGTGAACAACCTGCAAACTTGCAGACTTTCGTTTTTCAACATTGGGAGGGGGGAGATTGAGTCTGCCATCGTAGGGAAGATTAGTGTGACGTCGTGGCCTAATGATCAACAAGGAGATGCGCCATGCTGGCTATTAACAAAACCGCTTGCAATGTTGAATGCCGCATGCCGGGAGAAACTTTCCGTAACATCGCGACTTCTATCCCTCATACACTCCGCTTGCTCTTGTGTGTTCAACATCGAAAGTTCCCAGTGATGTTGTATCTTCATTTTGCGCCATGCTCAAATTTAATACAAAAATTCAGTAAAATTTATAGTGGTTTAAGTAGCATGATATGAAGAAACTGTATGTTTAACATGCATCATAAATGAGTGTATGGAATATCTCCGTAATGGATGTAGTCACACTGTATACTTACAGCCATGGTAGGATGCCGGCGAACCCCCAGATCTGCCGTACTCCCCGGTGTAGCTTGTGGACAGGTTGGGCTGGCTGGAGCCTCGGCCGAAGCTGATTTGGTTGCTGCTCCCGAGCCCGGTGGCCACCTGCGCCATTCTCTCCTTGGTCTTCAAAGCCTGGGCGCGCTCCGCCTTCAGCCGCTCCTTGTCCTTCAGCAGAGACGCCAGCTGCTTGGACTTCTCGCGCACGTTCAGGCCCTGGTCCTTGCCGTCTCGGTCGATGTGCTGGAAGTCCTTTAGCGTCTGGATGGCGAATAGGTTCTCCCTGCACTGAAGAGCCACACGCTCGGAGCCGGTCTTGATCAGGTACTCCAGCAGCGTGAGGGCCTTGTACACGTGGCGCCAGTTCTTGCCGTGGTCATTGAGGCGCCTCCAAATCATGTTCATGATCTCAGAGAAGGCCACCACATTGTAGCTGAGGTCGGCAATTTCTGACATCAGTGAGCTGGATGGTCCCCAGGAGTCATTAGAGGTGGCCTCCCTCACCTTCTTCTCAGCCTCAGAGTAGTTATTCACGATGTTTTTCACCTGACGCCGGATCGCAGAGCTCTGCATATTAGCGACCTGTGCGCAAACTTGTTCCACGGTAAAACTAGTTCAGTATAGCGTTCTTTCTTTTTTTATTTTGCAAAAAAAGGTCAGTGAAATATTTTAACTTTTCAAATGTCCTTCATGCAGAAACAAAGCATTTGCTCACAGGTTTTGTACCTCAGAACCTGTCCTCCAAGGGGCAGGTCAAAGCCATGTTAAGTCAGTGACAGCACACAGTGAAGTTAGTTCCTCCATTACCTGGAAAATGAGAAGTGTTGGGAAAAAATTAACAGCTAACACAACCTTCATGAACAATATTCACAATAACAGCTTTTAACAATCAAACACAGATACTCAAACAAGCAGATGAAATTTGACCCAACAATGCAGTCATTAGAAAAAACAATACTGCGCTGTCGCGACTGGGACCCCTCAGCCTTGCGATTGCCCTGCCGTGGCAGCCATATTGATTATCGCAGCGGGACAGAAATCGATAGGGAGCTTCCTCTAACTACCCCCAACATAACACCAGAAAATGAGAGCATTTGGCCAAGGCGTTTTTCAGCTATCGTGAGGAAACGAGAAATTAACAGACAGACATCAAACAGATGGACGCCGCTCACCACGACAATACCCCTCCACAACTTTTGTCGGCTAAAAACTATTTATCCACAGCTTTATAAAACATAAATCCAGCTAAAGAAGGTGGCTTTGTGCTATAAGCCTATAAGCAGCGCACTTCAAAAGAGCACATATTATAATCAATCGGAAAAAAAGATATTGGTATACTTCAGGCTCTTCCAAATCTGGTGGTTGGTTTTGCAAGTTTCTTCCAAAATTGTGTGAAAATCTTCTGCCCACATTTTAGTTTGAGACTTGGTTGGTCTGCAATAGCCTTTTCAGTAACATCTCTTAAACCTGATGTCTTTCTCTGTTCAGGGACCCCAAAGGGGTCACAGCAGGATGTTTGCATTCAGAGGAAGAGTGACTTAGACTTCAACATCTTCTTGAAGTGAATTCAGAAGTGACTGTGTCCTTGGTATCCTTGGGTGACTTGAAAGGCGCTTTAAATAAAATGTATTATTATTACTGTGCAAAATACTTTGACAGAACTAAGACAACTAACCACTACCGGGGATTTTCGGCTGATAAAGGAAGGGCAGCACCTCAAGTTCCCCCATCAATTCTCGAGAGACTTTGGAGTAAGAAAGATTGTACCGCTTCAAAATTACCGTGTGAATTCTACTAAGGAGCCCACGATTTAATGTTGATGGGGGGAGGAAGATTTGGTTGAGCCAAAATATTTTGTTGCACAAGGAAAATTCTTGGTTGATTTGACATGGAATGACCCTATAACGAAAACAACGACAATAAGTTGACATAAGATTTGGAAAGCCCACCAGTTCTATCTGATGCCTTTGTTTCTCAAGCCTAGCTAAAGTTGACGGCGCTTGGGTTTGGGGGACAACCAGTGCCTAATTCCGTTGGCATGGATGGCATCATCTTTTAAAATCTTCCAATATTTACTGGGCAATTCAATTCCATATTTCGTGCAAACTGCTCCTTGATACAACTAAAAAGTGTGCTGAACATAACCTGTGACTCTTCGTTGGCAGGTCTGAGTTTCCTACACACAGCACCATTATGGCAAATTTTGCACCTCAGGTTCTAATAATGATAGATAATATCAAACCTTTATCTTTCTGAGCAAAATTAAGCTGCAGCACAAGTGATGATAATCAAGCCTAATTTGAATAGCCAACACTTTATATAGATCAGCAGATTTCCTGGTGTCCATTCTCATCATAATGTCCAGGACATTGCCACGGGAAGTATTTTTCGATTGGCTAAAATATGAGGGCACTCATGAACTTGTGCTACTGATTTGTATTTCAGAGGTTTTACTTTTGATTACTCCATGCATTAAAATTGCAAAAATTTGCAAAAAAAAAAAAAATGTATGGAACGAGAAGACACTACTTTTATTGGGTAAGAGCTAAAACAAATGTTTTCTTTGTTTTTAAAGCTGAAAGTCAACATATCAAGCACATCTCGATGTTACATTTCAAATCCATTGTAAAGGCCTACGGAGCTGAAATGATGAAAAACATCAACAAATATTTAAAGATATGACTGTATGCATGTTTACTTCCATTTGCAAGATATTTGGCAACATGGATTTTCTTACAAAACGTTAGACTTCTGTTAAAAACATATTACATAAGATTTGAACAGGCCAGCTCATGTCAATTGAAACGCACCACAATCAGCTATTAATTTAAGTTCAACATTGCGTAATCTTTTAATAACTCCAAGCAGGAGGCCAAGAAAGGCATCCTTCAGGGCTATTTTACATGGGTCTGATCTTGTTCCCCAAAAGATCTTGTGCTTTGGAAACTTTAGGATTACAGAAGTCAGATACTATCCTATAAAGCCACCACTGGAATCTAATTCCATAGATATTACAATACTAAAAATATATGCATGGCCAAATCTTCATTTGCAACTGTGCAGAAACATTGGAATTAAACAGAGCGAATAGACTTGCAAAAAAACATGCTCAACATGACAAAATTCAAGTATTTATTTTGAATTCAACCGTCAGCACGATGAACTCAACGCTCAAAAGCCTCAAACTATTCCACACAGCCCCAGTGTTTATGAGCATGTTCTGCCCAGTCCCAATCCCAGTCCCACAGAGGTCCTCACTCCCCAATATAAAGCAACAATCATAAATTATATTTTCATCTACAATATGTTAATTTTATAATTTTTATTTTTGTGTTTTGTTTGTCAGTTAAACTTTTTCAGTGCCATAACTTAATTTCAGGGCCACTGCAACTTTCTACAATACAAGTGGTTCAACGCCAGTGTTTCCTGTTTCAGTTCAAGGTTTGTTTTCAATGCCAAATTTTATTTTTTATTATCAAAATTAAAGTCATTGTTATAGTTTCATAATACTTCTGTCAAAATAAGGCTTAGGACGGTAAATTACTGCCTAAAACATTTAATGCACTTAACCGTTTATTAAATTCCTTTGACTGTAATTGTTGTTGGAACAAAAACCGTATTACACTTAGGGAACTCAGGTGCTCAACATCGGTCCTGTCCTGGGACCACCCCCATGTGCGCTGTTACTTGTTCCAACCTCAACTACAGGCTGTCTGCCTGCTTTTTCTTTACATTCAAGCGATCTTAGAAACAGATAAATTCCCCTTAGGCCACATTTTGACAGAAATAACCGTGCATGTAAGTTTTCCAATGTCTTGACGTGAATCATAACAACTTACCCAGAGCTAACATGGCAGCCGCGGTAACATATGCGACTGGTCCCATCCTGTTAACATTTGACAAGACTGGCTATACGTTTCAACTTGTTGGTTGCCGAGCAAAACGCAGAATTATCCGGGCTATAAAACCGAGAAAATCTGCCGTCATAACAAACCTGAATCGTCACCCGAGAGAACGGAATAGCGACTGTGCGACAGTTTTCTATATGACAGCGCATTGATCTGTAATGTTAAGTTATGCGATGGCAACCACTACTTAACTTAGCTAGCACAAGATAAGTAGCAATGACGTTAACTACACGCGTCCGACTAGTTAGCTCGTTAAATTGAACTGCCTTTAGAAAATGGTGACTCGTTAGCCAACTTAACCAAGTAAGTAACTTACGCTAGATCCAAGTCGGCTTTTTCTGTTTGTTAGCTGGCTAAGGCATCTTACGTTAGGTATGGCCGCCTTAAGTCACGTAAAACAAAGTTTAACCTCCATAATTTGACTTCTTGATGACAACTAATTTTTCTTTTGGAAAAAATATATATTTTTTCCGAATAAATAGCCAGATACGTGCCTTGGCGAGCTAGCAGAAAGGGCCGCTGCTTCATCGTTTATTGGCTAGCTATGCTAATTCAAGAGTTCGCTTGCGAGCCAAATAACTGTAGCCACAGGTAACGCTAACGGTGCTCTGACGCGCGCGGCCAGACAGCTGACTAGCTTGCTATGTTAGTTAGCCAGCCCGTGCCAGCATTAACCGAGGCGCAACTAATGCTCTTGACCAAACAAAATCAAAACAATGACTTAACTTACCATGTATAGAACTTCCCGTGGATAAAGTCTGTATTCTCTGTAGACGAGCGCCGAGCTGAACAGCTGAGCAACTTTTGGTGACTTTGGCAACTTTTTGGTCGTCGCACTTCGCCACTTCTGTAGTTCATGTGGACCTGCGGGGACCGGTTCTGATGTAGTGGAAACAGAACTTAACCGTAACACACGCGTATGACACCCATGAGCTACCGAGCCAACATGGCGGATGTCGAGATGGTCCAGAACCGTCCAGCAATGAACTAGCGAGCTGACTATCTGTGACTGGATGACTGGATTTTGCGATGCCTCTTACCATAAATTTTCAGTTTCTTCGGAAATGTGAGAGAATACCTGACTTAGATGAGCCCGTATTATACACGTTAAATGACTCCTAGCAAACTTCATTTCCCATTTGATAATATTTTGGCCGAAATAAAATTATTGTATTTTTTGCGGAAGAACTTTCCCAACGTTTGATAATAAGTTGAACATGCTATAACGAGTTTGCTTTAGTGATCACCATCATTCTGTCTTCTCTATTCATCAATCTCCAGTAGTTGGGAGTGGGGGGTGCGGTCAAAAACCATTTACAGACAGGGCTCGCCCCTGAAAATACAACGACTTCATGCGGCAGTATAAGTATTTTAGTTTCAATCTTCTGATAAATCTAAAACATTTTCACATTGCTTTGAAGCAATATTAATGCAGAAAACACGTGAACTTTCTATTTCTGAGATAGCTGCAGAGGTGTAAAATCCAGGAGTCACAAAGCAGAAGTCCTGCCTAGTTTTTCTCCCTCCCACAGAAGATCTTCTCCTGTCTGAAGTAAATCCAGGTGGTTGGAATAAAGTTCTGGGTAGGATTTTTACTTTCTGAACTCGGACTTTGCGCCCCTGGAGATGGGCAATGATTATGTCTTCGGTTCAATTTATTCATTGATCTCTCATGTCACAGAAATGTGAAAATGTGAAGCAACAGTACAACCCCAATTCCAAAAAAGTTGGGAATCTTGGGATGCCATGTAAAATGCAGATGAAAAGAGAATGCAATGATTTGCAAATCTCATAAACTGACATTTTATTTACAATAGAACGTTATTTTTCCTCCTTATCTTTTTTCTCCTCATCATTATGTAATCTTCAAGGTTTATCTCCGAAATCCTATAATTAAAATGCCTTGCACTAGAAACAGGCATTAATTCCTAACTTTGTTTCCAACTGCAGCTTTCGTCTGCTTTCACCCTGCAAATATTATGTCACAGAGCAAAGTAAACTAGAATTCAGAATAAGTAAAGCAGGGATGTAGGATTGTTGCCACTACAGTAATAACTGAGGATTCACATTGTATTTGATTGGGGGTATACAATCTTATTTAAAGAAGGTCAATGCGTTTCCCAATCTCTGCCCAACACAAAGCCATCTAAATGTTCTTATGAAGGTCTTGAATCAAGCCCAGGATTCATGGATTAGCTGAATCAGCAGTCACAGTGCTGGGGCTAGCAATAAAGTTTGCATCTGCACTAGACCGTTTTATATACCACTTTATTGGGTGATCAATCTGCAGCAGTTCTGACTTTATTCTGTCGAACAGGAAAACAGGTGAAGCAATGTGACTTTGGATTGCTAAGGTTCATTCGCATCTGTTGTAGAGCTTTTCATTCTGACCTGAGAGTTTTATGCCCTCATTTAAGCAGATCAATGGGATGAACCAAAGGAAACCTATGAGCCATGTAACAGCGAGTGATGTCCGTGATTATAAAGATGTCGTAGGGGGTACGGTGATGCCACAAAAGGTGAGATCCCATTTCTAGAGGAATATTGAGAATTGGCCAGTGAATAAATGAGTAAATTAGTTTAGTGAATACTAAAAGTGGTCAATGCTGTCAGGCACATGTGTGAGCTAATGAAGTTCAATTATTTAGTGGTGGCGAGTACTTAGATTTTATTTCCAGTAAATTAGCATTGACTTGATATAACTACTTTCTCCTTTTTAAGCCAGATAACACAGACTACATTATTGAAATATAAGCTGTCCAAAGTACATAATTTGTTTTGAAATAATGATCCATACATAATTTTCTCCGCTTAATGTAGTTCAAGGTCATGGGTGGGTGGGGGTTGGCATAACTGTGGAGCTTATTCTTGCATGCAGAGGGCTAGAGGCAGGATTACAGCCTGCCTTCCGCAATTCACCAATCCATTACAGGCATTGAACATCATGCATTTACAAATTCGCGCCAATGGACAATTTACGGTCTCCAGTTAGTGTAATATCCACGTCTTTGGGGTGAGTTAGGAAATTAGAGAACCCAGAGAATATTAACACAAACACGGGGAGAACAGGCCATAATCCACACAAACAGGCCCCCGGCCACATTCAAAACCTTTACCATCAAGCTGCAATGCCAAAGTATGTTGACGTTGCATTATTT
This sequence comes from Gymnothorax reevesii, assembly GCA_029721435.1. Taxonomy (NCBI): domain Eukaryota; kingdom Metazoa; phylum Chordata; class Actinopteri; order Anguilliformes; family Muraenidae; genus Gymnothorax; species Gymnothorax reevesii. The sequence continues at coordinate 13,966,030 of CM056592.1, forward strand.
TTAGTCACGGTGATTATTACTGCAAGTGAGTTACAGGTAGGCTAACACAGAGTTGAGTACAGCACACCGGTTGTGGTTTCTGGACGGGCTCTGCATCCACATGGGGACTGATCGTTGGGCGTGGCTCACAGATATACATGCTGGAACGCAAAAGACAGATTAATCCACTGAGGAAGGAGTAGATCGCCGAATACACGCAGAAACAGATGCAGCAATAGAGTGAGACTGGAATCAGGATGTGAATAATCATTCTTCAGATCACACTAAAGGACTATGATGGTAGGATGACTGAATGACATTGCTCACACTCTGGCATTCAACAAAACAAAGAAGCCAATGACCTTTTTGGCTAGAATAAGACCATCAGATTGCATTCCTAATCAGTCAGGAGAGCAGTTACTGGACTTCCTGCGACACAGACAATGGCCGAACACTGGGAGCTCATTCTCAGAGGAATAAATGGGCTCCTACTCGCTGCTGTGTGCCCCAGTCTTCAGCACAGGAAATGAATGTCTATTGGTCAGCACAGACAAACTCAGTCTCTCAGTGCTTTAACAAGTAGAGTTTGTACTGTATTGTATCCTCATGCGCTCCTCATGTGACCACAGCTCACTGTAGCAGGAACACCGGCTGACACGGGGTGTGACCTTTATTGTTGATCTCCAGACAGAAACCATGAAGAATGACGCTGAAGTAGGCCAGGCAGGTGCGGATAGTCAGGTCGAACTTCACCAGGAAATATAGCACTAAGAACTGCTGAGTCTGGTATGGCAGAAAAAAATGGATATTTTTATGCCAACTAGATAATGCCTGGTTTTCAATGGTATACATTTTTTTAATCCAATTAGATTACAAATTGCCATCCATCAAGATTTTCTGTTACTCTCAGAGTTTGCTAAATACCCTTTTCTTTGAACAAAGATTCAAGGGATTTCTACATTTATTATATGGATTTATGTCATTATATGTAGGCACATTGTCCTCCCTCTTGGTGAATTTACTTTACCTTTTTTGGTTGGAATCGAAGACATTTTTTTCTGTTGGTAACGTCATAATTGCTCTCTGAAGGCTCGCCCAGAGGGGGCAAGAAAGGCAGGAAGTCAAGCAGGCATGAGGAATTTCCAGGAAGGGAGAGGAAGAAGAGGGGAAGTGTGGTGACCAGATGTGGGAATTGGGAATAAATATTCAAGTTTTACGGTAAGAAGGGGCAGGAAAAGTTGTGAAAAGCTATTCGTACCTCGATCGCCAGGTGCATTTCCTCAAAAACTTGAGTGCTTATTTTGTGTGATTACACAATTTGAGGCCAACTGTCAGTTTATGTGAGGTCAAAGTCACTACAATCTGATATGGGTAGTTTTCTTATTTTTCACATTCAAATGTAGTCAATTGAACGTCATGTTTTAATATTATAAAATACACAGTTTGTTAGAGGGCCAATATAGAAATATATGGGGTCCGTAAATGGCATATTGGGGGAGGGCTGAGCCAAGCCATTTACTGATCCCCATATATTTCAGTATCGGCCCACTAACAAACTGTGGAACGAATTTATCCCTACGAAGACCTTTTTTTCACATGCATGCCATTTCCCTGTTTCCATGTGACTGCTTTCGACCAATGCCATCCATGTATTCTGTCTGAGGTGGGATGATATATTGTACGGTAAGCTACGGAAAATCCTGGTTGGTCATTTCAGCAGTGAGATTTGTACCGAGGGTTCAAACATGAGCCATTGAGCACAGCAGGACTTACCTGTACCTTTAGGCAGAAGTCGCTGACCCTGTTTAAGTCTCCAAGCAGACAAGCTGCCTTGCTGTCCAGTGCTTTTTGGGCTGCCTGCTCGTCCTGCCTTACCTCATCCACAAGGCGAGACGCCACTGGAGATGGTCATAGTTGAAAGATAAGTCACAATGTCCTGCAGCTATCAGGACTGCCAATTCGACATCCACTGTTTTAATTTACAGAAATAGACAGGTGCTTTCAGCAAAGTGTCTCACGACAGACTCACCTCCACCCTGGCCTCTGTCTGTCTGTCACCTCCTCCTCCAGACTCTCCGGATCCAGCGGGAAATGTTCTGACTGAAGAAAGATGTGGCTGATTCTGCCAATCTCCAGGCCCATCTGCTCAGCAAATACCTTAAACCCAGACATAAACACTGCTAGATCACTTGCATACTAAGCATGGCTCTGAGCAACAAAACTAAGCCCACAGAATCTCCTTCAACCACAAAGAATTGTCCCACAATATTTTGTTGATATAAATTACACTTTGGATTGTAATTTGAATAAAATCACTTCTTCCCATACGCCCATGTGAATGAGTTATTTTGATTGATTTTTGTCTTTTTTAATAAGCCATGTGGGGGCAGCAAAGTTCTTTGACAATGGAAAGCCTCTTAAAGGGGCTGCATCATGATTTGGGCATGTGCAGTTTGGTCAGGAACTGAAAAGGCATAAACAAATATGGATCTGCAAAGAAGTGTTTGCCGCTTGGCTAAACCTAAAAAAGGCCTGCCTTTATGCCACTGATTCAGCATTTGCAAGCCATATGCATATATGGCTTTTCTCCCTAGTCTTTGCAGTCTTGAAGGTATGTTTGGGAGAAGGCATTAGTCGACCAATGACTGGCCTTCTCACATTCAGGTTCACCAATGCCATATTTTGAGGTCGAAATTCTACATCTGCTGAAAATTTTCTCTGCAAAGTAGTTAAGTGGCTAAACTTTCTTACTGTTGGTTAAGTTTGCTTGGATGGCAAGGAAAATTGCAGGGATTTGCTTGGATTACTTAGCATCCCCTTCCAATTGCGGATAGAGATAGTTTCCCGTGGCCCACACAGAATTAAGCTTTCGTGACTAAACCACGCATGCCGCGCTGGTGACACAGCCCCTGTAATTGTTGTGACTAACACAAAGACTGCATGCTTCACAGCAGGGATCTTCAAATCTGGACCTCGAATCCAAATTCACTGCAGGGTTTCTTTTAACCCAGGTAAGTAAATGAACATTTAGCGCCACTGATTAGCCAGACTGTCTTTACTACTGATACCCAGGTATAAGGAAGTTGGAAAACCAGCAGTTCTCGGCTCTCGAGGACTGTGATTTGAGGACCAGGCTTTACAGCTCCCTCCTCCAGGACAAAAACTCTTCCGGAACCATCCTTTTTAACGGGGCTTCACCTTGCTCTCTTGGTAGACACTTGAAAGATAGATGTGGTCTTCAGATATCTTCTCACATCCTGGTGACATTGAGAGTGAAGCTTTGGTGGTAACACACATAGACAGTATAAAAATTGGACGCAGCACCGGTTCTGAAAAGTGAAGCCCATGCGGAAATCTCAGAAAATTGCATTTTATTTAATCGCCAGAAGATGGCGACGTCGGTGGTTGCAGAAAGAAGTTCAATGCTATAGGACTCTATGAGAAAATGACCCTACTTCCCCCCAGATTTATTACTTCAATAATGATTTCCCACATTATTTTATGGTATCTATCGCAAGTTTCAAGTTTCCTGCGATATATCATGATCTTCAATTTTGTAAATTTTGGAGTCAAATAGACTAGAATAAAGGATAAAGCCAGTATATGCTTTAGGGGTGTGGCTATCCTCTGGTCCTTTTCAGATATGGTCAGATCCACACAGATCAACCCCTCACTCTTCCCTGGATCTTCAATTTACGTTCTCGTCTAATAGAAATCTAAAGTCGAAGCTTCCTAAATGGTATGCCGAAACCAATGGGTGACATCACAGATTGTTTGTCCATCTTTTCATACAGTCTGTGGTAACACACTATAGTGACTGTCCTGTGTCAGGGGACCCATGATGTAGCAGAGGAGCTGTTAGCTCATGGATACAGGGAGCCAAAGAGAGGCGTCTCGTGCAGAGCTGAACAGGGTATAAGCAGCGATACCAATCCTGTGTTGATAAGGTTCCTGAGCTGATGAGCTGAACCCTGAATCACAAAAAGGTGTGGAGAGAGCAGCGGAAGAAAGAAGAAGAAGAAAGCTGAGGAACATGGCAGACAGTAATGTTGTAGGATCGCATCCAGAGAGTTTCAGTGCTACTTTGATGAGAGCGAAGCAGCTCCAGGACACATCCTACAATGTAGTAAAATATTATGTAAAACTTATGTATAAACCCTTTTAAAAAGTGCCCTTAGCAAAATTAGTGCTTTATACAAATTTTCACTGAAATACTCTCAAATTCAGCTACATTATAAATTACAGATCAGATTTCAACAGTTTTATTTGTGTCTCCTCGCTCACCCACAGCAGGCACAGACAGGAAACTGTAAACCCAAGGACTGCACAGTCTTATGACTAACTGCAGTCCCTTGTTCTAACACATCACTGGCTCTTTCAAGATGATGCCCTGAACTGGAAATGCTGATTACATCTGATTTCAGTAAAATTCCAAGAAAAAAAAGCCATTCGGGATTGATGAAAAGTAACATTAGTGAACACAGAAAGAACATTCAGCCATTGTTTAGAGTTACTTTGTAGGAGAGAATATTTATACCGGAATCAGAAATCCGGTACGATTAAAAATTCTAATCACCAGGAAACATCTGTCTATTGAGAAACATCTGAGTTCTTTTCCGGCCAACTAAAGAGAAAAAAAAAAGACTGCGCCGAGCTTACTCACTATTCTTTCATCTCACCTGTGCAGTCTTTGTCCCAAGATAACCTGACGCACAGTAGCTCCAAATGTAAATTCTCTCCTAGTGCTACACTGGCTCTCTCTAGATGAAAGAACTTTGCATCGTCCCCTCTTTTAGACCTTATCAGGGCAATGAAAACTTTTATGTGGTTGAAATATGTCGGGCGAACATGGTTTCCTCAGTGCAACCACAACTCAATTATAAATTATTAAAGGCTTTATATGACTTTAAATTATAGCTGTTTATCCATGAGTATCCTGCATGTGTGTAAAGATTACAAAGAATTGTCTCCAACATAAACAAAAGCAAAATGCAGCGGTTTATGTTTATGCCTTTTGAGTTTATGTTATAATGCTATTGTTGTTTCTCCCCTGGGTAATGTAGTTTCCTTTTTCTTTTAGGCATCAGAACTACAGTCCTCAGTATTTTTCAGTAACTCAGTGCCTATAATGTAGTCTCAGCCGTAATAAAGGTCTTCTTTGGTGAATTGCGTAATTGTGTTAATTAAGTGACTTGGACATAATTTCTGGGCTATTTTAGATTCATGGGCCGAGTCACATGAATCTATAATTCATTCTTGGAGAAATCACCCCAGAGCACTGTAAGGGCATTCATTCAGCCAAGTATTTTATCCGATTTCATAAAGGGGTTTCTGATATGGAGTAATGCTCCACTCATTACCCAGGACTCTGGCCACCAGCTCATGAAGCCCTGAGGGTGAGCACACAGGCTGGCACAGCGGGTGACTTTTCACCAGTGTTGTAGAGGTCAGGTGGTCGGACTGCAGCCACAGCATGGCCACGACCCCTGGGTCAAGTCGCCAACTGGAGGTCCAACCATAGGGGGCACAGGAAGCTGCTTAAGCACTGCTAGTGCAAGTCATCAAACCGCGCCCATACGTGTGACCGTACCCCTGTCCAATGACAAGTTCAACAGCTCCTCTGCACTGGTGCTCACCACTAGAAAATGAGAAAATGACCAGTCATTGTTCAGAAAAAGTAGTTCCCTTTATATTGGTCAGCTGTTTGGGCGGGACGACAGTCCTCATTCAACCTGCAGGACCACGTTTGCTCTCCTGCTTAATGCATTTTGTAGGGTCCAATTCCACTTTCTTAGCACTGCCTCTGCGCTTCAAGCACCTGCTGAAGACTGAAGAACAGCACAATTTCTGGGTTTTGGCTGGGCCAGGAAAGTATACCCTATTTGTCCACACTGCATAATACTTGGGCTTTCATACCATACACATACACACACACTCACAAACAGACTCATGCACACACACACACACACACACACACATACACATATAGCAAGTGAGGACTCAAGATACTACTGGAACAGGGGTAGAAGCACTTATCATGGCTACATGAACCACAGCGTAGCCCAGTAGTCAAGGAACTGTTAGGCACTGGCACTGTATTCTTGAGCAAAGCATTTAACCTCAGTTACTTCAGTAAATAAACAGTTGTGTAAACATTGCATGCATAAAGAAGGTTGTGCAGGTCACTTTGGATGAGAGTATTTGTTTGATGGTGAACATAATAACCCGCAGGGTGCAACTTGTGCCTGACTTTACTGCGACAGTGCTGAAGCTACGTAGCAGGGTAATGGTTTTGCAGAGTGCGAGAGGATCTTCCGCACCGCCACAAATGTGCGACAGGTCAGGTTCTGCACTTCCTGTCCCGCAGTGACCTCACCTTCCCCCGTGCGCGGAGGAGCACAGCTGATGCATCAGGGCCTTTTTTAAAAGGAAATTGTGACTCATCCTCCAGCCTGTAGGTTGGGTTTCTAGTTGATTCAGCACCCAGACCTCGCTGCACAAAGTGACCAACAGCCACAGCACGGGAAAGGCCAGGGGCAAAAGGCGTTGGCCTATCAACATAGAGGGATGAAAGCATGAAACCCATTACAGTGGCTTACCTTTACATTCACTGAGGAGACATTGCAAAGCAATAATACAATAGCAGAGGAAGGGAATGCTGAACCTGGGGAACTAAGCCCAGCATGGTTTATATGTACCTCTTCTCTAATGCACCATTTCAGATGAATGCCTCATCTTCAATCCCTTGACAAACTACAGTCATTTTAACCCCTCTGCGCAGATTTGGACATCGGCGTCCAAAATTTTATTGCTAAGTAATTCTGTAATTAGATTTTTAAATGTCTTGCTTCACTGGAATAAGTTTCCAGTCTTTATGACACAAACACTGAGTTACAGAGCCTTTAAATAGGCTCGTGCGCAACTGGAAAAATTGGCAATATTATTATTTTGCGCAGAAGGGTTAATCGGGTGTGTTAGAGCAGACAGATATCTAAAAATGCAGGGTTGAGACAAGACAGATAGAGAGCGGCAGTGATAAAGTGAGAGAAGGAGAGACACATACTGGAAGCTGTTTACGGTGTGACAGGCCTGAGTCCCCATGAGCCAGGGGTGCCAGGAAGTCACAATGCCAGCTTTAGCAATGATAAAACAACCTGCTTAGCAAAAACATTTTTAAAACCTCAAAAGTTCTATTTGTTAACATTCATGATATAATGGGAAATGTTGTAATATTGCTTACCACTAATACTCATACTGATAGGTCAATTTTCTTTCATTTCACCCTTTTAGTCGTGTTTGCATCACAAATATCTTGATCTCGTCTGCTTCTGTGATCACTAGTCACTTGAAAATAAATTAAATGACATAAATCAGAACATAGCCCTTAAGTATGTGGGTACGTCAGCAACAAAAAACCCAATGAAGTCAGCCTTTTCTACTGCAGATTGTGTGCTATAGAACGCTCACTGTCCATCAGTGAAACAGGACGTTGTTCCCCCAACTCTAAACATCATCTGGGAAGAGATTTGGAGAACTTATACACACTGACCTGACATCCATAAGCATAAAAATCATCTTATCTTGAGGAACTTATTTTTATATCCTCTTCGTTCACACAGCTTGAATTATTACTCGGCTAATGCAGGTTAATTAGCTTGAGCAAGGACGCACTAACAGTGTCCCCACAAGGAATTAAACCAGCAAATTTGATTTTTTTTTTTCTTGCACAATACACTAACAGTTATGCTACACAGCCACCACTAGTCCCCTTTGATGCAGACACATAAGCACAAAATACTTTTTAACAGACAGCCTGACACTGGTGTCTTGATCACCCTGAATAGTTACTGTTGGAGCAGATGGTGAAGGTGAGGCCAGTCACCATGTAGTGGGGATGGTAGAGAGGGGAGGTGGCTAAAGTCATCACTTTGGGACAGTCGGACATGTTCCTCACCCTGTTAATCACACAGGTCTAACACAGAGGCAGGCCTGGGACATACAGTGTGGTGCAGGGTTACTGCGTTAACTGGATAAATGTAAATATATCCTGGAACAGTTCACCTTTACTGCAGTCCATGTTATACATTTGATATACAGTAGTACCAGGTTATATTCAGAATATTTAAACAGATTTATCCAGCCAGCTTTGTCACACAGACCCCAGAGAACATAACTTTTACATAAATTAACTTAGATTAAATCAGCATTTTAATGGCGTAACAACTCTTGTGTGAACAACTTTCACTTCCCTTCCTAATGAGCAACTTGTCTGTTCGAAGTTTGTCTTCTTTGATTGGTTTACGTTTTGTGTGTTTTCCCCTCCCTGGCTGTGTCTCCTTTCATGGTTATTTCCTAATGACTCTGTGCCGTGTATTTAAACCCCCTGCTTTGAGTTGCAAGTAGCAGGATTGTAATTTGCTATTTGCGCTTAGAACCAGTCAGTATTCCGAGTAAAAATTCTGTCTTTATCAAGTGTAACGTAATGTTCAATGAAAGCAATTTGCGGAAACTTTCCTCCTTACTCAGTTAACTCAAACAAGCTTCCACGCCCTAATCAGGGCTCAGGTTTTGGACCACCTTCTTGTTAATCCTTCCAAATATGTTCCTCTGTCGAGTTCCTTAATGCTCCTAGTCCTTCTATGATCATCAGGATTGGAGCCAAGTTCCTTTCAAGCAACTCATCTTCCTGTGGAACAGTTTGCCTCTGGCGAAGTGTGCACTCACCTGGTTGTATCCCAGCAGTCTCAGAAGCTATACCAACCCTGCACTTTCTCTCCGCTCACACTCACCTGTTCCCCATCTCAGCACCCTCTTTTCTCCCTTTATATTCCACTTCTCATCAGTGCCTAATTGTAAGTTTGTTTGCCAGCACTTACAAGCTTTCGGGAAAATTCTGTATTCTCTGAGCCTACTTACAAGCATTTTTGTTATTCATGAGATCTTTTGGTAATAGTTCTTTTTCATCCACATTAAAGGTTTAGCGTAGTCCTCTGTACAATTGATTTCTTGTGAATGATTCGTGCTGGCTTCCTCGATTTACAATTTTGCATGTCCCTTAAACTTCGCATACCGTCTGTTTGGATTTCGATTCGGATTATCCCTTTTGGGTTGCATTCTACCCATGCATTAATGAACCAGATTGTTCCACCAACACCTTCGGTGTACAGTTACTGCATATGCGTTCTGACTCTGCCTGCTGTCAGTCCCAACCTTTTTGGAAACAAGGTTGCACCGCTACTTTCTAATTCAAGAGCTTCTGAGTCTTATTCTAGGCATAGACACGTTGGCGGCTTGATCTTTGCGTCTTCACCCTCTGGATAAATTTTGGGAAAATATATGCTTTTATGCTTGATGTTAAATACTTGATTTAGCCAGGGTTTTCTAACAGCTTTTTCCACTTCAGAAATTTCCTTCCCTGTCAGTAAGTTTAGGTCTCGGGGAGGGTTCTCTGTGGGATGTTCACCTCAGATGGCACTCAGGATGACCTGCAGTCTGCGGGGCATCTCCTCCCCCTTTACTACCTGCAGCTACGCCATGGCAACCAGTCCTAACAGCAACAGAATCAGCAGACTACACCCCCCCCCACCCCCACCCCCCACCAGGGCTGTCTCAGCACTGCAGGAGGGGCTGAGACACAGACATTCCCATCAGTAAGTCTCTCAGTAGATATAACCGGTCAATCGACTGTTTCATCAGGGCCGTCCCATCACACGGGGAGTTGAGGTGACGCACAGACACCTCCACCGAGGTGATGTCACCTCACAACCAGTGGTTTTACACCGTAACCGCCCCGTCCTCTGAGAGTGTCTCGGGTTAGGACATTGGCAGGAGTTTAGTAAAGGGTCAGTAATCTCAATCACAAACATTGTGAATTTTGTGAGCGAATTCTGGCATTCTTTGTCCGGCAAAAATATTGTGTTCTGAAACAAGGAAGCCAGGCATAACCAAGAAAGATTGAGTGAATACATAGACAAGGTTTTGGAGCGACTCATCAACTCTTTTGACTTGAATCCGAGTGCGATGTCGTGGCATGTCCTTAAACAGGCAGTTCATGCACTACAACTTTCCAAATTCTGTGAAGAAGAGTAGGCTGAAATTCCTCCACAGTGATTTATAAAGACTCTTTGCTAGTTATTCCAAATGTTTGATTGCAGTTGTTGATGTTAAGGGGCGGGACAACCAATGATTAGGTTGAGGGGAGTCATTTTTTTTTCTCATGGATGATTATAGATTTTGAATAACTCTTTACCTTTAAATGAAATGATAATTTAAATGCTGCATCTGTGTTCACTCATCCTGTCTTTGTCCAATAGTAAATAAGTTAGATAATGTGATACATTTAGAAAACAATTTGGGAAGGGGGTAAATAATTTTCAACAGCTCTGCAGAGGTGTGGCACCGCATCAGTGTGCAATAGCATGGAAATATTCCATTACATAGGGGTGGGAGTGCAAGTGCACGGAGGTGTGAGGTTGCCGTATCTGCACCAGCGTGCCTGTGTGAAGGGGCATGTTATTGCCAGGGGCAATGTGTTTAAAGACGGTGTACCTGTGTGGGAGGTGTTTGGTGTGACAGCCAAGCAGAGATGATTCACTAAGCAGCATCAGCAGGGCACTGCACTAATGCAGGTCGGACCAGGGCAGACAGTAATGTAGGAAACTGCTCTTCCATGTAGCCTGGGATAAAACAAGACCCACAAAAACATTACAAATGACCCTGTACCACAGACTGTATGAAAAGATGGACGAAGCAAGAAGTCACCCATTTGTTTCAGCATAACATTTCGGAAGCCTCGATTTTGACAATTTGAGCAGCGCAATTTTGTCATTTTGAAACCGGATGTGATTCTTACTGGACAATAGCACGAATTGAAGATCCAGGGAGGAAGCGAGGGGTGGATCTACGAGTGGATCTGACCGTATCTGACAAGGACCAGAGGATAGCCACCTCCCTAAAGCGTATCCATGATTGTAGTCTATTTGGGACCATAATTAACAAAAATAAACATCATGATACAAGGCAGGAGACTTGAAACTTGTGATAAATACCATAAAACAATGTGGAAAATCATTACTGAAATAATAAATTGGGTGGGAGGGAGGGGTCATTTTCATATGGACTTCTATTCTGCCCTACAAAGGCTAAGTGCAGTAACTATGCAATAATTTAAACAATAAACAGTAAAAAAAAATGGCTTCAAAGTTTGTTTGCTGTCCCAACAAATAAATACTCAGCACTTCTATGATAGATTATGATTAACTGACTCACCATGGTATAATTTCTGTCCAAATAAACCCTGACCTTAATATACTTTCAGGCCCAAAACTGTGTAACTTACATGTAGATACCGCACTTAGGCTTTGTAGGGCAGTTTAGCATTGAACGTCTTACTGCAACCACTGACGTCGCCATCTGCTGGCCATTAAATAGAATGCAATTTTTAGGAATTTTTGCATTACCCTCACTTTTCAGACCCTGGTGCTGTGTCTATCTTTTTCTACAGTCTCTGCCCTGTACTTATTATCCTTTACTAGTCTCCTTCCCTCTCTACAGATAGAGTGTGGTGAAATGTATTCACCCCTTGCCCGATTGATCCAATTTTTGCATGCTTGTTACACTTTAATTTTTCAGATATTCAAACAAAATTTAATATTAGGCAAATTCAACCTAAATAAATGGAAAATATGTCTCATAGAAATCATTTCAGTGGTTAAAAAGGTTATCATTTAAGTCCTGTGTGAGAATGTAACTTCACCACAGCAACTCAGTCAAATAACCTAATTCAAAGGAGCTGTGTCATGATTACTGGGCATGCTCAGAACTTACAGCCCAAGAAAGGGAAACAGCTCGACTGCAAGTCAGAATCTGATACCATCCGGCCAACTCGTCTTCATTTTGCTTTGTATTTAGTATATAATTTAGTTATTCAGGCATTATTCTCTTTATATGAAAGAGTTTTCTATGAGAATTTGGGGATTCAAAGTGCTATTTTCGAGTTTTAGCTGGTTTTAGGATACAGAGAATGTAAGCTGGTTTTCCATCACCAATAATCATAGACAAAGAAAAAATACCTTTTCGTTCTATGATTATTGGCGGTTGGCAAACCAATTTACATTATTCATGAAAATGGGTTATTTATTGATATTTTATTCCACAGGACGTAGGTTGCACGGTGTGGGAGCTGCCATGATAAAAACAACAAACCAATGATAACATTAGAGCGAATATTGAGCTTTACAATTTGACAAGATAAACATTCTCTAGTCTGCGTGATCATTGCCCGGAGCTGGGGCCATGTCTCCTGCCCAGATTCCTCTGTCTGGTTAGAAGTGTTTTCGAGCCAGATCTGCCAAATTTCCAGCTGGACTGACAAAATAAATGACAGCTAATCACTAATCACTCATGCCCAAAAAAGCGTGAGAAGGGCGTAGAGAAACAATTTGCTTTCTGCTGGATGGGTTTTTATGACATGCTGTCTTCAGACAGGATTAGTTTTACTGGGGCAATGAAATATTTACTGGTACATTTCTGCTATTTTAGTCCCATTCAAGTAGGGCTTGATAAAAGTGTTTCTGTTTCACTATCTTTAATTGTAATTTTTTTTTTTGTTGGCCTTCAGCTTTTTTGCTCATTATTTCAGTCATTTCTTTAGAAATAGTAAGATATTTACAGCCTCTGCCCCATTCGAATGGGATTAGTTTTATCCGTGGCTAACATAATATTTATCTAAGCATCTCTGCCATTTCAGTCTTATGGAATTCGACATCTACCTAGTGTTTACAGACTGCACACTCCCAAGTTAGTAAAAATCCCAGTGTCTTTTACCTACTGTGAAACACTCAGTAAAAATATCCCCATGTAATACTAAACCCGTGCATTTCAAATCCTCGTAAAATATTGAGAGACTTATTTCACTTGAAAATGTATTATCAAGGTCCCACAATAGTCCTGAAAACTTAATCCTTTCCATATCGGGCTTTATAGGACTGTTTTGTTTTCACTAACTTCAGTTGCAACATTTCCTTTTGCTGGTGGGTGTCGATGTAGAAATCAAGAGCAGAGTACTTTGTATCGCAAAAAGAATGTTCTCTTTGTCTTATATAGGCCTAAAATTTCTATTACATCTTTATTACCTTTATGCAAAATGAGACAAAACTATTGCCATTGAGCTGAAATAGTTACACTTACAATATTTTTATGTAAGCCTAAGTGGTTTTACATTGTACATTTCTTTAAATGGCAAGCAAGTTATAACTTAAAACAAGCAGAAGTTTTCTACTTACGAGACCAAAGAGCTTGTTTTGACAAGCATGGTGCCTGAGGTACCACAGGCTCACTCTGACTTCACCTTTTAACCCTTTCAGTACCATGGGCAGCAATGACGTAAGATATAAAAATCAGACACTGTTGAAAACCTATCTGGCAACTTGTTTAAAAGAGCTCCCGCATAGGTTTTCAACAGTTCAGGATAACTACATTTTTAATTCCTTGAAAATGTATTCAGCGCTCAAAAGGTTAAAGCATGATTACTCTCAACCCACTCTCATAAGCTGTGGCAGTTTACCAATTAAATAAATTTTTTACTGACTATATATAACCAATTATGTTTTTAATGAAGATGAAGTCAATGATCAAAAAATCCTTAATTATTTGTGCAATAATATGAATAATTAGGAAATTAAATGGCAGACTTTCTCTGAACCCCATTTGGCAAACAAGTCTACACAAATCTGGGCTTTTACTAAAATATTTAATGTTAACAGTATTTGAAAAACATTCAATTTTTCCCTCATCATTAGCATGGATAGGTGAATGCTTCACAACATTGTGGTGTAATTAAAACAATCTATCTAAAAGCTATCTACAAATAAACTGGCCTTATCATTCAACTGATTAATTTTTATTTATAGTTTGAATCAGTTGCTAATCAAGTTAAGTAAACAGGGACACGTTGAGACCGGAGCAGGTCACCTTCATACATTCGAAGGTGAGATTTCTGCAGACTTCTGATACCTTCTTCAGCGTATGACTGGATAAGACGGACATTTTTGCGGCTAATATGCTTATGCTTTGTGCGCATTGTTTGTTTTTCTCCTGATTTGAGGCCCACGGATCCCCATTCTTGCCTGCCAGGTGTCCTCTGCCACTCTCTTTCTCTTGAATTCTCCCGCACAGAGGCCGTCTGCATGTGCAGTACAGCTAGGGCCTCCGTAGAGGTCAGGCCCAGCTGCCTGTGCTCGTGGCTTTGCATTACAAACACCATATCCGGAGTTTCCTTCCAGCATGAGTTGTCACGTCCTGCATGCAAAGTCTATTTTCTGTATCATATTGAATAATAATTTACCAAAAATTGAATTCCTCAACACATTTAATGTCCAAATATCATGCACACCTGTTGCAAAATTAATTGAAAATCAGCCAAGTAATGTCTGCCGTAAAATTTTCATATGTTCATTGGCCACATGCTTTTTGTCATGTATACTACATGCAATATAGTGGCCATGTAAAGATTATATCAGGTATGTGTCTGAAAATCTGCAGTCAACAGTGATTACTAGGCCCGTAATACTTGGGGTATTAAATGTCCTTTCTGAAAAAATAATTTAAAAAAATACGAGCAGCGAAAATGTTATTTTAATATACTTTACTGATTATGGTAATGATCAGGATGACTACAATGATGATTGGGAATATTATATAAAATTCTAAAAAAGATATATCATACATCCTTGGTCTGGTATCAAAAGCTTTCAGTTAGCACAAGCAAAAGGAAGACGTTTTACCAATACAGAGGGTTCTGCTTTCCAGTAACTAGTTAAATTCCTCAGCCTGTGCTCCACATTATGAACTGCTCTCAAAGTTATTATAAGTTACTTATAATTGCAGTCTGAGTCTTTAATTTCCTTGAGCTCATGGGATTTAAAAGCAGTGAGCCCAAATCAGCAATGTCTCATCTTCAAGTACCCTTCTGTCCCAAAAGACTGTGGAAAAAAAACACAGCAAGGTCATGTTTGGCTTGTGGGATGACTCAACACAATGTAACTCTCTATCGAATAGGTCATGCCATAAGACCCTGAGAGAGGTTGATGGACAGTTTTATTTCAGTGATACAGACAAAGGAGAGGGGAACAGCTTTGTCCTCCCAGCTGGCCGACAACAAAGGCACTGTCATTTCCCCCGAAACGCAAAAAAAAGCCAAAAGGATATACGCTCAGATCACATCACGTCTTGTTACTGCTGCTGTCGGTACAGCTTCCTCTTCAGCGAGTGAGTACTGAAGGCATTCTCTTCCAGATGAGAAGATAGCGACACTTATACCGCATCACATTCTCTCCGCGAGCTTTCCCTCATAGGGGACTTACAAAAATAACAATGCCATTTCTTCTTAAATCTCTCCTCTGAAATGATAGCATGGCAGCCGTCTCACTCAAAATGGAGCAAAGGAGAAACTGGCAGTTTTACACAATCCCATCTTGTCATCTTCAAACGTTCCCAGTAACGCTTTCAAACTGTCAGGTACAGACGGCTTCCAGTAGACCCGTCCGCCTGTCTTTGCGAACGCGTTACGTTCCTACTACAGCTTCGTTTGAGCTTTGTCTCGTTTTCATTGATAAAAACGGCGACGATCAAAAGAGAATAGCCTACTTTTCACATTTTTAGATTGAAAAAGAAATTTACGGCACGCCAATGGCTTCGGTGATATTTTATGAGTGTTTTGCGAGGGCAACTTACACATAATTGAAAAAAAAAACTATCTCTCATATGTCGGCTAGAAAATGTTATGTTTGGATTTCGTCATACTTGCTCTGTGCTTGTTAAGAGTGAAATGTGAAAGCGATGGAAAGTTTCCAAAACTTCAGTTCTCAGGCAGACTAGCAGGCTTTTAATGAATGTATAACTGAAATAGGATTATATTGCTTCTCTCTTAGGTGCCCTAGTGGAACCTCAAATGCGCAATTGTCTTTGGAAGGTCATTCTCGACTCCCGTCTTTCTCATAGCCCCAGAGAATCAGCTAATGACACACAGCGCTCATTAGGCCTGCCCTGAGCCGCTAATGAGCTGAGCATCACTGCAGTATCAACCTGAAGTCTGTTCTTAATGGCACTGATCTGATCATTCATTAAATGCCCCATGAATTAAACACCATCAGTTAAGAATTCTACTCAATGCATTTCATTACTTTTCTGTGCATCAGGGTCCAATCTTCTCCTGTAATCACACTTACTGAGGGTTCGTTCATGTTTAATGCTCTGTAAGATGTGCTCTGTAGAGTATTATGAATTCTTAATCATCTTATGCCGTATATCTCAGACAAATGTAAATACACACATGTGCATGCACACACACACACACACACTCACCACACTCGCATACGCATACACACATACATACGAATTCAGACAAATGTGAGGTCTCGTGAACACACGTACACGCGTGCACACGCACGCATTAACATTCATTGATTCACTGGGGGAAGGGTTTTTTTTTGACAGCTTAGTCTGTGTTGTTCTCGGGGGAAGTTTGTAAGCCAGCTTTAAACATTGCGGTTTCCTGTTCATCACTTCAACGTAGGCAGAGAGGTACGAGCCCACCCCCCATCTTTTTCTCTCTCCCTGTATCACTCTCTCTCGCTCCCCTTCTCTCTCTCTCAGACACACATGGCTGTGCATTGATTTGAGAGTGCTGCCTGCGCAGCTCTGCCTCGCTCGCTCACACACAGTTCTCGGCACAGCTGCAGGGCAGCGGCGCTCTCTCTCTCTCTCTCTCTCTCTCTGTCTCTCTCTCTCTCTCTCTTCCTGCCTCGCCATCAGCACCAGCTTCTCTGAGACACTCGGACGGCTTCTCCGTGCCTCTGCTCTGACCTCCCTCGCTCCTCTTCTCTCCCTCCTGCTCTCCGGGTCTCCAGTGCGGCGCTGGGGCCACAGGATGGAGGCTCTGGCTATCTACACCTTCCGAGCCACGGAGAGCGACGAGCTCAGCTTCCAGAAGGGAGACATACTGAAGGTAGGAGGCTGGATGAGAGGTGAATTTGAATTCGCCTGGTAGCGAGCCATTTTCCTCCTTGAACAATGTTCTTGGTTATTCTCCATCTCAGTGACAAACTGCACATAAATAATTTATCTCCCTTCGAACTTCAGCTCAGATCCTGTAAAAAGCTGTATTGTGACAATGTGAGAGCCCATGTTTGTGACGGGCTCTGTATTGATGCCCATATTCGCACTATAATACCTGTGGAGGAGAGAGTTACGAAGGATTGTTTGTCTTTTTGGAGAGCGAAGCCGGTTAGCTAAAGCTGGTCTTATTCAATTCCAGATCACAAACATGGAAGATGACCCAAACTGGTATACAGCTGAGCTTATGGGCCGACGGGGCTTTGTACCAAAGAATTATATCAATGTAAGACCCCACATGTAAGTATCCAATACGGCATAAAACATGCTAACACTGCTGCACAGTGTCACTCATCTTCAAACATACGACTGTCACAGAGATTGTTTTGCCTGTACACAGTGCTGAGTTTGACTTTTAGTATTTTACTGTGTGTATTATGTTAATTTGAGTTTGACTGTGTTGTACAGTGGGTGTGTCACAATGAGTGGGATAGATAGCATTAGTCAGGCACCAATTGTGTATGAATGTGTAACACTGAGTGACTGCTGTTGCAGCAAGCTTATGTTACTGTAAGTGCGGCTATGTTTTCGCAATGAGTAAAGCTACATGCTACGGTGCGTGGTGGAGACACTGAGTGTGGTTATTTGTTACAGTAGGGACATGATAGACTGAATGTGGCTGTGTTTGCATGGTACAGTACAGTGAGCCATGAGAATATCGAGTGTGACTGTATCCTCAGGTGGTTTGCAGGCCGAATCTCCAGGAATGTTGCTGAGGGGCGCTTACGGCAGCGGGAATGTGGAGCTTTCCTGGTCAGGGAGAGCGAGAGCTCGCCTGGGGAGTTCTCCATGTCGGTCAGGTAAGCCCACCTGCATGTATAATGCACGCCAGAATCCTGCACATTCATTTTTCAAACCTACAGCTTCTTCTGCAGTTTCTCATCGCAAGAAACAGACTGCTAGTTGTTACTTTGCCAAGCAACACTGCTTCTGTGTTGCTATTCTGAGAACATGATGTCAACTGTGTTTTTTTTTTTCCTCTACTGAGCATATTTGCCAATTAAATATGGCATGAAATCTAATTGCAAAAGGGATTATGCATGAAACTTGCCAAAGGCAGTCAGACTGCATCCAGTCTCCTGATTTTCCCTGGATTGGTTCACTTGGATGGCGTCTGAAGCGGTTTGGTTCAAGAGAATGGATATCCTGGGAAAGGGTGCATCCAGAATCCCACAGCACCATTAATATAGCCTGTCTGTCTTTGTTAAACCGACCTGTAGGCCCCAGGTGTGATGCCTTCCCTTCCCATTGATATGTAATTACAACCAAAAGGCAGCTTAAACAAGGGTAGAGGATCACCCACTCAGATGTATTATTGGACCTGTACCTTTGTAACAAAAGCCCCTCTATTCTGTGTCCTACTCGACACGTATTTTCAGTGGGTTCCTCTTATAATTAGTATCGCACAATGGATGTGCAGTTTTGAGACTTAGAAATACAGGATTTGTTACATTTAATACCCTTGTTTTTAGCCTTGCGCCTGCACAATGGGAATGAGTGAGTCAGACCCGAATGCTCTTGTGGCAGGATGTTCGCATCAATGCAGTTGGTTGAGTGGGTTGCATCCAATTTAAGTATGTTAGGTCAGAACCGTCCTGCATTATGTTTAAATTGCAGCTGACATATTCATTAGATTCAGTTATGCATGGCACAGCTCAGGTTCTCATGTGTGACTTACTGGATCTTTTTGTGTGTGTGTGTGTGTGTGTGTGCGTGTGCGTGTGTGTGTGCGTGTGCGTGTGTGTGTGCGTGTGCGTGTGTGTGTGTGTGCGTGTGTGTGTTTGTGTGTGTGTGTGTGTGTGTGTGTTTGTGTGTGTGTGTGTGTGTGTGTGTGTGTGTGTTGTGGTTGTAGTCCTTTGTCTTTGATTAAATGTAGCCGTTACTGAGGAAACCATATTTCTAGAATTCAGTATGGAGCAAAAAAATAAATAAAATTATACTTATATTAGTATGTAAATACGTATGTATGTCATACACAGTTTCTCAGTGATCTGTGTAGCAGGAATGATTCAAACCTGAGGTTCAAGGCCAGCAGGCATGTCTGTTGAACTGAGGAAAATATGACCAACCAGTCTGGAGAATCAGCTGATTCAAGATCATCTAGGATGGTTTAGCACAGTAATTACACTCAGCGGCTTATAAATGTCTGAACAAGGCCACAGGGTATGGCTTTGTCTTTTTTACCTTCAGCTGCCATTCTGCGCTGGCTTGGATCATAATGTTCAGCATATATGCGTATTTAAAAGCGACAATGCCTACTTAGGGCTCAGGGAATAGAATAAAATCCATTTCAAAGCTTCTTAAAACTTTCGAGCAGAAGCTAAGCATTTCTGTTGATCAGAGCCTTTCGCTCTCTTGTGAAGTTATAAATAAAACAGCCACTATTATACTAATACCTCACACGAGATTGGAAAAGTACATTCACTGCTCGTGAGCTTACATTTTTTTCTCTCTCAGCATTTAAAACTCACGTTCTCATTCAGCCGCTTGAGGCATTACAGCAAGTTCACCACCGTTATGGATTCGACTAGATTGGATATGCAGGGTTTACTATATTTGAATCATTCCCTTATTCAATTAGTCTGAGAAATCAATTAATTAATTCAGGCAAGAAGTCACCGACAACCTAAAAGCGGTGATGAAAAATTACATTTTCAAGGGAGTTTGTCTTGCAAGGCCAGATTTTGAAGTGTTTACTTTATGCGTTAAATAATTTAGAATATTACTGCTGATGCTGTCCCCGGTGGTTTTCATAAATCAGCTCCTGCCAGATTCGCAGTCCAGCTGGAAAAAAAAGAATTATTACTCTTCTGCGGCAGGTTTTTCATTTTGAATTAAACGATGAAGAGGTTGCAGAACGCAGTGTACATACATGCACATCCATGCTGAACATCGTAAATGCCTCATTTGGAAGAGTCCCAAATACGCTAGTCACATTCAGCACTGCCCATCACACAGGCATGTTGAGTTTGTGGAACACTTTGCTTGGCAGTGTGAATAGTGATCTTTATTTTTAGACCGTTAAAGGATTCTAAGAAAAGCCATCTGCTTCTCTGGAATTGAACTGAGGGGCTTTTGTGAAGGAAGATTTGATTACTATCACAAACCAAGTCTTTGTACTTATACCTCCCAACAGATGGCAGCACTGCATGTTTCAGAGTCTGTTTGTGTGTTGTAACGAACAGCTGAAGAGGTTTGTTTTGTCTCACTTCGGGAAGTTCTTTCTTTGGATAAATTTGTTGTTGTTCATCAGCTGATTACCGACTGAAAGAGAATGAGGTGAGAGGCTGTATTTATTGACAGGCTGTTCCAGAACTTTCTTCGGAGTGCAAACTCTGCATCCTCCCCAATCATCTGATGCCGTTAGAGCAGGTGTTTCACTTCAGGCTTTACATGCTAAAGCCAGCCCAGCCCACACAGGAAATTTCCAGGCATGGCTGCTATAATAAAGGGGAGAACCTGTGGGCAGATGGTGGTCGGTGATGTCATATCCTCCCCAGTCCCTCATCTCACTGGCTCTGACTAACAGATCGTGCAAACATTTTCACACATTCTTTCAAACGAGGTTCAGACACTGTGAATAGCGACCATGAAGCAGCCAATCATAGATTAGCAATGGCGCTACACTCCTGAAGCGTAGAAGTACCTTGGTAGTGCATCGCATCTGTCTGTGTTTAACATTCTGGGGAGTCGTTCGTCTCTGCTCAACCAGGCACGCAGCTTCCTGATCGTTGGAAGTGAGAAAAAGTAGGTCAGCGGTAATAAGTGGTGAGCTGGATGGTGGGACACAAGCAATGCAGAGACCACTGTGTCGCTTACCTGGGAAAAAAAAAAAAACACGCATCAGCTCACGGCTGCAAGGAAGATGACGACGCTAGCAGAGCAGCAAAGCAACAACACCTATATGAAGTCAAATATGCTGCTCACAAAACGGCATCTGACTTTCTCCCGTGGCTCTGGGAGGTGTCTGTATATGCAGAGGACAGAAGCAGTTCCACAGGCCCAACCTGCCGCGATGAAGGCTGTCAGATTCAACCGTAAGATCTATGGGATGCCAGACTTGGGAGTGACAGTTTAATCTATGGGGAGCCACTCCCTTCCGCTTCATCGTAACCAGCAGGCAGAGTGCGCGACCTTTCAGAGCATGGCAGGGCAGGAGGAACACCCTCCTTAGCCTACAGTGCTCAAAAAGCTTTAATCCCTCTAATACAAGCCTCCTCATGTCACTGTTAGTGAGAACCACTTGCTTTGTTTAAGTCAAGAAAGAGCACAACCATGGAAGACAAAGCCAATAGCACACACCAAAGCTCTGATGGAATAGCATGCCGCACATGATCTATACTTAACGTGAAAGCTGGATGTTTGAAGACGGCCTTTCCATTTTTCTATTTGCATGAGAAGGGTTGGTCAACAGTGGAATATGGGCTTCACCCTGTTTTCAAGAAATGGTGGGGTATGCAGTGCTTCCCCGAGCTCAGTCCAGCCCACCCGCCCCCATGTAGACTGGTCTTTTGTTTGAATCGCAATCGTAATCATAGGATTTTAACAGGCTGTTAATTTTTTTGTACAATGGATCTGTTGAGTGCTCAGTTGTGTCAGGTTGAATAACATTCTAAAGCATTAGTAACCACAGTTGTTGTATAGCAACGAAACAAAATAGAGCTAACGACAGCACACTTGCATGGAGCCACTGAGGTTTTGGCTGTTTCAATACAACATAAGTTAATAGGGGTAGAAGGAAATAATCTGCACGTAAAAACAATTTTTGTCAAAAAAACACAAAAATGATGCCATTAGCTTAGGATTCATGCATCGGAACCGTGATGTGAGCTCAATAAACAACCCCATGCTGATCATCATGAAAAATAATTTAAACGTTCACTCAGTTAGAAAAATTTTAGGCTATTTTTCAAAGATATGTATCATATGTAGCAAATTAATATTTTGATTTTGTTGATTTGAGATAACATTCATCAACATGCCAAATAGGTGTGTAGTGGTAGGCTGTAACAAGACTCCAAACATGGTGTGAGTTTACTTAACTTCCCAAAAAAGAGATGCCAAGTCTCATGCATTCGGTGGAGTCTCTCGTCTCTTAGTCATTCACCTTTCTGTGCCGAAGTCCACAATTCTTCAGTCAACGCGCACTGGAGAAATGCACTTGCGGAATTGAAGTCATTGTGCATTAAGTTAATCAGTTTCACATGCATTACGGTGGATTTCCCCTCTAGCGACACGGAAATCGATTATGACCCGCGAATTCTCACACTTGTCTTTACTGAGAGATTGAAAGCAATGGAATTGCCTGAAGACGTTTCAAATGGTCTTATTTCATTAAAAAAATTTAAACGACCATGAAACACATGCATTATTACCAATATCTGAGTAAAGAGAAGCAGGAGAAGTCCGGAGTCATAATCGCTTTCCATATGAGGACCAACTTCACGCAAGTGAAACTGAAACTTCAATGCACAAGGATTATAATTCCGCGTGAGAATCTCAGTAATAAGCTTTCATTGAATAATTGCAGACTTCGGTGAATAAGCCTAAAAAATGCGTTGAATGTGTGAAACTTGGCATCTCTGAATCCGTTCTCGTGCTTACACCCCACTTGCTCAGCTGCTACCCCGCCCTGCCCGGCGCAACCCCACTGTACGGCTTCGGTGTAAATGTCTATGTAAGAGTGCTGTGAAGACGAGCTGACAAGTGAGCTTGTGTTTACGTTACTTCGTTGTTTTTAACTTAGTAGTTGATCATTGTCGTTGATGATGACATTCAAATTTTACATTAGTGTTTGTTTCTGAAACACTGGCCATATCGTGATCCTAGTCACCGGGAGCAAGGCCCCATCGGTACGGCGCGTATCCGAAAGCGAAACCCAAAGATAAACACAAGTGACCGGTCCACGCGAATATGAAGTTGCCGTGTTTCTCAGTCACTTCTATGTTCAAAGTAGAAAGTATTTGCCCTCATTTTGTGTAGTAAACAATCCAAGAATGTGTAAAACAACTGTACACGCGTTCACGACCAATGCAAACTTTTCGTTTTGAAATCCCAGACGAGATCAGAGCTTTGTTCACAGAAAAGTTAAGAACCCACAAAATCTGGACATTTTGTGTCAAATCATTTCATTGAGTATGTAGAAAATTAATTGATAAGAATCTTCGTCCCAAATAAGATAACTATAACTAGTCTTTCACAAATTGGCTGATGACATGAGGAGTCAAACAAGTCATTTTGTGTAGCCTACAAGCTTCGGTGCAACTTACTCCTTATATGTGGCAGCCAATTAGCCAATCGCTTGCAAGTTTTAAGGAGAGGTGTCGAAGTGTCTAGTTTCTTCATTTTTTGCCATTATGACATACAATTACGAAAGTTAAATGCTGGATTTGTGAATAACAGGCAATAATACATGTATACAGCGTTTTGTTTTTGTTTTTTCTAACTTAGTAGAGCTTTAACAATTAAGAAGAAAACTTGGCTGCACAATTATTTTTCATAACAACCAGCATGCCATTGCTTATTGCACAGTGAATTAGTTGCTTTTCATATTTAGAGCAGTCATTTACGCTCTTAAGCCATATTTTGGAAAAAATATTAACCCATGTCATGAATGAGAGACCCTTTCATTTGTGTGGACATTTCAGTAATTTCAGGCGATGACATTTTCACATTGATCAAATTAGACACTGAGAAAAGGAATATGCTCCAAATTAGACTGCTGATTGTTTTTAGCATCAATTTATTATACATGAAATGTTTTGACACGTGTGGATAACATATTGAAAAGATAGTGTAATCAATAATTCAATATTTGTATAGTTTCTTTTTTTGGAAGAGTATATTTTATGTTTTTAGTGAGTTCTTGCAAAATACAATGCTTGAAATTTATAACATTACCATGACACAAAAAAGACCCACTCTTTAACATTTGGTTGCTGAATGCATTGTTACCTGAAATGACCGTATTTCCATGGTTTCAAAAATTTTTAACCAACTGATTCTTTCATTTGACTGGTTACATTTTAATGCAGCTTCTGAACATTATTATTTTTTTTTTTTTTTTTGCTATTTCTTTTTCAAAAAGGATTTTTAAATGTATGATGATTGTTTTGGTCAGATTCAAATTTCTTATAGTTTTATTTCATTCCAATTGCGAGAAGAACCATTTCATGAATTGGCTATGTGCAAATATGATTTTCATTCGATCAAGAAGAGTATTACGACTGTAGAGAGTTCTTCTCATATGTGGCTCCTAGCATTATCATGATCGAACTTACCAGCAGTTTAGGCAGCAAAACATTCATTCTTGTCTTTGCGAATCCAGTGAGCACTCAGTAGTGAGCCATTTTTGAAGAGGCTTTGATATTATCCATACTATTCTTGTCAAGGCATGTCAGTTTTCATCAAATAAGGATTCACCACTCTAAATCCAGCATTAAAAAAATGAAAAGTGTGTTATGATATCCCCTTAAACTTGGAAAGCATAGTCTTGGGAAATAAATCACGTTAGGTATGATTCCTGGCTTGGATCTATTTTAGCATATCAATTTGGCTTTCAAATCAAATCAAACACAACAAGACCAGTCATATTATTACGGTTTCTGCAATAATTGTCCAAATACATAAGACATTATGCTGCCAATTCCCTATTTAACCCCTTAATATCTCTTCAACTACTCTGCCAATGATAAGCCATAACAAACACTTCCCTTTTCATTGACCTGTCTGACTGGCTCTGCTTGCACGAGCCGAAGCCTTGAGCTCTGTTTGCAGCTGTAAAAAACCCACAGAACAATACCAAACGACGGAAATTGTTGGCTCAACATGTTCATTGGGCTGGTGTTAACACGCGCGACCTCCTGGCTGGTGGGAATCACAATAGAATGGATCAATTTTCTCTGTTCGAAGAATGGGTCACAAAAGCACAACGGTTACAATTAATCTGATTTCATAGTAAATTTAGAATACCAAATTTAGTTATACTCTCGTTAAATATCTGACTCCAAATTAGAATTAGAATTCATAATTTAGGGAAGACGTGGATCTCGAAATGACTACTCCTCAAACTCTTAGGAGACTACCGCTGTCGCTAAACATATACTCCCGGGTATTAGCATTGTTACCGGGTCCTTGGGTCATTGTTAGTACTAGAGGATGGGAGTCACCCATCACAGCAACCACATCTTTTGGCTGGAATTCTGCAAACCCAGATCTATGCACGCCCATGGGTTCCTTCAGGGAATTTTAACAGATAACCAACTTTTCATCCATGGGTTTCCTTAAGGTTAAAATGCCAGAACCGGCAATACATAAACCCTTTATGTAAGTAGATCATGATTGTCTCTCCAACTTAATAAAACCAATTCCCACACCGGGCCGCTGGCCAGTCATTCCTCCGTTGGGATTAAACCCCTTGGTATCCGCCGCAACTTGGCTAGAAAGAATGTACAAGTGTTAAGAGTCGCTGAGGCCACGCAAGTTTAAAGGAATAACAATAATTTATTCATCAGGTAGACAAAAGCTTAAATCAAACAAATCAAAGTTAAACGAAGTTACAAACAATTTAGGAAATTGTCTTACCTGGCGAAAAAAAAAGGCTACACACGGTTCAAATTACGATATTTCATAATTAAAAGGGCTACTCACGCGCTAACGTGCGCGGGGAGAGATCGGATACAATCTTCCATGACTATATGGTAAAGAGGCTGCTACACACGGCATAGATATGCACATGTGGGAAGTCGGCTATGATCTTCCCAGAATGGATTGTTTCTTTTTGCTTTAAGCCAAATCACGTCTTTGATCCGGGCGGCCTGGTCATAAACGACCTGTAAGGGGGGTCGAATCTGCTTTTTAGGTTTCCACCATTTGGAGGATGTAATAAAACAATTTAGCAGAGAGAGAAGAATAGGGTGATTACCCGAGAGGATTCTGACCAGTTTTCAGGAGTTTCCAAAAGGGAATGAACCATAATTTCAATGGGAATGAAACAAACTTCATTCAACTCATTGGATTCCCCTGAGAATAACTAGACCAAACATGATATGAATATGTACTAATATGATGCAGATGTTATGAAAAGCTCTTAAACTGGATGATGGTATAAGCCAATTTTGGTTATGAGCATATAAGTATTGCATAGTAGTATGTGGAATATATGAGAGGGGTTTGTCATTACTACAGTGTCAGAAAATGTAAGCTGATGAGTTTGAACCCCAGTTTCATGAAACACATGGTCAGGGCTGGGGATGAGGTTAAGGGGGAGGGATTGTGATAGTTTCGCCCCTCACGTCGCCAGAGTTCTGCTGATTGTCCTGGGCCGTCATAAACCCCCCACAGTCTTCCACAGATGCAGCCTCAGCTGGATTTCCCGTCTTACACAGCCGTTACGTAATGTGTATTACAAGACCACACGATTTTTCACGTGTTTATTGCTCTGCCTGGTGTGAACCTTGCTAATCTGCTAACAAGTCTTGTGGAGGAATAGAACAAGGCCAGATAATCCGTTGTATATACGGGAGACACTTTAACCACAGGACTGTTTTAGGCAAGATAACAGATGGCCAATTGTTGCAGCTGCAATTTTAAACAGCTCCCTCTACACTGTATTGAAGTGCAGACTGTATAGTCTCCTGGAACCAGTAATACAAGTTACATTGTCGGCGCATCAATTACTTTGGGGAGTCAAACAATGCCTCTGACCTCCACTAACAGAAGAGGATAATAGTAAAAAGAGGCACAGTGTCAGCATTGATTGCCAAGGGTTATTTTAGCTCAGACATATTTGTGTGCTCTGTTTGGGTAAAGATAACAACAGAACTCAGAGGAGTTGCTTAAGCAAGCCGCCCTCTCAGTGAATAGAGCAGTCTTTAATTACAGGAATTCTAGCTCTCTGCCATAGCTACTGTGCCACTCGCCAGAGTCCCTTTCACATGTTTGTTTTGAAAACCACCATCAAGCCTCTTTTTGAAACCCTGCCAGACGGGAAAACAATTTTTAAAAAAAGGAAACACATAGTCAGGAGATTCACAATTCGGTATATAAATGCTCATTTAAACATGCAAGAATCATATATAATCATACCTAAAATAATACCACGAGTTTTGAACACATCTTGAGAATGGCAACTGTCAATAGTATGCCAACGCCAGTATTGCAGTATGTTCATATTTATGAATCTCACTTTTCTAAAATTGAAAACTAAATAATTTCTCCAGATGGAATAGCTGGGCTTTTATGCAACATACTGGTACTTGTTGCCAGAAAATATTCCCACACCTAGTTGTTTACTTTCACTTTTTTTATGTCAAAGAGTTTTTGTTCCGCCTGTTGCCCCAATCAGTAGGGGAAGAGATACATCTTGTCTTGAGGTAATGATTAATGAGCCGAATAGCCCTGACCAATGCCCCCCGTGACATCAGCAGTCTAGAGCAGGACCCTCTGGGAGTTGAGTCAGCTGGTATTGAGCAGAAAGAAACCTTTGATCATTCAGTACTGACTCACAGAGCACCTAGTCAGATTCAGACACAAACGCTGTCTCTTTCACCCCGGCGTGTTCTGGTTCGGGATTAGATCTGGATGGAGCTTCAACACAAGGAGGACTCAGAGACTGTTGACTGTCAGATACCATATCAATGAGAAGAGGCTGAAGATCCTTAATCTCTTTGGTCTTAGGAAAAGGAGACTTAGGCGTGATCTGATGGAGGCCTTTAAATATATTGAAGGGATTAACAAAGTGAATTATGTAGGATTCCTTCGGCCAAGTTTTGTTAGTAGAACTCGGGGTCAGAAATGGAAGTTGACCAAGGGTAAATTTTGCACTGATATTCTAAAGTATTCTTTCACCCAAGAGTAATTTCGACGTGGAATGGCTTGGCTGACCACGTTGTCGAGGCAGAAACCTTGAGAAACCTCAATCAATGTTATATTTTTTCATCTCTCAATTGTATAGTTCTTTGTAGCAATAAATGCCAAATATTTTAATTGCACTTACTGTTGCTGAAACACAAAATTTTCTGTGCTTTTGACTTTGGTCCGCCCGCTGCATGTAGGGCACATGTGCTACGTGTGTGTGCGGTTAAATCTCGTGAGATCTCATGAGATCTCAGCAGCCCATGTGCTGATTTACTTCCCAAGCCCAGTTTGAGCCGATGTTCTGTCAAATTTTGCTCCCTTGTCAAAAAATGCGTAATGCAAAGCCATTGTAAAGCCTTTGTTTCCGCCTTGATATTGCAATATGAATCAGGTTACAATAGTAACTTTGTTGTTTGTTAGCTTATTATAACAAAAGCAGATGTTATAATGAGTTGGATAAGTTTGTTTGAAGATATATGCCCATATACGCCATTATCATCTAATTTCTGCATTTTCATGAAAACCGAGCGTGTACGTGCAAATATATGTACGCTTACAGGTCGAAATGCGCACTGAAAATAAATCTATTTTTATGACTTTTGAAGATTTTTAAGATGTAAGCGAGGAAATAGCCCGAGATTTCAGGTTTGCGCAAGCGCAGAACCGTGAGTTAGCATATTTTGAAGGGTAGCAAACTGTGCCCAGTGTGTCCACCACTATTCTCAAACCTGGGGCCCAAGTGGGCGTACTGACCAGGACATTACTTGTAATTGGTAGTCTTATAGATTGTATCATTTGCTGAATTGAGGAAAGGGGATTAAAGATATGCTAATTCATGACACTGAGGTACATGAACATCATGCTTACAACCAAACACAAGCTTCAGAATTTGAATCTTTCACAAACAACGTCATATTTTACTGGCTAATCCGCTTGTTTTAGGCCTCAAGGTGTCCTGTTCTGCTATCTCTACTGAATATCTGCAAATTTTCCCTGGTGTTTATTTCATGAAGCCAAACAATGAATTTTCCAGCTAACATTCTATCACTGTACATTATTGTGTGGGAGTTTGCTGGCTCTGGGAAGGGCTCTGTAAGATTAAAGAGTTTTCTGGGCTTGGAATTATGGCAGCAATGGCAATGTAACTAGCACTGAACACGCAGATGCGATGTAATCTCTCCTCTACTCCAGTTCAATTTTAGAGAATCAAGCAGAAAAAAATCATCTGTAGAATATGTTTAAGGCCACAAGGCGAAATGTTTCCTTTGTGCACAGTGCTCCTGGTCGACACCATCTCTAAAGCAGAATAATGGCGTGGGATTTTGTGGCCTGAAAAAGTGAGAAAAAAAAGGAGGGGATTTTTCATGCAAGTTGCAAATTATCCTGCAAAATGAGGTGCCGAGAAACATAATTGAGGTCAAAAAAAAAAGTTTTCAACTGTACGGTCTTGTTTCTGAGATAATTTTCTTTGTTGATATTTCTTGGCTAATATCCTGTGAACAGTTATTCAAGTGCATGTCTACACTCATCCCGACACTGGAATCAGGTTCTGTAATGATGATGAGGCAATCGAGCTCAAACAATAAGAATAACACCAGCCGAGATCTTGGATTAAATGATGTGTGCAGCAGTAAAGGCAAATAAAAATTTCAGTGTCTGTGCATTAAGCACATCAGTATAGTCATTCCACAGGGCAATACTGACATTAACACTGCCATGATAAAGTACCTAACACATTTCTGCATTGACGTTGCAAAATGCAGGACATGGGGTAAGACAGTAAAACATGCATTATCCATACTGCCTCTCACCCTGTAGGGTCACAGGGGCGCTGGAGCCTCTCCCACTGGCTATGGGCGAAAGGCAGGGACACACCCTGGACAGTTTGCTAATCCTCTGCAGGGTGTAACCACAATTCAGTCACGCACTCATACCTCCGAACAATTTGAAGTCACATCTTAGTCTGACATGCATGTCTTTGGGAAGACACTGGACGGCCCGGTGGAAACCCACGCAGACTCAATGAGAACACGAAAACTCCGTTAAGAAAAAGGTCCCAGGCCATATTTCAACTCATGACCTTCTTGCTGTGAGGCAGCAATGCTGCATGCTGTATAAGCTGAGTGTCTAAAATTCTGTCATAGCATCTCAATGCGGTTCAGTTCAGGACTTGGCCTAGGCCTTTGGCCACTCCATTCGTTTTTTTTTTGTTTTTTTGTTAGTTTTATCTGAGCTATTCAGATTTGCACTTGTGCTTTATAGCTTGTCTTGTTGCTTTGCCTAATTTCTCCAATTATCCATTATGTGCTTATGACTGGATATTTTTCGTCAAGATTTTTTGCTTGAGAGTAGAATTCTAGGTTCCATCAATTATATCTACAATGTAGTTGTTGAGGCCATGAAGCAGCAAAGCATCCCCACATCATGCCACCGTGTTTGAATAATGGTATTGTGTTCTTATTTCGGAATACTGTGCCAGCCTTATGATGGATGTACGAGGACCGAAAACTTACAAGAAGTTTCACTTTCAGCTCATTTGTCGATAAATTATTACCTTATTTTATAGGCCTTGGAGTCATCGAGGTGTTTATGGCAAATGTATGGAAGGCCTTAACGTTCCTCTTGGTTAGCAGTGGTTTGCACCTTGCAGCTCGCCATACCTTTTCTGCTGAATAGCTTTGAAATGTTAGAGCCATGTTTTTATCAAGCTGGAAAAGCAAAAGATGAGTTTGAGACTCATGAATCATGAGAGATTAGGGAGGCCAGCTGTTTCCTAGATGTTAGTCTGAGTTCTTTTGTGACTACCTGGATGAGTCATTATGCGCACTTGGCGCATGAAATCTGCTTGGCCAGCCATTCTTGGGAAGTTTCACCATTGTTTTCTTTTTTTCACTTGGAGATACATGCGGTATTCTGGAGTCTTTGTAGCCCTTTGTTAACTGATATACTTTAATCTTTTTTTCTCCTCTGGAACTTCTTTTCACCATGGCATAGTGTGCTGCTTGTTGCAGCAAGTAGGCACTTTGCTGGAAAGGCTCTATTTATTAAGTGCTATTGAGACTAAACTGGGCTTGTAATAATCAAAATTGGGGTTGTCTTGTTTAATTTCAATTAAACAATTAAACCAGTCTGAAAGGCCAATGGAGTAATTAAAGGAGAAAAATACTTTTTCACTCATAGCTAGTTGATGTTCCATAAATTTCTTTCCGTAATTAAATTTAGCCTTCTGTATTTTGGGTTTAATTAGGTGTCTATATCTTACGTAAAATTTTTTTGAAGATCTGAAAAAATTGTGACAAATACTGTATGTAAAAATAGAATGACTCAGAAAGCAGGAAATACTTTTTCACTGCACTGAACACTAGAAAGTGATCCATACCTGAGAGAGAAACATACCCTCAACCTAATGTGTATAATCCTTAATGTGTGGCACCCTGTCACCCCTGTCCCCACCTTATCTCCTGCTCAGAAGTTATGGGGACCATGTGCAGCACTTTAAGATTCTGAAGGACAGAGCGGGCCAGTATTATGTGTGGGATGAGGCCTTCAGTTCCCTCAACCAGCTGGTGGACTTCTACAAGACCAACAGCATCGCCAAGGAGAGAACAGTCTTCCTGAGAGACCGGGATTATTCATTGAGGGTATTGTTTTTTTTTTTCTCTCCTTTTAGAATGGTGTATAACCCACTCCCATCCAAACACCAGATTTGCTTGACCTCATCCTCCCTGCATTATTGTCCCTCTGAAAAAGTAAACAGTTCATTTCAGTGCTCATTCTATTGGATGTCAGTATAATTAATCTGTCTGAAATCAACACTGAAGGCCTGCAAACAATGTTGGTTTCAAAGATCATTTATTTCAGGGCGGCAGGAAAAGCCAATGTCTTCCAATGTTAAGCATTTGGTGTGGTCAGATTTAAAAAATAATTGTATTTTGTTATTCCAGTGCATTTTCTAAAGGTGAAAAATCAGCATCTACTACCAGTACAATTTTTTCTTTTAATTCACAGCTACTTGCCATTTTTCGGTCGTATCACGTTTGAATTAAAATAAACGAAGACCTTGAAACTAAACAAATACAAAACAAAAACAGGATGAAACCATCACCAAAATAAATATGGACATTTTCATTAGATTGGCCAGCAGCCAAATCAGCCCTGCGGTATTAATGTGTCGAGGAAACCTCACAGCGTTTTTTAGCACAGGAAATAGAAGAGTGAATCAATCTTTAAGTATGTTCTTATAGTTGAATTAGATGGAATTGCTACATTAGACTTCAAACTTACTTTGAAGTAAAGCCTGACATTTAATTGACTTAAATAATAAAAAAAAAACATGCTTGTTGTATATAAGTATCTAAAGACTTGTTATTTTGAAATTCCCACATGCTTATTTGTGGAGTCTGTAACATCTGTTCGGGCCTGCTTAACATGATTTCATAATCTCTCACAAACATGTACAAACACAGCATTGGACCTTGAAAATGTTATCTCATCCCAATGCTAAAAGCCTTGCGCCAGCTCCACCCTGGGATGTATCTGTAAAAGTACCTCTGGGTACTCCGGTTTTCCCCACCCAGAAAAACATGCATTATTGGAACACTCCCACCAGTACCCCAGACCAAGGAACTGGCTTTAGAGCTGGAGTTGGACCCTGGGCTCTGCTTTGTGGCAGCCCACTGCTCCTAACTATAGGATGGGTAAAATGCAGAGGACTAATCACCCCACTGGGTTATATAAGGTACAGAATATCAATGTATCTAAAAACTAGAAGCTTCACAATGTTGACATCATCTGGAGAGCAAGAAACTTGTTTACGGAATGCTCTAATCATACATCTCAAACTAATGCTTCCTCCCCCAAGAGGCATCATTATCCAAAATGGACCACTTGCTGAACATAACCAACCCAAATACTACTTAAGTTGTTCGGTCCAATGTGGAAAACAAACTTTCATTTAAACTCAAGATAATTCCTTTTTTTTGCACATATATCTTTAAAATTATCGGAAATATTTGAAACTGTTTTCTGTTTTTTACAGCCTCCTTCCTGATTAAGTTTTAACATCACTAAGCCATCCTCTGCGATGTTTTATTCGAGTGGTGAGCATAGCTCATGGATGTTTGACCACCCCTTGTCACAACTAATTCAGCGGTCAGTTAATGGTCAGTTGACATTGCAGTATTTTGTGGATTATTATTTTGTTCTGATTACAAAATAATCCTGTGGTGATTCACTTATTTTATGATTCTAATAAGGAACAGTAGATACAAAACATAATATATGATGTATATTTACCAAACAGAAAAAAACAGGACTTAAGATGGCATCTCATAGTACATTTCCCGACTTTACATCCTGAAAAAGCTACTTTTATAGACCCTCAACTTACCTTGGGATTTGTCTAAATCCCTCTCATAAAACTTATTCAAAATAGTTTCCTTTCAACTTTTGCATTGATATGAAAGAATTTCTCAACTTTAGTCACAAAATATATGCGATCACTGGCATTATTTATGTAATATTCTCTCTGGTTTATCATTATTTTGGGGCTGAAAATTGTGTGGGACACTGTAATGCTAATATTCAAGAAAGAATTTCCCCACTGGCAGCAGCACTGTGTTGAACTCAGAACGTAATCTCCAGATTCTGCAGTATTTCACTGAAGCTACTGCTCAGCCTACTGTTTTTCTGTTGCAGTGCGGCCCATTGAATACTCTCAGTTATGATGTTGAAATAATTGGAACCAAATTAGTTATACGCGTAATTCCTGTTATGTACACATACATATATATATATATATACATATGTGTGTGTGTGTGTGTGTGTGTGTGTGTGTGGTTGTGTGTGTGTGTGTGTGCGCGCGCGCACTTAGGCACTGACTCAACATTAATTTATCTCTTTTGCCCTTCAACATAACACAATAGATTTAGGGAGTTTTCAAAAGCAGGGCAGATATCATCAAAACACCCATTTTTAACTGCTTTTGAATAAGACCAATATTAAATGTGACTCCGATAGTAAGTAGCTAGCATTTTGTGGTAAAGTTTATTCCAATAAAATAAAAAATATACACTAATGCAAAGCAGTAATTTGCGGTGCACAGCTTTATATTCTGAAAATCATACGTAATTGCAATAAATCACAAAAGAATCCTGCTCATTAACAAGTGTCAACCTTGAATAATAAATCATGTCCATAGTCAAGTATTTAACACGTAAGCCATCATCACTGACTCAATAAATCTGTTCTTTCAAACTCCAGTCCCATGACTGACAGTCTTATGCATTCGGTATTCTATTCAGGGCAGAGGAGCTTAGTTGTGACTCGCTGGAATTTTTCGAAAGGGGCTGGTCTGCTGATGAGACAGAGCTGGGAGTGACACAGTACTTGTGTGGGGGTTGAGAAGAAAATGGGTGCAGACAGATCATTTTTCACGAAGTCAGACAACCCAAAGGCCAGATGAATAAATACCTGAATTAGCACTTTACTGTTGGTTTTCGTGGCACAGAAACAAAAAAAAAGGGATTACCATCCACCCCACAAATTGTGGTTTTTATATTAGTTCTCAAAGTTATCCGAGCAGTTTGGTCCACAATGAGAAATTACTACGTTTGACTTTGGAAAAGTGAACAAATGGCTCATGAGCTTACTATTTCACTCAGCTTTGCGTGCAAAGTGGGGCACCACTTGTACTAGCGCGGGTTATTTGAAATTGATCATTACCAAAATATTTAAAAATGGAGAACTTCTGTTTTTATAAGGGAGAGCAGTACTGAGCAGACACACATTGAGGGAGCATAACAGAGTGAATGGTTCTGCTGCACTGTGTGATGCTTTGTGTAGTCGAGCTCTTCTCCTTGAAGGAGTCACTCAGTTAAGCTACACTAATTGGTGGATTTGATTCCGTTTGACTGGTTGCTGTTTGTATCCCCTCAGAGAGCCCGTCATGCCCACGCTCTCTTCGACTTCACCCCTCAGCACATCTCCCAGCTGCGGTTCATGCGCGGCGACGTCATCGACCTGCTGGACTGCTCCGACTCGCAGTGCTGGAAGGGCCGTTGCCACGGCCGCGTTGGTTTCTTCCCTCCAGAGTACGTCCAGCCCATCTACCACTGACCCCCCGGCCTACCCCTGTTCGCCGTGCCCAGAGAGAGGCACGGAAAGCAAGGCTGGGTGGAGCTAGATGATGGCGGTGCAGGGCCAAATCCACCAAACATCAAAAGAACCATGCTGTTCATTCCAGATTTCTATTCTATTGCACAGTGGACCATCAGAGCAGCGCCTACCATAGTGATGGGCACAGTGAGTGGATTACAGCAAAGCAAAGATTATGAGGCTTAGCCGCTGTAATGTGAGGGTGTTGGGACTGGAGAAATGCCAATGCTAATGACTACCCTCGCCTGTGTTATTGCTGTCAAACTGCTCATTCCATAAAGCAATATGGTGGCTATACAGACCATGGTCTCTAAAGTAACTACTGTGACACATATAGGATTGTGAAATCTTGGCTTGTAGAAATCTTACACCTGTATTTAAACAAAAATATTCACTGTGGAAATCCTTCACACCTTTGGGGAAAAAAAGACTACACTATTGTTACTGAAAAAGTCCTTCGTAGACACTAATGATTTGACTGTGGTTTTAAGTCCAAACCGAGGACTGGCCCAAATGTCCTTTTTTAAGTTCTATATTTCCACAAATGCCTGACCATCCGGAAATTTAATATCCGATCCCTGGGTCTAAGCTATAAATCAGAGCAGACAACAACAAAATTTTGAGTATAAGCACTTTCAATGACTTTTACCCAGTCCAAAGTGTACCGCACTTTCCCAATTGATTTATTCTTCATTCATATTTTTTTTTTCTTCAATTCGTTTAATATGTTCATGCAGGAAAAGAAACATTTCCTATTTAAATTACGATTACGCATAGGCACTCAATGTACGTTTAGTAATGCAAAGAAATGTTGCACTAGCAACTCAAAAAGAAGAATCTGTTACCTAGTTTTGTGATCTTGAGACATGTAATGATGTAACACCAAACTCCAATAAATATGTAATTTTTTCGGCATTGTTTTATTAAAACCATCACATTTTCCAGCTGCTCGTTCAAGACAACTCAAACCAATCTGACTTTGAACATATTTAAGTCAAGAATCACAGTTTAATCATCTTTACAACAGCTGAAACTAAGTTACAGTACCTGTCAAAAGTTTGGACACACCCACATTTTTCTTACAAGACATGTTAAATAAAGAAATAGGTACCATTTATTTTGCAAAAAAAAGTTCAAATTCTTAAATCCATCAAACCAACCAGCATTTTCTGTAATATGTACAGAGCAAACTCACTTTTTTTTTTAAACAAAAGCAGTTATATGGCTATCATGAGTTCACTGTAAGCGGCCGTCTAAGTTCCCAAAGATGTGCTGCACTTGTGGTTTGCTTTTTATCTACTTTTTTGCCCAGTAAGTTCCAAAACAGCTTGTCTTTAATTTGGCTGTTGGGAAATGGAAAGAGCTTGTTTATCTGCTTGCTTCGCAAAAGATGGCTTCTTTGAGAATTCCAAAATTTATGACACTATCCAAACAAGTAAATCACTCTCTTTTAACTTCTGACTGTTTACCTCATGCCAGATTCCATTTGAGATTATATTGAGTAGTTAAGCCATTTAAATTTCTCCAAAAAACAGAGCACTGTGACATTAGCATAGTGAGTCCAAACTTTTGACAAGTACTGTAGGTATTCAAAACCTTCAAATTATGATGGGTGCAGTACAATGTATGCATTGACCAGAGAATACCAATGGGAGACATGCCGTCTTGTAACACTCATGCTATTATATCACATTTCCTCCCAGGCTCATTCCGACATCATTATTATGGCTGTTAACTTACTAACAATCTTAAACTGTTGTACCTACTTGTCCAGTTTTGAGTAAAATAACTAGTTGAGTTTGAAAAAATGCTACTAGCAGTTTTTTTTTTCTGTGACCTATCAGTGCTACCTTAAACAAAATGTCAACACAGGGTGTCACAAAAAGTGTTTAAAGGCATACTACGTATTTTTAATTGGGGGGGGAAATGCTTAGTTATTACTATGATGCATTGGCAACCAGTGAGAGTCAACTTCTGCTTAATCCCGTTCAGTCTTTCTCAGGAACCATTATTTGTCATTCATGACAGTGTTCAGAACATAAGCAGGTGTGGCCGTGCTTCCTCTGTTTACCATCAGTGCTTGTGACTGCACCGTGCGAAAGTGTGAGGCCAATAGGAGGACAGGAAATGCATGTAGATCAACTGCTGATACAGAGGTGCAGCTGGATTATTTAAATAAAAGGTCACCCTGGCGGCTGACAGCTATCAAAATGGCTGATCGCCGTGTAGTAACATCTGACTGATATCATTGGAAGCTAATTAATTTTGGCTATGTTTAGCGACGTTGGCTGGATGGCCATTATGGTCCAGGGTCTGATATTAATAGGGCTGAGCCTGTCAGGTTTTTGTATTTTCCTGCATATGAAGGCAATTTGATTACTACAACACAATACAAATACGAATCGAAGAATTGCGTTTTTCAGTTTATTCACAATCGTGAGCAACATACAGTAGTATGCTTTCGCTGCCATGAATTTTGACTGGCAAGCTGCAAAATGGAGGCTGGCTTGCCAACTACCTTGATATGTGAAGGGGAAAAGTGGCCGCCAGTGTACATTATATTTGCTAAACTACTTACTGAAAGCTAAAATATTTCAGCTGCAAAAATATAAAATGAATCAATAAAAATAAAGGCAACAATGACTTGATGTGTTTTTCAAGTATGCACGCTTATTTGTCAGAACTGTGCCATGGTTCCAGGCACTATTTCCACTGCTGAGCTAGCAATGGCTAATGTAGGTCCATTTTAGTATCACCAAGCTAATGCTTGCTAGCCCATAAATTTGCTCCGAAGGACGGCAAAGCAGGAGTATCAGCGACTTCGAATGTCAATCAAGTAATTTCCTATTACCTCGGACTATTTCACAGGTATCACTGAGCTATTGCTAGATTTTATTTTAAGATGTGCGCATTCCAATAGTCAGCAACATTATGTTACAAAGAAAGCTAACGTTAGCTCGCCAAAGCCACATACCTTGTTGCTTTAATTGATGGGTGAAATTAATCCTTCTCAAGCATCGGTACAGTAGTGAATAGAGGTGTTGACATTTACTGACAGAGGCAACTGCAAGGCCAGGCAAACAAATGGGAATTCTACTTAATTTGATTATTGTCAATAAATAATTGCTTAAAAAAATCAAGATATTAAAGTACATTTGACGAAAAGAGAATGCATTTGGGGCTATCCAGGAAGGATTTAAACCGTTTGTGGAGATTATGCGAAATATGCGTAGAGGAAGATGTTTACAGACAAGAGGATGATGGCATTAACGCAGCAGAATTTTGACCAGAAGGGATTCTCTCTGGTGCTTTGGATGACGTTGAGCGGAGGCGTCGTAGGTTCCTTGTCGCGGGAGCTGCAGAATGCAGCACCTCGTATATACCTCCTCCGCCGCTGAGGATCAGCACCTATAAGAGTAACAGCAGAACAGAGCTGGACCCTGAGAGCGTAGGTAATATGAAGTAAAGTTTTCAAGCAAGTGTGCCGTGCCACTGCATAAAAAGGGCATTAATTCCTCCAGTGCGTCACATAACAGGTGTACAGCCCTACCCAAGAAAATGGCCGAGCTGGAACAAAAGTTTGTCAGATGTCTACCTTTTTCAAATAACCAGCAGCACAAAATCGAAAACTTGCCACATGAACACTAAACTTTGCACCACAACAC
Organism: Gymnothorax reevesii; assembly: GCA_029721435.1. Lineage (NCBI taxonomy): Eukaryota > Metazoa > Chordata > Actinopteri > Anguilliformes > Muraenidae > Gymnothorax > Gymnothorax reevesii. The sequence goes on from CM056592.1 coordinate 14,004,858, forward strand.
AAAACTCAAAAATATCGCACGGCCTGTAACAAACCCAGAGACGAACCAAATGAGTTTTCAATTGTGTGTTGCTGGTTCTTTGAAAAAGGTAGACATCTGACAAACATTTGTTACAGCTTGGCCGTTTTCTTTGGTAGGCCTGTACTAGCAAGCAGTCTCTATTTATATGGCAAATACGCCATTTTAAAACCAATGTGTGGAAGCAAGGAGACGAAATACAAGAATAAAAATTGTGGAGCTGTTCAAATACAGTCTATACAGAGTGTCAGCACACTACCATCTCATGCATTGACATGAATATTTCTTCTACAGTAATCCATGAATTTGCTAATTATCCACATTTGTCATATTTATCAAACACAGTCAAGCATTTTAAAGCCAGAGCTAGAAGTGCACTGATGGTAAAAAAAATATGCTTAAAGCTAAACAGATGCTGTGCATGAATATGACTTTATTCCACTGTGCCTCTACCACCTCCTCCTCATTCAAAGCACATAGGAGTCTGACATTCAGCAATACGCCCATGAGAGCGTATCCGCAGGGGACACAACCAAAGTAAACAGGGTAATAAATACACCTCCGGGTACAATATCTACTGTGGGTGCGCAGTAGAGGTGTACAAATAATGCTCTGCTGAACTGCTGGTGTGTAAGAGTGGGAGTTCTCCGGTACCTTCTGTCCTTTGCTGTGCGTGATCACTCAGTGACGACACCTTCTGCAGAGGGATTTCACGATTTACGTTCTCCTGACTCAATGTCCACCACGTCAGGTATCGCACCTGAAAGGACACTCCCGGAGACACAAAATATTTGGACAATTATTGCAAGAAATATTAAAGGCATATAAGATTGATGTTTCTAAGTAAACTAGAATCTCTCCTCCCTCTCTATAGCTTTCTATCCTCTAGCTTTCTGGTACACGTTAATCTTAGTTTTATTTGTCCACGGGAATTTGTTCCACAACAATACTGGCGTTTTTATTTTTTTTTTTTGGCTATTCTTCCTGTTTTTGAGCCATACCAATATTTTACAAGTTAAAATAAACCCTTTGTATTTACTCTGGTGAAGTCTTCCCAGTTTGCTGACTTTGGCACTGAAACGGTTACCTCCAACAGAATGTTCTTAATCTGACCAACTGTTGTAATGGGATTTTTCTCCACCGGGGGAAGAATTCTTCAGTCATCCACCAGAATTGTAATCTGTGGTCTTCCAAGCTTTACTGTCTTCCTCAGCTCACCCGAGCTTTCTTTTGCTGAATGAACATACCGAAAAGTTCAGCAGGCTACACCTAACAGTTTCTCCCTATTTATGATGGGTTCGTTTTGATTTTTAAGTCCAATAATAACTTGCTTTGCAGGCACTGACAGCTCTTTGGATTTCATTTAAACTAAACGGCATCAAATTCCAAATGCTAACTCTTGAAATAAACTGCAGACCTTTCATGAGTTCACTTTTAAATGAAAATATTTGGGAATAAAATACTGCTGGCCTTGGTACAGCTAAGTATCCAATTGTCCATATACTTTTGATCCCTAAAAAAGGGACAACCTCTTATAAAAAAAAATAAAAAAAAATGTAATTCCCTCTCCATCCACTCAAATTCTGAAGTGTGGACACTCAGACTGAAGCAGAATGTCCTCACTATTTGTCCTCTAATATCCCCTATATTTATTATTTAATTTCAACTCCAATATCTTATGGTCAACAGCTGAAATAAATAATAATAATTTTAAAAAAATAATTTCAAGGTCCAAATGTTTAAGGAGTAAATGCATGTGTATGCCCACTTTGGTGTCTACATCTATGCATATGTATAAATATAGAGTATCTATATGTATGTTCTACCAACAAAGACATGCAAAGTCGACATGGTTCCTTTTCAGCAACTTGAAACATATCACCATTACCCATACACAGGCATTACATCAAAACCAAAAGTGCTGATCATGAGACAGCAAGAACTGCATTTCAGTCAGGACCACTTTAGTCAAAGACAGATTTAGTTCCATTTGCATTAGCTGATATTTGGTGCTATGACTCTATTCTAAGATCTCCCTGCCCTTTCATGTGAATACAGGGTGAGCAGCGGCAAAGGTTTCCAATTGGCTACAGAACAGAGCAAGCAATATTGACAACATAAATTACATTAATTATACAGACAAACCATGAAAGGTAAGAGCTGGAGGCTGGTTGTCAAGAGCTTGTAGAAGCAGCAAAGGTAGGTAGGCTACAGCAGATTAAATAGGCATCCTGTCACAGATCTGCCAGTTGGACGCACTGATGGGAATCAACCAGTCCATCTGCTGATGTGGGCTGGCCTGAGATCAGCTGCTTGTGATAACATACTACATGAGCTGATACAGCTGGGATGATGAGCTGAGCTTGGCTGCATGGCCTGCCTGAACTAACGCTAACCTCAATTTGTAGTGGTATTCAGGATTGCTGCAGTTGGGGGGGGGATTCAGGTTGGGCTGATTGGTTAGAAAGTTGATACACCTCATTTCATTGGCTTTCAGTTGAGTAGTCATCCCTTACTGCAAGGATAGGTCCAACCCACACCAGTCTGATCACATGGCCGACCACTCAGACAAGTCTCCTATGTGGACTGCAAGGAGAGCCAAGCTGTTCCACCACTTCCTGATTACCTTTGGGCATTTCAGGAACACATTTCAAATGGTTGAAAAGTCTGTTCTACATGCACGTGTCTGTGGAAGGCGTATTGTTTCACTGACCTGCTCCTCTAACGGTGGAGTCGTCACCAAGCTGATTGCCACCACGACCACCGCCGTCAGAGCACATAGGATGATAGCGAAATGGAGATAGTGGACTCTGCTCAGCACCGCAGGCCTGGGATCCAGTACACCACACCGGGGGGGAGGGTACGCAAACTCTAGGATCATCCGAGCTAGGCCCACCACCAGCCCAACCATAAGGCCCCAGAATGCTCCCTGCCAGCAAAGAAATGCCAAAAATGTACCTTCTACCACAGCAGCAGTCTTCCGACCAACACTGACTGCAAAATACAATCCTAATGTCAGGGCTAGCAAGCAACTCATTTTAAAAATACGCCAAGTGCAATGAACTTTGAGTTGAACATTATACAAGCTCTCTGGAAGACCCAAAAAAAACAAACCATCATCCTTAGTAGAAAACAGGTTGCATATTAAAAAATTCCATCACATCAGTTTGACTGTACATTCAAATCCTCTGACTTTACATCCACTGTGTGTAAGGACGTATAGAGACCAAAACCTGTTGTACAACCCAAAAATGAGAAATATCATTCCATCTCATGTACATGCTCTCAACAGGATGTCAGAAAATATCATTTCACATCAAAACAAATGGCATACGAGACTGTCTTCTCTGTCTAAAAGAATGCAATCGGAGCGGTTCAGCCATTCAGGCACTCCCAAATGAAAAAAAAAATATCATTCTAACCAAAACGCAAGCCTCAAGTCACTGCTAATATAAAACTCGCTTTCATGTACAACAGGAGCCTTTATCCTTGCTCTTATACCATCTACAGCCGCACAATTTAATTGTTTTTTGCTTGTTTGTTTGTTTTGCTGTGTTGTGCAAGAAAAAGTCAGCCAAAAGGCAGGATAAATGTTTAATTACTCATCATTTTCACTGAATTGAACTGCCAATTCACAGATTTCAAGTAGACCACAGGGAAAAATGTGGAAAAAGCAAAAAAAGCTATGGAGTGAAACTCTGAGGCTTAAAATCACACACAAATTATTTGTCACTCACAGGATGCCTGCCCACTGTTTTTCTTTCTGAAGAAATAAACGTACCCTTGTCAACAGCGTGGCATGTTGCAAATGATAACAGTGACTGGCAGAGCCAGAGCATTTGCAAAGGGGGTGACAGCATAGATGTCGGTCGCACCAGCAGGTGTCTCTGGATGGGTAATGAGGAGGGTGTGCAGCGTTATGTCCCGACAGGCCGCTTCTATCTATTTTGCAAACAGCAGGCAGGACCTGGAAACCGCTGCTTCGGAGCACGGCACAGCGGCATACACAAAGAGTAAACCTGTTTTTATCGCTCATGCCCTGGAGCTCATATCTCATATGGAAACAAGGCATTACGTGCAGACGCGCTGGGTTCATAGTTACTCCAAAAGTGGCGAGGCTGTCGAAAAAAGCTGTTCACATCCTTAAGCAAAATGCATGCATAGTTGGAGAGAAGTGAATCTGCCATCGACCTTCACAGGGGGTAGTATGAAAATAGAATCAAAACTAGAGAAGGGATTTCATTAAACTACGCGAGGAAAAAATGTGCGTGCCAGTGGCTTCACACAAGAACACACGACAGCTATATCTGGTTCCTTTTCTTTATCTAAGGTGTTGATTAGATTGAGATAAAGAATGAAATGTGAACATCTGACTGTAGAAAATGCAGGATAATAAAGGGATATGTAGGGGAGGACAGCAGATTCGCAATGATAAATACAGGGTGCACCATAGTTCATGGGACAGCGATACATTTTTTGTTATTTTTGGTTCTGTTGGCCAAGTCAATCAATGGATCATAATCAGTGTCGGCTGGTGAACTGGCGATAAGGGAGGCTCAAAACAATCACTTAAAATGAACGATTGGTCACGACCTGTTTTCAATCATTCATTTAAATTACCATTACGTAAACTCCGAAAATTCTTAAAATTATCAGGTGTGGTCAGTTTTCATTTATAATGCCTAACTGTCAACTCTCACGCATTCGGTGTGAGCTAAAGTGGCATACTTACATTCCTCTGCTATAGCCAGCAATTATTCAATCAACGCGTATGTAAGAGATTCTCGCGCAAGATTGGAGTCCTTGGGCACTGGAGAGGTTGGAAGCAATGCAATTTTCACTTTTCAAATGATCTTATTTCATTTAAACGATCATGAAACACGTGCATTGCTTCCAATCCCTGAATAAAGAAAAGCGTGAGAAGTCCGAAGTCGTAATCGGTACGTGTTATAAATGAAAACTGGCCATATCTGATAATGTTGAGAGTTATCAAAGTTTCTGTAATGGTCGTTTAAATGTAATGATTGAAAACAGGTTGTGACTGATCATTAATTTTAAGGGATTGTTTTGAGCCTGCCCTATCGCCACTTCACCAGCCGCCACTGATCAGAATCCAACTGAACATGCATTTTACAAACAAGCCAAGATGTCCTCTAAACAAGCAGGAACTAAAGATGGCTGCATTACAGGCCTGGTAGCGCAACACCAGGGAAGGTACGCAGCGTCTAATGACGTCTGTGTGTCACTGACTTCAAGCAGTCATTGCATGCAAAGGATATGTGACGAAATATTAAAACAATGACTTTATTCTACAATTACAATACCAGTCAAAAGAATGGACATACTCACATTTTTCTCACAATACATGTTCAATAAAGAAATAAGCACCCATTATTTTGGAAAAAATATCTCATTCTCAAATCCATCAAACTAACCAGCACTTGTTGCCGTATCTGCAGAGTATACTCACAATTTTTTTAAAAATAAGAACAGTCCAATGGCTACGATGAGTTTGCTGATGTGCAGCCGTGTCTAAGTTCCCTTAGATGTGCTGTACTAGCGGTTTGATTTTCATCGACCTTTTTGCCCATTGAAACCAAAACAGCTTGACTTTAATTTGCCCGTTGGAAAATGGAAAGAGCTTGTCTGTTTGTTTATTTTGCAACATATGGCTTATTTGAGAATTACAAAACTCTATTCAAACAAGTAAATTATTCTCTTTATCTTTCTGACTGTTTACCTCTCACATGATTCCATTTGAGATTACATAGAGAAGTTAAGCCGTTTAAATTTCTCAAAAAAAAAAAAAAAAAAACTGAGTGCAGTGACATTAGCAAAGTGTGTCCAAACTTTTGACTGGTACTGTATGTTGACCTTTCCAATATTTTCTGACACACCCAGAACATGGGGGAGATATCAAAAAAAACCCCAAATAAAGCTGACAGTCTGCACTTCAACCCCATCGCCAAACCAAAAGCGCTTGAGTACAGAATCAAAAAAAAAACTTGTCACTGTCCAATCAATTATGTTGCTCACTGTATACGACAACGCTGTGAGGAGAAGAACGGAGGCAGTCAAAGAAAGACGTCACCATCTATATCCCTCTGACTACCCAGAACAGGTATTCCTACCGTAGTCTAATGAGATACAGCTAGAACATCTAATTCTCCAAAGCACGAATGTTCAAATACTGACGACAGCACCACTATCAGAAAGGTCACAGCAGTTGAACCGAAAGCAGGGAAACAGCTTCTATTAGTAATACAGTTTTACAGTAATTCAACATATCCACATGGTACCAATGCCAATGGCCTTTAAACTACAGCTGGTGAGAGTCCTGTTGCCACATCTTCGGCGATGACAGCTGTATTTTTCATTTTCGCGAGCAGACAGATTGAGAAACAGATTGCAGACTCACCGCCTCATTGGTCCTCTTCCAGAATACTGCCAGCACGAAGACAGCAGTGACAGGAGGGGCCAAATAGCTGGTGACGGACTGTATATAGACATAGAGTTGGCCACTGTTGGCGCTTTGCAAGATTGGGATCCAGACCACGCTAATGACCACCAGGATCACAGTCACAATCCTACAAAACAGACACTGATCATTGATTGAGGCAATAGGAAAGTTTTGTTTGAGAAACGGATGATATTGAGTGAAGATATTCTATGAATGCGGAAATGCTACATAAGTTTTTCTAAACTTACAGGTGCAGTGCTAGCATTTAATTTCGAGGGCTGACTGCATAAACAGTTATGTCCAATATATAACATCTGGACATTAACTGTTTATTGCAGTCAGCCTTCGATTTCCGTTGACAGCAATCGCACAACCTAATAGCCGGTACACACAGTACGATTTTGGGCCGTCCCAGACTAAATATGACCATCGTAGGAGAAACATGGAGAAATCATTGGTCGTGGCTCTAAAACGTTGGTCTTACATCGCACTGTGAGACAGGTTCAAGGACGGCCGTGGTCAGCATCTTATGACCATAGGTAACCTGAGATTAATTTCTGACGGTGTCAAAAATTTAGGATGACTATCTCACAGTGTGACAGCTGCTACGACCTATGCCTACTAATCAGCCAATACGAATGCAGTAGGAAATAAAATGATAATCGTTTATTTTTTAAAATAAATATAAATAATAAAATAAATAACAGAATAATTTATAGATTACGCATTAGCTGATGCCGACAGTGATTCATGTAGACACACATTGGAGTTAAATCACGGTCACAGGGCGTTCGATTTTAATGGGCATTTAATTGCATAGAATCCTTCACGTTTGCCATGCCGTGAAAACTGAATAAAATAAATATAATACTAATCAGTTCAATACAAAGCATTCTCAAAGAGAACGAGCAATAAAACATTTCACAAATACAACTTGCCAACCCATCGGCTTTTGAAGGCAATGAACCATTAACCTTACAGAACAATTATTCTTCAAAAAGCATTTAAATGTTCACTGTGGCGTAGATGGTTCATCGTGTCATTATCGCAAGAACTGTTGATTGTGTAACCACATTAGCTGCACGTTGTCTTATCAGTGTCTTGCATACCATTAAGCTAGCACAGAGCTAAAATAACAGTGAATACAATGAACATGGTAGCGCAGATGGATGTCGTACGCTAATGATGTTGGATATTGACGTATGTCGTAACCTGCGATTCAGTAAACGGCCATTGCACAGTCTGCACACTTCAAACTTGACGTTGTACCAAAGTTTATTAGATCCAAGTCGCATAGTATGTCATGCAATGGTCTTATAAGATTGCTAAAATCGTACAGTGTGAACCGGCTATAAGACTGCGCATGAAATACGTGCGATAGCGATGTTCATTTCTGACAAACAATGATGTCAAAGTTGTACATGCACAGTTTGGCGGTTGGCAGAAAGCATGATCAGGACATAAATGACATGGCAAGTAGCCTCTTTGGTTAGACGCTTAAAAAATCCTCAAAACCGTGATTCCTGAACCCTTAGCAAACATGTTGGTGCAAACATGTTTGCTAAGGATGTTACACCTGGAGACAGGTCGTTACCGGGGAGTCCCAGAAGAGGAGCGTATTTGTATTTACTGTGATACAAATGATATTGAAAATGAGTTCCATTTTGTTTTTTATTGTCCTTTATATTATGAGTTGCTGCAGAAATTATTTAAGAGGTGCAAGAACCCTGATTTGATGTGGTTAAGCGATGCAGAAAGACTGAAATGGATTTTTGATAATAAAATATTTGCGCTTGTTGAATATTTTGAAAAAGCGTGGGATAAACGAACAAAAATAACCTACAAATGATTATATTTTATTTCAGGTGTAAAGTCTGCAGCTTCTAATTAAGTGAAAGATTGTGTGATATTATACACTGATGATTTTGGTGTCTTATAATCCCGTAAGACAGGGGTGTCAAACTGACCCGTAAATGGGCCAAGAGGCTGCAGGTCTTCAATCCTACCAAGCAGAAGCTCACCTAAAAGCACTGATTTAATCAACTGATCTAGGCCTGCACAACTGATTAGTTGTATCAGGTGCACCTCTGCATTGTTGGAGTGAAAACCTGCAGCCTCTTGGCCCGTTTACGGGTCAGTTTGACACCCCTGCCGTAAGAGATGGGTCTTTAGCACAGGACACAGAAATTAAAATTCATTCATTCATTCATTCATGAGCCTTTTTGCCAACCACATATCAAAACACTGACGTCATCGTGAACATTGCTTTAATTTGTAGTGTAGTCACACCCTAAAAGATTCAAGTGCATTTCCCAGCCTGGCAGCCCACCTGCCCACGAGCAGCAGCTCCTTTTCGCTGGCGCCACGGCGGTACTTTTTCCAAATGTCCATAGTGAAAAGGGTGCTGCTGCTGTTAAAGATGGAGGTGAGGGAGGACATGAGGGCTGCCATCATCACTGCAATCATAAGGCCCCGTAAACCTGAGGGAACAGGAATGATTGATGTCAAAGCAAGAAATAAGATGGAAAGAGAAATGAGGACATTAATACTCATCTGCCTTTTCGAGATATGTAAAGATGCAGGTGTTATGTCTTGCGAGGTTCTTACCACTGGGCATTAGATCAGTCACCAGTGTGGGAAAGGCGATGTTGGAGCACCCCACCTCGGCACCACACACTTTAACACACTCTTCGGGGTCCACACATGCCACCGTATCTGGGGACACAGATTGAACAGTCCAGGCTAACATATTTGCCAGCTCTTTTTGTCACATTCAGAGCCAAATCTAATCTGAGGTTGTTTCCTGACAATCAGACGGCATGTTGTCTGATGTTTAGCAGAGCATGGTAACTCCACCCAAAATATTCCACTCTCCCACTGAGTTCAGCAGACAGGCCAGGCTAAAGTTCACAGTGTCCCATGTCCTGCCATTTATGTGTTTTCGCCAGAAGCGGGTCGGCTAGTTTAACATTTTGGAACTACCAGGCGTAATTTACTTATTTAGTTCAGGTCAGTTAAAGCAACTGTGGACTGGAAGACAATGTTCCCTCAGATGACTGGCGAAAGAGCAATTTGTTCAGATTACTTTTTGTTTTTGCAACTTATCTTTATTAAACTTGATTTTTGCTCAGCTTCCAATATATATTTAGCAAAATCTAACTGATTAGTCTAGTTTTTACCTGGCGTTTCCCGCTGAGCTGAAAATAACAGTCTGTATTTGGAAGTCGAAATGTTTAAAATGATTTATTATAATGCAACTTCTCCTGCAGATCGAATCAGCGCAACAGGGTCAGACTTGTTCATGGCATCTAACCAAGAACTGGAAATTTGTGCCTCACGTGATTAAGGCGTGGCGAGTGGGAGGTCCGGTATGCCGGGAAGCTCTTTGCCCCAACTTACTGTATCAGCCGGATCGACTAACCAAACTATCGATGAGAGGTATACGTGTTGTCATTGAAGTTCAATGGCGAGGAAGTAATTGCTTCTTGGGGGATAATTACAAATAGATAGCAATGATTTTAGTTAATACAAAGAATAAGCGACTCGTTGGATTGCGGACAATGGTTAATGTTTGTTCCTGACAAAAAAAAAACTTTGAACTTCAAGTGGCTGCTTTCAACCTTGTGGATCGTACAACCATTCGCCGTGAAATTTTTTTTAATCAAATTTATTATTTATTATATATAATAATTTAACTAATTGGAAACGCGATGGCTTTTTCTCAGATCTTGTGCTTGGATGACAACCATGTGAACTGGCGAATGAACGAGACTAAACCTGAATTTTTCTACAGCGAAGACCAAAGATTGGCCCTGGAGGCTCTCATTCAAGAAGGTCGAGATGCTTTCAACAAATACATCGAGACTCATAAAATTCGGGAATTTTTATCAGAACTCGAGTTGGATAAGTTGATAAGAACCGCTGAGGAATATAACCCGGGATCCGAACATTCAAAAGGAGATGTGGCTGTAGATGGCGAGGATGGCACCGTGTCCTTAGAATATTGGCCCGAGCGTTCTGACACCTCGATTCCCGATCTGGACATGGGATGGCCAGACATCGCATCCTACAGAGGAGTGACTCGGGTCACTGTGTACACGCAGCCCCCGATCGAGGGACAGGTTCATATCAAAGAGGTGGTCAGGAAAGCAATCGCTCAGGCGCAAAAGGTAATTATTATACCCTGAAGATCATACTGGCTTCCCTAAAAATTGGCAGACTACTATCCGCCGCAAGTGTTTGACTGCAAATGGCCTCACGCAAGACCCATTTCGTTTTGTTATAATGAGTTTATTATTGAACATGAGCCTTGTAATGGTTTAGAAAGCTAATGGATGAACACAATGGATAACTACTCGGCTATTCTGGTAGATGCCAATAAAAGTGAGTCGGCCTGTTTTTTTTTTTTGTTTTTTTTTTTCAACCACCGTCGCTCGGTAGCCAACGTAATGCATCGGACCACACACTTACAGCAAAAAAATAAATAAACAAAGCAACTCACGCTGACCATACATTGTCATTTTAGGTCATTTTATGGTGCTGGGTGAATCAGAAATATTGTATACGAATGTTACTCTCTTAACAGTTTTAACATTACAATCACTAACTACGTTACAGTCACGGGTCAGGCGCACATCATGCGATATCACGATGGATTCATGCGTCCTAGTCTATTCCAGACTATTTTTCCAGGTCAGCGAGTCAGGTCTGGAGCTCCTGTTGCAGTCTGGGGCCTTGTGGGACGTCTGGATCATTCCCAAACCTTCTGGATTTTTTTTTCTTCCGTTGCTCTTAAAGGAGCTGTGTCACGATCACTGCGCAGGCACTGAATTTAAGGAAAAAAATTCAGCCGCTCAAGAAATCAGACGAAGTGAATCCGCGCCACTGTTAGTCAAAGTTTGATTCCATCGTTGCTAATCCGTCATCATTTTGCATTGTAAAAAAAAAATTAATCATTTTGCATTGTGTATATATTTTTTTGTTCAAATTGGCTATTCCCCCAACCGTTGATGGTGCAGGAAAGTACAGTTGCTCTTATTCCCCTAATCGTTGGTGGAACAGAGGGGAAGGTTCTGTCATTCCCCAGCTGTTAGCAGAATACAGGGAAGGTCATTCCTAATCCCCAAATAAATCCAATACGGCATTATTTAATTGGCATTAATTCAAGTTCACCAAAAGGTGGCGCTCAACGTTTGGGGGAATTGCCTTTGCCATTTTAGCTAATCAGGCTTTATGCTTATTATGTTGAAGGTGCACTATGCAAGTTTGTTGATTTTCTGAGCGATTATATTTTTATTTCAATTTGCTGACATCTCCCCACGATCCGCAAGCTGCCTGCCCCTAAATTCACTGCAAAAAAAAAAAACTAGGCTCCTGAGACCACACAGGAGTCACACACTCCAAATAAACACAAGGGGCACAGGCTGTGCCCCATAACATAACAAACCGTTCCGGCCAATCACTGTCAAGAGTTGACAGTTATGGAAGCATGGGAGGGAGGGAACTCTGGGAGGGAGTGGCGAGCTACCTCGGTTTTGTTTGAATTCGAATGTCAACAGGGGGGTACACTACGAAGCTGGCTTGTGATTAAGCCTGACTTCAGCACTTAAAAAAACCAGGAAACTCTTCAAATCTGGAACATGGACTAAAGTAAAAGGAGCTGCTCCGGGTTTTACTTTAGCTTAAAGTCAGGCTTTGTCACAAAGCCAGCTTTGTAGTATACCCCCCAGAAGTGATGTCAACAAACTTGCATAGTGCACCTTTAAGGGAGTGTTTTATGATAATTCAAGGATTCAAAGTGATATTTTAGCACTTTAGCCGAAGCATATGAAGAATGTAAGCTTGTTTTCCGACCACCAAATACAATACACATGAACAACAATGTGTTTCTCTTGCGATTAAAGCTCTTTTGGTTTAACCTATGATGATGTATGACAAAGGGGTTTCATGAGTGCAACCTCATATTTACACTTGGGTGAAACAGGGAGTATGAAAGGCAAGGATGGATTCTGGCCACTGAAACATCTCAGGCACCTTTTTGTTTTATTTTGTAGGAAATACTCTCTTGTGTTGGCAATAATTTTGGCCTTGATAAAATGTATTCATTTTATTTTATGGGTTACACAGCCAACCTAATTCATAAAGGCTTGTTTTCGCATTGGCAGGTTATTGCAGTGGCTATGGACTTGTTTACGGACGTGGATATATTCAGAGACCTGCTAGACGCCAGTTTCAAGAGGAAGGTGGCCGTGTACATCATCCTTGAAGCTAGTGGAGTACCACACTTCCTTGGCATGTGTGAGAGGGCTGGAATGCACCGGGGACACCTAAAGGCATGTTACACCACTTCTGTTTTGATGATTTTTTTTCTCATGGGCTTCAGCAGCAAAACTGATGTAGCTGCAGATTTCTGGGGTTCCTGCGCAAGACTTCACATTTTTGCATGTTTTGAAGGCTTGACAAGTTGATTCCCAGCTCGATATTTCAGAAAGAAGGCCACACTGTTCTTGTGGAAAGTTGTTGCTGATTAGCATAACAGGATTTGCTAACACTTATTAGACACTGAAGTGTAGTTACCTCAGTGTTTACACTTGTTTTGCGTGTAATAAATGAATTTTCTCCTTAAGGTGTAATCACTTTGTCAGTTGGGAAATTTTCCATTGTAATTTTTTTGTCTTTTGACATGGAATAAAATTTCATTCTTAGATTAACATCCTCATGATAACTAACAGCATGATATACTGCAGACATGTTTACAATATCAGCATGAAATGAAAATTTCATGTGAATTTAGTTACCGTACATTTTTCATTTCAGTACACAACATTTTGAAGACAGTCCAATTGAGAACATTTTTACTGCATTTCCCTTTCCTTTATTGGACAAACTTTTGGGCACATTTCATATTTGGGATTTTTTACTGTTTATAACTGCACAAATGCTGGTAAAGCTTAGAAACTAGATGGTGTAGTGGCAGTGCAGTTGATGGGAATATGTCTTGATGCATCCAGTGGGATATCAGCATTGGATGTGGTACAAATTTTACGCATAATGCAATAGGCCAGCTAAGAATTAAAAAAAGGAGAGAGGAAAGAAATTTATATTTTTGCAAATGAGCACTGTTATGTCAAATGGAAGTTATTTTCAATTATTTGCTGTGAGCAATGTGCTCCTGACTTGAGAGCTGTTTTAAATAATGCATATCGGTTACATATTTTAATCAATGGTGGAAAGGTAGATTTATTGTGGCATGGAAGGCCGTAAGGGGTCGGGGAGCAAATACCATGTTGATTTAAATGTGGCAGCAAGATGAGAATTTTGCCTGCAGGAACTATTAGCTATGCAACGATACTCCAGAAATGACTCATTTCCGCTTGATATGATATTTATTTTTGATAGTGCAGTAAAATTTAATTGTTGTTTGGGATTCTTCAAGTTTTAACCTAAACATAATTGTATATTTTAGTACAGGAAAATGAGAAAGACGAAAGAAATGGGCTTTCGAACCGGAAATTTCAGTGGGGAGATTTGCCTGTTGTTTTTCCTGGAGGACGCAGGACATCTGTAATCATTTAGCCACAGCCACTGGATAGCAATGATTCCGTAAAGGTCCTGGCTGATGACATATCTGGGGCACTGCAGCACATTCTAGAATGCCCTGCTGTGTTGACGATGGAGAGGACAACTGAATTTGTGTGCTTCATATGTGTCATAATTTTTTCCCCGGACATAAATAACATTTATCTAAAAGTGAAAGAATTTTTGTAACTATATTGTTTAAACCTATGTATGCAAATATATACTCTATACATCATGATGCAGATGCAGCGTTAAAACAAATGCAAATGAAATAATTTAAATAAACATCCCCCATATTCCATGTTTGGCTCTTTGAATGGTATAATTGTTTTTGTCAGAAACTCCAGCCAGCTGGCAAGATGGAGAAGGATGGGTCAGCTCTGCTAGCTGTTCATATTGCAAATGATGGATGATCAAATTTGTCAATCAAAATGTCCTCCCGGGACCCGACACTGCTGTTTCACATTTGTCCCAGACCTTGCCTACATCTTTTCAACTAGAAAAACAAATTATATCGCCTTAAGCATTTTACTGAGCTTTCTATGAAAGTTTTTCTTGGACATCATTTTAGTTTTGAGGGACTGAAATGGTTACTAAATTGCCACCCTCGGTCATTTCTCAAAGTTGAAAATGATTCTTTGACTAGTCCACTGGTAGTTACTGACTTACGAATCATTACATAAAAATCCTATCCGTCTGACGTTTCCTTAGTTTGACGTATGCAGTAATTAACTGTGTGTCTGTAAAGTCCTTAGCATTTTCTTCTGTGCTTTTCTTGTAATGGACTGAGCTCATTTCCTTGATTTAATCTGCCCTTCCTTTTTACTGCGGAATTTTTGGAATCCAAATTACTTACAGAATCTGCTTACCATGTGGTGTCATGAAATTCCTGATTTTGAAAGTTGAACTACTTCTGTGAAACATTGAAACAAACTAAGCTTTTGATATACCTCTTTTCACTGTTCTGGTTGATTGATATTAGATTTTTGATTTTCTAGATATTTGAACGGCGCTTTCAGTTTAATGGTGAAACAAGTTATTCTGCAGTTATACACACTTTCCCAATTCTTAGATTGTTAAACCTCTTATTATTTCAGTGTCTTAATATGCCTTTGAAGCCACTCCTCATACCGAGAAGCGTAATCTCCTTATTACTTCACCTGCTAAAGAATGTGCCATAATTCCTGCAACAAAACAATGATACAACATAAAGAATCATGAAACTTGGGGAAAATATTTATGGTATTTATCATACCCTGTGTATGTGCGATTACCAGCTACAATGAAATATCACTGTCAGACTGTACTGGTGTATACCATACTATGTCTCAACAGTGAAGTATATTGTTTAAATCCATTTTAGCTTGGCTAGTTTTCCAAGTACAGTATTTTACTGTTGAACCACGGAAGTGATCTCTGAGTCAGTTCAAGAAATTCCTTCATGATTAATTTTCACTGCAACACTGAGTACAAACATTCAGGAGAGTTTAAAAAAATTCCTCATATCCTCTTTTTTACTCTTTCAGAATCTGAGGGTCCGGTGCACCGGTGGAGCAGAGTTCTATACAAGGTCCTCACAAAAAGTCCGCGGGTCTATGAGTCAAAAATTCATGTTTGTGGACGGTGACAAAACTATTGCTGGGTCATACAGGTGCGTGTGTATGTATTATACTGAAAAATGAAGCTAAAAAACACACAGGATACTGATGATTGAGGCTAGATTTGCTGTTTATGTAGTAGCCCAGGTCTGGATATCATTGTCGTCAACCCATGGTAAACAATTTTTCCTCCTTTTTGAATGGACACTGGCAGGTTATACTATAGAAAACATTATTTCTGAATGTTTTCAAATTTGGAAGCTTATAAAGCAAAAATTAGAAAAATATTAATCAGTGTAATGTTACTCTTTGCCCCTGCACTGGGTAATAATAGTCTGGAGTTAGGCATGCAGAGTATATTTGAAATACTAGCCGTTTTAAAGAGGACATTAAATAATCAGATTTTGACCAGCATCAGGCGGAATAAGATGTTAAATCCCTCTGTGAGTCTTTTAAGACGGAAAAAGATTCTGCATAAATATACAAGGGATTTATTTACATGCATAGCAAGTACAGTATCTCTGCAATGTTGCGTCATCATTTTCTTCTGGCGTAATGAGGTACTGTAGTGTGCAGTGATGATTATACACCACCACTTTCGCCTGAAAGGGGTCCTAATATATTAATTCTTCATTATATTTTGGTGAAAATGTATTAAAGAAATACTATTGTAGGCAATGAGAACATTAAAAAAGAATTCCCACAAGTATATTGAGGTAAAAATATGGGTAATAAACAAGAACACTGAAAAAAATCTATGTTTTATTACAATTGAAAGGTGTCGCAAAATTTTATTTTTTTGACTCTTGCACAGTCTGAATGCTTGTCTTCTTATTACAACCCCAATTCAGAAATAGTTGGGATGAAGTGAAAAGTGTGAATAAAATCAAAATGCAATGACTTTCAGATCACATGAGTCAATATGTTATTTACAATAGAACATGGATAACATTTCAAATGTTGAAACTGAGGCATTTTACATTTTTATCCACAAAATGAGCTTATTTCAAATTTTCTGGCTGCAACAGCTCTAAAAAAAGTTGGGCCACGGGCAAAAAGGGCCAGAAAACCTATTGATATATAAGAGAATCAGCTGAAAAACATTTAGCAAGTAATTAAGTTTACTGGCATCAGGTGTGTAACATGATTGGCTATAAGAGGGATGACTTAGAGAGGCTGAGTCTCTCAGATTGATGAAAGATGGTCATAGGCTCACCAACCTGTGGAGGCTTGCGTAAAAAAATTGTGGAATACTACTTGTTCCTCAACATCAAACTGCAAAGGCTTTGTAGGCCTCATCATTGACAGTGCATAACATCATCAAAAGAGAAACTGCGTAAGGGACAAGGCCGAAGATCTTTACTGGATGCCCGTGATCTTCAGACCCTCAGACACCACTGCATTACTCACCGGCATGATTCTGTCATTGACATTACTAAATGGGCCCAGGAATACTTCAAAAAACCACTGTCTGTAAACACAGTCTGCCATCCCATCCACAGATGCCGCCTAAAACTCTATCATGCAAAAAGGAAGCCATTGTTAAGCATGATCCAGAAACGCCGCCGTGTTCTGAGGGCCAAGGCTCATTTAAAATGGACTGTAGCAAAGTGGCAAAGTGTCCCGTTGTCAGACGAGTCTAAATTTTACATTCCTGTTGGAAACCATGGGCGTTGTGTCCTCTGGGCTAAAGAGGAGAAAGACCACCCCTTCTGTTATTAGCGTTCATTTCAAAAGCCGGCATCTCTGATGGTGTGGGGATGCATTAGTGCATATGGTGTGGGACACTTTTATGTTTTAAAAAGCTTCATGAATGCTGAAAGGTATATAAAGGTTTTAGAGCCTTGTGTATTTCAGCAGGACAATGCGAAACCACATACTGCAGCTATAGCAACAGCATGGCTTCGCAGGAGAAGAGTCTGTGTGCTGAACTGGCCTGCCTGCAGTCCTGATCTTTCACCAATTGAGAACATTTGGTGCATAATTAATTGAAAAGTCCATCAAAGGAGACCCAAAACAGAAGTGGGATCAAATTCCAGTGGTTAAAGTCAAGAAACTTCTCTCCCTAATGCCCAGATGCCTCAACTCTGTGTTAAAAAGAAGAGGGGATGCTACACCATGGTAAACAGGCCCCTGTCCCAACTTGTTTGAGACCTGTAGCAGCCATCAAATTTGAAATGAGCTCATTTTGTGGATAAAATTGTAAAATTTATCAGTTTCAACATTTGCTATGTTATCTCTGCTCAATTGTGAATAAAATACTGGCTGGTGTGATTTGAAAGTCATTGCATTTTGATTATATTCACAAATTACACTTTGTCCCAACAATTTTGAAATTGGGGTTGTAGATGTTGTAATGGGTTTATGTATTTCCAACTATATGATCCAATGTCACCTTAAATTAATACTTGAATATATTCATCTTCTTATTGTCAAGTGTATAATCATCACTGCGCACTACTGTACATCAACAGGTTGGTTGGTTTTCGGTTAGACAGGTAGCGCAGCATAAGGAGGATACAGGCAGTGATGAAATTCTGGAATTTCAAAGCAATGCAAGACATTGTGTACATCTAAAATTGGACTTTTAAAACGTAGCTTGCAATGATGAGGACAGAATGAGACTTGTTGAATTAAAACTCAAAGTATGCATTCTGCAATGATCTAATCCACCTGTATGAGCAGAAAGCTTCAAGGAAACAGACTAGATTTTTAGCTCAGGAAATCAATGACAAAAATTTTTAAATGGTGACATAGAAGAGATCACTTTTAAAGATCATACTGAAACAACAATGACTTTGTTTTTTTTTTTTGTTAATGGTTTTGATGTTCGATGTTACCTGGATTCAGTATGAATATTACACGATAGCGTATCATCATAAGAATTTGAATTCTTGTTGGCAACAGCGTATACATTTTTTTTACACTCATTTTCTTAGGATGTCACTACTTTGTAAACTGCTGTGTAAATATCATGATTTATGACATAAAATGTGCTGTTCATGCTATACCGTATGTGGAAAAAATCAAATACAGATGGAACAGCTTCAGGCTTAAAACGGTTTGTTCAACATGTCACAAGCACACATGATTCAAAAGCCTGCCCTAAATACAGGCTGACAGGGGTTCTGGCATTTCAGGGTACATAGACAACTAATAAAATCCAATTAGCGCTTTATAGTGGCAAAACTGAGTAATTTACCACCTTTCCCTGGTTTTTCAGTCAGCTGATTTTATGACTACACCCAGGAGCAGTACAACCCTCATGACGTCTTGGTTTATACCAAGACAATATAGTAGCGTCCTTCTTTGACAAAATAAACTGTATCAGTGTTTGTCACGGGTTCATGTTTTTTTTGTGGTCCGTCCATTATTTTTCGTAAACCTTATAAATTATTTCCTGTCCGCTTTAAAATGAGCTGGTAGCCGAAATTCTGGGCAGTTAGACAAAATATTTTGTGAAAATCAAATTGGTACGATATAGTTTTACTTAAACCAGACCAATCACTTTGGGGGCAAATCTTGTCAATAGGCAGTTGATATAGAATGGTCTGTAAGGTTTTACGGTCATTCATATGGTTGAAAAGAAGGGTAACTCCCTCCGGAGATTTAAATTTATGAAATGCATATCCAGAACTAAACGAGGGGTTCTAAATGAATGGTACTAAAAGATTAGCTTACACAGATTTAAAAAGTGTTCTGATGTTGTAGCGGTGCCATAACAGAACTTGTGTCATGATCTTTTGTCATTTAGTTTCACCTGGACTGCCTCCAGACTGGACAGAAACCTTATCACTGTGCTCACAGGCCAGGCAGTGGACACCTTCGACAAGCTGTTTCAGGACCTCTACTTAATGTCCAGGGGTGTGAGCCTCAGCAAGGTCCATCTCGAGGACGAGCCCGAGCCCGAGCCTGTGCCACAGCCCGCGCCTAAACCTCCTCCTTCTGCTGCAGTAGCTCGTAAAATGATCAACCCAAAATACGCTCTGGTCAGCAGCAATGTCGCTGAGAACAGCAGTAAGGAATCCTCTGGGAAGAACAGTGCAAAAAATAACCCCCTCAACCCTAAGGCGAAAGTGCTGCGACCTGTAAAAGAGAAGTTTGAGGAACCCCCAATTCACCCAGGACTTCGCAACCTGGAGCGCGCTCAGTTAGTTAACTACCTTCCAACCTGGCCTGATCCAGATCCACCCAGTGATGTCATTGGTTTCATCAACATCCGTGACAGTAAAAAACCGGTGCAAGTACATCTGATGCGCTCAGAGATGTTTGAAACCTCCAGGGCTATTCGATTCAAGAATCCTCTCCTGGATTCCAAAGAGACTTCGGCGGAGAAGGCCGGGCCCAAACAGAAATCAGAAGATATCCAGACTCACGCCTCGAATATCGAGATGCAGCAGCGCACACAGCCTCATGACCAAAAAACGGCGGATGAGTCAGGGGAGAGCTCACTCCCTTCTGACAAAAAGCAGGAACAACAACAGGACGATCGGCACGACAAGCAGGTAAAGGATGCGGCGCCCATGCCAGTTCCCAAACCCAGAACTGTTCAGCTGGTGATCAATGCCTCTGACAGTACAGACGGACCCAGTGTTACCCTTGTGAAGAAGACGGTCGCGGAACCAACAACACCTCCGACTCAGCCAGTCCAAAATCCAGACCCAACCTCGGAATCAAACGAGAAAAACGATAGTCCTGACGGTGCGCTCGTCTCAGTCACCAATCCACATGAGCCCTCACCAGAGAATGACGAGGACACAGATGAGAATGGTGAGCTTGTGGAACTCAAAATCACCGAACATGAGGTTGACAGCAACGGGGGTGACAGCACCAAAGCAGACCATGGCCATTCCCCGAGGGCCAACTCGAATGGCTCCACACCATCAGAGGAATACTTTGAATGCAATGACTCCGAGACAGCAGAGTCCAGGCTTGAATCAGATACCTTTTTGCCTAATGGCGGAACTACTGGATCAGGTCGCTTTGGGGACCACAAACACTCTGATGGGCTGAATGTCATGGCCAGATTTTCCCAGTCAATGCTCGACCTGAGGCCTGAGGACCAGCCTCATCAGCAGCAGCACTGGGTTAACCACCAGCCAGAAGCATCAAATTTTCAGTTGCAACGGGAAAGGAACCAAACGCATTTGCACCCGAACATGCCTTTTGGCCGCGGACGGAAGGTGAGAGTCTGAACAGACGGGCCCAATAATTACATTTAATAATAATTATAGTTATGATTGTAGACATGTCACAGTTTCTTCCTGAACTATACCCCTTCATCTTAATAGCTCACTTGGTAAAGCATTGCGTTGCAATGCAGAAATGACTATCACGTTGCGGGTTCGAGCCCCGCTTCGTACCAGCCAGCAGTGATCGGCAGCTTTTTCAGAGTAGTACACAACTGGCTATTGCGCTACAGGGTTGCAAATTTGGAAGGGACTGCCGGGGAAGGTATATAATAGTTGCCTTGTTTGTTGCTCAAGCGCCTCCTGTTGGCCAGACGGGCGCTCGTCAGGAAGATTCTAAACTTGTTCATGTCCGGGCATCCTCCGCCCTCGTTCTGAACTTGCGAAGATTCAACCAATGAGTGTGAAAGAAGCGGTGGCTGACAGGTGCGTGCTTCGGAGGAGAGCCGCGAACTGTCTTCGCTCTCCTGAGTTGGCAGCAAGGGGTCGCATACGAGCAAAACTTGTACATAGTTCACCAGTTGGGCATTCCAGATTCGGGTAGGTTTGGAGATGCCAAATTAAAAAAAAAAAAAGAATAGAATGAACTTGCTCAATAAAATTGCGCAATGGCAGCCATGCGTTCTCGTTTCTATATGGTAACCCTCCTTCAGTGTACTTAAAGCCTACCAGGTTATAAGACGGATGTAGTGGTTGTTAGCGCAGTGACTCAGAGAGCCTTACCTGGGTACAGAGCTCTGCTTATCATTCCAGGTAAGACTATGAAGATCATGGGCAGCATCTTCAGATAACTAGCCAAGATGGAGGCGCCCTTAGCATGGCTGAGATTCTTGGCTGACAGGGACCTTTGGACAATTGTCTGCAAGAAAGGAAAGCTCTATTGTGAAAAATATCAGACATAATACCTGCTGATCATTGTAGACACTTTTCATCGTTTTTTTTTTTTTAATCAGATGTTTGAATAATACTTTGTTGTAATTTAACCCTTTCAGTGCCATAGGCAACTATAGTTGCCCAATGATGTAAGATATCAAAATCAAATGCTGTTGAAAACCTATCACGTGGCAACTTGTTTAAAAGAGTTCCCGTAAGGGAGCCACATGATAGGTTTTCAACAGCTCTGGAATACTACATTTTTAATTCCTTGAAAATTTATTCAGGGCTCAAAGGGTTAAGCTTGAAGGAGAAATCAATAAAGTTTTTTCTACGTGTGTTTAGTCTTCTCTTTACCTGCACTCGTTCTCACACTGTTCATCCCACATATTAACGAATGTCGTCCTTTTCATTATAACACAGCCGGATCGCATCTCATCCAGATCGCCAGCCAGCATGATTCGCAACTGGGAAGGCCAAGCACGGCCTCCAACCAAAATTGTGGTCGGCAAGCCTGGAAGCCTCCATCGGCCCAGGAAGGCTGCAGCACTTGTGGTAGGAGGACACAAGTACTGGCAAGGCAAGCTATTTAACCAGGACAAAGGTCACGCCAGGCACGGGTCTCCGAGCAGACTGACTCAGACACGGCTGATCAGCTCGCGCCTCGGCCACTCCCCCAGCCGCCATAGTTCTCCACGCAGGACACAACCCAACCCCCAATCTGACACACAGTCACAGCCCCCCTTTGGCATCCCCTATGCCAAGTTGTCCCAGGTCAAACACTTGAAAGGGAAGATCTCAGGGAACCCCTTACAGAAAAAGACACAGCTGGGACATAAATGAGCAACAGGCCCTGCTTGAATGACCCTTTTTACCTCTCCAGAAAGAAACCAATTGCTTGAAATGCTTGAAGCTCTCCTCTGCGGTGTCTTTGGGTATCTACTCTTCCTTAGCATTGTGGACGATATTTAAACCTTAAGATTTAAGGTGTGTTTTTAAATTTCCCTCCTTTGAGAGGGGTGTCTTTTCTTGGCTACCATGTTAAGATTGCCTTATCTCATGATGGAAGAGAGTGGCCATCTGGATTGTGGAATAGCACAAATGCTACTGAGACCTTTTTTTACGGGTGCTTGTTATTTATGCAAAGCTTTCCCAAAAAAAAGAACTTGAAGCCAAAACTGGATATGACTAATACTGGATTTTTGGTAAGGATTCTCTTGCCTGGTCGGTGCACCAGTACCACGTTGCAAGGATGGTGAGACCCAGGGTCATGCCAGGCCAGGGCAGGTCTCCCACCACTGGGTCGCGGAAGAGGTGCATGGCATCAGCACGGGGCAAATGGCATGTGGTGTTGGGGATGATCTTTGCTGGTATGGCCTTCAGGTATGCCTTCTCCAGATTGCTATAGCCTCCAATCTTTTCAAAAGCTGTAAAGGATACATATTAATGTCATGTAAAAAATGTAAGACATGTGGTGTTGTTTACCCAGCTGGATAGGGCAGTGTTCCATTGCTTTCAAATCAGAAAGTATTTTTGCTCTTGTTTGTGTTTTTTTTTAATCTTAAGATCTTACTGGACTAATTAGCTGATTAGCCCTGTATGCATAGAGCTAATGAGGTCAGCTGTGACTTTGGGGGACATTTGATCCTCAGCAGAAAGTCTGACATTTGAAATTTTGGTTTCAGGCTCATTGTGGGCAAATATTTTCATTATGTTTATGTACTGTGAATGGGTTCTTCGTCCTGAGGCAAAAGTCGGTTTTCGTGAGATGTTTGTGAGATAGGGATGTTAAGTGTGACAGTAGTGAGTAATTGAAGTTCTCTTACCTTGCCATGGAAATTTCCAGATTACCTCAGATCAGCCTAGCCTATACTCGAGGCCATTAAAGAGGAAATATGCTTAAAGCCCCAACTTGGGAATCCAGACTGGTTAGAAATAAGAGTGTAGTTTCTCAGCTGGGGTAGGAAAGTAAATTTGTTTGAGAGATGAGTTTGTTTGAGAAGTGACAGCCAACTACAATTATTGTCATACTGCGCGGTCTGTAAATAAGTATGTGGACAGTTATACAGGGGTTTTTTTGACTCGAATTGAAATGAGAATGTTTAAGTGCAAACATAAGCTTCAATCAGAGTCTATTTACATCCGTACCCGTTAATATTCTTTGGATGCTCTCATGCATTGTGTTAATGTCCATAACCTGTCATAATACTCACTGAGTGAACTGTTTGTCCTGTTGCGACATTAGCTGCGTCGCTTTATTTGACCTCTGTGTTCACTTTCTTCGGGGGTTAAGCAAGGAAATCAGGGAAAACCTCAATTACTCACTCACTTTTTTTCACGAGGAACCAAAAGAAAGCCAAACATACCAGACATCACCCTTGAAATTAATCTTTTTGAGTGCAACTTCTTCGTATTACAGAAACTGTGTTAAGCTACAGTCATCAATCTCTTGACTTACCCGTGGTACTTGTAAAGTGCAGTTTTTCCTTTAGAGGTGCGCCTGCCCTCCGGTCATTTTACCGACATAAAACACGAATCGGCGGCACACCTTTAAAAACTTTCTCAAGTAAGCGTGACATTAAAAGTACCAAATGTTTACACTGCAGTTGCTGTATGGAGGCAAACATTGGCAGCAGAAACGTTTGATTCAATGTTCAACAGGTTTTCTCTGTCTTTGATGTTTATACGACATTAAATCACAATGTGACTCTGAAATTGCGTGTGGCTTTATTACAGAGTGTCTGAATGATGAATGAGAAACAGAGGGAGGAAAAAAATCATTAAATAAGGGCAGATCGTCCACACTGGCGAAGGTCACCATTAGCAGCTTTGTGGACCATTCATTTTAAACAAGACAACAAGAATATGGTCCAAAAAAACTTCAGCTTTGGATTCATTACCCTTTGCTCAATGCAAGCACCAGTCATGGCATCTAGTATCCTGCGTAAATTTCCGTGACCGAGTCGAATACCTGTGACAGTCAGGATGATCGCTCCAGTGATCATGATAACGGTCTGCAGGGTGTCAGTATAAATCACAGCGGCCAGGCCACCTTTAACGGAGAGAAAAGGAGTGTTGGATTCTAGTAGAATGACTGTATATGGCTTTGAAAAAAGTTATGGGGATGATGCATAGCGGAAACGCACCTGCTATGGTGTAGAGTGCCGTTACTACTAGCATCAGCACTGTGGACAGGTACAGGTTCCAGCCCAGGCACACTTGGATAAACAGAGCCCCCGAGTAAAGGTCTGTCTGCAGGGGACGATGGAGATAGGTTTGCAACAGCATGTATGAATGCAGTCAGATACAGCCGCACGCTGTGGTTCGCTCCCATGGTGGACGTAATGTTTATTTGCGCATTTGTTCCCTTTGCTACCATTACAATCTTATGAAATTGCAATTGCCACTTCTTTTTGCTGGGAGTATTGAATTGTTTCCATATTTATCCATAAGCCTAATGTGTATTGCTGTAGAAGGGTGCAGTTTGTGAAGTTCAATTAAAAACCTTATTGAAATGTATGTGGCTGATACCCAGTCGACCGCTGTAAAATGCACCATTGGTATGACTGAATTCAAGCAGCATTAGAACCATTCATTAATTGCTTAAAACCAGTGTCAGTAGAGCTGCACACCAAGCAATCCTTTCAACATGAATTTTTCCAGTAGTTTTGGTCCTCTCCTAATGAGACGGAAACACTTTTTTGGATAGTTCCAGCTTTTTTAGTCTTAAACTGGATTGTCACTCAGCCTCCTGTATCATGTTTTAAAATGCAACCTTATATAAAAGCCACTAGCATACTGCTTGGTTGTGGGGAAAATGTTAGCTTACTGGGCTGAACTGAAGTTTTGGCGAGATAAGCCCCGAGGCTGCTTCGGGAACTGTTTTGGAGCATGCAAAAAATTGGCATCCGTACAAAGCCATAATTACCCCAGCTTAAAGTACACACACCAATGCATATTTTCAAATGAATTCACCTTCTTGGAAGAATATCAGCAGATACACACCGTCTTATAAATGGAAATGGTAACAGAAAGGCTCTCTGTCCAACCCTGCATTAAAATTCAGTAGCCCATATGAATTTGAGTATTCGTAATTACGAGCAGAACAACAATGTGAGTACTTCTGATCACTGCCAATAAATTGCCAGGCCAGTTTGAGCAGTGTAATTGGTAATAGCCCGAGTGAATGAGAGGATGAGGCTGTAAAAAATACTTCAGGTGCACAGCAGATCACGCACAGCTACGCCCCAAAGGGAAATCAGTTTAGGGATTTGTTGAATCGCTTATGAACGGCACGAACAGTGGACAGATATAGCTAGGTCTTATAATTTTGTTATTACACATTAAAATATACATTCCCTGCTTAACTATCCTTTTACTAAATAAAGCTTTGCAATATCCATCATCTAAATTGCCTCAGAATGAAATGCCATTATAAGGATGCTATTATTAATTTGAAAGTGCCTCATGTCCCAAGGGAACATATTATCCTGATGTGCTGTTATTTCATTGACTCTGTATGGAGAAAAATTCTGAAATTTCCTGCAGGTTTTGTTAAACTGCAGTATTTGTAATGTAGACAAATGTAGCTGCAGAGTTCAGGGGCATAAGGCCTTTGCATTTTGCTCAGTCAATGCAACAACTCTCACCCCATGAGAGAATGCCTGCTGTTAAAGCAAAAAAAAAAAAACTTGGGCTGAACAATGGTGTCAGCTTTTCACCCTGGTCACACCCAAACAGGGTAAAACTATCTCCTTGCAAACAACATAAGCTATGCAAATAATGGTGACAACCAAGAGCACCATCGGTGTGAAATGTTACTGCGCAAGTTGAGGCAGATGAGTTTAAAGCATTGGCTGCTTACAGGAATTACTTCTTGATCATAGCAGTAAACCCTTACAGGAATAAGGCCTGGGATATTGCAATTATTTATAGCATGCTAAAATCCCCAGTACAATTTACAAACCGCAGGAGCTGGAGGCTCTGACAGATTCACGTGGCTCTCCGGGCCTGCGAGCATTTTGCCTTGCTGGAACAGTACTGGGGAATCTACAGACAGACCAGTTGAAACATTACAACAACAGAAAGCCATTATATCTCTACCTCAGGACATTGGATTGCAGAAATCATAACCAGCTATAGCAAAACCTAACGATTATGTCACCAATAACAAAAGTCGACAAGTCAACTCCTGCTGTCCTGTAAACACAAGAACTATTAAAGCAACTACTTTTAAATATCCAAGTGTTGAAACATACAGCTCCCCTCTTGCAGGCTGAAAATTCTTTTCTTTTGTTTGTCAAACAACCAAACAGGAGCAACTTTCTGTCAAACTTGAAAACAATGGCAGCAGTTCTGATGGATTGCTTTGAACCTCTGAGCAACTAATGTGCATCACAAGAGTCTCTGTACCGATATGTAAAATGACCCCCCCCCCCCTTTGCCAAATCAGATTACAAGATAGGTTTCAATTAGTAATATATTATCACTGTGGAGACCTCATAAAGCTCTTGGGGGCCATGGGACCATGACAAATTTTAATCATGTTTCTGGCTGAAATATATTCATTAACCACCCGTTATGAGCACTTTCAGTGTAATATTGATGACAAGCTCCTTGAAAATTCAGATTCTATTAATGTTAAAAATATAAATGTTAAGCCATTAAGTAAAATTTTTCTATGCTTGTTAAAATTTTTCTGCTGTTGACCTGTGATAAAAACAGTGGTAATCCTGGCCCTTGCTTTTGGCCTAGCATAGATAGCCACAAATAAACTGTCCTGTCACACAAACTAAGATCTATTTTCTGGACAGGGCAATCCATCAAAGAAATGGACGGATTACTATATGAGTCCCGACCCCTGCAAGTGTTAATTTCCTCTCCAGTGCGGCCTGATTACTTTTTCCCCTCATGTTTTATTGCCGCTGCCATGGGAGCTACGCCGCTACGCGGGGCGCTGCACTGCGCTTGACTCAGAGATTACGCTCAGATGGATTTACTCACTGAGATCTTGGTGAAGACGGACAGCAGGAGGGACAGCACAGACAGGTACGTGCGGATCCGCTCCCCGCCGAACCGCCTGCCGAGGTACTCCGGCATGGTTACGATCTGAGCAGGGCAGAGACGAACACCATGTCACCATCACGGTCACAACATAACATAGCAGAAGCCTCTGTTACTCACACTCAATTCAACTACCAGCGGAGCGTCGCTACTGACTGAGCATTGGGGGGGGGTATTGCACCTCTCACTTTCTCTTCAAATCTTAGAAAAGATTGGTTATTTCACCCAGTGGCCTGGCTAAATTCCCCATCTGGCCCTTTCAACCTGCTGCCTAATTATCCTCCGATTTAACTGGCTGAAAAAAAATGCTCTCTTCCCCTCCTCAACAGCTTATGTGTGGTCAGCATTCTGACGCAAAATGGCTCTCAGGTGGGTGCTACGGTGATTGTTGAGATGCCTTTTCTCCTTATCACCGTAAAGTGCTTAGAGTCACCCCAGGCGGTAAGAAAAGCACTGTATGAAGGCAACGATCCATTTATCTATCTAGGTCATCTCAGGATGTCCCCTCCTCTCTCAGAAGAGGCAAAGAAACACCCACAGTACGGACGTTAATGCTATAGACATGGTTTTCTTTGGACGCCCGCACAGTTTCCCAGCCTTAACGTGACGCTGTCATGTTATGAAAACATATTTGAATCCACGAGGTCACACCCTTTATTGGAATAGTTGTGGGGAGCTGCGCTCGATTTCGCAGCCTAATTTACATCAGCTCTCAAGATATGGCAGATCAGCAGGCCTTAACAAGTCCCGCTGGGTAAACAGGACGGGTGTGCCTGTGTTTGCAGGCTTGGCGGGGCAGGTGGGGTTTGGGTGGTGCAGTGACTAGCTCACCCCTGAGGAGATGTACACGGGAACAAAAATCCAGGCGAGCGCCAGCAGTACGTAGGTAGCCTGCAAAGGAAGACAAACAGAATTGCGGTGGCATGCATAAAATCCTCATAATTGCTCCTTGACACTGCAGCTTAATGCATAATCATTCAACACTCAAACCTAGCTCATTACTGATCCCAGCTGAAGTGAATTGAATTTGGCTGGACATCTGCCATTGAAACATTTTAAAAATAATTAAACCAAACGTGTAATTAATTTGTTAGATAAATTACATCACCTTGTAACATTTTTTACTGTGTGAAAATAAAATTTTCATTCGGCTGTCATTCATCAGTGTTGAAGAAACAGTATTGAACGTTACTCAGGCATAATCTTCCAGGCAAGTCCTAGGCAAGCATCATCGCAGGCCTCATCCTAATACTTCAGAACCCATACAGTTCATGCATTGTAGAGTAAAATAATCTTCAATTTCCTCAAAAACAATTAGGATGGATAATGACTTTCCTGACTGATTGGTTGTGCTTAGAATCGGGAACTTCCTTAAAGGGTCATCTTTCAAGGACAATAGAGCTACTTTAGCGAAGCAGTCATCAAGGGTGACAACCAAACTGTAACTGCAGCAGTATGCAGCAACACAAACAGTTGTAATTAAGGTGATGCTACTTGTTACTTGTTTGGGAAAGTGCTAACAAATATTCTGTCACAGCAGAGCTACAATGTAAAGTACAGCACAAGCAAGCGTATATGAGAGCCCAATCTCTATACCCCTGTTACAACAGTTACAACCCCAGCTCAGAGAAAGTTGGGACAGTATGGACAATGCACAAAACAAAAAACAAGCTACGTTCGTGGAACACTGATGCCCCCGGCGGCAGGTTAAGTATTGCAGGTTAAAGTTTTTTTTTCTGCTGCAGAGAAACAGACTGACAGATGGACGGACAGGTGAAAAACTATATGCCCCAGGAATGCATAATAATAAAAACAAAAAACAGATAGCAGTGATTTCTAAATTTAGTTTGAGCTGTATTTCATCGCAGGCAATATGAAGACGAGATATTTAATGTTTTGTCTGGTCAACTTCATTTAATTTTTAAATGTAAACCCATTCCTATCATTCAGGCCTGCAATGTACTCCAAAAAAAAATAGGGGATGGGGAAAATGTATGACTGGAAATTAAGTAAAATTTGAATGATTATGTGGTAATCATGATTCAGTAAAAAAGCAGATTAGAGGAAGGACCTATTCCATCAGGAGCAAAGATGGGTCAAGTATCATCAATTTGCCCACAGCTGTATGAGATAAATCATTGAACACAATGTTCCCAAAAAAAGAAATAGGATGTTTCATCCTCCCTACAGTGCATAACATAAAAGATTCAAGGAATTTCAGTACCTATTTCCAAGCGTAAAGGGCAAGGGCGCAAGCCTAAGCTGAATGCTATTGGATTCAGATCACTGAGACGGCACTGCATCAAAATCCATCATTTATCTAAAAGATTTTACCACATGGGCTCAGGATATCTTTGGCAAATCCTTGTCAAGTATTGTACTACATAGTTTACATCCACAGATGCCAGTTAAAACTTTACTGTGCAAAAAGGAATGTGAATAGAGTTCAGCATTGTCTACTTCTCTGGGCTCGAAGGCCTCTACAATGAACCATTGCACAGTGAAAATGTGCTCTTTGGTCAGAGGAATCAATATTTCAGGGTTTTTTTGGTTTTTTTTTGCCATCCACACAGCAAGTCCAAAGTAATGCGCTGTTATTCTGTGGAGTTCCGTCAGTACCCTTGAGAACGTTACAGTGCTCTTCTTTGAAGGCTTCATTAATGTGTTAAAGTAGGTGCAACATATGCTGCCTTCAAGATGAGTTCTTCTCCTGAGAAGTATTGAAATATTTCAGCAAGACGACGCAAAACTGGATTCTGCTAGCATTACAAAGACATGTCTGTGTAAGAAGAGGGTGCGGGGGCTTGGTGTATGCTTATTAGGAGCTGTGAAAGGAATGGCGAGATTACAGCGGTAAACACTTTCCAGTCACAACTTTTTTTGAAATATGTTCTTTGAATCAAAACTGAAATAAGGGTTTGTTACAAAAAAATTGATATAAAGTATGTGATGAAACCGAATTTTTCACTTTTGTAAAGTTTTCAACGCAATACAGGTCAAAGATAATTTACAAATCAGTTTTTAGTTGTAATTTTGCATACTGTACCAACTTTTTTTGATTTGGGGCTGTAATTCCAGGGTAATTCATCTCTGTGTATGTTAAATGGAAGGCTATTATTAATGTCAAAACCTCAAAAGCATTACAGGTCTGCTTGAAACCCACACTCATGGAGGACTTTCCATTTCGAGCAGAGATTTGAGTGGAGATGAGCATTTTCACGCAGAGCAGGGTCTGCGTTAACTCTGATCCTCAAAATTAATTTCTACCCTATTGAAATGTTTTTTTAAGAATTATATGTCTCTGCTATGCAGCAGGATCATTGGGCTGGACACACAGCAACCATATGCAGCCATGTGGCAGCACACTGTGATAGCTAAATAGCAAAGTCCAGGTCTACTCACGTTCCACTCAAACCCTGCCACGGCAATGCCGCTAGCTGCGCCTGTGCCTGCCAGGCCAATGAAGAGTCCTGAGCCCTCACTGCTGGCAAAAAGAGAGGCTCCAATCTGAGGGAGTACAGAGATGTACAAACATTAACACTGAGCATTGGCTGTGGAGAGACCTTCTCAGGTTCAGGTGCTCAAAATTAGACGAATAAAAACGAACATCCAGTTATAATAATGGTAGATATTACACCGTAAGGAGAAATGAAGAGGAGTGATATCAACGATAATGATATATAATACATCTTTTGTTTAAAAAATAGGTTAGTTAAGGTGTTACACCGAATTTGGAGACCCATCAGATTCTGTGACCTGTAATGTTAGAACTAGACAGTCTGGTCGGCCGGGACCGCATGGGTGTAGCCCCAAAAAGCCTGCTTCTCCAACCTGTACTGCGTCCACAAGGAAATCTCTATGTTTCAGCACAAATTTGCGCATTATTCGGGCAGTACTGTTGCCATGACAACCAAAATCGATCATAACTTAATATAACACATGTCCATGACAAATATCTAAGTAATTGGTCAAAAATTACAGCCTGAACAGCGTCCACAAGGAAGTGTCAACGGACGCAGACACGGAAGCGAGGACCACAAGCCTGAATCCACAGTAGCCGCCCGATTTCGTCCGGGGGCTACAATAATTCTCTATTTGTTTATCAGGCTGTATCTGATATATTAGCTAAATAAACAAAAAAAATTATGCTCATACATAGACTCTTAGTATTAAAAATGCAGGCCTACTTTGTTGAATTTTTTTAATATATCAGTCAGAGCTTAATCTTAAAATGACCCAAAGTACTCCAAAAGTACCTCAATTTAGTACTTTTATACTTTTTTACATTTAGCAAATTTACGTGGTAACACTACTAAATCAGTTGCTTTTACTTGAATTTTAAGTGGAGGATTTATACTTGCAATTACAGTATTTTTGAATAGTGGTATTGATAGTTCCACTTAAATGAAGAATTGGAGTACTTCATGCAGTGCAGGTCACAGAATCTGATAGGTCACCGAATTCAGCATAACAAGCAACCTCTTTGGCACTCACAGCCATTTCGCACACACCCGATTGACCAGCAAACAAACTACCAGAACACAATACATTTAAATGGAACAAATGCAAATTAATGAACATTTGTTTGCATATTTGCGAGACTGTTTTTTAAAGCTAATACAATAGTTGCAAAGCTCTAAAATATGAACACTAACAGCAATATGGCACATCAGCCCATCTTATTGTTTTAGTCATGAAAAATTAAGCAGAGCAGACAGTACCATATGTAGTTTAAATTGGTATGGTGATGAGTCGAACAGTATTTAAGCAAGTTTGTGCATACATGCATGCATACTCGCATAAGTGATTGCACGCGTGTGTATGTTACTGCTGCTATTGTGTCTAGGTGAGGGCTCACCGGCCACCACGCCATGTCTCGTCCAGCCAGGAAGTACCCACTGAGCGTGTTCCTGCTGACCCTGCAGGACGACTGGAGAGACCATAGAAAATTCTAGTTTGAAACCCATTCAGATTCCCTCAACACTGATTAAAACACTGGTCCCTTAGTTTATACCCATTCACCCGCTCTCATCTCAAATTCAAACCTAAAATCTTCCGCATAAATACATTTAGCTTCTCTCAAAGGAGATGCAAACACAAACAGCAATCATACAGAACAGTTCATTTTGCGCAAATGATCCAGAACCTTGAGAGTGTTGGCTCCTACAGACCAAGAGCCAGATTTATCACAAGTGCTTGGCACAAGCGAAGATTTTTGCACTTGTAATTATAATGGTATGATTTGTGACTGGAGATAAGAACTTAAAACCAATCACATGCTCTCCAAGTCTTTTTGTACCGGCGAAACGGATTAGGACAGACCAAATACCTTCGTAAATCAGACCCCAAAAAGCAGTAGATAAACATCAGCAGGCAAGAATTCACTGCCAACTTAACTTAAGCACCTTAAAAAAAGGCCTTTTTACCTGAATTTGCACCTACCCCAGAGAGATGGCAGATCAGTGCTACCTTTACAACGAAACAAATCTGCATTTGGAAAATTGGGGATTTTCATCGCAATAACAACACACCTATGGCGTTTTGCTCATAAAATGCCATCAATTGAGTCTCAATTCGTTTGACAAAATTGCGAGTACAATACATTTCGAGTTGTGACTTAGACGCTCTGAGGCTAGGAGAACAGCTGGATGTTCCTTATGCGTTGACTTTCACATCCCAAAGCACCACAGCTCCCGAGTAAGACTTCTAGACTTACCCAGATTCCCACAGCAACATTCAACAGAAAGTAGGCTCCAATAACGGTGATGTCGGACTCAGTGAAGGTCTGTGTGTTATTGAAGAAGCTGCCAGTGTAGTTACCAGCCATGTCTGCTCTGCTATGAGAGAAGGCTTGGATAAAAGACAGAAGGAGAGAAAGAGAAAGGGAAGATGGGGAGGGGGGGGGGGCAGGATAACACTAGTGGAATTGATCATTAAACGCATCAGCTTAATGAAGCACCAGAGTGCACGGGTGAGACCTGTGGCACCTTCACTTGTTTGCTCTCAAAAGGAAGAGAGGTAGAGGGGGATACAGTGACAAAAATATTTCCTCACATGCAGCCATGAGAGAGCTGAAGTGGAAGAGGCGTTTCAGAAAACAAGCACCTGTCCAACAAAGCTAGCTTCAGGTATCCTGTGCTGGCATCAATCGTGAGCTGTATCACATGCATGTCTGTATTTTGGTGTACTTGGAAAGTCAATCATTCACTTTTACATGTAGGATCAACCAAAGGTGGCTTATAATCATTAGCCATATTCTAATACGCAAAAATGCCCACGCAAGCCAATATCAGGGCAGTTGAAAGCTACAAAAGATCTGAGTCTATGTCTATGATGTTTGGCAGGTGGCCCATTGGACGGAGGGCAATGTTTGTGTTGTGTTCACGGGCCGTAACAATCGAGCGGGAGTGCGATTCCCAAAAGTGTACTCGCTAACTAAGTTAGCAACTTACATAGTTTAACTATTTAGTGTCATTGTAACTAAGTAACTTAGCATCTGAGATTTAGGGAAACGCATCCCAGGTGAAGACAAACATCAGCTTGTGAGATGCTGGAGAGAGGCCTCTAGGAGAGCAGTGAAAAGCTGGAGCTGATCACGCTGCCCTCAAATTTCCTCTTTCCTTGCAAGCCACTGTAGTCAGCAGCGTAAGGGTCATGGATAATACTGCGGAGCACCCAGCAGTCACATTTCAGAGCACTCGCTTCGTTTCCGACATTGAAGACCTTACGTACACTTAAGAGAGCCATCCATATGGCTGTGCAGCAGCATCTTCATATTCCAGAGTTGATGGAAAATACGACTACTATTCCACCGACACGGTGTAAAAAAATATGTATGTACTATTTTAACCCTTAGAGCACTGAATCAATTTTCAAGGAATTAAAAATTTAATTAATAATGCAATGAGGCAAGATATCAAAATAAGATGCAGTTGAAAATCTATCAGGTGGCAGGTCCCTGTGGGAGCTCTGCAAACAAGTTGCCACACGATAGGCTTTCAACAGCATCTGATTTTGACATCTCCCATCATTAGGCAACTATAGTTGCTTATAGCGCTCGAAGAGTAAATGCAATGTGTTCTACAGTAACATACAGTGCGTTCGCGGACGGTCCAAAAGGCGAGTGGAGAATAGCGGTACCAATCCACACGCTTGGTTAGTATTAGGTTGGACTTTGTTTTTTTTTTCCCCTGAACAAAATTGGGCATAACATCCTGGAGGAACAGATGGCAGCGATTGCGCTGACGTCAGACTCAAGTGGCCACCGTCTAAAAAAAAAAGGAAAAAGAAAAGGTGCACTTACCATTAATCTCAATCAACTAGTAACTCAAACAAGCCAGGAGGGCTAAAAGCAGCATGGACCCAGCCAGAGAACTGGAGTTGATTCAGCAGCTCCAATAGGGTACAGGAGGCTAATTGCACATCAGGGAACAGGGCTGCCCAAATGGACGTCCACAGAGAGTACACATGATCATCCCCCGGTAGCATGGACCGTCCAGTTGGTATTACACCAACACTTAGTGCACAGGGTATACCTGAAACATCCAGTCTTCATGTTCACTGACAATCACACTCTCCTTAGCCAACAGAACTGGAGGAAATGGGATTTTCATTTCAAATCATGTCACCAACCATTCAACAAAAATAACCATAAGTAATGACGACACAAGACTGAGTCAAAGGAAATTTGACTGTTTTTATTCTTCATCAGTCAACAAAAATAATCACCAAAGCTTGAGTAGTGAGAAGGTCTTAAATCCAGTTTTTTTCCCCTTCACTAGAATTGGTCATAAAACAATCTGCTTAATAAAATGGAAGGAAAAGTTTACAATTCAACAAAAAACTGGCAGCTACTTTAGCACTGCTCTCAGGCTTAAGCTAGCAGCCCTGACTCTACATACAAAACAAGACCCTCTGGTTTTCCTTCAATATTCCCTGATATTCAAAAGTTCTCCTGAGAAGCCAAATCCACAGCTCAACGACACCACCTAGTGACACAGACAATAAATAAAAATAAGTATTTCTCAGGCTTTATGTTCTAATACATTAAAAATATTGAAAACAACACAAACAATCTTGTACACGTGGCCGAACAACTGAATAATTTTAAAGTATTTTTGTCTATGAATGAGTGCAGTGTTCTATATACTCAGCTGTTGAAGTCATGCATCATCTGATAATAGAGAGAGCTGCAGCATCAATAGAAGCAATGAAATGTAACAGGTTTAAATATCATTATTTCAAAAAAAAAGTTTAATTGAAAAAATGACAAAAAAACAGATCAACTACAATCCACCAGGGCAGTGCAAGTATAGACAGAGATTCTGAAACTAGCGGACCGGAACTTTCGATAAATGGAGATGCATACATATAGAAAAACTATTTACCACTCAGATTTGGATCTTAATTTTGGCATCGACTTCCAACTAATTGTTTATATTAAAAAAATTATCTTTAAAAAGGTCACCATTTTGCAGTATTACACCCTGTTTAACATTCAGGGACATCACATTTTCGGCACATAAAAAGTACGAAAGAGAGAAGCTTGAGGCAAAATATTATGATTTACACAGTCAGATATAAATAGTTGCAGATCTAGCAGGCACTGGGGCGTATGTATAACCCAGGAAAGGAAGGTGCCACAGCAAATATAAATAAGGGTGAGTCGGGGGAGATGCTACCTGTGATTGAGTCAAAGGGTAAGGAGAGTCACCCCAAGTACAGAGCAGGAAAAACAAAGAGGTCCAAGGCTGCTTAACCCTTAGTGCGCCGAAACCAATTTTCAAACGCTTAAAAAATGTAAATATCTTGAGCCTTTGAAAACCTATCATGTGGCGACTTGTTGAAAAGAGCTCCCACAGAGGAGCTCTTTTCAACAAATCGCCACGGTAGGTTTTCAAAGGCTTTGATTTTATTTCATTGTACCCGCGAGTGGCAAATGTTGCCTTCGGCGCGTTAAGGGTTAAAGGCGACGACAATCAATTACCCAGCAGTTCAAAAAAACTGCGGGTTTTCAAAACGATTTCTAGGCGTCCACCTTCCATTTCTGTTCACGATACACTTGCGCAACCGCTGCCACCCTCCGTTTCGAAGTCGCAAACACTATGGCACGCAACTACCGACTGTGGCAACCCATGTACGACAGATTGTGCCATACCGCTTTGAAAACTACATTCGCTTCAAGCAACTTTGATAAAATAAGAGTCTCGGAGCCAAGAGGCCCATCAAAAACAGTGACGTAAAATCTATGGCATGTCTATGGCATTGAGCTTCTATTTGAGAGCACGAATTGCTGCAATGTTGGGGGGGAACAAAAAGCAACAACAGGAGCGACGAAGGAGATGTAGCCGCCGCACAGCAGGGCACCGGGAGATCTGGGACGCGCCAGCCCTCCACCGAGCCGTCAGTCGTCCACCCCAATGTTGCGAAACAGGTAGGACATAGACTCTCCATTGTGGATGCGACGAATAGCCTCGGATAAGATCATGCTGATGTCCACTGTCTTGATCTTCGGACACTGGAGCTTCTGGATCTCGTGCGGGATGGTGTTGGTCACCACCACCTGTCAGGCGACAGCATCGCTGCATGAGCGCCTCAAAATCCCGACCCACTGGCAAC
Organism: Gymnothorax reevesii; assembly: GCA_029721435.1. Lineage (NCBI taxonomy): Eukaryota > Metazoa > Chordata > Actinopteri > Anguilliformes > Muraenidae > Gymnothorax > Gymnothorax reevesii. The sequence continues at coordinate 14,042,255 of CM056592.1, forward strand.
ACCACAGGAGCACAGTCACACATCCACGCACACTCACAGGAATACATGATACAGTCCATCTCAAACAGAGCTAGCCCCCAGCAGGAGAAGAACAGTAGCATTGCCACTTAAAACCCTCTTTCGCATTCAGAATTGGTTCCACAGCAGAATTAGAGCGCAAATTGAGTGCCAGGTCTAGACAGTGTCATGAGCGTGTCTGACCTCATCGATGGCTGACTCCTCAATGAGCCGAGGGGCATCAGAGGACAGGATGCCGTGCGTCGCCATGACGTAAATTTTGTAAGCCCCCCGCTCTTTCAGAGTATCCGCCGCTGCCAGGAAACTGTCCACATCATCGATGATGTCATCCTGAGGAGGAGCACACAAGGACAAGCGATTTCAATCACATACTACAGCCGCACTGGAGAGGAAGCAAGGAGCGCCAATACTTGGTTTATATTCAGGCGATGTACTGTACGGTAAATTATGCCAGTGCAAAAGCTGGCAGCAGTTTCCTTCAAATTTCTGCAGCATTGTTAAAAAATGATCCTGTAAATCATATGACTGTCTTCAAATTTGCAGTTGGCTCAAACACTCACCACGATGATAGCGATTCGTCCTCCAACGTCTCCAACCACAGTTATTGGAGGCTTTTCTTTGGGAATCAACACTGACAACACAAAGATTAAAATCCTCAGGCGGCCCGTTTTTGAGCCCTGTTTGCTAACATGATGAGCAGCCGTATACACTTCTGCTCACAGGCTGGGAGACACTGGTGATTTTCACACCAGTCATAGTGGTGCACATTATACAGAAACAGACATAAGTTATTATGCACTGGTCCAACAAAACAAAGATATTTCTGAGCCCGTCCTAACGCCGACGTGTTCTTTTACCATCTTACATCAAGAGAGGGCAGCACCAAAAGCCATTCAAGTTTTGCTACTTTTTTTTTTTTACTCGCTTCTTTTTTAGCATGTGGTTCCCTGCCGACCAGACTCTTATTTCTCATAGTTGAGGACATAGCTGAAAAGGCTGGATCCATGACTTTCATTGCTTGTCATCACGCTGTTGCTAAGCTAAAATGCCATTATACTGCCCTGAGCATCAGCTTTATTGCGCAAGGAAAGCACCACTTTCTGATGGTACAGCATGTCTTCACTCCTAACCCTGCAACACAAACACATGCAGCTACAGTATATCTCCTGCAACTGGTCGAACCCTCGGAAGTTGGCTTGTATCTGTAAGATTCCTGGGTCTATTGAGGCATTTTTCCCCATACTCCCAACTAATTTTTGTCATAGGAGTGTGTTATTTGCTTTTGCAAGACTCATAGTGCAGCTTTAACGTACATCTTGTTGCTTGTATAAAATTATTTACTGAAAACAAATATTTCTTGGATAAATATTGAGAAATGCTTAACTGACTTCAGTGATTCTGAACTTAAGAGTGGTTTTGTGTGTGGAAGAAATGCTGGATGAAATGTTGAACTTACGAGGGATCTCCAAGCTGGGGTGTATCGCGGCGACGTTTCTGACGGTGGGAGGGGAGTGTCGACCATCCACAAGATCAGACTCGGCGTCCTGCGCCTCACCGTGGATCACAGCGATGCCCAGCCGGAGTCTCTCGGCGAAAGACTGTGCCCTACGGGTACAGTGTCCCGTCATTACCTCATCTGCCCTCAAACCCTCCACGCTAGGCTCAATTCAGCAGGGTGTCAATCAAATCAGCTCAACTATCGCCAAAGACTGAGAAAGACTAAATGTGGAGGAAAGACTATAGAAATGCAAGGGAGGGAAAAAAAAAAAAAAAAAAACCAGAAGAGAAGAGTGAACATACCTTTTTGCAGAAGCCGGAGATTTGGCCACAATTACTGCATTTCTATAGTCAGGAATCTGCAGATTTTAAACACACACACCCAACCCTCATTTGCAAGCCTGACAGCAGGAACATGCTCCACACACCAAGGCAACTTTCACTCTCTTCAGGGGAATAAGGCCAGAAAAAAGGAAAGGAAGTGTGTTACCTCACGAAAGTAGAGAAAAAGCCCTGGTCATCCTCTTAGATTCCCAAAGCAGGGTGCAAGATTTCCCGAAACTGAGAATTATACATAACAAGCAGACTGAAAATACTCTGATGAGGATTCTCTCAAATAATCATATATTTTATATTGCTCAAAAAAATACTAATACAGTGCAAGACTGGCCGTCCTGTTCTTGGACCCGGCCATGCCAGTACCGACAGTGGGCAGCAGCCAATGAGAGAGCAACTTCTGGTTGGCTTTTTATGCTGCTCAGGGATATGAGAGGGACACAGTCGGTTTGGGTCACGGTTCACTGTTCCAAGTGCCTCCTACTGACTATACAGATACTTTCTGAGCAAGCATGCATTCAGTTTTCCTCCATCCCAGTCGAGTGCATGCCAGGACTGTGATCTCGAGTGAAGAGAGTGAAAAGGTCAGCTGACTGGCCAACATTTCAGATGACAGCCATGAACTTCCTGCGCTCTCCGGAAGAGGAAGCATGAGTCGTGCACGTACTTGGTAGTAAAGAGTTTCCTGGACAGACATTTCAGATTCGGAAGGGATTGGACATGCCAAATTTATGAAAATAAATGAACAAAAAAGGCACTATTTAAAAACGCTGATTGATATGCCTCCACCCGCCAGAGCTTCATAAGTCCTAGAAGTCGATTTTCCGCCCCTGCATACAGCTGTCCTCTTACTACATTGACCTTTGACCCCATGATCTCCAAAACCTAATCAGATCAGGTACCCTCTGTGAGGAGTTAACATCTCTGAACTGGCGAAAATTCCACCAGTCCTTTAGCAGATGAAGTGCAGATAATTTTTGTGACGGGCAGTGTAACGGACGTGCGCACGAACGGACAACCAGAAAAAGCTATGTCTCCCCCCCCGCAGTATAACGGGAAAACAATTAAACAAACAATAAATAAATACATAAGAGCAAGAAATCCCAAGGGTGGCAAATGGTTAATTTTTTTTCCTAAAAAAATATTCAAAATGGCTCATCTTCAGATTCAGACAAGCTTTCACGCACAATTATATTACAATCACAAGACTACTGTATGTAACTGTGAAAGAATTAAAAAGAGTGAAGAACTCTATGCATTTGCTAGCAAAGGCATCAGTTTTTTTCTGGCACAAAATTATTTTCAGGGTTTCCAGAATTTAAACATAAAACTCAAAGAAAAAATAACCCACAGGGGGAAAAGAAAAAAAAATTTGTGGACCAAATCATGATGCTTCTTCATTCAAGCTTCAGGTACCAAACAACATAGGGAAAATTTTTTTAGAAACGCTCCCTGGAAGTAGAGACAATTCCTCCATTTAAATGCTTAAATACATTTTAAAGTTAAAAACTGAAACATAACCCAGCATTGAACACATCATCAGGATGCAAATAATGTAGGCTGAGCCCAAATGTGGTGCTAGCATTTTCAATGCAGAGAAACTTTTAACAATGGAAGTTTCAACTTCCTAAAATTCAAATCACTTATGTAACAAGCAGCCTAATTTTTACAAGTCACCAAATAAACCTCCAGGCATGAGTTGGAATTTTTCAAAGTACAGCCCATAGCAATACTAAACTGTGACAGATTTTGCAACAGCACAGATATCAAAATGCTTTAAAAGCAAAAGTACCGATGGAATCAGATTTCTTTCATGGGAGATGTTGCATTAACAAGATAGATTAACTTTAAAACTAAAAAACCCATTTCCAAAAAGTTGGGACACTGTGTAAAATGTAAATTAAAACAGAATGCAATAATTTGCTAATCATTTCAACTCATTTAATTCAAAATAGTGCAAAGGCAACATATCAAATGTTGAAACCGAAAAATTTTATTGCTTTATGAAAGAGTCTAATTTTGAATTTGAAGCCAGCAACACATTACATAAAAGTTGGAACAGGGGCAGCAAAAGACAGGAAAAGTTGCAGGATATTAAAAAAATAAATAAATACACCCAGCGGAGCATCTCACAGGTAATTATGTAACAGGTCAGTAATATTATTGGGCTCAAATAAGAGCATCCCAGAGAGGCTGAGTCTTTCAGACGAAAAGATGCCCAGGGCTTCATTACTCCATGAAAGTGGACGTGAGAAAAAAAAAAGTAGTGCCATAATTTAACTCCTTAACGCTCGGAGCCGTGTATACTCGAAAACAACCACCGTGCTGAAGTCCCGGGTCCATCTATGAAGGAGAGCTAGCGCGAGTCGTATAAACAGTTCAGCAGTGAATGCTGCCGCGTGCTGGCCCGGATTATTTTCACTAATGTTCGTTGGCGGAATGGGTAATAAGAACTGCGCTGTTCAGCATCTAAACCAAACACTGACTTGAGTTCATGTGATGTACGATAAGGATACAATCAATTACGCCATTCACATTTTTTATTTACATAGAAGCAGATTTTGAGATTTTTCATCAAAAATTACTGACAGTATGGTAAGTTCGGAAGCACGGTTTGACACATAATGGAATCTCGTAACTCACGCATATGTAGCATAACATTCTTTTCACCGTACTTGGCGCAAAATGATTCACATGATTCGCACAGTCTCAAGTTCTTCGCAGTCGGCGTGTGCGAATTAGCCAGTTGATCACAGGGATTAACAACGCTAATACCGTAGCTGTCATCAACAATACAACGTGGTTTCACTATTCGCTCACCCTGACGATTCCTCTTCACTGTTTCGCACATGTGGTCTGCGGGTTGGCAGCATCTTCACATGGTTTTTGTCCTGCCACAGCAGGACCAGCATCAGTTCATTTGGCTGTCACCATGTGATCATGGTGAAAATGAACGAAACAAAATTTACAAACTGAAAGAAATGGAATGTATGAACGTTACTTCTTATATTACCCAAGAACAATCATAATGTCACATGAACTCAAACCACTGTCTGTGTTTAGATGCAAAGCAAAAAGCATTCACGATAACTGTTCTGCGCGTTTAGATGCAAAGCGAGCAACGCGATCAGACGCGACTCTGGGACTCAAGCCGGTCGGCAGTAATATGAGTTCACACATTTCCGGGCAAGTTCAATAAGACAACTGATGAGCGATCGGGCAGAGGCGAGTTGAGTTAATGTAAATATACAGGAAACAAGTGGTTAAGAATAATATTTCTCCACATAAAATTGCAATGAATTTGGTGATTTCGTCCTTATGAAATGAAAAATTTAACAAAGGAGGCCGTGAAGTATCAAGCAGCAGAAATCCTACATCAAGCAAGAATGGGAAAATATTTTGCTTTGGAAACTACAGCAGTCGGTCTCCTCAGTAGCCCAATGCTCAGAGTGTGGTTAAAAGAAGAGGTGGTCCAGCACATTGGTGAACATGCCCCAGTCCCAACCTTTTTGAAAATGTTTTATTGGCATCAAATTCAAAATTAGCGGATATTTTTCAAAAAAACAAAATTTCTAAGCTTCAATCTGTTTTCCTAGTAGCTACAATTGTAAATTTAAAAATATAGTTTAAAGGATCTGAAAGTCATCATATTCTGTTTTTATTTACATGTTATGCAGTGTAACAACTTTTTTTGGAAGCAGGGTTGTAATAGAGAATTTTTGGTAGTGGTTACTGTCCTTGTCCTTCACTCACAAAATCAGACCCACAGCATATGCCAGTAAAAATGCACACAACCTCTTGATAGGCCATGCCTAACATCTCCAGGCTCATGGGCCAACATTGAAATGTTATTATACCATCTGGTTCACCAGAAACTAGTGCTTAACTAGAGCTGATAAGAAGACGCCAGAATTAATTAACCTCACGCAGCCATTACAGGATTCCTGAGGCTGCTATCCAAACCCAGCAATGGGTCATATGATCTTATTGGCGTAAGTTAGCTTACTGTTAGCGAGCCGAGGGCTCATCGCTGCAGCGGAGCTTACCTCCTCCTGGATGTACTGGAGCAGGAAGGGTGAGGCGCGCAGGTTATCCACAGGAATATTGAAGAAACCCTGGATCTCCTTCTGGTGCAGATCCATAGTGATCAGGTGAGTCAACCCTGCAGGCAAAACGATATCTATTCAGAGCACAATTATCAACAAAAAAAAAAGGGTACGCCACAGGTCAATTACAGATAAAATGGTTTGGAACAGCTTTGCAGGAATGGCAATTTCAATTCTTTGAATCAATGACCTGCGCAAATAGTTTTCACTTTTCGGTCATAAAAAACAACAACCGTCGCAATTTCAGAAGACACTCCAGTGTTTCCCCTATATGCATTTAGGAGCAACAGGCCGCCGCTGTTGAATAATGAGCGCCGCTACTGCATTTTCATATTGTAATAAATAATCATAAGAGGCACAAACCACTTGCCCTTTCTCCTCAACGCACAGCGGTCTGCTGCTATTGGTCAGCAAACAGAAAAAAAACGTGTCTCCACCAGGAATACTGGTGGGGGCGCCTTAGTCTAGTAAAGTGACACTTTCCTGAGCCCAAAAACCCAACCCCCAACTCTACAACGAATAGTTCACCAATTATGAAGCGTCAAATATCAACCAATCAGGAAAGGGGCAGGGCTTAATCATTTAACATGTAATTCTTTCCAGAGTCCAACAACCCAATCCCCAACTCTCTATGACAAAAGGTTCAAAAGTTAGAAAAGATCAAAGCTGATCCAGCTCAGATAACCTACAGGACAGAGTGATGAAACAGGAGAAGAATGCTGGATGTGTCTGTGCGTACGTGTGCGGTGGGGATGCAGAGACATTAACGTCCATCATTTGGGAAAGTCCTCAGTGTGACACACATTTGAAACTCTACCTGTAAAGCTGCAAGACTTGGTAAACAAGTGTTTGCCACTAACATGGCAATATCCCCCGCTGCCTCAATTTTGTGTGTCTGTACGGACGGCGCCCAATGCTATATCCCCCGCATCGCGCTACTCGTTAATGGAGTTTAAAGGAACATTTCAACATTTTGGCAAATTGGCCAATTGTCATAATCCCTATAGTTATATGAGTAGGTACATTACCTTTAGTTATCCGCGCCCCCTGTTTTGAGATTTGGTGGGGGAAAGACGCAAGCTCCTCAAGAAACATAACGAAAATGAACAGTACAGGTCCCTCCCTCCTTCAAAATTCTGATCAAAACTCATCAAATACGCAATCCAGCAACTCCATAACGCTCTTGTGGACAACTTATGACCTGCACATTCACCACGCTATAAAATAATCATGTATAATAATCAAATATTACAACACATGATGCAAATACTTGGAACTACTTTCTTGAGTAAACTGCTGGGCGGATTAACACAGTGTACACTGCGCCCCACAGAAGTTGCCAGTAGCTGCAGTAAACATACACTTATGAAATCACTCCGCCCAGCCGGGATGTCTGGAAAGTCGTTCCGGTTATACATTTGCCTTGAAAATCTTGTAATAATGCATTATTATTTAATAGCGTGGTGAATGTGAAGGTCACAAGTTGTCCACAAGAGCGTTTTGGAGTTGCTGGATTGCGTATTTGATGAGTTTTGAAGGAGGGAGGGACCTGTACCATTCACTTTCGTTATGGTTATGTTTGCTGAGCAGCTCGCGTCTTTAGGCCATATTGGTTTGGTGTGTGTGGCAAAGGACAACAGCACACACTCAACATAAACCCTCACCAGCTTTACACATCATGGAGGCAATGAGCTTCGACACAATGGAGCCCCTTTTCCGCATCTTGCACTGCTTGCTGTAGGGGAAGTAAGGTATGACCCCGATGATGCTGCGAGCGCAGGAGGTCCTGCAGGCATACACCATGATCAGGAGCTCCATGACGATCGTATTCACGTCTCTGCTGAGAAAAAAAGCCCAAGGGTGAGTGCGAGAGGCACTACAATAGCGATACAGACAGAGCAATGCAGGGCAGGTGGGACTATCAGTAGGTTCTCACCACTGCTGACCGGGAGCACGCTCTGATCCAGTCGTCGTAAGGCCACAAAAATTTGGCCCTTGTCAAAATTGTTCAGGTCTCGGGCCCCATTTCTCCAGTATCTTACCCGTCGATTAAGAGAACTAGCTGCTCTATGACTGTCCAAGCTCTATTTGCAGACCTGGACAACAGGCATCGTTCAAGAAAATCAATATTATTCACTTCATTAACGAGTGGTCATAATCTTTTGGCTCACTGATGTATACCTGCCTGTCAAATGGAAGCAGGCTGCATCCTTCTTTTGCTAGCACGTTTATGTCAGTATGGGAAACAGACCATAACAGAGTTCTTACCATCATGTGACTTGAACAACATATCTTCTTACTAATTACCATGTCAGGCTTTTCTGTCAGAGGCAGCTTTTCTACGCCTTAATCACTGGTCCCTGGCAACAAGTGGCTACCATGCCTCATTAAACCCATTCAGCCTCCGTTGAAGAGACTTACTTAGAGACCGTCTGGATGATGAAGACATCCTTTCCACGCACCGACTCCTGAATCTGAACTCGTGTTTCTGTAGGGACAGATATTGCAGTGAGCAGAATGTCTTGGGACAGCCATACGAAGATAACTGCCTCAGTGATGCTGCATTAAACACACAGGAACACGTTGCAAGCAAAACAACTGCAGCGGGCCTCTGCTTTCAGCGAATCAGCATGTGAAGGAAATTAGCCTCCTCAGCAGTTCGTTAACCCCATTAACAAGGCTCAACAACAGAAGTCTTGTTCATAAAACCAACAATTCCTTCTAAGAACAGAATCAAAGAATTATGGGTAAAACCATCTTTTTTTCCCCCTCTTCCTACATTTTCAATGTATTAGACTAGAAATGGAACATAGCACCCAAGTTTAGTCCAATTAATGTTTTGATAATACTGCACAGCAGTCTTTCAGTTTAGGAACTGACAATATGAGCAGAGGCTTTATCAAATGTACAATAAAGCTCCAGAATAAATAAATGTTAATACTGTCAATGGATGTGTACTACATTCACCCTCTGCTTACTTCAACGACTTCTGCAACTACTGGACGTCAAATTCAGCTCTTATATTACCCAAGAGGAGATCTCATGATTATACTGACATGACTTGAGCACAAATTCTCAATAAAATTAACCTCTTTGGGTTAAGAAGCATTAAGATGAGCAAGTATCCAGAACAATATATTTGATTATCATGAAGACGTTTTCATGTGACTTCAAAATGAACATTAAGTCATTTTTATTTTTAATAGAGCCATGAATAATTGTTCTCCCTATTTTCTTACTTTGTGCATCCTCCCTTCACCCACTGAACGCAGCATACTCGCATGTATGTTTAATAAAGAAAGGTAACACACAAGTGAACGAGACCATTTCTCTATTGGCCTTAACTTGTGGATTTACCACCACAAAACACAGTGGAGATTAAGCAAATTGACATTATTATGCTGTTTTGCGCTGGATTAATCCTTTTAACACCGACTCCCTGGACAACAAGAAGCTGCGCTTTACTGACCACACTACCTCCAAGTTCAGGAACCTACATTTATGGTTTGATAACTTTCTGCACACAAGAATTCCATACAGCTGGATGACAAAACTTACAGTTTGAAAAGTAAGAAGCAGCCAGTTTCTGCTTGAATACTTTTTTGGCTGAGAAACGACCGTCCTTGCAGCCAGTGCAACCAACATACACCTGAATCCTCTTCCAGCCTGTCTTCAAAGGTCTTGTTTCCTTAAAAGTTCTTACTGACTGCCTCAACCCTGCAGCTGATTATTTCAGGTATATTTTCCCAGGAAATATTTAAATCAGATTTTTAGCCTTCTGCACCAGCCCAGTGAACACAGGAAGTCATGGATAACCATTTGAGAGTGCCTAATAACTCAAATAAGTAGGTCATATACACTGCCTGGCTAAAAAAAAAAAAAATCACCGATTGGAAATGAATGAACAAATTCTATAATTGGATCATTATTGCAGTTATTGATATGTTTCAGCAGGCAATAATCATTTTAACCCTGACTGATGAAGCGCGTCACTACTCATTTCTTAAAAAATCATGTCGGAAGACACATCCCTTGATGGTGGAAAAGATGTTACAGTATTTCAGAACGGGCAAGTTATTAGTCTGTATTTAGCAAAGAAACTCATGAATGCAAAAACAAGTATGAGGAATCATTTTCACAAAGAAATTTGCCATTACAAAGGCGTGACCTTAAACACATTAAAAGTTATTGGGATGTGCTCAAGAAAGACCACTGAGTGGTTCAATCATTATGTCGAGAAGACAAGATTTCGGCCAAAAATTATGTTACGCAAATAAATGTTCTGGCATTGCATATAGTTGTCAAAACAATGACCAGACGAATATGCACTGTAATCTAAACTACAGGGGTTCCAACTAAATATTTCAGTGTGCAACTTTTTTTTGGCCGGGCAGGAGACTCTCTTCTTAGGGATTCACATTCATGTTTTTAACACAATTTCTTCTGACAACGATGCACAAGAACCAGCTACCTGCAATTCCAGGGGACCTGCACGTGCAAGTGTGAGGACATTTACAAGTAAAATTGTGAACAAAAATTCTGTTTCCAGAGGGAAATGGAGCACGTCTCAGGATCTCAGGCCAACCACAGAGACTACACTTGGTCATTATAACTCATACACGAACATTCACTCATCAGATAAATTATATTACTTATCGGTAATAAAAGGACTCCATCTCATTTCCACAAATGATTTTCTAGAGGGTTAGTGATAGAAAAGGTGACAAAACACAGAGGTAAACACACCACTTTCCCAACTTTTCTGATTTGATACAGACGTAACATTACAGACATTACAAATTAGAATTTATTTTTTTTTTTTAAATCTACTGCAGGAAAAACATAAATGATCTTGTCTTTGCACTGTTAAGTTTCAAGCCAGGGAAAGGATGATTTGCCAATCCAAATTCTCTTTTCTGCATTTTTCCATATCATCCCAACCTCTTTAGACATGGGACTGAAAAATAAAAGTATGTGATTACAGTTCACCAGCTTGCTTCGTTTAGACCAAAACAAAAAGAAGGGAGCATGGCTCTCCTGGGCTATGCCTGTAGACCTGTTGCAAACATAGGCAAAAATGATGCCATTTTGAAAATGGTGCCAACTCGGCTGGCAGTCCTAAGAATAAAATAAAATGGTAGAAGTATAGAATGTTTTTCTGACTGGATTGCAGACTAAGATTTACTTAAACAATACGACAAATGGAATGTTCCAGTGCCAGTGGAGACAAACGATGGAGAAAGAGCCAGTGTAAGGTGAGGAAAGCCCAGTGCATGATCTTTCAGGGGTGCGAAGATCTTTGTTAGGGTTCAGCTCACCTCGATTGGCTTCCTGATACACCTGAACTTTCCCCAGCTCCACTCCGAGGCGCCTGCTCAGAAAGAGAAGCAGTTAACGTCATCAACAAATATAATAAATGATTAAAATCCATACAAGTTTATTCCAATTACGAGCAGATGCCAAAATTTGGTAAGAAACCCCATATGGAACTCGACCTGGCAGATTGTACCCCCATACTTGGCAACAGCCAGCATATTCAGTGCAAGCCAAGCAAACACAGGAACTAATGAGGTGGTAGTTCAATATTATTAGCACTGAAATTCAAGAGAATGCAATACAGTTCATGGAGCAGAAAATAATTCAAATCTACACCCGCAACCCACTGTTACTCCCATTGCTGATGTTTCCTCGACGCCAAATTCCAACCTACCCCACAATGTGCATAAACATCCCTAAATATTTATTTTCCATACATTTTGTTTTCACAGGCATACCAACGAATAGCGCATCTAAGGAAAATCACTGTATGTAGCTGATATTACTGTAATGCCGAGATCTTTCGGGACAAATAGGATGGATGGTGGATGACTAATCCAAATGCACACGGCTAACCCATTATTCTCAGTAATGAAGTGTACCTTACAATACAGAGACCTGCGCACATTTTACTGAGGGGAAAAAACTCCACAAAAGGACATTTCCTCAGAACAGCAATTAGACCCAAAGTACTGGGTAAGGTACACAAGCACAAGACTGACTTTTCCCCCATTCTTTATTGGACCAAGGGAGGTCTACCGAGGGAAAATAAAAAAGGACAGGGGTTATGCCTCTGGAACAGTATTTGGATAAAGGGACTAGCTCAACGGCTCTGTATAATTTTAAACATCAGGACGAGTAAAGCACAAACAGAAACACTTGTTTGGAAAGCAACAAACAAATTAATTTCACTGTAATATAAGGACAGAAAAAGAAGTCTACATAGACCATTTATGCAAAATCTGTTCAACTCCAAGACAAGTACAGTGTATTTTATTTACAACAAGAACATAAAAATATGCTAGGGAAATCATCTATACTGATATAAACTGCTAAAGATCATCGCAAAAGCATACCTTAGAAACACTGTAAGCATTCAACATGAATACAACAGGGGTCCAGCCCCAAACGCTTGCCAGAAAACTACTCTACTACTCTACTAGAACATTATCAAGTAATTAAGTTAACCGGCATCAGGTGTGTAACATGACTGGTTATAAAAGGAATGTCTTAGAGAGGCTGAGTCTCTCAGAAGTAAAGATGGCCAGAGGCTCTCCAACCTGTGAAGGCTTGCATAAAAAAATTGTGGAATACAATGTTCCTCAACGTCAAATTGCAAAGGCTTTGAAAGTCTCATCATAGACACTGCATAACATCATCTAAAGATTCAGAGAAACTGGAAAAATCTCTGTGCGTAAGGGACAAGGCCGAAGACCTTTACTGGATGCCAGTGATCTTCGGGCCCTCAGACACCACTGTATCACTCACCAGCATGATTCTGTCATTGACATTACTAAATGGGCCCAGGAATACTTCAAGAAACCTCTGTCTGTAAACACAGTCCACCATGCCATCCACAGATCCACCTAAAACTCTATCATGAAAAAAGGAAGCCATTGTTGAGCGTGATCCAGAAGCGCCGCAGTGTTCTGTAGGCCAAGGCTCATTTAAAATGGACTGTCGCAAAGTGTCCTGTGGTCAGACGAGTCCAAATTTGACATTCTCGTTGAAAATCATGAGCGTCGTGTCCTCCGGGCTAAAGAGGGGAAAGATCACCCCTCCTGTTATCATCATTCAGTTAAAAAGCCAACACCTCTGATGGTATGGGGATACATTAGTACATATGGTTGGGGACACTTGCATGTTTTAAAAAGCACCATGAAAGCTGAAAGGTATATAAAGGTTTTAGGGCAACATATTTTCCTCCCCCCAGATGACATCTATTCCAAGGAAGGCCTTATGCATTTCCGCAGAACATTGCTAAACAACATACTGCAGCTATTAAAACAGCATGGCTTCGTAGTAGAAGAGTCCGTGTGCTGAACCGGTCTGCCTGCAGTCCTGATCTTTCACAGATCGAGAACATTTGGCCTATGATTAAACAAAAAGTCCGTTAAAGGAGACCCAAAACTCTCCAGCGGCTGGAAGCCAATATTAAACAAGAGTGGGATCAAATTCCAATGGCTAAACTCAAGAAACTTGTCTCCCCAATGCCCAGACGCCTCCACTCGGTGTTAAAAAGAAAAGGGGATGCTACACCTTGGTAAGCAGGTCCCTGTCCAAACTTTTTTGAGCCCAGTAGCAGCCATCAAATTTGAAATGAGCTCATTTTGTGGATAAAATGATAAAATTTCTCAGTTTCAACATTTGCTTTGTTATCTCTGTTCTGTTGAGAATAAAATACTGGCTGGTGTGATTTGAAAGTCATTGCGTTTTGATTTTACTCACAATTAACACTTTGTCCCAACTATTTCGGAACTGGGGTTGTATATTACTTGCATTGCTTTTAATTGGGGTTCCAATATTTCACAATGGTGGTAGGCTAGGAAGGAGTGTTGCGATGAGACTTAAGCGTCACTCACTAATCAATCAATCAATCAATCAATCAATCAATTTGCCATTAGCACGACCATGGGCGGTAGGATAAATATGATCTTGGTATGGATGACTGGTCCCCAATTCACAAACAGCTTATCCAGGAGTTAATGATAGTGTCACTTTAATTTATTTATTTTTTCCATTATTTATATTTGTTAAACACTGAACTCACTCGCCAATCCTCTTGCCCAGCTCCATGCAGGATGGATTGGAGTTGGCAGTGAAGATTACCAGGCCTCCCTTGGGTGCATTCATGTCTTCTCGAGTCTTGCCAACAGCTCCTTGGGACTCAGGCAATGGTTCCCTGGGCTCCCACGCACTGCTGAACCCTTCCTGTGAGAACACAGTGTCCAGGGTCGCTCAACCACAACACAAGGAAAAATTTCAGGGCCCTCCATTGCCACCACTGCAAAACTGTCTGGGGGAAAAGTGGGCTACACGCTCAACATTGCACTTAAAGCACTTAAAGGGACATTATCACAGTGCAGCAAGTCACACACAATAGCTGCATAAATACACAAAATCAATCATGTGTAGGAAATTTTTTTCATGTGGGGTCATCCTTTTTAATTGTTTAGATGTTTTTTAATAAATTCTTGGAACGTGCCATGACCCTTCTAGCAGACGGTATTTTTGAGGAAATACCGCTAGGGGCGCTGTAAACAGCGACGTTATCCCGGATCTCCGTCTGATTTGGCCGTCATATTCATCAGTAGTGCATTCATGCATTATGATGATAATACTTGAACATTGCGCGTCTTTCGTGTGATATCCAGCTATTAATACAAATTGCCTGCGTCGAGAGGACACGGGTAAGTTAGACTTCCTGCACCTAGACCTCGATGTCTGCATGACTGACATACAAACAAATATGACACAAACTCATTGGGCAGTACGGTAGCCTGCCCCGGGGATATACATGGATCTATATGGAGGATCTTACATGAGTAAGCATGTCATATGAAAGTTATTAAACGACTTGTGTAAATTTTGCGTAGGTTGCGAACTTTGTGAGCTACATCACTCTGATACTCTGTAATGAGTCACAGATATTCACAGTTAAACTTGCCATGGTTTTTAAATTCACAGTCAACACTGACTAACCAGCTAGCTAAGAAACTAATGTTACATAATGGTTATGGAAAGGTACTCCGTGCATGCTGGCTAGCTAGCTCATTTCACAAAAATTGTGGTGAAAAGACGGAAATTGTGCGGTGTATATGCTGTATGTTGCGTATATGCAGAGCAGCCAGAGTAACATCATAGCTAAGGGCTGATAAAGAGATCGCTCTAATAAAATGACGCACCCCATTCAAGGGAGAATAGCCTGTTTGCTCGCACCCCTTGTCCAATATTTGAATTACATTGGAGTTCTAACCCCTAACAACTTCTAATCCAGAGAAGGTACTGTTATCTGGGAATATATTTAAGCGGCAAATTGTATTGGATGATAATGTCCCTTTAATGAAATAATGATCGTCCTTTGAGATCCACAATGTGAGCATTGACTACTCAGAGTGAGCGAGTGCAAAATTGACCCTGGATTCCATCTAATAAGGGCCTATGATCCTGCCTGTCAGGCCGCCATTTTGAAATGATTTTACAAAGCCAGTCATCAACTTTACCATACCTGCGTTGCTACTGGCTCTGCACTCACAGTACAAAAAGAACAACAGAGCAGCAAACCAGAGTCCAGTCCACAAGATTGACGCCAATGGCTTCCAGCAATCAAAGAGGTGGCTAAAAGAGCACCAAGAGAACATGGACAGTGGTATTACATATCTGAACATGCAGTGTTTTATTTCCATGATGTGGCCACCACAACACAATAAATGAAAAAAGACAACTTTTCCGATATTTACGACAATGGCAGGTTATAGGTTCCTGAAGCTAATGTGCCGATGACCTTGCTGAACTACAATCTGTAATAATGTTGTCACAGGACTGGGAAAGTTTTCGGTTTTATTCCCAGATAAGTCAAGTGTTGAGTGCCTGACCAGTGTAGGGACCTGTTCTATTCAAATTCAGTGTCAATTCAAACTGTTCAGCAGTTCAGCTGAAAAAGTAAAAAAAATTTAAAAAATGAAAAATATCATACAGTATACAGCAATACTGAAAACCCCCTGATGGAAACATTCTTGTTTGCATCTTAAACGTCTTATGCTACCCATATGCCTACCTACAGTATATTCCATGCATACACAATGGCGGTGGTTCCCAAACTTCTCGTGGAGTATCCCACGCCAGATCTAGGCAAGCATTTGATTCATTTCTCCAGAAGCAAATTTGATTTAACTAAGCGACAGAGGGGTTGAAGTGGGAGGGCTTAAAGGAGAATTCCGGTGTGAAATTGACTTGGGGTGTATTGAAACATGATAATGAGTACTAACCTTTGTCGAATACCCCACCTCCGTACGCACGCAACATTTCGAAATAAATGGATTTTTAGCCGAAGATCCCAACAGGCTTACAATAGTAGTGAATCGGGCATAGTGTTGCCATGCAAAGAAATCGCTATTTTTTTCATCATTAACAAGGCTCAAAGTAGCTCCACGCTTCTTCGGTAGGATTCCGAGGGCCCCGAAATTTAAAACGAGGCACTGAGAACTTTGAGAATGCACCGGTAGTTTATTAAAAAGGACTTTATGCAAACAGTACCTTGAGGTAGTTTCCAGTCGCCTCAATCTTGAAAGTCACGATATGTCGATTGACGAGCACGAACAAATAGGAAGGATAGGGGAACAGATTGCAATCTATTCGTTCGTGCTCGTCAATCGACTTATTGTGACTATCAAGATGGAGGCGAATGGAAACTACCTCAAGGTACTGTTTGCATAAATAGTCTTTTTTAATAAACTACCTGGGCATTTTCAAAGTTCTCAGTGCCTCGTTTTAAATATCAGGGCCCTCAGAATTCCGACCGATGAAGTGTGGAGCTTCTTTGAGCCTTGTTAATGATGAAAAAAATATCAATTTCTTTGCATGGCAACACTATGCCCGACTCACTACCATTGTAAGCCCGTTGGGAGCTTCGGCTAAAAAGCCATTTATTTTGAAATGTTGCGTGTGTACGGAGGTGGGGTATTGGACAAAAGTTAGTATTCATTATCATGTTTCAATACACCCCAAGTCAATTTCACAGCGGAATTCTCCTTTAAGGCTTAACACAGCAAAAACCTGGATCAACCCAGGGGTGCCCCAGGATAGGTATGGGAACCTCTGCCATAGTGTATGCAATGAATATAAATATGTAATACCGAATCTGAATCTTCATGATTGCCTCATAAAAATTACCCCTGGAGAGTAATTACAGTCAAAAGACTTAGGGGCACAGCCAGGGTATTTTTTTACTGTGCAGTTAACACATTTCAACTCTTAAACATGGAAAACAGACTATAACTAAAGCCATAGTTGCAAAAGTCAGCTGCATAGTAGCTCAGTTAAAAGCAGTGACTCCTCACAGTGAGAAGGGTCCTGGACTAAAATGGCTGCTCGATCCATACTGTGTTGAGGCAGAGTGTTTTGCCAGATAATGAGCACTGGTTGCCTGGGAACCACACAAACCTGCGAGCTCGTGTTTTATTTGCTCCAGCAGATGCCTCTGTTCCCCACCCTCCCCAATTAATAAACATCTTCCATCCAACCAAGTTCTAGTCGGGCCAATCACAACCCTTTATCATATTTGGACAGGGTTTGACACGATGAAGGTGAAGTATTTTCTTTAATAATTGAGACGGCCGGTCCTGATTTTGAGTGTTCTGTTGAATCTGCAATCACAATATGTGACAACCACTGGAAAAGCGTGTATAAGGGATATTTTGGTCAAATTGAGTCAAGTGCATCTGATGATCCCTTATCATGTACTAAAGAAAAACAGTTTTCCTCTAAAATGTAAAAAATCCCTAAAACACCCTTTTCTTGTGGACTGTCACATTAGTAAACAAACTGGATGGGATATTTTCTCTAAAAGAACAAACAATTGCAGTTATACTTGATAAGAAAGATGCGCCGGAAATTTTTCAGACAGAAATTTGTAAAAAGTTTCATTCTTCAACTGGCCCCGCTCACAGCCAGAGAGAAGAAGAGCCAGTGAAATCTCGGTGGTTACAGTCAATTACAACTTACAAAGCAGCAGGTCATGATATGCACGTCCCTTAATGATATTAACATTAGTATTAGCAGTGGCTAGCAAGCTTCTCTAAACTATGATGCAGGGGGACCTAACAAGTTTGCATTTCATCTGTGCTGAGGCGTTCATGTTTCGTTTCTCTGATTTGTTGTAGAACTATCCAATTGCATCCAGACTCCAGAGTCATTTGGTCTGAGCCAGTTGATAACGCCCCATGGAAATCTAGAATGAATGGACAGGTTCCCGACTAATTTGCATTTATGAATTGCTCTAGCGATGCCAGGCTAGGGCACTGGGGAGCGCCACACGACGACTGAACTGGCAAAATTTTTAGAAATTGTTCATCATTGCGCTCCACCGAACAGCCAATATGCTTTTAGCACTTTAAATGAAAACAAATTAAATCAGAAAATCTGAATCTAAATTTCCCCAATCTTAAATCTGCATTACCCCAAGTCATAGAATTTTATTCAGTAACTATGGTCCTATGACTTTCCTTTCAATATTAATGTTGTGGTTGGGTTTTCTCCAATAAAAAAAAAACAGACCAACAAATTTAACCATGGATCAGTTCCCACTTAAAAAAAAAAAAAAAACGGAGGTAACAGCATTTTTCCCATAATTTCAAGCAGTGAACTTCATAGATGGTCCAAGAAGTCTTGGGAGCACAAGAAACTGGGAATTCACTCGAATAAAAATCAGCAAGAAATGTATAAATTTTAGAGCTTGAGTAATTATGAAAACAAAGATTGCCACCCAGGCCTGACACAGACTTTCAAAAATACCCAGGGCATTACTCAAGCTGAATCACTACTCTACCCGTACCCTGAGAAATGAGCATGAAAAAGTCTCTCTCAATTGTTTAGTCATAAAAAGAAATATTTCAAGGTTCTCGCAATTTTCTTATACTGGCATTTCCAGAACTTGAATTTCAGCAAAGATGGTGACTTTTTTCTAATGGGAGATTTTTTTTACCAACATAAGAGTATAAAACATGTCCAGTGTTCTCCGCCTTCCTTATTTCTGGTCTTTCATCACCATGTCCCTTTTTCCCCTTCTCTCTTGCCTCTCCTCCTCCAGCTGCTTCCGTCTTTACAGCGACACATTATAAACGTCCTGTGATTTTATTTAGCCCCCCCCCCTTTTTTTAATTCCATGAAATACACAAGGGAATTTAACAAAAACTTTTCTTGTAAAAGGAACCCCATCGAAAAAAACTGAATTTTGAGGCCATTCGCTGCATGCAGAGTGAAGTCCCCTGTAGTCGTCAGCAACACACAGTGGTCAAAACCAGGGGTTCCCAAACTCAGTCCTGGAGACCCCCTTTATATGCTGGTTTTAATTCCAACCACAATTAACAATCCCAATATTAACAAGGTGTAAATTTTTTTCATCAATTGCTTTTCAGGCCAAAGAGACAATTCACCCTCTTAAACCACTTCGACAAAAATGGCTATGCATTCCTTGATGTATGAAAGCCCAATGTTTACATTTTGCTTATTTTGTGACATTCCAGGTGTGGGCGAAGCCAAGGCGGCAATAAGTTTTAAATGATCAAAAATCAAGACTGTGGTGAATCAATTTGCTGCTCATTAGGCTTCTGAACACAGGTGTTCAAATTCTTTCCACATGATTATCCTAAAAACGAATCACAAAAACAACACCAAACATGTTTGACCCATCATAATTTGCTTTGTCTTTGAAATTTTATTACCAGATAAATGGTTAGTTTTAGTGACCACATGTCGACAGTCTCAACAATTAAAGGTCAATTGATTCTACAATTTCAAGAGTGGCAATGATCCTCCTCTAAGCTAAAATAAATTTGTAACGTTAATATTAGTACAATTTTAACATGCAGCTGTCTAGATCTTCAGTAATCACCCGAATAGCTGTTTCTGGCATAATATAACTTAAAGATGTCAATAATCCATGAGTGCGGGTAGCTAGCACGGTTAAAAAATTAGAAACTCTTTAAAATTCTGGAATTGCAATTATTGCTGGAACCAAAACAAGAAGAGACAGTGGGTCCCCAGGACCGAGTTTTGGAACCCCTGGTCAAAACGATGTCATAAGCACCGCCCACTCGCTGCCAGCATCGCCATGAATTACAAACGCGCGCCTCCATATACTTGAAATTTCTAGTTCTGGTGCGGAAAAACTAAATGGCCATAACCGTTTGTGATACTGAGTTACAATATAAGGGCACCGTTAGGTAACCACATGCATATCCTAGAACTACAATTCCACAAAGTCAATGCTGGATCTTTCTACCACGCTATGCGCACTCGAACGTAAGCGATAGAAAATTAATGATAAAGTTGGTACCTCGTGAATCGCCGCACGATCTTAATTACAAGTTAACGCAGCCAGCGAACTCAGCTCACGTCACCCGACATCTGATGTGCAACTCAAACAGTTTGCAAGTAAACTTGTGATTAACGTTACCCTCTTTCTCAAAAAGGTATCAACATGGCAGCAAGGCTGAATCCTTCAATAACATAATTTTGAAACAAGGTCGTTTTTTTAAGAGCTGCCAATGACTGCGTTATGTTACAACTATCCGGCCATCGGTCGTCAAATTGAGTCTCTTGCATGCTTGCTGATTAGGTTGTCATTATGTAGCAATATGCACTTGCTAAAAATCTAGTTTTATTACGAAGAGGCTCAGGCCAATTAACATACCTTTGCTAGCTAGCTGGCTAGCTAGTCATACGAGGGCTAGTATGGAGAGCGCACTAATAATACCACATGCAATATGATAATAGCTAAGCTATGATAAATTATGCGACAACATTTTGCATCCTTGTCCTCGTCAGGTAACTATTAGCAAACGAACATTACAGTAGCTAATTAACTTTATCAAGATTCAGCTCGTTAGATGCTTGTTAATTATTTCCTCGGCTTCACGTGCAGCTTTCTACCGTGTGTGATAAACCTGTAACGCACGGTCTTGAGCTACATAATGCAATAGTCGGGCAGCGTCACAAATCACCAATATTGCTGACACTTACCAGTTTGGTATTCTTTGTTCAACTCCCAGCCAAAATGCCTGGTAATAGATAAATAACCACCACCCGTTAGAACTAGATGGCTGGCAAGTGAAACCTAACCCTCGGTGCAAGATTGACAGCCACATAAACCAATACAATGCGTTTGAGAGGAAACAGTGTAAACCGTAACTAAGGGAGACTTGTCCAAGATTGTCCGTTCTCTGCCAATGTCGGACTTCTCAAACCACTGCGTTGCTTTGTGTTCTACATTCAGCGATTATAATTGTCTAACTTAACGTGCAAGGTTTAGTTGCTGGTGACTGTTTTAATAGTGCCTCCATCTTTGGTTTTGTGGCGCTATTTTTTGCTCATTGTAAAGTTTGTATGATCTCTCATTCCTCTCGGAGGTTTTATTAAGGAGAAATAATAATAATAATAATTATTATTATTATCAGTAGTAGTAGTATTCAATACGAATAGTGAAAGCGCCATGTATAATTTCTTGGAATCACTACGCCCGAAGCACCAAAGTAGCCTATGTAATACGCGCTGAGGCCTCAGCTTCTTCCTATGTAATATCCCTGATAGCAACCACCTCCGCTCTGGATCTGCTGACTCCAGCTGATCCGGCTCAGAGCCGGGGCAGATCTGGAGTGGAGGTGCTTGCTATCTGGGATAGATCTCGTGTATGCAAGAGCTGAAAGACTTAGTGGTTGCCTCATCAAAAGCCCTTTAAGCAGACAGGAAAATGCAAATGATTGTAAACATTATCAATCAATAAAACAACAGATCAACAAGATCTGCTCTGAGAGGGGACTGCAATTTCTTGCAAGTCCAGCTCCTTTAGCAAATCATTCTTTTCTGCCTGAGGTCTTTTATTGTGGCATACCCTACCTTTAGGAATAAGAAATTGGGCTGCCTTCCATACTTTCACACAAAGACCAAAGACCTCACTTTTTAAGAGTCAGATATATGAATATGAATATTCCTAATCTACACAGTAAGCCTACACCGCTTATTTTATTATTACCCCACCCCGCCCAACCGGGGAGGGAAAGGGGTATTGTTTTTGGTTTGGTTTGTTTCTTTGTTTGTTAACACTTTAGTAGCAAATGTAATGGCCAGATTCACCCCAAATTCGATTTAGGGATCGCCACTGACCCAGAATAGATGCCTATTGAATTTACGATAAGTACTTCAAAGTATGTGCGAGGGGCGGGGTTTGTTGTGCCTTGCACGACTTGTTATCATTGTACTGGCTAATTAGCTGCCGCTAACTTGTAATATGCCCTTTACCCGTTGAGAGGCAGCCAGCTTTGCATGACTTGGGCATGCATGAAATATCTATCATTATTTTATTGACATTATGGTTGGTTTTTCTGTCTCACAACTGTGGGTTTCAAGGGTTGTGCATCATGTTAATATTACCTTTATCCTAACTCGTGACTGCATCTTTTAACATTTCACCATGATCAACTTTATGATGATTGTATTTTATGTCTACAGTTTATTGCTCCTCTACATGTCTGCGTATATCAAAAAAATGGTTGTGGTCAGTATTGCTTGGCTGTGTTTTGTTGCTTTGTGTTGTTTGCATGGCTATATTTGCATAAATGGGGTTTGATGTTGTTGTATTATTGCACTGATATTTTCCTATTTCATGTTGCTCTGGGTGGCTTTTGTTACAGTTGCTGTCTTTGTTGTATCTTGATGCCTTTTTTTCCTGCTTATTTTATCTAATTTTAGGTTTCAAAACATCTCACCAAAGAACTGCGGTTGAAAATCAGTCAGCTGGCTAACACAGGACAGGGAAATTTACAACTATGCAATGAATGCATGTTGTCCTTATAGATGAAATGAAATGAAAACTTGCTGAACTGCCCAATTTAGGAAGGCACTAGTATGAGGCAAATGGGGTGTTCAATATTTCCCAAGTGTCTATAGCCTCCTTGTAGAAACTGAAGAGAATTTGAAGTGATTTCTAACTCTCTTGGTCTTGGTATTTATTTTCAAAGGGGAAGGTTATTGTTTTCGAGTCCAGAGCTCAGTTCAGAATGTCCAGGGGTGTAAAGTTCAGGGATCTGAACGTAGAGCTCCTGTCATTAATTTCTAACACCAACTGCAATGGCACTTTGAGAGCGCAGACTTCCGCCAATAGTTCACTCTTCTTTAATTCGCAAATCTTCAAGATCAGCCATTGTATCTACAGTTGGGTAGGTTTTGTCGCCAGTGACCTTTACTGCCAACTATCGGATTTTAGCATGTATGGAATTTATTCCACCTTGGTTGCCTAATGCTGTATCTCGCAATATTAAAGTGGGAAAAAATTGTGTATCCGCCCCGTGATTTCGACCTGCACCAAAATTTAATTGGTTTTGCTTTTTTTTTTTTTTAAATAAATTGACATCTCCATATGCACCCGAATTTGGAATGTTCGATCAGCGAACTATATTCAAGCATGCTTGTACGCAACTCATGTTGCCAACTCAGGAGAGCGACCAAGTTCATGGTTCTCCTCCGAAACACTCATCTGCTTGCCGCTGCTTCTGTAGTTCCAATCATTACATGCGCAGAAACATGGGTAGAGGAAACAAAAACCGCTCAGAATGAATCTGAAGAGCAGCTGAATGGCCAGCAGGAGGGGCTAGAGCAATTAACATTGCTGACCTATATTGAATGTACTGCACCTATTTTCTCTGAGCATTAAAAAGCCGTTTATTCGCAGCTGTTTCAAGGCTGCTAGCCACAGTCGGGAGTGACACTAGATGGAATTCGATCCGTTACTGTGGTAGACAGTCTGCACAGTAAATGGGTTCTCCCTTGGCCTGTGGAAACACTCTTCCGCCAAGTTTCATGAAAATCAGGCCAGCAGGTTTTGGCAATCTTACTACCTATCCAACAAACCAAAAAACACAACCGATCACATAACCGCCTTGAATCGCCTTGGTGATGGTAATTTACTCACCAAGCTGATTTCATCAGTGACATTTTAGTTCGAACTCCTGGCTGAAGAATTCTGCTGGGGTGCGTTTCCCCAAAGCACAGATGCTAACTTACATAGTTGGAACTATTGACTGGGAATGGACGAACGATGCAAGTTGCCAACTTAGCTAGCAGCTATGCTTTTGGGAAATGCACCCCTGGTCAGCAAATCCAGGTGATCAAAACAAGATCCTGGGCAGATGTCTGACATTCTTAGGCTGGATTTGTCCACATCTGAAAGTACAATTTGATTTGAAACCAAGACATTAAGTGGAGCGCATGTTCCACTAATACAAAAAACAGCGATGGAAAGCGCACTGGGAGCTGTATACTGCCTTAACATTATATTGCCAATGAAACAACAATCTCATAATGGCTCATGACTTTGTAGCCAAACACAATGACCTAATCAAAAATAATACGACAAAAAGAAAGCAATTTTGAAATGAGAGTCACGTTGGAGAGATTCTAAAATTACTTTTCTGTGGATGTTGTCTTCTTGCGTTTCTCTCTACTGCTCAGGCAATGTTTTTGAACTAATTAATTTTTTGAGCTAAAGGCCATGGTTTGTCTTTTCAGCTGGGGACCCAAGCAATGGTACTAATGAGACTTTTTTTTTCATTAAAGTTGACTGAGAGATTGGCCCGCTTAATGGAAAGAGCATGCAGTACTTGTGTTAGTTTCACAAAGCTGTCAGCTCAAGCTTTTGGAGGTTTGTTGTGCTTTTCCAAAATATTTTGATTTCTGCCATGCCGTCATATATGCTGTTTCACTCTCTGTATAAATAAATGCCCCCCCCATGCTAATTTTTTTCGGGTTTTGAATCCATTCGAACAGCCCTCTGCCTTTGTGTTGTGCTGAATTTATCCCAAGTCTGACTCAGAGCAATTCTTGCAAAGGTCAATGAGCCTGAGTTGCTGAACAATGTAAATGAGGTATTTGGCTGGCAGCTTGGTTGGAAAGATGTGTTTATATCATAGGAATGACTGACGCAATCAATTCCAGGCTTATTAATGAGTCTATTTGCAATTAATTTATTTTCCAGACTTGTAATTTTATCAACGAATATTCAACTATTTTTACTGCAAGACTGGCGCAGTCTAGATTTAGCACTTTTAAGTAATTTTGGTGGTAGAAAATCAACAATGCTAATGTAGGCCCAATTATTAGATTTTTACTCATTTTATTCCGTGTATCGTTCCCCGGTGTGCCAGATTATTTTTTCATAACCAAGTTAGGAGAAAATTCTAGTTACGTACAATCTGATTGGTGTACAATTCCACTTAGATACAATCTGATTGGTTGAAGGGCAGCTCAGAGCGGGGTGGTACCACATCTGGAAAAATAAGCACACTTCCAGGGTCCGTTTACGGGGCCTGTTTCATTATTTTTATATCCACAAGGCGGCGTCATTGGCTGTTATAACCATGGTTTAAACAGTGCAGTCAATGGCAGAGGACAGAACTCTTCCGAGCCTTTCATTTGAAAACGTTCATAAAACGGCCCGGTACGAAAAGTAAGCAAATATAAGTGCGATTTTGTAACGGTTTAGAGGGTATTTAGCTCTCAAGTGTTTGTATTGTACTCTTACATTTTACATTTTGCTAGCCTTTTCGCAACCCATTTTTAATTGCTTGCATTAAATTGTGGGATGATTAGCGCCCCACAATCGTTGGAGTTTTAAGGAGATAAAACTGTCTTTACTTGAATGAATACCAGTTCTGACCTGGCTATTTACCAGGCGGATGGGTGGTTCGGTACCGGAATAACTTATGCTAACTTTATCCTGGCTTGATATCTTTAAACAGATGTTTAAGCCAGAACAGTCCGCCTTAGTGCAGGTATAATTTTTTCCGAGTAAAGACTGCTTAAAAAGAACAATTATAATTCTGTGACATGAATAATAACTGCCTTACTATTTTCAGGAATACTGATTGTATAATCCTATGATTTAAAATATTGTTCAGCATCACAGCACTGCCGATTGTCTGCTTCTGCCCTACCCTTTAAAAGAGAATAAAAAAGAAATAGCATCAAAAACATGAAAAATTTCCCATGTTTTTCCAATCACAGCAGCATACCTAACACAACTGATTCATCTTCATCCGTATAGCCTATGATGCAGCAGAGTCGTCTTCATCGCTAAACAATCATTAATTTTACCCTTATCAGAACAGCGAATTATGCCTAATGCAAAAAAAATTCACACTTCAGAAAACTGCGCTGCAGCTCAGCTGCATAATAGTTTGTGAATACTAACCACTGGAGGCGAAGAATTACACATTAATGATATCAAGATCGCTACATTTTTGAAAACAACAGATAAAATGCCAGAAAAGTAACAAGAGACTCAACTAATCAGGCAAGACCCCAAACAACTGACGAGGGTATTTGACCAGAACCAATGCAGCAGATTTAACACAGTACAAAGCCCCATCTTGCTGGAGGCTCAATACTGTGGACGCATCTTTATCACAGTTGACCCTTTACAGAATACAGCGTGAAAACATCCACAGCCTCTGCTCTCTGCTGTTATCACCATAAAATATTTTTATGGTAACCTTGAATGGCAGAGAAATCATGAAGTGCCCTGACAATTTGTCATCCCTGTTATAAAGATGAGCAAAGAAGTCTGCATGGAACATAATGATATCAATCTTTGCTGATTTTTGGAACAAATATAACCCATTATTGGTGCCAACATGTAGGGGAAACAATGTTTAACAATCAATTATTTTCTGTAAAGAAATTAACATAACAAACCATCATCTCACAATAAAAATCTGGTCACACTTTATTTGAAGTGTTGCTCATAAAGGCTTTATACAGGATGTCAGGATGTTAGACATAATGTCTTCATAAATCATACATAAGCAAATGTCATACTTTTCATACTTTAAAGGGTGAAATAACACATCCTTCTTCAGCATGTGATGCCAGCTGTGATATATCTGACAGTGTCAAATAGTTAGTGGCTAAATGTGATAAAGGGAGACATTGTCAGCTGAGTGACGTTGTCATTGTCACAACTGGCATCACATGCTGAAGTAGGATATGTTATTCCACCCTTTACAAAGTATGACATTTGCTTATGTATGATTTATGAAGACATTACATCACATTTATGAAGGCATTATACATGCTGTATAAAGCCTTTATGAGCAACACTTCAAATAAAGTGTGACCAAAAATCTTATCAGGTTGAATTCTGTACAATTCTTGCAGGGTTTCCCTTTATGATCAAGACAAGGAACCAGATGCAGATTCAGGGTATGATCCAAATTGGATGTTTATCGGCAGTTATATGGTAACAACAGAGGAAGGACCAAAGCCCAGAACAGTCGAGGCTAGGTCGTATAGCGTGGTGAGGGTAATGGGCGTGGCGTTCCGTGGCACAAGCCTGGTGGTGTTCACCCTTGCCAGAGTAGGACTGCCAGACGGCAGGTCCAAAGGGTTTATAAGGAACACAGTCTCAATCCTGGAGACTGATGAAGGTTTGGGAGGCATTCCTAATAAACTGGGCAGAGGAAGAAACCGGAAAGGCTGGTTAACAAGAATGCGGCCCCAATCCTGAAGTCCAATGAAAAGGCTTGAGTTTGTTCCAATAAATACATTTTCGAAAAGTAATTTGGTTTTTCACGATCAAAAAGTTACGATAGTTTCCAAAAGACGTAGTACAATTATAAACTAGAAGACATAAATAACTGGTTACTTCTGGCTTTAAAGCATTAAAATTCAGCAATTCACACTGTAAAAAAAAGTTGTCTCAACTGAAAAAAGTTAGTGTCCAGGCTGCCTTTAAATTTTAAGCTTATTGAACTTGAGATTATAAGTTGAATATTACCTCAATTTATCATCTTAAATTCCGATAACTTGAAAGTTTATGGCAGCCTGGACGCTAACTTTTTTATGTTGAGACAACTTTTTTTTTGTTTTACAGTGTGCAGTGATACAGAATATAGGCTTATATTCACAACAGAGATACAAGGAGACAGGGCACTGAAGGAACAAATTGGTTCTTTATGGATGAGTAAAACTCTCTGGCAAATCTCAAAAAAGGTTGTAGAATTAAAGAGAGCCGGAATTTAATGATAATTAAGCCATGAATATTTGTGATGCTTGGGTGTGTTGATGATAGAGTTGAAAATTAGTTATCTTTATTGAAGTTGCTTTTATTTTATCATTACCTCTGTAAAATGTTATCCACGTGAGAGAATTATTACATAGACCACTGTTTTGTTCTGAAACTTTGGTATTGTCTGCGTATTGATGTAAATTATGATGCGCCGTATTTTCTAAATTCAATTAGACAATTTTTCAGCATAATTACCCACGCCCGACGAGGCGGCGTGGGTATACAGTTTAGCACCGTCTGTGTGTGTGTGTGTGTGTGTGTGTGTGTATCTGTCTGTCTGCGCGACAGCTCGGCCACCACTGAAGCCAGGGTGACCAAACTTTGTGGAGTAGATGATTCTAGAGTACCCTGTCCAAAGGTCAAGGTCACAGGGTCAACAAGAGGCGTGGGTTAGTATCTCTATATAGTGCGCATCATCTAGTTTACTCTAAGAACAAATCAACGCACTCACGACCAAAACATGCCAGGGGGCCAGTAAACCAAACAACAACTAGTAAAAAAGAGTGTCTGCACACTTGGATGAATGTAAGTTTCTTTTAATGAACCAGGCTTTCGGTCAAATGACCTTCAGCAGTGTAACGATCCCTGATCCCAGGACCTTCATCCCAGGATCGTTACCCTGATGAAGGTCCTTTCACCAAAAGCTTGGTTCATTAAAAGAAACTTGCATTGATCCAAGTGTGCAGATACTCATTTTTTTACTAACATAATTTACTCTGAAAACCTGAACCTCTCATAAAATGACATTCGAAACAGGTGCATGTTCACCATTTAAGAATTGATGGTGGTCCAGAGGTGAAATATTGCATCTCCACATTATTGCTAAAAAAACATTTATTAATTAGACTTTTTTTGAGAACAGCAGGAAATTAAAGTCAAATAGAGAGAAAGAGCTGGTTTCAATTGAAAAAAATACATTAAAAAATAAATGTATTATAAATAAATAAAATAATACAATATGTGGTGCACTCATTGCTTCGGATCATTCATAAGCTTGTTGGGTGGAATGGTTTTTAATTTAATTTTATTGCGCTTGATGGTGCTCTCATTATTTTATCTTCTCAGAATAAACCTCTTTACCCCAGTGGACTGAAAAATAGGTCTAAGTGCTCATCACTTCAGAGATGCAGCCCAGTTTTTTTTTGTTTTTTTTTTTACGATGACAAGAAAGGGTCTGATTTTTGTGCATGAGACTGCTGCTTCAGATCACTATGTCAAATCACAGATTCAATTCTCCTATAACTGCAAAGATGTTCTGGTGAATTCTGACAAGCACTACACACAACAGGGTGGAATTGACTTGAATTGTCTAGGCTTTAGCTTGATTTTTTTTTTTTTTTTTTTGGGGTGGGGGATCTATGGAGATTATTATGGAGATTCCACAATGCAGTGCAATTGATAAGGCCCCACCAAGAATCAGGCGATCCTAATAACTTGGTGGTCATGTGACTGAGTAGTAGGCCTACAGGCATGGTTATTGTTACGTATTGGTTCATACACTGTAGGCTACTACAAAGAGTAGCATGACGCTATATGTAATAAACAAGTATGTAGTTTCGAACATCGCCATTCCTTTCCCCTAGTGAACTCCCTGCATGCATTTCTTAGTTTTTTAAACAACATGAATGGATCAAATAACATTCCTTAATTTAATAAATCATGGAATTATTAAAACGCTTCATTATTGTCCATAAAATGAAGCAGGGTGGCTGAGGAAAGGTACGCAGTTAATGATTTGTGCACCATCACCTTGTACCTGCACCTTAGGCTGAACAGAGGATGGCAGTCTTGTCACTAAAGTTGAGCCAGCGTTTTTTGAGGGATTGCTGCTATAACACCTACTTGCAGCTATTTCAATGCCAGCATACAGAAAAAAAACCACGCCAGTAGACAGATCGCAGAAGAGGTTTCGGAAGTCCTTACATCCAGCACAAATGATAGGGAAAACTGGGCCTGAGGTATCATCTCCAAATGCATTGTTCTTTATGGGCCAGTGTTTTGGTTCATCAATTAAGAGGGGACATAAATGGACATTCCCCGACATGTCCAACAGAGTCAAATTGAAAAAAAAAGGATATTCTTGGGTCTTCTTCCCGCAGCATCAACCAAATTACCAAATTATTATACCAAATTATT